>OY728151.1:1905732948-1906357948 GCA_963277665.1 Viscum album
AAAACTGTACTTTCAAAACTGTATTATTATTCTATATTCTAGGATTAATAGACCATATTGAATGGTTGTGGGCATGAAGAAGTTGTTTTTGACAAGACATATGTATGACCGTCTGATTTTCAAACCAAAAAACTGAACTATCATCCAATATCCAACCCTCAATGGTCTCCCCACCAGTGATTTTTGACCTCATCTCCACACATTCCAGATTAGATGTTTGTTCCAATTTAACCATCTTCACCTGCTCAGGAACCAAAGAAACTGGAAAGAAAACTACAATATTACCTCAGTATTCACATTCCATGTTCATGTCTGTTATCCTCTAATGGCCCTAAGGCCTTCATTTTTTAGTGATTTTTGATAATCAACATTTTAAGGGGTGAGGTGGAACCCTTAAAAGGCTTGTAGGCATACGTATTACATGGATCGTAGGCCTTAGAGTAATTCATTTTCCGTAGGATTCAAACATTACATACAACCCAGAATAACTACTTGGAACTACTCCCCCCCAGCATCTTCATTGTGAAATCAGCTCTCCACCTTTTCATGGCTATTTATCTAGGCTTTCCCATGCATGCACATGATTTTCCCAATGGCAGGTGTCATACCCTCTCATTCTTGCAATCCCTTTAGCTTCCGCTATGGTGAAATCTCCTTGCTCATCCTCTTTATGAAGCTTGTTCCTTGTAGGTTGTCTATTTTTCATCTGCACTTAAGGTGGCCCGAAGGCCTTGAGGATGCTTTAAGGCCTTACTGACCCGAAGGCCTAGGTGGCCCGAAGGCCTTAAAGGACTTGGGGACCAAATCGGTGGCCCAAAGTCCCAAATATGGGAATATTTACGAATACAATTATGCCAAATAGTACCTGCTACAGTACTACATAGCTCCTGCTACAGTACCCCAGAAATTAGCCTCTACCTAGATTTGATCCCAGGTCGCCTAGATTCACTTTAAGGAGTCCTCACCAACCGGGATGAGGCTCATGTGGTTCATGTCTATTATCACTGACATCAATTTCCACTGATTTGAATCCTCTTTTTCCAATTGGGCATATGAATTTCGGCTTAATTCATCTACCACAAAATTTCCTTTTCCCAGTGTATACATCAAGTCAAAGTCAAACATTTGAAGATACTCTATCCATCTTATTTGTCTCGGGTTCAAATTACATTATGAGAGAATATGCTTCATGCTCTTATGATCTGTGAGCATGGTAAATTTCTCAACAAAGAGATAATATTGCCTAGTCTTCAAATCATGGACTATAGTGGCTGACTCGAATTCTTTTTTGTGTAGTTATTCTCATGCACTCATAACTTCCTTGAACCATAAGTATGAATATTATCTACCTACATGAGAACACATCCCAACCCTAATTCTAAGGCATCAAAATACACCACGTACTCTTGTCCTGATTCTAGAAAAATCAATATTGGTGCTGATGTAAGGTGAAATTTCATCTCTTGAAAAGATTTATGGAATTCATCATTCAATTGAAAGGGGATTTTCTTGTTTTTCAGAGATATAATAAGTGAATCTAGTAGTAAAAAATCACAGACAAAGAGTCGGTAATAACTTGCAAGACCAAGGAAATTCCATATCTTGAAGACATTCATTGGAGGCTACCAAGATATAATTCCCTCAATATTTTTTGGATCCATAGAAACACCTATTTCAGAGGTTACAAGGCCAAGAAAACATACCACTTATATCCAAAAATCACACTTTGATAGTTTACCATACAAATGATGGTTTCTCAAGATTCTCAACACTATCACCAAGTGTTTTTCATGCTCATACCTTGTCCTTGAATAAACCAATATGTTTTCCACAAACACCACCATAAAAGAGTACATATTTCTTTGAAATATTTGATTCATCAATTCCATAATGACCACTGGTGAATTTATAAGACCAAAAGGCATTACCACATATTCATAATGGTCATATATTATCCTGAAATATATATTTGTAATATCATCTTTCTAAACCTGTAATTGGTGATATCCTGATTGCAATTCAATCTTACAGAACCACTGAGCTTCCCTAAATTGATTGAACATATCATTAATGAGTGTAAGTGGATACTGATTATTTATTGTAACTTGGCTAAGATTATGATAATCCATACATAGGCATAGAGTTTCATCCACCTTTTTGAAAAAAAAGACTGGTGCTGCCCATAGAGATGTGCTCAATCAGATTAACCCTTTTCTTTCTAGCTCTTCCAAATACACATTTATTTCACTTAATTCAGTTGGTTCCATCTGTTAATATGGAAGTGATATAAGATTGGTCCTTAAAATAAGATCAAATGTAAACTCTACATCTCTCATGGGTAGAAACCCAAAGAAGTTTTCAAGAAACACATATAGAAACTAATCCACAACTAATAGAAAACTATTCATCTCAATCTCATACATTGATGTCAAATACAATGCTACCAACTAGTGAAAGATCATCCCAACTACTGGTGAAAACAAACCCATTTCACCCGCCTTTATATTCTCATCTTCTTTAAAGAGATGCTTGATGCCATCTTCAATCGTGAAACTGACCCGTCGGGTATAACAGTCGATGTGAGTCTTGAATGTTGTTAAAAAATTCATACCCAGTATTATATCAAATAAATCAATATCAACCATAGATAATTCCTATTTTAGCTCAGCCCCATAAATGGTTATAGAATATGTTTTTCACACAAAGTCTTGACACACTCTTTGACCAAGAGGAGTTTGAAGTTTTATCACCAAAGGAATCATATCAACTTTTAAACTTACTAAATAAATGGTACGAGAAGAAATAAAGGAATGGGATACACTAGTATCAAACAATACTTGCATAATCTTGGAATTAAAAATAATTGTACCTCTCAATATAGATGGTCCATATTGATCATCCACAATAACCTATTCAACTCCATATAATTGCTTTCTCACAACACTTTTCTCTATATTTCCCAGTAGAGACTACACTGACTGGGGAGTCATGGTATTATTAGAATCACCATGGTTATCTATGTTCTACTGATGATACTAATTCTACTTCCCTCTTCCCGTTGAATCATACGAAGCCTACAATACATGAGAAGTTTCTTGAGCACCATACCTCATATCACTGTGATAATAGCACTAAAGATTCCCCATCTGGTTGTAGTTGTTGAATTCTTTAGGTTTTTCCATACACTCATGATTTATGTGGTCAAGAGAATTGTATTGGAAACATTTTCCTTTTTTCATGGGTTGTAGAGGAAGGTTTACTAATCTAGCCATTTCATTTGGATTCATGCTACCACCTTGGAAATAGGTGTCCCCCTTCAGCTTGCTCCTAGAATTAGAATTTACATAGTTTCCTATGGGTATCAACATACTTCCTCCTCCCATATCCCATGATATTTCATTCTCAAACACCATTTCTCTATTGAACATCTTTGTATAATTCGTAATACCACTAGTGCAGAAAATGTATTTTACTTCGGTTATTTTTTATTTTTTACATCAGTTTTTAGCTGACGTTATTAAAGGTGACATTATAAATATTGTTTTTTATGTCATTTATTTTAAAAATGATGTAAAAAACATAAATCCAAAGCATTTTTCACATTGTTTATTTAATAATTGATTTTAAAAATGCTTCGGAGGCTTGATTTATTACATAGATTATTTAATAAACGACGTGGTATATAGTTTATTACATTGGTTATGTAATAACCAATGTAAAAAACCATTATATAGGAATTTATTACGTCAGTTATGAAATAACCGACGTAAAAAACCATCCCCCAGGAATTTATTATGTCGGTTATTTTATAACCAACGTAAAAAATGGTATGCAAATCATTTTTCACATTAGTTATACAATAAACACTGTGAAAAACAATATATGACATCAGTTATTAAATAACTGACATAAAAAACCATTCCCCGTGAATATTTTACATCAGTTATTTAATAAATGTCGTAAAAAACCATTCCCCAGGCATTTATTACATCGGTTAAAAAATTACCGATGTAAAAAACCAATTTTTTTTAATAAAACCGTGAAACCATTACTATGCTTTGCCTAATTAGAACTGAAACAATTAGAAACTAGACTAAAAGCATACCAAAACTAGACCAGAATCCATACCATAAAAACATCAGAACTAGACCAAAATAATAATAACTGAAGAAAAATTAAAAATTCTCATTTATAACATTCAAAACATACAATGTCAACTAAAAAACCTAAATCCATCCCAAAAAACTACCAAATACACAATTACAATTACAATATTCAAAATTACATTTTACACTACAAACAAACTAAAATCCAATCAAACCTGTAAAATAATTTGACCATTCCACTTTTAAGTGTTTGAACTCTTGAGAACTATAGGGTTGAGGGTCATCAAATAGCTACAAATTAAACGGAAATTAGTTAACATGTAGAATGAATAAAACAAATGAAATATTATGGAAAAGTTTATAAGGGAATATAACCTGGTAAAACTTAAAAAGTGTTCCAGTTGTAATTATTTCATACATGAATCTTAACATATAATATCTTCATTTTATGAAACCTTGTTTTTCATGATAGTTTTGTTTAAATGAGTGTCAATTCCAAATATCATCATTATGTAATACATCGAAAAGTACAAATTATAAATGGATATTTACCTTTACTTTTACATATTTGATCTTGGCACTCTTTATCTTTGTGTTTTTTTAAAAGTAGGCCCATCCCCAGTTATAAAATAATATGAATGGGATAAATTTAAAATTCATTATAATATAAACAACTATTAAGAAATTGAAACTTACTTTTCCAACATATTCTTAAAATTTCCCCGCACATTTCCATAGACAACATATCCAGTAAAGTGTTTTATCCCTTAAACAAAAAACACGTAACATCCAATGATCACTGATATAAAAGAAAATTTAATTTTTGTGGTTTTTTATGTTAAAAGATAAAGAACACTTTTCCAGATATATGTTTCACACCTCTCACAAAAAGGAATCATACAACACTGTGTGATTATATTCTGTTCAAATCTTTCAACAATATAAAGTGTTCTTTGTTCCTCATCCAATGCATTTTATTCATGGGAAATCATATGTGGGTCCATGAATCCATATAAATATGTCTTCTCATTCTTATTTCACATGTTATAAAGATACCTAATACATAACATACATATGTATAAATTTTTAATAAATATAACACATGGAAAGGTGTTAAGACTTATAAGGAAAAAATATGCACCACACTGATGCCCAACTTATCTCTAGTAACAAGATCCATGATATGATTTTTCAAAATCCCCACATTTATTTCAAATTCACAAACATGAGCTTCAATTGGAAACAAATAATGATCCACCACAAAATTTGAATATCTTAACAATCTGTCAAGACTACAAAAATCTTTATCTAATGTCATAGCCATTTGTCTTTGTTATTTTCTATACATTATTTCTTTAACTTTGATGTATTCCTATAAATAAATTGAAAAATATATTAGTTTTAAAATTTTAAAACAACTTTAATAACAAAATAAAATAAAAGATATAACATAAATACCTCTATAGTAATGAGTCTCATAAGTCTAGATGGCCAAACTAAAATGTGACGAATACCATGTCCAACTGTCATCACCTCATCTATAAGTAATGGTACTAAAGATGATCTATCCATAATATCATGTACATTGACCCTTTGATGCTTTAACTCTAACTGTTGATGATGAATTGTATCTCGTATACAATATACCAGCCCATATGAAACAATATGATGGTGAGGATCATCAACATACAACTTACAATAAGTAGGAAGTTGTGAAGGAGGAGTAGGATAAAAATGGGGTCCACAGAATGAGGTGGAGGATAAATAATGGGGTCTAGAGGTGGGGGAGTGGGAGATACTGGTGGAAGTGGAGGATAAATATTGGGGTCTATTGGGGGAGGTGGAGGGGTGGGATCTGCGGTATGAAATTATCTTTGCATGTTTGAAAGCATAGACTGTACTAACACTATAATATTTTCCTCCATTTTCACATTAATATTATGAACTTCAGCCTCCAAAGATTCTATTTTTTTAATAAAAACCCTCAATGGAAGAAGTTGAAGAACGTGGCAACACTTTTCTTACCGATACACCTGTCGCATGTCCTCGTACACGATCGGGGTGTTCGAGATTTCCCAATGCTGCAGATAAAATATCTTGCCTCCCAATAGCTGTAAATACCCCCTGTGTGCTCTACTCCTCAAGAGAATCCTTTATTAATTAATTGAACATTTATGTAATTATTCAAAGTATATAAAGAATATAATTAACTTAAATAAATAAAATAAATATCTTACAATCCTATCGACTACGATTCTCGATTCTTCTAAATGATATTTCCCCTTTTTTCCCATCTAATATCTCTTCCATTTTTTATGTCTATATGGAGGGGATGGAGGGGAAACCTCTCCAAATATTGAAGACTTAGCTCTAAGTTTTTTTAATTTTTCCGCCATCATTTTTTCTTCCAATAAACTATACCCTCCCCGAGATAAACTATGAGGGTATACATTTTTAGATTGGATATCCTGATGAGATGTCCTTGTTTTTTGTAAATAAAGAATAATAAATCATTAAAAAAACATTAATATGATCATTTATATAAGAAATATTATAAAAGTTTACATTTCCCTTACAAAAAATGATTCTTTTCTTCTACTTTAAAAAATTTTTGTCCATGTGTATTTATATATGAAAGGATATATATGACATGGATTGTCATATTTCCTATAAAAAAAATGTAATCATATGTGAGGGTTGATTTGAAATAACTCTATCTCTTAGCAGCCATCGATAAAAATTTCCTCCTGACTCCTCCAGTTTCAGGAATATCAAATGAAATCAAATAAAGAAGAGGTAAAACGTATTATAATATAAAAATTTAAATATTAGTCAAACAATCGCAAAAGATCTTACCAAAATTTTCTCCCATAACTGAGATATTATCACTTTGTCCACACTTCTCCAATAATTATACAAATTCTTACTTTTATTTTACCCTGATTTTATACAAAACTCTTAAAATATTTTTCATTTGGACCTCTAGTAATATCATTCTCATCAAACTCAATGAGTATCCTCTGGTCCATTCTACGGGAAAGTGATAATTTTGGTAAACGTGTGAAGCCACATTTACCAACTCTTGAACTCTTATTTGTTGTTATAGGAGCAGATGAGGATGATTGGGGAACATCAAGAGGAGCATGTGAATGTTCCTCCCCAGAGGTATGATCATGATGCTCATCTCCAGAATCATGTGGTTGATCAACTGATTGATCTATCATTATACTTCAAATCAAAATATCAAACATTAGTTCAAAAATATAAAAATTCAAATATTACAATACAAATTTAAACAAAAAATAAAAAACTAAAATAAGTTACATAATAGTAAACATGGTAAATACGGTAATCATGTTAAACAATGGTAAATATGATAAACATAGTAGTGTAATTTTCATTCAAAAAAATTAGTAAATATATAAGTTATGTGAATGTAAACTATGGTAAACTTTGGTAAACATGGTAAACATGTTAACCATGGTAAACATGTTAAACATGGTAAACATGGTAAAGTAATTTTCATTCAATAAAATCAATAGATATATAATTTACGTATTGGAAAACATGATAAACTAAACTAAAAAAATTAAAATAAACAAACATTTCTACTTATTTGTTTTAATACATGTTTTAATAAAGAAAAAAATTATAATAACTAACATTTTATGAAAATAATAAATGTAAACAATAAATAAACATATTTTACCTATAATATTAGGTTTTTACAAGTGGATTGTTTTCCCAAATTCATTTTCCATGGTCATTCCTTACGGAACAAACCGTGTCTTCAACATGCTCATCATTATTTTCTTCTAATATTTTCAAGGAAGTAGGGATTTTACATAAATCAGCATCTCTATCAAGTTGATCCTCACCAATATATTGTTTTTCCTTGTAAAACAATATAACGCTTCATATATGATTGATCAACTACATAGAAATTTTTTTTGCATGTGTTTCCATTATAAAAGAATCTGATGTTTCTTCCAATATATTCGGACTAAAAACTATCATTCCAAATTCATTGTGTATGACACTATTGGTACTGATAAACCATTTTAAGTTAAAAACGGGAATTTTAATTTTAAATTAATCAACCTCCCATATTTCTTCAATGACTCCATAATATACACTTGATGCAGAAATTGGGTTTTTGTCTTTAGAACTCGAAAAATGCATTGCTTCTACAAACACCAATACACCACTATTCTGAACTGCACTTCTATTGTTCTGAGCTTTTATATGAAACATATTTCCATTAATGTCATACCCGGATCATGTTATAAAATTTAAACTTAGACCACCCACTAACCATCTTAAGGTCTCTGATACATATGATCTATCAATTAAGGTCTTTTTAAAACATGGACGAAAAAAATTTGTTGTTCTCATTCAAAATCCACATTTTTTTCTTCTTTGTATGACATTGTTTCAACTCATTAATATTCAATGTGATATACAGTTGAGAATCAGCTCTGTTATTCAAGATGTATAAATGTATCTTCTTCATCTGTTCAGATGACAATGATTTGACTTTCAATCCATGAATCCCCTTTCCCTCATTATTAATCCGTTCATGGCAAGATGGAGGCAAACCTATGTGTTCCTCCACAGCCAAGTAGCTCTTACAAAACTCCACAACCTCATCATAAATATAATTTTCAATAATTAAGGCTTCAAGTCGATATGGATTCTTAACATACCCCTTTAATATTTTCATATACCTTTCAAAAGGATACATCCAACAAAGATATAAAAGTCCACAAATATTTATTTCTCGAATCATATGAACCATTAAATGCACCACTATATCAAAAAAAGTTGGAGGAAAATACATTTCCAATTGACAAAGTATATAAATTTCATCCTTTTCCAAAAAATTTAAAGCATTCACATCAATCACCTTATTAAAAATTGAATTGAAAAAATAACACACCTTTATTATAGTATTTCTTACATGAATGGGAAATATTCCACACAATGAAACTGGTAAAATTTATTGCATCATGATGTGAAAATCATGAGATTTCATACCTATAAACTTCAAATCCTTCAAAGAGACAAAAAAATTACATTTGAATAATGACCTTGAGGTACTTGATATCATGAAGATACTGAAAAAGCTAATTTTCTCCCTCTTGGATAATGTATGAAAATACGACGTTAGAAATGTTTGTCTTCTATTATGTGTGGGAGATAACTTTAAATTAATTCCCATTGATTGTAAGTCTAATATTACATTCAACTAATATTTAGTATTTCCTTTAATATCTAATAATGTTCCAATCAAACTGTCATAGATATTCTTCTCCACATGAATGACATCAATATTATGTTTTACTTCATGATATCTCCAATATGGTAGCTCAAAAAATATTAATTTTTCTTCCAAATATGTCTATCATTACCAGATTTATGTGCCTTTCCCAATGTCACATCAAAGTTTTTCACCCTCTCAAAATAAACATCAAGGGATAAAGGTTTTGGAGAAATATAAAATTATTAGGATCCATTAAATTCCTTTTTTAGTCTTCTATAGGAGTGATCCATAGGCAAAAAAATTCGATGAACCATTTATAATATTTTCCTCCCCTGATGTAATTGATAATATGAAGTCTATTTTTCACAAATTGGACATGCTTTATGCCTCTTAACGCTGTATATAAAAAAAATTTCTATATTCTGAGAAGTCATTTATAGTGAACAGAAGAACTGAATGTAGTTAAAAATATTCCATTTTATAAGAATAATACACCCTAATACCATCCTCCCATAAAATTTTCAAATCATCAATCAATAGTGACAAGAAAATATCAATATTATTTGGAAAACACCATGAAGAAATTGTCAAAGGGTGTGAAAGGAAAGTTTAATTTAGAATGGAAATCCTTTTGAAATAAGAACTTGCTTTCCCAAGAAGATTTTATCTCAAAATAAGTTGAAGTGGAGGAATTTGAAAACTATAAAGACTTCTGGTAATAATTTATTACCTCTATCATAAACAAAAAAAAAACTTCAAGAAATTAATTATGAAATCACTGATGTTGATGGAAGAGTAAACCATATTTTTTAATTAGAATATTATCTTGAATAGATCAATGTTTGGAGGGATAATCTGAAAATAATTTTAGGATTACACATCTCTATCATATGGATCTTGATTTAACAGTGTAAATTCATCTTGGATCCTTTATTTTTAAGGTACACAATTAATACATCCTGGTGCAACTTGACACCAAATTCACCATTCCATAAACATTAAATATGAAGTATAAATATTAAAATATGTATACATTCACCATTTTGATCCAAAGAAATAGGTATTCAAGGGTTAACATCTCTAATGATATCTCAAAGAGCTTCCTCAATAATAATCCTTGTATGTACAATAAGTCAATAACTATGTAAATATTCATATACTCCTCAATGAGGAATTTAAAATCACATAACCCATTCATTTGATGATATTATGAGCTCATATCCACACAAAAATACATTATTGAAGTATTTAATTTCTCTAAACTCATATTAAACATGTAAATAGAAGTAAAAAATAGTCTAGGATAGAATGGGATATCCTTATTAGAGAAAAATAAACCTATCATTATCATTGAATGACTACCCACATAATCAATATTTACAATAATTCACCTTCAATTTATTTTTCTTCAATAACTCCTAGAGACAATAAGAGCGGATTACATAGCTCAATATGATGACTATATTCACCTCTGTATCTCTTGTGTCCATCCAAGTTTATTTTTAAAGATAATGGTAGAGTAAGTTAGTTTAGATTCAAATAATTATTAAGGAGTTTTATCATAAAAGGAAAAATAAAATATTTAATATAAAATGAATTTTAATTTGAATATATTACCAAAATTAAGAATTAAATAATGATACATTTTTTATGGTAAAAAATGTGTTGAATAACTTTCTTGGATGTAAGGTTATAGGGCAAAACTTGCATGATAATGATTTCATGGTAGCACACACATGGAATTACACACACACACATGGTAGCAACAAAAATCATAGAACATTCATAATATCACTACCATGGTTTATTTTACTAGAAAAGAACTTAGCATGGTATAAAAGAACACTATGAAAATTACCATTATAATAAGAAAAATGATTGAAAAATAATATCTCAAAACATAAATTTAGGGCATCGTGAAAAATAAAGAATGAAACTGAGGCGTGTGAGGATTACTTGAGTATTGCGAGTCGACCTGATAGATCTGGTGTTAATAAAGACGATGAATTATGTTGTAAAAATGAGGTTGGAGGGGCACGAATTCGAAGAATTATTTTTAGGTTTTCTACATGAGAGAGATGAGTCACAGATCGCCTGATCAAAGAAAACATAATGACAAAATATGGGGCCTGATAAATCATTTAAAATATTTATCACATCGATAATTTAATAACTGACATGATAAACTATTTTTTTATGTTTATCATGTCGGTTATTTTATAACTGACATGATAAATCACCGATATTTTCTTTATCAATTTGGTTATAAAATAAACGATGTGATAAATCACCAAGATTTTATTTATCACGTTGGATAAAAAATAACCGACGTGATAAACCAATTTTTACAGCTTTGCACATCGGTTATATATAACCAACATAAAAAACACCGACGTGGTAAATTTTTTATGCACTACAGAGCATAACAATCTTTGAGAAAATCTTCTACCTCAACCCCGATTCAAAGATTCATGCCTTCAAGGGTGCACTAGCAGAAACATTAGGTGTAAATAATACTAAATTCCGGAATTTTTCCATACACTCCATGACAAAAACATTTTCTTGCTTCAATATAAAGAATTATGTAGTTCTATGAATTCTGAATGTATGAGGACAATTTTGTGTGTTAAACAATTCCTCAAAATCCTCCCACATTGATTTGATTTATCCTTGACTGCTAAATCCTTCCATTTCCATGAAAGATCTTCCAGCATGTAATTCTCCAACTTGGCTTTCAGCTTTGTTGGTGTGCTGATGAAATCGAAGATATGATTCATTCTATTCATCCATACCTCTACTTTTTCTGGTTCTGAATGACCCCAAAATATAGGTGGATTATTCTTTTAGAATTTGGAAATAATGATCCACTTTCCTTGGCTTATCCCTCCCATTCCTGTTATCCACAGCATGAAAATCTTGGACTATACTCTGAATCAGCTATTGGTTCACATGTGGCCTAGGTTCAACCACAGTCTTAGTAGCTTCCTTCGGTTGGTTTCTAGGATGCCTACCAGCTTCCATTTTTTATACAAACAAGAAACTCCATAAGTCTCACTCTCTATTAACTAAAGGTTTAACAATTTCAAATTCTACCACATCATACTATCACAATGGTTCTTTCCAAAATTAACCATTTTTGAAAAAAAAATCTCTACTAACTTTTTAAAATCAAACCATTTTCAAAATATCTCAATCATGATCTTTTCAAAATATCACATTTGAAAAATAAAATTCAACATTTTTAAGAAAATCAATGCATTTCACCAAATGATTACTCAAAATTAAATATGAAATCCTAGTTTTCATTTCTCTAATGCATTTCATTCTCATCTCAATGGCTCAACCCATGATAATGAGATTCAAAATCCTATATGTTTCTATAAAACACTTATGTACCCAACTCCCTAGTAACTTGAAGTTTAGTATAAAAAGATTATCTATGACTTTTTATTCTCTGCATTTCATGTTCCGATAATCCTACTCCTTTCTATGATCCCAACTTAAGGAATATACTAGAGTGAATTCAACTCCATGACCAAAAACCAATACCAAGTAAAAGACCAACCAAGACTTAGACCAATTGTTCCATAAAGTAAGGACCAAGTGGATACCACTTCTAACATCCCACCCCTACTCATTGACTTGAGATGAGGTAGAATCTCTACTTAGCATTAAATGACAAACCCAAGATGCAAAAGGCTGGCAATAAATTCCATGGGATTCATTTACAATTGGGGGGTAATTTTCCATTTCAAAATAAATCAACCAACCACACATTGCATAACCAAATAAACCACTACACGATTCATGATATAAATGAAATACAACTCAAAGCATTACCATTTATATCAAGACTAACTACAAAAGAGTACCATAGAAAAAGACTATAATATCAATGAACACAGTGGAAGACAACAAAACTCAAAGACTCCAATAAAAAATCCATACTCCAAACATGCTCCATGATCCAACTCCAAAAAATCCCATGTGTTATTAAGTACTTCTAAAGATGTATGATATGTTACCTTTTCACATGTCTCAATAAAAAATATCTACAAAATCACCAAAGTGAAAAAGTAGGGGTGAGTACTAAAACTCAGTAGGTTTTCCCCAAATCACTTCCGTACTCAAGCCACTAGGATAGAAAAAGTTATCACATTTATATAAAATAATTTATAAAAAAAATATAAAACAATTTATATCAGAATATAAACAACTTACAATTAAAATAGTTTTCTCGAGATTACCATAATTTCCAAGGAAAGTAACCAAAAAATGTTCTAAAACAATATCATAAGTTATATTTTGGAATAACCCATTCCAGTCCACACAAACACACATTCAACCATGTATTAAACCTGGACCTCCCTATACTCACAAGTGGCTATTCATTCTTTCACTAAATCATCACTTAGTGAACCACTTTGATGGGGGTACTTCATACCCATATCTATCCAAATCATTTTATAGGGGTAATTCATGTCCTTATCCATCCCAATGCACATGAACCCACACCAACCATGCTAAACCCATGCCAAACCCATGTTCCAAACTCATTTCAAAAAAATAATATTTTTATATAAAAACCACTTTACAAGCAATAAAACTAAACATTCATTTTAAAATCATCATTTTAAAATCAATTTTCCCAATTCACTTTCCAAAAAAACACCCAATTTCTATAATTCCACAAATCGTCACTAAAGAGGGTTTTCAACAATCATTGAATAGAAATTCACAATAAAATTCAATCAAATAAATCAATTTGAAACTAGTCCTTCAAGTTTTAAAATATAGGAGTTGAGACCGAAGCCACCTACCTCGGGTGTTATGATGAAAACGAAGAACGGAACAAAAACACCAATGAAATTGGGTTAAATCTCCACAAAACCACCTTATATCTCTTCCCCTATCATCAAAAAATACAAATATATTAATATTTGGCATAAACTATCTTATATCTATCCACAAAGGATATATATCTAAGAAAACTATATGGATAGAGAAGTAGATCTAAGAAAACCCATCAAGAACTACCAAGAACAATGACTTACCATGAGAATCCAACTTTGAATCGCCAAGAAAAACCTTTGGATCACTTCCAAAATTATGGGGAGAGGTTCTCCATGTTGGTTCTGGGCGTAGTGAAAGCATTGCAGTGGAAGGCGATATATTAAATTTTCTTTTAATAATTATTTCTTGAAACCAAGAGAGAGGATCTTACAAGTCAAATTTATGATTAATTTATTTAATATATGAAGAAATAAATCCCTAGGATTGGGAAATTTTTTTGTTGATGATTTTTTATCATCTTAAAAGGCCCTTTTTTATTTCCTTCATTGCACTTGTGAGTATCCAAGGGTATAATCTCTCTAGCAATGATCCACACGTGCTCTAATGGTATTCGAGAAAATCCACTCATTCTCTCGGTGCTAGTGCGGAGAATTGAATATCTTAAATTGTTCATTATTGATCGCTCATTCTCCAGCCATGAAGAAATTATCTCTTGGGTTTATCATTCTTGAGAGGGAGAGAGGAGGAGGAGATGAGAGAGAATTCATTGTGCACAACAATTTTCTATTCCCAAACATGGAATTGGTTTCGAATACTTTACACAAAATACATAGTCATTTATTTATAGAGATAGGATTTTGGATACAAAATTTAATTACATAACATCCATTAAATATAATTATAACCATTAATGAAATCTCATGCCACATAATAATAATAATAATATTATTTTTTAGTGCACCAACTTGTTCAAAATGGATAAATAATATTTATCGGATCATAAATAATAATTTTATCACCATGCATGGTCTTGGTCTATTTGAATTCATCTTGTATTTATTGAACACCCGAATAAATATTTTATTCTTTTAAATGAATATTTTAATCAAAAACAAGTAAATAAAAATTTATTAAATATTCAATAAAATAA
Source organism: Viscum album (assembly GCA_963277665.1). Lineage (NCBI taxonomy): Eukaryota > Viridiplantae > Streptophyta > Magnoliopsida > Santalales > Viscaceae > Viscum > Viscum album. The sequence continues at coordinate 1,905,748,262 of OY728151.1, forward strand.
ATACGTATATTTTATTCACAATCCAGTGAATAAATATTTATTTAATTTATGCGATCAATATAAATTGAATAAAATTTCTCCTTAGTCTTGAGACTAATATTTATTCCATTAATTAAATTCAAGTAGAATTTAATCAAGACCAACAAAAACACTTAGTGTGTGGCCCTCTAGGACTCTTTATCATTGGAATTAGGTGGGCGCGCCTAAAGTCCAAGATTACTATCTATCAACGGTTCAAGGCACCCAAGAGAAAGAAATTAAAGTCATAATGATGAAAACAACATATGAATGCTCACTATATAATATAATCCATTTTTTTCAATATCTCATCAAGTAGGTTTAAAGACTATGTCATCAACCTATATATTCGATACATCATTCTTTGACTATATGAAATGAACTCATCATTACACCATGAACATAGAATTTTGGTTGGAGTTTCTATTTCAATAAAAGGTATGAGATATCAACTTCCATAAATATAGAAGGTAAAAATCATTCCTTGACTTATACATTAATAACATGTCATTCGTTACTCACACAAAGTACCATACTTTTCTCCAACATATGGCGTGATGGTTTTCCTCAAAAAATCTAAGTGCATGAGTCGTGAAATGCATTAATGATAATCTTAATGTCTATGTACCATTACACACACTAAAAAATAGGAATATATGATGACACCAAAACATGTATAATTCTTACTGGTGGGCCTGTTATTATAATCTCCCATCTTGTAGATTAACAATTGTGAACTTCATGAGAAGAAGTCTCATTTTCTTATGAGTACTCACACCTAACGGTCTATATACTATTTTCCCATAATTGTATGTTATTAAACCACACAAATATGTTAATAATATTATCATAGAACTTAAAGGTTCTCATAATAGCAGGGAACTACTATGACCTTATCAATGAGACAAATACTCTAGGACATTATTACATTAAAGTCATAAAGAACAATGAAAAATATGTAATAATATGTTCAATTTAATATTTAATACATAAAATATTCATGTAATTAAAGTAAAATCAGTTGGTTTAAGGACCCCAACTCTAAAAATCACCCACTTGGTCTAGAGTCAACTACCTACAACTTTTAGTCCACTAGACCTCACATTATAATCACTTTTCTTCTAAGTCAATGCTTTAATCAAGGTCCCCACCACATTTTCTTCTGTGTAAATACTAATTACTGCAACCTCGCCTCTCTGAGAAAAATCCCTCAAGATATGATACTTATGAAGTATGTGCTTCTTCTACTGATGTGACCTTGTCTCTTTTTCGAGATCCACCGCTAAAATATTTTCATAATAAAGTGTGGTGGGATCTTTACTACTAGGTAAATCATCAAACTCTTTGAGGAAATTGTGCATATAAACTAATTATTCATCTGCCTCAAAAGTTTCAAAATACTTAAACTCTTTTGTAGAATCTGTAACCATAGCCTACTTTGAGCTCTTCCAGCTCACAACACCTCCATTCAAACTGAAGATGTATCCTGTTTGTGACTTCATGCCATCTTGATTAGATTGGAAACAAGAATCTAAATATCCTCTGAATACTAGTTCCTCATCTCCTCAATAAACCGGGAACATGTACTTAGTATGCCTTAGATACTTAATGATATTCTTGACTATCATCCAATGGAGGTCACCTAGATCATCTTGATATTTTCCTACCACACTTAATGTGTAGGAGACATCGAGCCTAGTATATATCATAATATACATGACTGAACCAATTTCTGATGTGTATGGAATACTTTCCATTCTATTTATTTTTTATGGGTTTTAGGACATATTTTCTTGGAAAGATGAATGCCATGTGATGTTGGAAATAATCTCCTCTTGGATTGTTCCATACTGAATCTCTTTAGTATCTTTTCAATGTATGTACTTTGACTTGGGCTGAGCAACCTCTTGGATCTATCACAATGGATCTTGATCCCAAGAATATATTCTACGTCACCCAATACTTTCATATAAAATCATTTAATCAACCATGCCTTAATATACTATAAGACTGGTATTTCATTTCCAATAAGTAATATGTCATCAACATATACTATTAAGAAAATGATTACACTCTCACTAATCCATTTGTAGGTATAAGGCTCACATTCATTCTTTATAAAACCAAATTTCATTATGGCTTCATCAAAACGAATGTTCCATGACCTAGATTATTGCTTTAATCCATAAATGGATTTTTACAACTTACATATCTTATTGGAATCCTTTAGAGTCAAAAAACCTTCAGGTTGTTTCATGTCAACATCTTCCTGAAGGTTCCTATTAAGGGATTTTGTTTTGATATATATTTTCAAAATGTCATAGTCATGGTAAGTCATAATGGAAAATAGAATTTTTATTTATTTTATCATTTCAATTGGTGAAAAGGTTTCGTCATAGTCAATTCTATGACACTGTTTAAACCCTTTTTCAACCAATTGTGCCTTATAGGTACTGACTTTTCCTTCCATGTCCATTTTCTTTTTGAATACCCATTTGTAACCAACCGAATTTACATCCATTAGAGAATCTACCAAAATCTAGAATTGGTTTGGGTACATGGAATCCATTTTAGAATTCATGGCTTCTTGACACTTGGAAACATTTGTGCCACTTATTGAATCCTTGTTGGTTAGAGGATCATTATTATCAAATAATAATTATTAACCATCCTTGGTAACTATAAAACCATATCATACTGGTTCTCTAACCTCTCTTATATTCCTACACAGTACTTGTGTCTCTGGAAAAGTTTTTTCTTCCACAGGGATTTGTTGAATCTGATCTTGTACCAACTCTTGTGTGCCTTAAGCCTCAATTTCATTGAATTTTATCTCTCTACAACTATTTCTTTTGGATATGTGCTCCCTCTCAAGGAATATGGAATGAATTTCCATTATAAAATTTTTTTAGAGATCGTATGGGTAATATCCCCTTGTTTCCTTGGGGTATCCTATGAATGTACACTTTGTGCCTTGAGGATCAAGTTTGTTACCTAAAGAGGCTTTAACAAATTCTTCTCTTCCCCACACATGTAAATTAGATAACATGGTTTTTCTTCCACCCAAAAATTCATATGGAATACCCTTTATTAATTTAGTTGGTACTTGGTTTAGTATGTGTGATGCTGTTTGTAACATATATCCCCAAAAAGATAACGGAAGACTCGTATGACTCATCATTGATCTCACCATGTCCAAAAAGGTGTGGCTCCTCCTTTTTCTTACACAATTCCACTAAGGCGTGTAAGGAGGAGTGAGTTGGGATAGGATCTTAAACTCTCATAATTAATCAATGAAGTCTTGATTAATATATTCTTCAATATGGTTTGAGCAGAGTTTCTTAATCTTCTTGCAAAGTTGGTTATCAAATTCATTCTTGTATTTATAGAATTTATAAAAAGAATTTTACTTATACTAAATTAAGTAAATATATCCATATCTACTAAAATCATCAGTAAAAGTTATGAAGTATGAGTAGTCACCCCTTTCTATAATAGGAAATGGCCCACACACATCAGTGTGAACTAATCCAATAATCTATTTAGACCTTTCACCTTTCCCACTAAATGGGGATTTGGTCATTATGTCATCTAAACATGTGTGACATAAACCAAGTGGTTTTAGTTTTAAAGAATCTAAATATCCATCTTGATGTATTTTTTCCAAGTTTTTTTTGTCATTTATATGACATAGATAGTGATTCCAAAGTTGGTTGTGGTATGCGTCATTTGATGTAACTTCATTATTTATTTACATTATATGGTTAATTTAATAAAAAACCTAAATACCATTATTTAAATCTTAATTACCATAAAAAATTCTATCTTTATAAAATATGAAACATTTATTTCCAAATTTGAAAATGAATCCATCTGTATCTAGTCCGGATATATAAATAATTTTTTGGGTAACTGGAGGAACATAATAAAAACCCTTTAAAACTAAGATCATTTTAGTTGGCAATGTGAGGTGGTAGTTCCCAATAGCTACAACAGTAAGTTTATCTATATTGGATGCTCATAGATCTACCTCCCCTCAGTCAATTTTTCTGAATCCAATTGGTTCATTTATTTGAATACATATGTGAGAACCACAAGCTGTATCTAATACCCAATTTTTATAAATAGAAAAATTTCACTCGATAACAAACACACCTAAATCTTTCCCTTGCTTCTTTAGTTAGGTGTAGTTTTTTTCTTCCAGTGGCCCTTCTTTCCACATGAAAAACAGATAGCATCTTATTCCCTTACTTCCCCTATGATATTCTTATTCTTGTAAGGGCGTAAAGAAGGTTTGGGCTTAAATATATTTTATTTCCCTTTCCATTTGTTCACTATAAGGATGAAAATGTTTTTTTTTCTTCACATCCTTATCTACTTTTTGAAGGAGGATAAGAATATATGACAGATACTTCTCAATGTTTTTTATATTAAAATTCACAAAAATACTAGAGAATCTTTGAGGGAGTAATGCCAGAATGAGATCAGTTCCCAGTTCTCCGAGGTGTTTAAACCCTAGAACCTCTAGGCGCTCAATGTATCCAATGATCTTGACTAAGTGAGGCTCAGCTGGGGCACCCTCTCCAAGATTACTCTAAAAGAGTGCCTTGTAAATATCAAATTGTTTCTATCTATCTCTATCCTAGTAAAGATCATGGAGGTGATCAAGCATGTTATACACATCCATGTTTTCGTGAGACTTTATGAATTCAATAAACATAGATGAAATAATCAAACATATAACATCAACTATATCATTCATATGTTTTTCATAGACTATTAACTCTTCATCACTCACCTCTTGAGTAGACAGACCGAACATTGAGGATTCTAGCACATGAGATTTTTGTTCATGGCATAGAACAACCCGAAGGCCTCTAAACCACTCCTAGAAGTCACTACCAGTGAGGAGATTGTATTTATCCAAAATTGATCATAGGTATAGTGTGTATGATGATATTTTAAATTTATTCTACAATTAAAGGATCATATTTTTAGTACTTTTCTTGATTACAATTTTTGTGGCAGATAATAAATTAATTGATTTTATTAAATCTCCCACTATTTTATCAAGTCCTAACATCCCTCACCATTGAAATTGTAATGTATAGTTTCTAGGAAATTCTAGTGTAAATGATCTATATTTCCATTTTCATAACCCCAACAAGGGTTGGTCAAGCTATTCTGAAGGTATTTAGGTAGGAAAATCTTTACTAACTGTGGATTTGTAGCTCCTTGATCCATTGAGTGGACACCACAATCCATAAATCTTGACTTGGATTTTCTCAATACTTGCCTCCAAGTTACACCAAGTCTATCAAGGGCTACTACTTTTGATGTAAAATGGTTAAGTCAACCTACAACCTTCATAAGAACTCCCCTTATAAAATAAGTGTCCCAACAAGGGTTGGTCAAACACAAAGTTCTGTTGAGTTTTCTTCCTAATCATGTAATGGAAGGCTTAGTATGACTTAATATTATATTGAGGTATTTTATTTTATTAGGCATAAGTTTTTACCTTATTTATCCTTTAAATGTTTTGATAATATTTAAGTGAATTTTTACTTAATTAATTAACCATGTTTAGATAAAACATTTACGCATAATAAATTTCATTTAAATTCTATCTTCACATATTAAATCATTTATGTGATCTTGTTCTTGCATCAATAAATATAATTTTAATACATTAGACAGAAAATAAATAATTAATTAAATGACTAGATCATGAACTTATATAATGGTTGAATTAATGAGTGGATATTAAATCAACCTATGACCTAGGGTAAATAACTCCTTATGTCATACTTGGCATGATCTATAGTATTCCAAATGTCCACCTATGTATCACCAAGTTGGCATCATCATGGTTCTATCTTGAACTGTCTCCATGTGCCTTGGGATTATCCATTAATTAAAAATATTTATTACTCACATATAGGTGAGGAGAACCAAAATATTGGTTAAAGGTAATTACATAAATATAATTGGACACACAGGTCCCACATAATAATGGAGGGAGGGATGAATCAAAGGCCATATTTTAATTTAATATTAAATAATTGCACAACCATACAAAAAATTTAATTAAATAAATGCCAACACAAACATAGGTCTTGGTCAAGATCATGATCAACCATACATGCAAAGAATACACAAAAAGTAATTGGATAGAATTCATTTCTTTATTCATTATTTATTATTAATATGAACACTCTTGTATTAATTAATTAATTAATTCTCTTTCATCTTAATGATCATCTGAACTTAATTGGAGATACCCATAAATTTGGAATTCATGGAAAATAAACAGCAGAACCATTAATGAAATATTTATTATAGTAAATTAATTGAGAATTTAAAATTCTTTAAAACCATTATTAAATTTTCAAACACACAACGGTGTGCCAATCAATAAAATAAGGTTTTAATGCTGCAATTTTTCAAATTTAATGTAATTTTAATTTTTCCCATTAATGGGAAACTACATGGAGTGTACATCCAGCTACATACCATGTACCTCGGTCATTGTATATCCAAGTCACATGCTTGGGGTTTCGGCGTGTTGACTTAGCTAGACTATATGGTGTGTACATGCCAGCTACACACCTTTTATTTGCTTGTCACGTGCTAGTTTGGCCCGATCAACACACGGTGTGCAATAAACGCACCGTGTGTTTTTAATTTATTGATGCATCAAGATACAATGCACATGGTTATATGGTGTGTGCTTCGGCCACATGTCATGTAACCCATCTTTACAAGCCAAATATTTTTCAATTCCCGATGGCATCTCTATTTTTTCTTCATTTATTCTCAAATCTCTAATAAAATGAAACACTAAATGAACATGATTAATATGTCGATAACATGTTAATTCAAATAAGATTAAGAAATGAATAACATGAAATGAAAATATAACCATGATTTTTCATAGATCAATAATAAAATAAATAATTATAAATTTAAACATGACTACCCCGATGCCACTTGATGGTTCCAGGAAAAATGGAAGCATTGTGGTGGAAGGAGATATATTAAAGTTAATTTTAATAATTATTACCCAAAACTAAGATCGAGGATCTTTCACATCAAATTTATAATTAATTTATTTAATATCTGAAGAAATAAGTACCGGGGATTAGGAACTTTCTTCATTGATGATATTTGAACGTCTGAAAAGGCCCTTCCAGATTGCCTTTATTGTGCTTGTGAGGATCCCAGGTTAGAATCCCTCTAACGGTGATCCACACACACTCTAATGGTTTTCAAGAAATGTCACTCATTTCTTGGGTGATAGCATGCAGAATTGAATGTCTTGCATTGTTAATTCTTGATCACTCATTCTGTGGTCTTGAAGAAATTCTCTCTTGGGTTTATCATTCTTTATAGGGAGAGAGGAAGGGGAGTCGAGAGAGAATACTTTGTGTGAAATAATTCTCTATTCTCAAACATGGAATTGGTTTCAAATGCTTTAGACAATAGACATGGATGTCTATTTATAGATTTGGTATTTCAGTTACAAAATTTAATTGCATAACAACCATTAAATATTATTATAACCATTAATAAAATCCCATGCCACATAATAATAATAATAATATTATTTTGTGGTGCGCCAACTTGTACAAAATGGATAAATAATATTTACCATCTTGTAAATAATTATTTTATCACCGGAAATTATCTTGGCCCATTCAAACTCCTCTTGCATCTATTGAACACCTGAATAGATATTTTATTCTTTTGAATAAATATTTTATTTTTAAACTATTAAATAAATATTTATTAAATTTTCAATAAAATAAATTAATATATTATATTCATAATCTGATGAATAAATATTTATTTAATTTATGCGATCAATATAACTTGAATAATTTTATTCCTCATTCTTGAGAATAATATTTATTCATTAAATAAATTAAAATAGATTTTAATTGAGACCAATAGAAACACATAGTGTCTGACCCTCTAGGATTCTTTCTTGTTGACATTATGTGGGCTTGCCTAAATTCCATGATTACTATCTAGAAATGGGTCAAGGCACCCAAGATAAAGAACATAATATCATAACAACAAAAACCGCATAAGAATTATCACTATGTAATATAATCCCTTTGTCATGATATCTTATCAAGCAGGTTGTATTACTGTGTCATCAACCTATATGATCGATTAATCATTATTTGACTATCTAAAATAAACTCATCATTACACCATGGCCATGGAATTTAGGGTGACAGTTTGATTTCAATAAAATGGATGGGATATCAACTTCCAAAAATATGGAAGGGACAATCCTTCCTTGACTTATACATTAATAAAATGTCATTCGTGATGCAACCAATGTACCATACTTCCAGCCTATTGGAACTGGGGTCTTATAAGCATGATTTGGCATACGTTTTGTGTTTGTTGTCAATCCTCAGTGGAAGTTCAGAATGTGTACCAGCAAAGAGATCATACCGTTCAAGCAGACAACAGTAGTGAAGGTGGCACCATTTCCCATTGTTTGCCAAATTTTTGGGCCTGGAAATCGAAAAATAAATAAAAGTGTTTTTGGAAAAGGGACTTGCGCGCTGAGGTCTTGAAGGATAGGAAACTTGCACGCCATATGTTTTTGAGGATCAGAACATCAAAATATGGAAAAGGGATAAGGGTCACGCAAGTGTTGGTTAGGTCGCGCAAGTGTACTTCCGCGCTGGTACCTAGAAGGATTCGGACTTGTGCGCCTATTGTTTTCCAAGAAAAAAACTTCAAAATTTGTCTAAGGAAATAAGTTAGTGCAAGTATTGGTTGGGTCGCTGAAGTGAGTTGCGCGACAGAGGTTACGAGAGACGAGACTTGCACGCCAATGAGGGACTTGCGCGCCTCCGCACAGGGGGTCCAGTTTGCCTATAAATACAGGTCGAACCCTCCTCATTTCTTACATAGTTCAAGACTTAGTGATTGTTCGAGCTCTCATCGCGTAGGTGGTTGAGATGCGCAAGTGGTTGTTGGGTCGCGCAAGTAGAGCTTACGCGCCGGTTGTTGGCTCTGCACGCAAGGTGGTTTGGGAGAGAAAGGAAGTGGATCGCGCAAGTTTGTAGTTTGGGAAGGAAGCATCGCGCAGGTGCTTTGGTTACATTTGCGCGCCAGTTTGTACTTGCACTCCCTATTGGGACTTGCGCGCCTAGCTTGGTGAAGCAGGCCATGTATTGCTGAAGCCCGTCGGTCTGTTTGGAGCTGCACGAAAGCTAGGAGATTACCCGATACATTCGGGGTAAATTGATATTCATCTTCCAGTGAGAATTGGACTTCAATAGATCATCTACATACAACATAGGATGCATTATTATGCAGTGATGAAGAGACCTTCACGTCTATAAACTGAGTGTGACTTCACCAACGACAGTGAGCCAAGGGGAGTAAACTGGAGTGACCCGAGGGAAGCAGTGAGCTATCCCTGAATGGTTGTAAAGGCAGTGAGCCTGGGACAGAGTGTCTGTGCCCAAACCTTTGTAATCCACAGCTAGTGAAGATTGGTGGAATCAGGTACAATCGAAAACTTGTCGGCATATTCTCTTTGGACGTAGCCCTTAGTGGTGAACCAAGTAAAAAGTGATGTGTCCTCTCTGTGCATGTGAATGTTTGATTTCTAATCATAATCATCATACAAGTTCAACAAGTTCCTACCAACGTGGGAACAATATACACCACATTAAAAGAAAAATTTGTAACCCTGATTCAACCCTCCCCTCTCAGGGTGTCCCGGGGTCCTTCAAGTGGTATCAGAGGGTAAAGGTTGCTGGTGTTGAATCTGACCTTTTTCATCATGGAAAACGTGGTCAATGTCAGGGGAGTCCCTCACTTCGATGGAAGAAATTTCCAGATCTGAAAGAACAAAATGAGATCTCATCTAAGAGCTCTTGGAATGGATGTTCTCTTTTCTATTGTGCAAGTAATACAAGTCACTAATCCAATAGGCCTAGATATGACTGAAACAGAGAGGAAACTTCTTGATGCAGATGCTAAAGCACAGAATGCACTCACTGCAGCCCTTTCTGATCAGATCTACCTAAAGGTGATGAATTGCATCTCAGCAAAATACATGTGGGATAAACTTGAGAATATTTATGAAGGAGATAGCAAAGTGAAGCAGGAGAAACTACAAGTGCGGCACAATCGGTTTGATGATCTGAAGATGCATCCAGACGAGAATGCAGACTCTTTATTCAATCGAATTACTGAAGTGGTTGGAGCAATTCTGGGTCTAGGATAAGAAATCAAAGACATTGATATTGTAAAGAAAATATTAAGAATACTTCCACCTCTATATAATGCGAAGGTGTCAACCCTTGAGGAAAGAGATCTTTCCATACTCTCTCTAGATGATCTACTGAGCAGCTTCGTAGCATATGAAATGAGAGTCAAACCAGAAGATGCTACGACTTGGGTGAGCAAGGAAATGGAATTCAAGGCCATGGATAAACTGAAAATATCAAAGGATAGTAGTAGTGAAGATGACAAAGAAAAAGAAATTCTTTCTCTCATTGCAATGATTTTCCAGAAGGGGAAAGGTAAATTCAAAGGGAAGTTACCTGTCGCATGTTTCTGTTGTGGAAAAGTTGGGCACATTGCCTCTCAGTGCTTAAGAAAGATCAATTATGAAGATAGTGAAGATGAAAACATTGATAAGCCTTAGAGAAGGTTCTTCAAAAAGTGAGACTTCAAATCTGGTAAGAAAATGAAAAGGAAGAGTTTTGTCTGTGAAGAGGAAGAAGATGATAATGAATTCTGTGATGAAGAAGAACCGGAATTCAAAACTGGGAACCATGCTTCTATGATGGCCACTGTTGAAAAGTCAGAAGATACTGATGGAGAAAAACAACTGGGAACTTGTGTAGATCCTGAGATGCAACTTAAGGATGCGGTTAGTAAGCTTAAGATTAAATTTAAGAGCTGAAATAAGTGGAAATCAATTGTAGAAGAGTAAACTGAATACGTTGATCAAATTGAAGCTAAAATTGAACGACTGGAAGAATTTGTGAAGGTACAGTCTATAATAATTGAAATCAATGATGATGTAGTAGATCTGAAGCTGAGAATTGAAGAGCAGGCAAAGGTCATCAATGACCTCACCTCCAGACTGGATGAAAAATCCAAGACTGCTGAGGGTCTTGAGGTAGAAGTTGTTACTCTAAGGAGCAAACTGGAGGCTGAATCAGTTCCCAAAGAATCGAGGAAGAAAATACAGTTTGGAAGATTCTCAGATGCAGAATTACTAGCAAGATCCAAGTGTGGTTCATATGGGGTTGGAAAAATCTTGAGTGATCAAAGACCCGCTTGCATGGGAAAGATTGGAATTGGCTATGAGGCTAAGACATCAACTACTGGAAGTGAAAAGATCCAAAATAAAGATAAGATGAAAGTTGAACATGTTGAAACATTACCCAGAGCACCAAAAAAGGAACCCTCAATCCAAACTAAAAGGAGAACTAAAAATTATCCTCAAACATTCAGAAATGACAGAGAGTCTAACTATTCTCCCAAGGAAGAAGGTATGAGTAGAAATTCAAGTGAGAAGACATTTCCTCTCATGAAGTGTCAGTTCTGTGGCTATCTGGGCCATACCATGTCTTATTGTGAAGAGGCAAGAAGCTATCTGAATGGATAAGATATAGAAGATCAACAAAGGAGAAAAATTTCATATCCTAATTCTTATAGAAGAAATAATTTCTATGGATATTGTTTTTGTTGTTCTAGCTTTGGGCATAAGGCCGCTCATTGCAGGCAGAGAAGGGACATGGACACCTCATACCGAAGTTCAAGACAAGTCAAGTCTCGTCAGCAAGATAGTGTTTCTCTTTCAAACAGGTTTTCACCTCTCAAAGAAGACATTGACTATGAAGAACCTGAGTATGTGAAAGAGATAATTTAAAGGCCATCAGTTCTATATACTCAATCTGATGTCTCATGGAAGGAAAGGAAAAAGATTGATAAATCCAACCATGCAGAGGTGGACCTCAAAGCTACAAAGAACAACAGTACCTGGATTCTGGACAGCGGTTGTTCATCTCATATGACAGGTAATGCTGGACTACTAACAAATATCATAAAGAAGGATGATGGTATAGTAAGATTTGGTAATGATGGGGCTCTAAAAATCAAAGGGAGTGGAAGTACTGAATTAGCTAATGGAGAACTAAAGAAGACTGAAGTCCTTTACGTAGATTGCCTATGTCATAATCTCCTCAGCGTGAGTCAACTCTGTGACTCAGGACTTATAGTTACTTTTAATCAGAAAGGATGCAGTATCAAGGGAAAGACTGGAAACTCACTTATGAAGGGATGCAGAACAGAAGGCAACTTGTATCAAGTTGATAGTGAAGAAAATGGTTGTTACGTGACTGTTGAAGAAGAAAACAATTTATGGCATCGGAGACTGGGACACATCAATCAACAAGACATGGAGAAAATATCAAAATTGAGAATTGTCATGGACATTCCCAACCAGAAGTGTGAGCGTGAAAAATCTTGTGATGCTTGTATTCGTGGGAAGTTGGTCTGCAGTTCATATCGGCCAAAGAAGAAAAGGGCAACTCACCTTCTTGATCTGATTCATACTGATGTATGTGGGCTAATAAATGTTTTCGGAACTCATGGAGAAAGGTACTTCGTCCTTTTCATAGATGATTATAGTATAATGGCATGTGTGATGGTCATTCACAGGAAACGAAAAGTCCTTGACTTCATGAAAACATATCGGAGAATCGCCGAGAATGATACTGGATGAACAATCAAAGTGTTGCGATCTGAAAATGGAGGAGAGTACACGTCCATTGAATTTGAAAATTATCTGGAGAAGCATGGGATATAGCTTGAGGTAGCTGCTGTGAGAACTCCACAACAAAATGGAGTTGTTGAATGTAGGAATCAACAAGTGAACAACATGGCACGAACTATGCTGATTGAGAGTCGTATTCCACGAAATTACTAGAAAGAGGATGTTCAAGCTGCAGTGTACATTCATAATCAAACAGGACTTTATATGGGTGAGATGAAGACACCATATGAATTGTGGCATGGACGGAAGCCTTCTCTAAAATACTTTCGTGTCTTTGGAAGTAAATGCTTCATTAGGAACAAAGAAGGAAATCAAGAGAAATATGGCGACAATGCAGATGAAGGAATTTTCCTCGGTTACTCAATGAACAGAAAATCCTACAAATGTTTCAACAATCATTTGGGAAGGATTTTGGAAAGTAGTGGTGTTAAGATAATTGAAGAGAAAACCACAAATTCTTCAAGGATGTCATATTCTGATGTGATAGAAAGTCAGGAACAAAGTGAACGTGAAGAAAATACAAATGCGGAAATAGAGGAAGTTGTTCAAAACACTCAGCAGTCACATCATGATGTTGACTCGAAAGAAGAATATGAAGAAGAAACTATGGCTGAAGAGAATACTACTGAACCCCGTAGGAGAAATCGAAGAGATGAGATTGATCCATCCAACATAATTGGGGACAGGAGTGCACCCACTCAAACAAGAAGGATGAGGAATAACACACAATCTGCATTTCTATCAGTGTAGAGCCATCCTCATTCTAAGAAGCTGCAAAAGATGAATCTTGGGTGAAAGCCATCAATGAAGAATTAGATCAGATTGACAAGAATCAGACATGGGATCTTGTCCATAGACCCGAAGGTCACAATGTGATTGGTACCAAATGGATCTTAAAAAATAAGTTTTATGAGTATGGAAGTGTCATAAAAAATAAGGAACGACTGGTATGTAAATGATACTCACATATTTAAGGCATTGATGTTGAAGAAACCTTTTCTACAATGGCTAGACTAGATTCAATCATGCTTTTCCTTGCGATGGCACTCCAAAGAGGATATAAAGTATATCAAATGGATGTCAAGATAGCATTCTTGAATGGTGTACTCAAATAAGAAGTCTACATTGAACAACCAGTGGGCTTTGTTTTGGGTACTGATGAAATAAAGGTCTGCAAACTGAAGAAATCTCTATATGGTTTGAATCAGGCACCACGGGTGTGGTACTCACGGCTGGATTCATATCTCAAGAAGTTAGAATTCAAAAGAGGAGGAGTTGATCACAATCTCTATGTGAAGAATTATCCAAAATATCAATTCATGGTTCTAGTCTACGTTGATGATATCATATTTGGTGGCAGCAGGCAGAAATCAGTGGATGAATTTTCCAACCACATGAAATCATAATTTGAAATGTTTATGATTGGGGAGCTCACATATTTCTTGGGGCTGCGGGTGATTCAAAAGAAGGAATACACTTTCATTTCAGAGGACAAATATGCAAGAGAGCTACTGAAGAAGTTTAATATGCAAGACTCCAAACCAATGTCAACTCTGATTGCAGTTGGAACTAAACTTTGTAAGCATGAGGATGGGGACTCTGTTGATCCCACCATGTACAGGAGGATCATTGGAAGCCTACTATGCCTAAAAGAGACAAGGCCAGATATTGTCTTTGCCACATTCCTTGCAGCCCGCTTTCAGAGTAATCCAAAGGAGGAACATATGGCGATAGTAAAAAGAATCATGAGGTAAATCCAAGGTACACATAAATTCGGGTTATTTTTTTCTACAGGCAAGGATAGTGAATTATCAGTGTTTTCTGATGCTGACTGGGCTGGTGATGTAGTAGACAGAAAGTCCACTAGTGGTGGAGCTTTCTATATTGGGCAGAAATGTGTTGGCGGGTTGAGCAAGAAACAAGAAAGTACTTCTCTTAGTACTGCTGAAGCTGAGTATATCTCTGCTACAAAGGCATGCACTCAACTGCTTTGGATGAAGCAAAAACTAACAGATATTGGTGATAAGGTGTAGCAACCAATGGTGATTTACTGTGATAACAAAAGCGCAATTGATCTTACGAAGAATCAGGTTCATCATTCTTGTACAAAACATATTGAAATACGGTATCATTTTATCAAAGAAAAGGTTGAACAAGGTGTGATTTGAATGGACCATGTTGGAACTGATGAGCAAGTGGCTGATATCCTGACCAAGCCGCTGTCCACAGCTGTGTTTGAGAAGCATCGGTTGAACCTCGGTGTTCAACCACCTCCTACTGCATAAGGAGGCTCCGGAAAACCCCTCTACCCATTTTTTATAACTGTTTTTATCTGTTTATGGCTATGATGGAGGTTTATGGGGGAGATACTATCCAGGGGGAGTATGGTTTGAGCTGAACGTTGAACAAATTATCGATCTTTGGATTTATTGTCAATGGGGGAGAAAGGAATAAATTTAAGGCAAGTAATGCTTCTGTGATGAGAAGTATAAGAAGGAAAACATCGGGCGTCATGGAGAATTCCAAAAACACTGGAACCCAATTCAAGCTTCCTCTCTTGTTTTCTACACCGAGCATTGCTCACATAGACATAGAGTGTTGGCTGAGTTTATTTTTTGCGTTTTTGAATTCCGCATGGATGGAGATCTATTGAATTTATTTTTTGATTGCCAACAAACCCAAAGGGGGATATTGTTGGAACCAGGGTATTCTAAGCATGATTTGGCGTACGGTTTGTGTTTTTTGTCAATCCTCAGTGGAAGTTCAGAATGTGTACCAGCAAAGAGATCATACCGTTCAAGAAGACAACAGTAGTGAAGGTGGCGCCGTTTCCTAGTGTTTGCCAAATTTTTGGGCCTGAAAATCGACAAATAAAGAAAAGTGTTTTTGAAAAAGGGACTTGCGTGCCAAGGTCTTGTAGGATAGGAAACTTGCGCTCCATATGTTTTTGAGGATCAGAACATCAAAATATGGCAAAGGGATAAGGGTCGCGCAAGTGTTGGTTAGGTCACGCAAGTGGACTTGCGTGCCGTGAAATAACTTGCACGATGGTACCTAGAAGGATTCGGACATGTGCACCTATTGTTTTCTAGGAACATAACTTAAAAAATTGGATAAGGAAAGAAGGTCGCGCAAGTATTGGGTGGGTCGCGTAAGTGAGTTGCGCGACAGAGGTTACGGGAGACGAGACTTGCGCGCCAATGAGGGACTTGCGTGCCTCCGCGCAGGGGGTCCAGTTTGCCTATAAATACAGGTCGAACCCTCCTCATTTCATACGGAGTTCAAGACATAGTGATTTTTTGAGCTCTCGTTGCGCAGGTGGTTGAGACGCGCAAGTGGTTGTTGGGTCGCGCAAGTAGAGCTTGCGCGCTAGTTGTTGGCTGCATGCCCAAGGCGGTTTGGGAGAGAAAGGAAGTGGACCGCGCAAGTTTGTAGTTGGGGAAGGAAGCATCGTGCAGGTGCTTTGGTTACACTTGCACGCCAGTTTGGACTTGCACGCCCTATTGGGACTTGCACGCCTGGATTTGTGAAGCACGCCATGTATTGCTGATGCCCGCTGGTCTGTTTGGAGCTCCACGAATGCCGGGAGATTACCCGATACATTCGGGGAAAATTGATATTCATCTTCCGGTGAGAATTGGACTTCAATAGAGCATCTACATACAATAGAGGATGCATTATTATGCATTGATGAAGGGTCCTTCACATCTATAAATTGAGTGTGACTTCACCAATGACAGTGAGCCAAGGGGAGTCAACTGGAGTGACCTGAGGGAAGCAGCGAGCTATCCCTGAACCTTTTTAAAGGCAGTGAGCCTAGGACAGAGTGTCGGTGCCCAAACCTTTGTAATCCACACCTAGTGAAGATTAGTGGAATCAGGTACGACTGACAACTTGTCAGCGTATGCTCCTTGGACGTAGCCCTTAGTGGTGAACCAAGTAAAAAGTGTTGTGTCCTCTCTGTTCATGTGAATGTTTTCTTTCTAATCATAATCATCATATAGGTTCAACAAGTTCCTACCAACCTGAGAACAAGATGCACCACATTAAAAGAAAAATTTGTCACCCTGATTCACCCCTCCCCTCTCAGGGTGTCCCGGGGTCCTTTAGAGCCAACATATGGCATGATGGTTTTCATCAGCAAATCTAATTGTGTGAGTCATGAAATGCATTAATGATAATATTAAAGTCTAAGAACCATTACACAGGCTCACGAATAGGAATATCCAATTACACCAAAGTATGCAGAATTCCTACTGGTGTTTTTGTTCTCATAAGATCCCGTCTTTGAGATTACCAAGTACAAACTTCATGAGAAGAAGTCTAATCTACTTGCGAGTACTCACACCCGATGGTCTATATATTATGTGTCCTATTATAGTATGTTATCTAGCCGCAGAACTATATTAAGAATATTTTTATAGAACTTCAAGGTTCTCATAAGAGTGGGGAACTACTATGACCATATCAATGAGAAAAATACTCTAGGAAATTATTACATTAAATTCATTTAGAATAATGAACAATATGTAATAAGATGTTTCATTTAATATTTAATACATAAAGTATTCATGTAGTCAAAGTACAATCTGTTGGTTCTATTACACCAACTCGAACACTCCAAACTTTGAGAGGGAAAAATCCCGAGTAAGGGCCATTTTGGGGCAAAAAAAAATTAAAACATAAAGCTGGCCTAGATCCACTTTTTTAGGATCAAGTTTTCTAATCACGCACAGTTTAGTCGCATGGTTAATCAAATGGTGCACTAACTATGTGGCAGCCACTACCTCAAGGATGACCCTCGAACATATGGATTGCATGGTTAGTAAACCATGCATCACCTGTGTGAAATCCCATTATCCAACAAAGAACGGTTTCTCTTAGGCTTACACATTGTTTATACAGCCCATGTTCCACTCGTGCTCCTTACCTTTAGCCACTATCTCATTGTTCATGGTTTCCTATAGGTGTTTCATGGTTTTTCCAAACCATGCACCAACTGTACACGTGTAGGAAATCCCCAAAACCCTCAAAAATTTCTCCAAAATCTCCCAAAATTAAAACATATACCTTAAATACTTAAAAAGAATAAAAAAGGGTTACTTACCTGAATTTTTGGGTGATACACATAAGTGGTGTGGGATCATCATCGTCACCATGGGTTAGAATAGCCTTAGCAAGTTTTAGCCTACTGTATAAATGTTTGGTCTAGTGATCCATTTTTTCAAAATAGCAACATTATTCTCTTGAGACATCATTGCTTCCTCCGGATCCTCATTCATCCCTTAAATTTCCACCATTGTCATTTTTTTCTTTCTTTGTGGTTTTCAGTAGCACTGATTTTTGAACTTGGAGTCATTGAATATTTCCTCCCACATCTATCACTCGTTAATCTTTGTAACCCACTCCTCCTTGATGAGGAGCAGTTTCCCTCCATTTTCGGTGATGAGTGTCGGATCAAAATGGTCCTCCACCACTTTGAACCTCCCTGTTACCTTCTCCACATTGAGTGTTGATATGTTGAAAATCATCTCAATTTAAAGAGAAATTTGGGAGAACCTGGAGGGGACTACATGCAGGTACTTCTCAACTACCTTATCTTGAGGGTTTGTATCATCAAGTATTGTGAGTTAGTTGACCAACCTGGTGACCTGCATCATGAATTCATCCAATGATTCGCCAATGAAAAAAGAAATTCCTTCATACTCCTTACGGAGTTTCTGATCATTGGTCATTCATACATGATCAATGCTGATGTGCATGGTCTTGACGGTGTCCCATAATTCCTTGGATGTTTACTTGATGATGAGTATGAATATCATCTCCGATGGGACAACATGGAGGATGGCCTCCAACGCCATCTAATCTTTCAAGAGTTCAGCACCACCGATGTCGATGGAATCCCAAAGTCCACATGCCTAGAGCATAACCTTCATCTTCAAGTACCAATTGTTGTAGTTCATCTTCATGAGAATCAGATACATCATTGATCCCCCAATCTCCTTCAACACCCAATATACCACTAAAGGGTCACTACCACCATCAACGAGGGCTTTGGTACATGATAATGATTTCTAGGAGAGTCGGGGGAATGAGGGATCAGAGGGTGGCATCGTGGATTAAGCCAACCTTACTCTAATACCAAATGTTAAAAATGATCAATCAATCAAAACCCACAAAACAAAGAAACCAAAGTCTTGGAAGGAGAAATAAAAATTCTAGAACAAAAAAGATGTTTTTCACACCACCAAGTGGGATGCTTTTCTGGAGAGGTTTCCATTGCTTTATATACACACATAAAAGAAAGACATATTTACAACATAATTAAAACCACATGGCATCACCAATGAGGTCAAACCGCATTGAGCCATAAATGAGGGAGAATAATGAGGGGGAGGGAAAAATAATGATGGAATTAATCTCCATTATTTAAATTAGTCAACCAAATTATAAATAAATCTATCACCCTTTAAAGTGGTGGTGAGATCTTTATTTCTTAGAACTATATTTCACGGTGGTGTTTAGTATTTGATTGCACAACAACAGTTGGTTTCATATGTGGATGCATGAAAGACTCCATTGGATCAATCATCACTCGACCATGGATCTTAAATGGTGGTGAAAAGGGTTCATCTAGAGAAAGGTTGACGATTCAGTGTTCTTCGAAGAGTTCATAGAAGGTATGGTTATGGATGATCTATGATGGTCTCATGGAAAGTATGGTAGGGTGATGGTGGAAGCACACTGTAATTTGTTGAGGTTTCTGTGAGGGAAGTGATTGTGAGTAGATCTCATGGTTAGAGGAGTTCATGGTAGGTTGGTGGTAGGGATCACAATCATTGACCATGAGTGGAGGTGTTCATAGTTAGTTAAAGTGACCAAGCGTCAACTTGAAGTGACTTGTATGTTTTTTAGGTTGCAGTAGTAAGTGTATGATCAATTGGGTAGGGATTGTGAATGAGGTCCACGATAAGTATACTAAAAATGAAGAGCACTGTCAGTTCATGCCATTTAATTTTTTCAACCTACATAAAAATGACCATTTAGTACATATTTTGATCTAATAAATTAAAAAAATAAATTAAAATTAAGAACTTATACTCTAAAGAAATAATTTTAAATTCAATTCCAATTTATCAATTAATCAATACATATTTTTCATTATATCAAAAATAATGACCAAATCAATTAAAATTAAAAAATATCAAAACCGTAAAAGAATTAAATTTTATTGATTTTTTACAATCTCAGTTCACAGTTTGAAAATTAATTATAATTATAATTTCAAATTCAAATTATGGATTTTATTTATTTCAAAAAAAAAATTGAAACAATTAATTCTGTAAAAATCTATCTATTTACAAATTTAGTTCCAGATTAAATTAAATAACTTTATTTAAATGTTTTAAAATCAATTGAGTGGATTCAATTTAATTCCATTGATAAATAAAATCAATAAAAACATTAATTGGTCCATTTTAAAATTAAGTTTCAAATTCTTAAAATCGACAAAAATTCAATGTTTCACTAGATATTTTAATTAATTGAGGGTATTTTAAAATAATAAAAAACAAAAATGTTGAAATTTTCTATTCACATCACTCCCCACACATAAAATATTTCACTCTTGGGAAATAGTTTCATTAAATTTCAATTTATTCAAAAAGAAAATTAAATTCATCCTTCCTATTTCTAAATTTACCACCCAAAGAATAAGTAAACATAAAATTATCTACTATGAAAATTATCATGCCTCATGTGAATCAAACCACTTCCTCAATTCAATTCAGTCAAAGTTCAAAGCCTAGAAGTGGATAAAATGATATTCAAGTGGAATAAATGTTTTAATAAAAAGAACTTCCATTTTTTCCTCTTTCCCAAGTTTCCTCAAACCAAATTTTGATTTTTCACTTTATTGATACTACTCAAATGAATGTGTTATAAGTCAATTTCACCATTCATGGGTTCAATATTCCCCTCACCTAAATGAAATCATTTTTGATAGGGACCTTTATTTGAATTTCTTACCACCATAATTTTGTACAAAGTACTAGGCATAACACTTATTGGGATTGAAAATAGAATTATTTAATTTCATAAACACACCTAGTTCTCTTATCTTTGAGATTCATTATGGGATCCCAATTGATCAATATTATTCCAGGTTCAAAAGACTTATATCATTTTCATTTGAGTTGGATCGCTATGGTTTTCTTTCCCACATAGGTTAGGTTACCTTGGATTATGTTCAAAATTACTAGTGACCTCAAGTTATAAAATTGGTTCCACAAAAATATTTTCACTCATAATACCTTTCCTAGTTATAAGAACAAACTTCCTTAAAGGAAATGACCAATTTTACTCAGAAATAATTTAATTATTATAGATTCAAAATAATTGAATTACTTCAATTCAATAATAATATTTTCAAACTAGGTGGGGGTAGTGATGATGTTTAATAATTGTCTAAAAAATAAAAATAGAAACATTACAAAAGATATATTTATAGTATTCACAAAGATAAACTTTTTTTATATGTTTTTAAAAAAAATTGACATTTTTTTATTTATTTGTTTACACTCTTGGTTATATAAAATATAAAATAAAAATCTATAGAACTATATATAGGTACCTAAAAAAGAATTTAAGTTTTTTCTTTGTTTTATTCATTTGATTGTTTTTTTAGTAAAAAGAAACAATGATATTTACATCCTAAAACTACCTTGTCCCTCTCCCCCACACTTGGTTCAAAAAACACTTCTAGTTAAATTCCATTATTAATTTTTTCAAGAAAAATAGTTCAAAATAAAATAAGTATCTATACCAATATGAGGGTAAGTAAAAACCTAACAGTGGTCTATTTATCAATAGTAGGGAGTAGTTTGGACTCCTCCATAGGTTATTTCAAAAAATCATCTTGGTTCTTTTTCAGTTGTTGGTCGTTCACCTTAAATGGCTATTTTGAACTTTCTCCTTCAATTTAAACTACACCAAAAGAAAATGTGTTAGTTAATATGAATGGCCCAATCAACTTGGAATGGGGCTTTATAGGGAAGAGCTTCATCCTTGAATAAAACAACAACACAGTGTCTCCAAATTGAAATTCTCTTTTTCAGATCAATTTTTGCGGATAAGATTTAGTTTTCTCCTTGTAAAACATAGAGTTCTCATATAATTCCATTCTTATCTCCTCAAGTTCCATCATCTGCAGTTTCCTCTATTCTCCAACCTTGTCAAACTCTAGGTTTACTCTTTTGACAACCTAATAGGATTTGTGATGCTGTTAAAAAGGAAAGTGGTAGTGTTTACCATAAAGATTCATATAGGGTGATTCCAAACCTATAAAAAATGTTTTATTTTAGAAACCCAATCACAGTTTTTGAGTCATCAGTTTGATCAGATTTCTCTTTAAATCACTTAGAAACATAGTCTACCATCAACATTGTAACACCCCGAGATTTTATGAAAAATATTCTTTTTAATTTTAATGATGTCATGTGTTGTACGCTACACCAAAAGGATATTTCACTACACGCATCCCTGACTTGGCTTGCATTACACGCAATCACGACCTTCCTCGATAGCGTGTGTTGTACACAATACCGAGTTTCACTAAAAAACGATATGCTATTAAAATATTATTAAAACTAGCCATTATGAATAGTAATAACCACTTTTTGAAATTTTATAAATTTTATATTCCAAAATGGAATTCATTTTTGAATTCAGAATATCGATATTAGCTTAGGGTGAAATTTGGGTACTTTTCAGATAACTTTCATATTATGATGAATAGTGAAAATTACTAAATTTTAATTAAAAAACAACTATTTTAATCAAAATAATTAATAGTGATAAATTATTAATTTGTGTGGTTTTAAAGTATATTTAGAATATATTTTTACAATTTAATACAATGTTGGTCATTGGATATAATTTCACATTTAAACCAGACATAAATAAGTGTCAATCTTTTGATAGTTATTATCTCTTAAAAACACGCTATTTGTTTTGAAAACGGGAATTAATTTTTAAATTAGTTATTGTAACTGATATGTTTTGAATTTGGTAAAATAAACATCATTTTTTAATTCATAATATCAAATATATCTTAGGCCTAATTTTTGATATTTTTCTGGAAACTTTCATTTTTTGATGAATAGTGAAGCCACTAAGTGGTAGTTAAAAAACTGAATTTTTCATAAAACTTAATTTTACCGCTTCTGTGTGTGGAATTTCTAAAATCCGAGAGACACTGTTGATGTCAGTAAGTAAAATGTGGTTCAATGTGATGAAAATAATTTTTGGTGAATAGTAACTTTTTACTTTTATTTACCACGGTTAAAAGTAAATAGGGTAATTAAGGGTAAAAATGATATTATTATTACCGTAACACATGTCCTAATTCTATTGGAAAATTTTAATTCGACCAAAAACAACCTTAGGAATAAAATATGACCATTTAGGCCCACTTGGATTAGATTAGGACAGTTATTATTAATTTATTTAAAGAAGGGTTAAAATAGTTAAAATCAAAGTTTAATAAGTAAATAATTTTAAATATGGGGTTATACATAAGATAAATTAGACTATAAATATTAATTATAAAGATCAAACGATTTCATACATAATGATATTTTATTTTTAATTTTTAGACATTAAATAATTTAATTTATTTATGACACAAAGATGATGAACTAATTATCTTATTAATGAAATATTGACATAATTGATGTTATAAACACCAAAATAAATGTAATTTGAGACTTTTTATGAATTACACTAATTTTATAGGTTAATATGACATGTTAGTATTTATTTAATTAACTTTGTTCGAACTAATCATTCTGTTATGAGTTTCACAAAAATCAATTACTAAATAGTGTCAAAATTGACATAAAATAGTTTTTAAAACAAATATAATATTAGTAATTGTTATTTTTTTCCTAAAAATCTAAGATTCGGTAAAATGACTTAGATAAGGTTATATATATTAATAATAAACAACTTGGGGTTCTTTTGTCTACTTATATTATGTTTATTAACTTTATAGTATAAGAACACAAGAAAACACGGTAAAAGTAAAATTATTTAACTTAATGTTGAATCGAAATGATAAGGTTAAAATAGGAACCTAAACTTGTCTAAATTATATTGGATGAGAGTATTTCGACCCATACCCACCTTGTCTTCTAAATATATCAATTTGTAGCTATTTAAAACTGAACATGACTTTATAATAAAATAATATTTTTAGTTTTCCCAAAGGATCCCCTCTCCTCCCTTATAAAAGGGCACCTCCTCCCCCTCTTCCTCACACCACATTGAGCCTTGAAGCTCGGCCAAACCCTACCAATTCCTCCTCTCCACTTCACTAGAGACATCCTATAGGTCATGGTATTCTTCAAAGACCAATTTTAGTGCCCTAAATGAATGTCTCAAAGAAGCACTTCAAAGAAGAGGTAATGTCCATTACCGATTCTTTCATCTTTATTTCTTCTTCCACTTCTTCTTCTTTAGTTGTTTCATTATGAAGTAATAACATCAGTATCACTCATATAATGATATGTTATTATAAGTATGAAACAACCCTATTTCACCATCTATCCATCCTACAGAAAAATAAATCACCGTGCGTGCATACGTACAGAATATCGTCTCCACGCCGTGGTGTAATCTATTTTCCACCACCACCTTACTTGGATGGGTATAATGGTTTAAATAATGACTATATATGACTATTATAAAGTGATACTGATTCTGAAATATTATACATACACTCCAATACAATTCCACGATCATAGGAACGATATCATCACTCGTGCGTACGTACGGAATACCGTCTCCACGATGTGATGCGACTCGTTCTACATGATCTTCATTTCATAATGATTATATAAATGAATTGAATGAATGAATATGATATATATTACACTAATACCATTCTGGAAATGAGTTATCTATAACCTAAAGATAAAAATAAGAATTTATTCGACAAAACACGCATAAGAACAAAAATTTATAAACACCCGAATAACAAGTAGCAATGAAATATTACTACTAAGAAGCTAAGAATATGACCATATATGATATCATAAAAATAAGTATGATTCTGGAATAAGTCAATAACATTATTTAAATCATTATACAGGAGGTTCAGATACTTACGAAGCAAAACGGACCTAAGGTAAGGGAAATATCACAATCTCATTTTTATCCGAGATTGTTTATACTTTGGTATTTACTAGGGTGTATTTTATCATCCACATCCATGTTTCCTCAATAAGTAATATTATTTCCATCCACATAAAATTGTTTAAATCCAATTTTCCCCTTCGGTAAGTTTTTAGTAAAAGATATGAAAGGAATCTTTTTTCGTTTTTCATACGAGGTACTTTTTGACTTTTCCGACAAAAGTATGAAAAGAATGTTTTTTTAACATATACGGCATGAATGGATTTTTAAAACATTATTTACAAGAAGATTCCTTTACAAGTTTTCTTGTTTATTTTTAATCAACTTCTCTTAGTTTAGAATTTTATGACATTCTAAGAAAGGAAAAGTGTTTTTGAAGTAGAAAGGATATTTTCCTCAAGAATGGAGTTCATGTGTTTTATCAAAATTATTTTCCATCTAAGATAATATAGGGTTCTGTTTCAATCCCTATTATTACATGGATTTGATTATGTTGTGATGGAAATATTTTTATGAATTCGTTTATCTTATATGAATTGTTTTATGATTTCATGTTGTTTAAGAATCCCATTTTTACTACATGGGTTATGAAATGATGTATGATTTATGATTTTGTGGCACACATAAGAATGGTGTCATTATGTGATGGGTGGGACCTATATCTCCCTCCAATGCATTGGGTAAAGATTTTATATCTCATGAGATAGACATGGCTAGAACGATAGGTTATACCGGTTCAGTGAAACAAGACTGAAACGAGGAGTGAACTCAGTTCAGAAATGGACTTTGTCCACTAAGATAGTCTTGGAAATGAGTCTTGACTAATAAGAAATGATTCTCTATGATTATGTGTGTATACCACAAAGTTTCATGTTTTAAGTTATGATTATTGGGATCACATTTCACTACTATGATTTATCCCATGTTATGAAATTATGATCTCTTTTGCAGGTTAAGATTTCCAAAAGTTATGTGCTTATGTATATGATGTGATTGATATTTCTTTTGTTTACCCTTACTGAGCATTTGAGGTCACCCTTTTGTATGTTTTATTTCCCCAGGTCAGGAAGAAGGTTGTTAAGTAGAATATGCCAAAAAGGGACTCTAGATATGAAAAAATAAATGGGAGGCAAAGTAGATGCTTTATGAACCAGTTGTTTATGTTTCCCAGTTTCTAAAGACACTATACCTATAAGGTCCTTTCTTGGTTTTGTTATATGTTGTAATAAGTGTGGTTCAATTCTGAAGTAATAAAAATGTATGTAAAGTATGGGTCGTTATAAACATAATGTACAAAAATCCAAATGAGATAGGGAATGGGCCCATGAATTCAATTCCCCATACATTGGATATCTCATAGAAAATCAAATGTTTTTTAGGCATCTCATGTCTTTTTTAAATTCTACTAGTAAACTATCAATTTAAGCATTTTTTTCACAAATCGTGTGAATTTTTAAATATTGAGGTCCAAAACAATATAGCTTCCTAAATTTTCTAATAGTTTTTTGTGGTCCAAAATGGACTCCAAATTCAAGTGTATAACAAAATTAAAGGACATATTTCATTTATTCCTCATGGATTCACCCCTAATGACTTGGTCAATGCAATTTTTTAAAAAATCAGGATCCTCTAAGACATAGTATTTTGATTCATATTTCAGTTTTGTAGTTGGATGTTTAGAAAATAAGAAGGGAACCTTTGATGTGACCAAAAAATATACTTATTAAATGTAAAAAATCACTTAGAAGAGGTTTTATAGTTTCTCAATAGGGAATTAATCGTTTAGATTATTCTTAGGGATTGATTGTACCACAGAAATGTGAGGTAGCTTTCTCATATGGTCAGCCACTATATTTTCATAGCCCTTATTATCCTTAATCTACAATTCAAACTCTTATAGAAACAACATCCATATCACTATTCTAGGATTTCTATCAACTTTATTGATTAAATATATTAATGTTACATGATCTGAAGAAATGATTATTTTACTCCCTAAAAGAAAAGAAATAAATTTTTCTAAAGCTATAAAAATTGACAAAAAACTCTTTCTCTGTTATTTTCTAGTTAATCTAGGAATTGTATATGGTTTTTTAAGTATAGGATATCACTTGTGGAAGTCTATAAATATTTTGGGAAAGTATAATCCCTATTGCTCTAATGGAAGCATCACATAGAATTTCAAAGGGGTAACTCCGGTTTGGTAGACAAATAATGGGGGTAGTGATGAAGCACTCTTTTAATTTATCAAAATATTCCCTACATGAATCATAAAAAACAAAGTCAGTTTCATTATTTAGTAGGTTACTTAGGGGAAAATAAATTTTTCTAAAGTACCTAATCAACCGTTTATAAAATCTAATGTGGACTAGAAATGATCTTATGTGTATCATAGTGGTGGGGTAATGAAGTGTTAAAATAACATAAACATTGTATTTTCTAAATTCAATCCCAAATTTGGAAATTGAATGGCCCAAAACATTTCTTTTTACCCCATGAAATGGAACTTTTAAAAATTCCAAACCATAGTTTTCTTGATACGTCTTTTTAAAACTTTATCCATAATCTCCAAGCGGCTTTGAAAACATGTGTCATCCATAATGAAGTCATCAAGGAATACCTCCAGGTAGTTTTCAATCAGTTCTGAGAAAATACTTAACATGAAGCACTGAAAGGTACCAAGAGCATTAGAAATAATGAAATTAATCCTTCAGTAGGAAAACATACTGAAGGGACAAGTGAAGGTAGTTTTGTCTTGGTCACATAGAGCTATTGGAACCTGAAAATACCCAAAAAATCCATCAAGGAAACAATAATAACCCTTCCCAGGGAGTCTCTCTAATATTTGATCCAAAAAGGTTTTTAGGAAGTGGTATTTTTTGGTCACATGGTTCAATCGACTATAATATATGAAACTCTCTAGTTGTTCTGAATCCTTGTGGGTACTAACTCACTATTCTAATTTTTTACAATTCTGTATCTAGTTTTTTTGGGAGAATTTGGATGGGACTCACCCATTTGGAGTTTGATATGGGGTATATTATTCCATCTCTTAAAATTATTTATACTTCTTCTTTACTACTTCCAAAAGGGTTGGGTTAAGCCTCCTTTGGGTTGTCTCACTAGTTTGGATTCATCTTCCAATAAAATCCTATGCATGAAAGTGGTTGGGCTAATCCATGTGATATCCCATAATGTCCAGCCTATATCCCTAGTGTTATTTTTTACAATTCTCATTTATTGGTTTTCTTGGTTAGAATCTAAATTATTTGATATTATGACTCATAGTTTATCATTTTCTTTTAAAAAGGAATATTTTAATTTTGATGGAATTAGTATTAATTCTAACTCCAGGGGATTTTCTAGAGATGTTTCCATCTCAGTGTTCTCCATGTTGGAAACTTATATATGCAAGGTAGAAATATTAGTACCCTGTTTGAGTTACTCATCAAAATAACTTTCATCAATTACCTCAAATTGTTCAATACTTGAAATTGTCTCCAAATTAAGTTCATTTTAAAAAACAATTTTATCAAAAGAAACTTTTCTAAAGTACCTAATAAACCGTTTATAAACTCCAATGTGGACTAGAAATGATCTAATGTTTATCATAATGGTGCGGTAGGTAACTGTTAAAATAACATAAAAATTGTCTTTTTTAAATTCAATCCCAAATTTTGAAATTAAATGGCTGAAAACATTTCTTTTTCCACCATAAAATGGAACTTTTCAAAATTACAAACCATAGTTTTCTTGATACATCTTTTGAAAAAATTATCCAGAATCTCCAAGAAGCTTTGAAAACATTTTTCATTCACAATGAAGTCATCAAGGAATACCTCCAGGTAGTTTTCAATCAGTTCTGAGAAAATATTTACCATAAAGAACTGAAATTTACCTAGAGCATTAAAAATAATGAAAGGAATCCTTCAGTAGGAAAACATACTGAAGGGACAAGTTAAGGTGGTTTTTTCTTGGTCACATAGAGTTATTGGAACCTGAAAATACCCCGAAAATCCATCAAGGAAACAATAATAACCCTTCCTAGTGAGTCTCTCTAACATTTGGTCCAAAAAGGGTATTAGGAAGTGGTCTTTTCTGGACACATGGTTCAATCAACTATAATCTTTGCAAACTCTCTAGTTGTTCTGAATCCGTGTGGGTACTAACTCATTATTCTAATTTTTCACAATTTTGTATCTAGTTTTTTTGGGAAAATTTCTATGGGACTCACCCATTTGGAGTTTGATATGGGTTAAATTATTCCATCTCTTAAAAGTAATTATACTTCTTCTTTACTACTTTCAAAAGGGTTGGGTTAAGCCTCCTTTGGGGTTGTCTCACTAGTTTGGATTCATCTTCCTATAAAATACTATGCATGCAAGTGGTTGGGATAATCTATGTGATATCCCATAATGTCCAGCCTATATCCCTAGTGTTATTTTTTAGAATTTTCATTTATTGTTTTTCTTAGTTAGGCTCTAAATTATTTGATATTATGACTCACAGTTTCTCATTTTCTTTTAAAAAGGAATATGTTAATTTTGATGGAAATAGTTTTAATTCTAACTCAAGGGGGTTTCCTAGAGATGTTTTCAGCTCAGTGTTCTCCATGTTGGAAACTTGTATATGCAAGGTAGAAATATTAGTAGCATGTTTGAGTTACTCATAAAAATAACATTCATCAATTACCTCAAATTGATCAATACTTGAAATTTTCTCCAAATTAAATTCATTTTCAAAAATTGATTTACAAATTAGGTTAGATGTTTCCAAATCTTCTTCTAATATGATTATATCAACTAACATTTATATTTATTCTCTAAAATAACTAGGATTAAAAATCTTTTAATGTAAAAATAGAATGTTCTTTATGTGGGTGTCTCATTAAAACAAGGATGTTGAAAACCACTATTTTCTCACTAAAAAACATGGAAATGGTGACTTCATTTACATTTATGATGGTTTTATTAGTTTTGAGAAATGGTCTATACAAAATGATGCTAGAGTGATATTTATGTTTTCCCTATTCCATGTTGAGAATATAGAAGACAACAATGAATGGGTAACCTTGTACACTTACCAAGACATATTTAAGAACACCTATTGGGTAAGTAGTGGCTCGATTGGCTAGTTTCATAACCACTCAGGTGGGTTTGAGTTCTCCCATCTTCTGAGAGGAATAAATAGAATAATGCATCACATTAATTGAAGCTCTTAAATAACACAATGTATTGGAAACATTTATCTTTCCAATTGGGTAGGGGTAGAAAAGTACCTGGATCTTGATATTTTTGGGGGATTTGAGGGGTAACAAGAGTTAAAAGTATTCTTAGTTAACCTTAACTCTTCATTTCCTCACAATTTCCCTATACCAGTGAACATGTCTTTAATGAAATTTTCATCCCTTGGAATTTGGGAAATGGATTCAAGTAGGGGAATATTGATCTCCTCTTTCTTGAATATTCTTAGCATCTTCTGTTGCAATGAATATTCCATTTTTTTCTTGGGTTCTTACATCTTAATAGGGAAGGTAGGTTGGGGTTTTTTTAGATCTTTTATCTTTTATTTCCCTTTTTCTATCTTTATAAGAGGTGTATTCACTACCTCCTCCATAGGTTCTTTTTATTGGGAAGATTCTTTATATTCATGTTATTTTTCACTTCCATCATCAATTTCCAGGGGTGTTCCTTCATTTTTTTCCATATCTTGTCCCCTTTTTAAGGTAATATCACTAAAATTTCTTTTAGGGTTAGGAATTGGTTGGGAAGGGAGCTTAACTGAGCCTTGATTTACCATATTATTTAAGGTGTTCATGAGCTAAATAAACTATCCTTTTAGTTCCTTCAACTATGATGCATGAGTGGTGAGAGTGGTATGTTGACTATTTTTGGATTTTATTACCTGTATCATCACATCCTTCATGGAAGGATCTTGTGGTTCTCCTTTCGTGTAAATTGTAGATGGTTGGAAATTATGTCTCTAGAATGGAGGGGAAGGCTTTTGAGAAGCCTATTGGAATGCATACTGGAATGTTGGACTTTGTTTTTGTTGGTTCCCAACTCCAAAATGAATGGTGGAAAAATCATTTAATCCTTATTTTTTCACTAGGTTGGTTCTGAAATTTCCTATGGAACATTTCATCACAGTTTTCAGTCCCTTGAACTTGAGGGCATCCATAAATAAATTTATCCTAAGAATAGCACAGCCGGTGGTACCTTGGGGGTGTGCAGGGTGATGATTATTGTACTTTGTTCACAACTAGTTGTCTCACAAAAGAAGTGACTTATTAAATTTTATTTTCCAATAAAGTTGAGTTGGAAATGTTTGCCTCATATACTCCTCTGATTTTAGTTATTGCACCAAATTTTTGGGAATTTTTGGAGATTCTCTTAATCAGTTCTCTTACTTAAACTGGTGACTTATCAATCAATGCTCCTCCTCTTGAAGCGTCAAGTAGGTTCTATCCATTTTCCATTAATATTGGGTAAAAGAATACCAAGAAGTGGTGTTCTTCATATGGATAGTGTGGGTAGGATGTGGTTAGTTTCTTGAATCTCTCCCAGAACTCATAGAGAGTTTCTCCAATTTCTTTTTTGATCTTGTAGATCTCTTTTCTGCGTTGATCACTCCTTGAAGTAGGGAATAATTTCAAAAGGAAGGCTATATGTAGGTCATCCCATGAGGTGAATTCTCCAAGTTGAAAGTTGTAAAGACACTCCTTAGATGCCCCTTTAAGTGAGAAAGGGTAATCATTCCAACTTATTTGAGCCTAGGTGACTCCTATGGTTCTAAATCCATTACATAAATCTTTGAGAAGTATCAGATTCCTATTGGGGTCTTCACCTGATAGTCTATAAAACTTAGGTAGTATTCCAATCATTCCATTTTTGAGTTTGCAGTCTTGTTGATCATTCAATTACAATTGTTTGTTATTGATGTTGAAATTTGGTGCATACATTTCTCTAAAATTCATATTAACTTGTATTTTATTATCTTCCATGTTTTTTATTAATAAGGCAATACTAATGGAAGCAGAAGAGGTGGATGAGGATTCAATCAATGAGATTCTGAAAACCTCGCTTTTCAATTCCTCTGTAATTCTCAATGTTCTTTGTATTTTTAGAAAAAGTCCACTGAACCTCAGGAGAAAATACAAGGAGTTGATATTTATTTGATTTGGCCAAATTAAATAATTTTAAATAAAATTAAAACAAAACATTGGCTTACCCTATAGGTTTTGGGCGCAGTGGAAGCGCGTTCGCGGGTGTACCCAACTTTAATTTTTCTGTTAACAACGATCAATCTGAGGTTCGTCCCGATAATAAAACACCGGATATTCAGAATAGAATGAAGAAAAAAAGAAATTAATGGAGTTCTAGAACCATATAGAGGATCATCATATGTTGGTTATAATTAATTTAATTAAAATACAAGAATTTCCTTGATGGAATTCTCTCTCCTTTGATGTTTCTGGTCATGATTCAATGTGATCCATCATTGCGTCATACAATCCAAGTGTAGGATTCCTCTAGTGGTGATCCACATGTGCTATAAGTATATTTGGACATCATCAAAGGGATCTCTGGGTGCTAGCATGGATGAGCCTTCATTTGTGATGTCTGCCTTCTATTTCTTTGAGAGATGCTTGCAAAGCACTCTCCTTGATCCGATGGAGGAGGATCTCTCTCATAGCTTGAGATAGTTCTTACAAGAAAAGAATACTCTCTTGGATTGATATATTTCTCTAGATTCATTGTGAACAACCCCCAAAAATGGCTACGCTAGTGAGAATTATATAATTGAGATTTTAATTACTTAGAATAATAAAATGAATTAATTACCCTAAATCATTTATTCATTTCATTTATTTCTTAGTAATATCCCATGTCTAATAATAATAGTTGAATTATTATTATTACTTGAAATGCACCCAGTTAATTACACCTACTATTATTTAATTAAATAAATATTATTATTTCTCAAAAATCCCTAGAAAAATTACACGGCATGTATATTAATATACGTAGCGTGTACTTTTGTTTTTCCATTTTATTTATTTCCTCCACCACATTTATTAGACCTTGAATAATGGCTATTTATTTCTCAAATAAATATTAATACATTACTCGCTAATAAATATATTATTTTACGCAAAATATATTCTCTCTAATAACTAGTTTCGAAACAAATGTGATCATGCGTCCTTGAATAATTATTAAACCACAATCGGGAATAATCTTTATTTAACTTGTTAAATTAATATTTAACTGAGATACTTGGACACAATTAGTGTGTGACCCTCTAGGCTTCTTTATCATTAGAATTAGGTAGATATTGACTAATGTATAAGGTTAGCATCTAGAAACATGCCAAATCACCCATAGAGAAAGAAGTTAACGCCGCAATGAAGTGTCACCTCCTACGAACACTTACCGTGTAAGGTAGTCCTTTTGTCTCGATATCTCGAATCACGCGGGTTGCGTGCTAGTTCCATCAACCCATGTGCTCTATTATTCTTTATTTGAATTCCCATAATTGAACTTTCCCATTCGTCACGATAGACATGTATTTATTTAGGCTATATTAATTCCATCAAAGGGCCTAAGATATCAACTCCTGTTATGGAACAGAAGGAAAAAACCCTTTCTCGCATTATTTATTAATGCAGTATTACTCATGACACACCCAATATATCCTACCTTGCTATGAAAAGTGTATCATCATAGTTTTTGTCAATACATCTAAGTGCGAAAGTTGTAATGACCATTAATAATAATCTTGAAGTCAAAGGACCAATAAACATGTCCGCAGATAGAAACATCCAATGACAATATGAAATGTGGATTTCTTTTTGGTGGGTCTTATTCTCATAATATTCACTTGGATATTACCAAGGGTTCACACCATGAGAAGGTGCCACGAAGTATTATGAGTCCTCACCCCTAATGGAATGTATTATTTGTGTCCCTTAAATAACATCATCCGGCCATATAAAATATATTCAAGAACAATGTTATGAAACTTCTGGTTTCTCATCATAGTAGGGATCCGCTATGACCCCTTAATGAAACAGTTATCCTTAGGAAATTATAACATGCATTGTCACATAGAAGATCAACGAAGATGTGATATGGTATTTATTAATGAATAAAGTACAATGTATTTTGTTCTAGGCCACCAACTCCAACAGACTCCCACTTGAACTAGATCTAACTACTAACATCCTTTAACCTTCTAACTCTCACATGATATTCACACTTCTGTTGAGATAGGCCTTTAGTCATGGGGTCTACCACATTCTCTTATATAGACACTCTTTTCACTGCAACTTCAACCCTTTGATAGAAATCCTTCAATATGAGATACTTTTGAAGAATGTGCTTTGTCTATTGATGTGACCTTGGTTCTTTTGAAAGATACACCACTATAGTATTATCACAATACAATGCGATAGGATCTTTACTACTAGGCACCACATCAATCTCTTGGATAAAGTTTAGAATCCAGACGGATTCCCTGGCTGCATCAGAAGCTACTATATATTCAGATTCCGCTGTAGAATCAGCAAAAACTGGTTGCTTTGAACTCTTCCATCTCACAGCTCCTCCATTGAGACAAAAAACAGATCCAGATTGTGACTTCAGATCATTCTAATCTATCTGAAAACCATCATCAGTATACCCTCTGATGACAAGCTCCTTGTATCCTCCATACACATGGAACATATCCTTAGTTCTTCTCAGATACTTAAGGATAGTCTTAACAGTATTCCAATGTTGTCCTCCTGGATCTTCTTGATATCTTCCTACCATGCTTAGTGCATAGGCAACATCAATCCTAGTACATAACATGGCATACATGATGGATCCTATAGCCAAAGAATATGGAATCTTACTCATTCTATCTTTCTCATGTTGTTTTTGAGGACACATTTTCTTAAAAAGATGTAGGCCATGTGATAATGGAACCAATCCCCTCTTGGATTGTTCCATACTAAATCTATTTAGTATCTGGTCAATGTATGTACCATGACTTTGTCCAAGAAGCCTCTTCAATCTATCACGAATGATCTTGATCCCTAAAATGTAGGCTATTTCACCCAAGTCCTTCATGGAGAAACACTTGTTCAACCAGTACTTAACTAACTGTAAGATAGTTACATCGTTTCCAATAAGCCATATGTCGTCAACATATAATACTAGGATAACGACCACATTCCCATTAAACTGCTTATAAACACATGTCTCACATTCATTTTTAATGAAACCAAATTCTTTTATGGTTTATCTTATCAAATGTTCCATGACCTGGATGCTTGCTTTACTCCATAAATGGATTTATGAAAATTGCAAACTTGTTTGGAATCACCTAGTATCACAAACCCGTTTGGTTGTGTCATATAGACATCTTCCTAAAGGTTCTCATTAAGGAATGTTGTTTTGACATCCATTTTCCAAATCTCGTAGTCATGGTAAGATTCTATGTCAAGTATGATTCCTATATATTTAAACATGGAAACTGGCGAGAAGGTTTCATCATAGTAAATTCCTTGACATTGTCTAAATCCTTTAGCCACTATCCTTGCTTTATAGGTTCTAACTTGACCTTCCATGTCTAGTTTTCTCTTGAATTCCCATTTTCATCCAACATGTATTACATCAACTAGCTCATCAACCATAACCCAAACTTGGTTATGATACATGGTATCCATCTCAGAATTCATAGCTTCTAGCCATCTTGTAGCTTCTGAGCTTTCTACTGCTTCCTTGTAGGAGATAGGTTTATCATTGTACAACAATAATGACTCACCATCCTCGGTGACTAGCAAACCAAATCTCTCTAGTTCCCTTACCTCTATTGAGATCCTACGTTGTACTTGTGTTTCTAGAACCTCTTCCACGGGTACCTATGAAACTTGTTCCTTTACCAACTCATGTGTATCTTGAGCATCAACTTTTTCAAAGTCAATCTTACCCCCACTATCATTTTTGAGGATGTTCTCCCTCTCAAGAAAGATGGTTTTTCTGGCGACAGTCACTTTCTTTTCTGAAGGGTTATATAGGTAATATCCTTTCATTTCCTTGGGATCTCCTATAAAGATACAACTTGTGCCCCAAGGTGCTAGTTTTTTCCATGAGAAGGCTTTAACAAACACATCTCATACCCATACACGTGTGTGTGAAAAAATGGGTTTCTTTCCATTCCATAACTCAGAGGGAATTCCATTTTCCACCTTAGTTGGTACTCTGTTTAATGTGTATGTTGCATTTTGTAATGAATATCCCAAAAGGATAATAGAAGATCTGCATGACTCATCATCGACCTCACCATGTCCAAAAAGGTGAGTTTCCTCCTTTCAGTAACACCATTCCACTGTGGTGTATAAGGAGGAGTGAGATGAGATAGAATCCGAAATTCCCGTAGAAGATCGATGAACTCTTGGTTCAAATATTCTCTACCTCGATCTGATCGAAGCTTCTTTATCTTCTTACCAAGCTGATTCTCTACTTCATTCTTGAAATCCTTAAATTTCTCTAAGGATTATGACTTGTACCTGATTAAGTAGATATATCCATATCTACTCAAATCATCAGTAAAACTAATGAAGTAAGAATATCCACATCTAAATTCTACTGGAAATGGTCCACACACATCCATGTGAACTAATCCTAGAAGATATGTAGCCCTTTCCCCCTTTCCACCAAAAGGCAGCTTGGCCATTTTACCTTGTAAACAAGCGTGACATCTATCAAGTGGTTTTAGCTCATTGGAGTCTAAATAACCATTCTGGCATAACTTTTTCAAGTGCTTCTCATTTACATGACCAAGACAGTGATGCCAAAACTGGGTATTGTATGAGTCATATGAATTTGGTTCGTTATCGATTGCCAACACTTGGTTTTCGTAATTTAATACATACAATCCATTATTTAACTGTGTCATACCATAACATATGTTGTTCTTATAAAAGACACAACCCTTATTTCTAAATTTGAAAATAAATCCATCCATATCCAAACAAGATACAGAAATTATGTTCTTGGTAACACTAAGCACATAATAACAGTTACGTAAAACCAAAATCATTCTAATTGGAAATGAAAGATATTAACCGCTAATGTCCAACGCAGCCAGCCTCGCACCATTGGAAGCTCTAAGATCCACCTCTCCTATGACAGTATTTCTAAATCTACTTGTTTCCTGCATTTGAATACATATGTGATCTCCACAACCTTTATCTAATACCCAATGTGTAGAAATGGAAATATTACACTCAATAACAAACACACCTTTAGCATCCCCATGATTCTGGGTGCATTTCCTCTTCCAGTGGCCTTGCTTTCCACATGAAAAACATACCGCCTCTAGTTCCTTGCCCTGCATATGGATCTTCCCCTTCTTGGAGAGATGATGCTCAGGGGCTTCAGACCATTTATAAATCCTTGGACCCTTTGACTTGTCCTTATTTTTCTTATTCACCATAATGACTGTGGGGTTTTCATGCCCCATGTACTTATCTACCTGGTAAATTAAGGTCAGAAGTTCTGATAGACTCTTCTAAATGTTTATCATGTTGTTGTTGACAATAAAGATAGAGAAGGTCTTGGGCAGTGATAATAGGATGAGATCTGTATGCAACTCATTCAGGAACTTAATCCCTAATATGTACAGCAGTTTAATGTAGCCAATAATATTGACTACATGAGGCCTAGATGGAACAGACTCTCCAAGATTAGTTGTAAACAAATCATTGGGGATCTCATATCTTTCGTGTCTCACCTTCTTTGATATAGATCCTTAAGGTGAAACATCATGCTATACGCGTCCATGATTTCATGTTGCTTCAAGATCTCATTAGACATGGCTGATAGCATGAAACGTTGGACATATGTGGAATCGTCCATATGTTTCATATAGAGAGATATTTCCTCATCACTTGCCTCTTTTGTAGGTGCAACTATAATAGGCTCCTCCATCACGTACAATTTCCTCTCGTGGCGAAGGATGACCCGTAAACACCTCTATCATTCCTGGAAATTGGTGCTGGTGAGAAGGTTTTAATTCTCGAGTATGGTTCTAAATGATATGTTTGAAGTCATTTTTATTGTTATTTATAAAAATTACAAGGAGAAAAGGTTTATTACTTTATCGTGATAAAACTTAGACAAATAAATTAATTAATACTTATTAGTCTCCCACTATTTTATCAAAATCCAATATCCCTCACCATTGACTTTGGAATATTTTGTTTCCAGAATATTCTAGTGAAAATGATCCATATTACCCTTTGCATTACCCCAAATAGGTTTGTTCAAGAAACTTGAAGGGTTTTAGGTAGGCATTCCAAATTCCAACTACGTTAACTCACAATTCCTTGATCCGTTGAGTGAACTCCCCAATATTGAAACCTTTATATTTTGGATTTTCTCAACTTTTGTCTATTAGTCACACCATGTCCTACTATAGCAGTCAACCCTTGATGTGAACCAAGTCAAGACAACCTAAAACCTTGAATTAGAATTCCCCGATAATTGAATGCACCCCAAAAAGGGTTGGTCAAGCACTTTGAACTATGGTTCGATTCTAACCAAGATTATGGAAGTCTATACGGACTTAATATTTCTTTGAAGGATTTTATTATTATATTTAAATTTCCATTTTATTATCTTTGATTACATGCTTTTTAATATTAATTGGTACATAATTAGGTGATTAACCATGTCTTAAGATAATATTTATGCATAAGTCGGTCTTATTTTAGTTCCATCTTACATGCTTTTTTAATTCATTAATTGTGTGATCGTGACAACACTCCCATAATAAATAAACCATAAAACTAACATAAATAAAATATATGGTATGATAATGAGATTGTTCTATTGGTTAGTTTATCTAGTGGTTGATAAAATAACCTAAGACCTAGGTAAGAAACACCTTGAACCTTTTGGGTACGTGTTTACAGTTTTCCACCTGTCCACCTTTGTATCTTCTTGGATTGGTTTCACCTCGGCTCCTAACTTGATCCGCCTCCACTATCTTGGGAGCTTCATTCATTACATATGATTTTAACTCACTTGCATGTGAGGGGTAAAACGGGGTTTTACATAAAAGAAACATTTAGAATGCATGTCCTACATATTAATGAGGAGAAGGCTCACAGACCGACAAATTTAATTTCAATAAATTAATTAAAATAAACCATCACATAAAAAGGTCTTGGTATAGCTCATTATCATTCATACATGCAATGATACTTATGCATAAATAAGACTATCATTCAATTCTTTATTCGTTCTTGTTTAAGATAAATCACACTCGAATAAATTAATTATCTTTAATTAATCAATCCTTTTATCTTAAACCATTTTCTGAATTTCCTTGAGATTCTCATCTATCATAATTATAAACAAATAAATTAATTTAAAATTATCTTTGTACGTAACTTTTACCTTGGAGGAAACCCCGTGAATTCTTGTTCATAACTAACCAATGAGTAGAAATATACATTACACAGATGTTAAATTAAACACACATATATCTAACACCTATCACGTGTTGTGCCTCATCTTTACACATGCACTACGGTACACATCTCAAGGGTTTTGTATAATATAATAATAAATTTTAATAAATCTTCATAATTTGGATGAGTACACGGCGTGCAGTTCCGACTACACGGTGTGTACTTTTGTTCACCATCCATCCGAAGTACACACCGGGGGACATGGCATGTAGATGTACTTCAAAAATCTTCGAAGTTCACAGCGTGTCCAGTGGGCCACAAGTCATGTAGTATCTGCATTACATGTTTTCGAGTTGGGAAAGTAGTGTACGGGGTACATGGTCCAACCCTAACCTGAAGGGACTACACGCCGTGTTCAGTGGGCCACACGGCGTGTAATCTGGAAACTGTGTGCCACCTATTCCTCATCAACACACGAAGTCTTAAATACTTACATATAATCAATTGACATAACCTGGTTTGGTGGACCATTCTGATGCATTGAACCTAGACTACACGACGTGTACTTCAGAATACATGTCGTGTGTTCAGGTGTTGTACGGCCAAGAACGTTTGGCACCTTTAGAGGAGATCCTCTGTTTTATTTTAATCAAAATTAAAAGAAAAAATATTTCTTGTAAGGTGGATGAGAAACAAGAGAGGTGGAACAAATCTCGAGATTCAGATTTGCAAAACAATTAACTGTAATTGAAGCAACTTAATTATTAAAATCATAAATCATCAACAAAAAACTAAATAATTATAATCAACGATATGACCCCTCCAGTACCACTTGTAGGTTTTAGGCGCAGCAGAAGTGCATTGGCGGGTGTACCCAACTTTAATTTTTCTGTTAACAATGATCAATCCGAGATTCGTCACGATAATAAAACATTGGATCTTAAGAATAGAAAAAAAAAACGAAATAAAGGGAGTTCTAGAATCATAGAGAGGATCATCGTATATTGTTTATAATTAATTTAATTAAAAGACAAGAATTACCTTGATGGAATTCTCTCTCTATTGATGTTTCTGGTCACTATTCGATGTGATCCGTCGTTACATCGTAGAATCCAAGTGTAGGATTCCTCTAGCGGTGATCCACATGTGCTC
Source organism: Viscum album (assembly GCA_963277665.1). Lineage (NCBI taxonomy): Eukaryota > Viridiplantae > Streptophyta > Magnoliopsida > Santalales > Viscaceae > Viscum > Viscum album. The sequence goes on from OY728151.1 coordinate 1,905,788,923, forward strand.
CACATATCTCTAGATGTCGTTGGAGGGATCTCCAGGTGCTAGCGCAAAGGAGCCTTCGCTTGCGATGTATGCCTTTGATCGCCTTGAGATCCACTTGCAATGCGTTCTCCTTGATCCGATGGAGGAGGATCTCTCTCGTAGCTTAAGAGAATTATTGGAAGAAAAGAATTCTCTCTTGTCTTGAGCGCTTTATCTAGATCTATTGTGAACAACCCCCAAAATGGCTAGGCTAATGAAAATTAAATAATTGGAATTTTAATTACTTAGAATAATAAAACGAATTAATTACCTGAAATAATTTATTCATTTCATTTAATTCTTAGTAAGACCTCATGTATAATAATAACAGTTGAATTATTATTATTACTTGACATGCGCCCAACGAATTATACCTAATATTATTTAATTAAATAAATATTATTATTTCTCACAAATCCTTATAAAAATTACACGGTGTGTATACTAATATACATGACGTGTACTTTTGTTTTTTCATTTCCTTTATTTCCTCCACCACATTTATTAGACTTTGAATAATGGTTTTTTATTTCTCAAATAAATATTACTATATTTCTCACTAATACACATATTTTTTCTCCCACAATATATTTTCTCAAATAACTAGTGTCGAAATAAATGCGACCAGACATCCTTGAAAAATTATTAAACCACAATCAAGAATAATCTTTATTCAACTTTTTAAATTAATATTTAACTGAGATACTTGGACACACATAGTGTGTGACCCTCTAGCCCTCTTTATCAGTGGCATTAGGCAGAGCTTGCCTAATGTCTAATGTTAGCGTCTATCAACACACCAATGCACCCATAGAGAAAGACGTTAACGCTGCAATGACGTGTCACCTCCTACGAACACTTATCATGTAATGTAATCCATTTTTCTCGATATCTCGAATCATGCGGGTTTCATGCTAGTGTCATCAACCCATGTACTCGATTATTCATTTTTTAAGTTCTCGGAATTGAACTTGCTCATTCCTTATCATGGACATGGATTTGTTTATGTTATATCAATTCCATCAAAGAACCTGAGATATCAACTCCCATTATAGAACAGAAGGGAAAAATACTTTCTCGCATTATTTATTAATGCAGTATTACTCATGAAGCACCCAATATATTCTACCTCACTGCGAATAGTGTGTCGTCACAGTTTTCATCAATACATCTAAGTGTGCAAGTTGTAATACTCATTAATAATAATCGTAAAGTCTAATGACCAATAAACATGTCTGCATATAGGAACATCCAATGAAACTATGAAATGTGGATTTCCTGCTGCCGGGTCTTGTTGTCATAATATCCTCTTGAATATTACCAAGGGTGCACACCATGAGAAGGTGTCTCAAATTTTTATGTGTCCTCACCCCTAATGGATTGTATTATTTGTGTCCCTAAAATAACATCATCCGACCATAGAATGTATATTCCATAACAGTGCTATGTCACTTCTGAGTTCTAATCATTGTAGGGATCCGCTATGATATTTTAATGCAATAGGTATCCTTAAGACATTATCACATGCATTGTCACGTAGAAAAACAATAAAAATGTGATAAGGAATTTATTAATGAATAAAGTCAAAAGTAGTTAGTTCTAGGCTACCAACTCCAACATCCCGGAAAATGTACCTGGTTTGATGGGTGCCTGTCACAGGGCACTCAGTAAAATGAAATTTGTACCGGAGAAAAATGCAGTACAATGGGACTCAAGCTGTCTCCGGAGTAGGCAGTGGTGTGGGTGCGTTGAAATCTTGTTTTGTGGGTTCAATTTGTTACAAATAGTGTGGAAGATTAAAATTGATTGGTTTGAATTCCATTTAATAATCAGTTGTCTCACCTTGGATCATCCCCTCATTCTCATGTTGAATCATAATTCAATTATTCTCAATTCATCATCTTACCAAATCAAATCTCATTGATTATTTTTACTTGGTCTTCTAGTTTAGATTGGGAAATACAATTATCACAGCATCCTCCATCCTTTCCTAGCCTGGTAATTAGATATCTTCAACCACCCTCAAATTATCTCATTTCTTGCAATGGTATGTGGCCATCTATGTCTAAGTGTCTTGTGTGTGCAATTCTGATAATAAGTAAGAAATTAAAAGCTTATAATGAGAAGAAATATTCGACTGATTATTGAGGAATCAAAATGAGAATTGAACAATTAGAATTCATCAATAGGGGGCATGCTGGACTTTTTCTGGGGCTCGGTGCATTCGGTGATCCATGGTGGCGAAGAGCTCAAATTCCACCAGAGGTACAGTTCATAGGCGCACAACAACTTCGATTCAGAAAAGGATCTTCTTTCAAAGGTATAGCGGCATAGATCTAGCAGTCTCAGTGGCTCGGTGGAGCTCTATGCAGTGGCGAGTGATGGATTGAGCTTCATCAGTGGAGAGAGTGGTCGTCTTCTCTGGTCATCGATGTGGATCGATGTAGAGGCTCAGCTGTCAGCTTCTTCATCAAGCCATCACCCTCGTAAGTGGCGGCAAGCTCTTCCTTGCTCAGATATGGATTTCAAGGGGGCCACCGGTCTTCGATGTTGGAAGACTCAGAGAGAGATTAATGATGGTCACCGCATTCATTACATTTAATGAATTGGACACCCTACAATTATTTCCCCAATTAATTTGGTAAAAGTCATTTAATTGAGGGATGACCAAAGGGTGTGAAGGAAGGCTATAATAAGGGATCTCCTCCTGGACTTTTCATCATCGGATTCAGAAGCAACACATCTTCATCCCAGATTGCAGTATTTTGTGAGGCGTTTCCCCATATTTTACAAGAGTGATCTTCTTGAGTGTTTTCTCCTTGTAATTGAGAGAGAATTTGTACCAACATTTTACCATATGAAATCCTTCTATTTGCCCGTGTTTTTTTACCCCTTTCATTTGGGGGTTTTTCCACGTTACATTTGGTGTTCACTTTAATTCCGCACTTTTTCACTTTATTTTTAATCTCTCAATTATCGTTGTATCAATGGACCCATCATTTACGATCCTAACAAGTGGTATCAGAGGTAGGTTGATGGTCCAAGAAAATCTGGACCAACGACATGTCCAAAATACGGCGAAATACGAGATTGAAAAATTCAATGGAAATAATTTTTCATTGTGGAAAATGAAGATGAAAGCAGTGTTGTGGAAGGATAATTGCCTATAGGCAATTGGAGAGAAACCGATAGGTGTGACGGAAGAGAAATAGAGAGACATGGACGGGAATGCTATTTCCAACCTTCATTTGGCTTTAGCAGATGGGGTCCTGTCAAGCATTATAGAGAAAAAGACGGTGAAAGAAATTTGGGATACTCTAACAAAACTGTACGAGGAAAAATCACTTCACAACAAAATTTTCTTGAAGAGAAGATTATACACTCTTCGAATGGTGGAGTCATCATCGGTGACTGACCACATCAACACCCTCAATAACCTTTTTTCTCAACTTACGACTTTGGGATATAAAATTGTGGATACTGAATGTGCGGAGATCCTACTCTAGAGTTTTCCAGATTCATAGGACCAACTCATCATCAACCTCACCAATAATATCCTGACAGATATGTTGTCCTTCAATGATGTTGCAGTTACGGTTCTCGAAGAAGAAATTCAGGACAAGAACAAGGAGGACAGACAAACAACTTCACACCAAGTGGAATCTCTATCGATGGAAAGAGGAAGAATGATGGAGCAAGGTTTTGGTGGGAGCCAGAATCATGGAAGGTCTAAATCAAGGAGAAAGAAGAAAATCGTCAAATGCTACAGTTACGGTAAGAGGGGGAATGTGAGAAAAGACTACTGGAATAAAAAGATTGGTGAGAAGAACTCTCAAGGAAATGTGGCGAGTACATCGGGAAATGGCGACGTACTTGTCAGCGATGCGACGACGACTATTGAAGGAAGACATCACCTCAATGATGCATGGATTATCGACTCAAGAGCACCATGGCACATGACGTCTCGATGGGAATGGTTTGACCAATATGAAAACATCCCTGAAGGACTTCTGTACATGGGAAATGATCATACATTGAATATCATTGGAGTCGGAACCATCAAATTGAAGATGCATGATAACATAGTTCGAACCGTCCAAGGAGTACGCCATGTGGAGGGCCTCAAGAAGATAATCTTGTCCTTGGGAAAATTTGATGATATCGAATGCAAGACTCGCACCGAGAATGGAGTGATGAGAATTGTGAAGGGCACACTTGTGGTAATGAAGGTGGAGAAGATCTCAAAGAACCTGTATGTGCTTATGGGTGAAACGTACAAAGAGGCGGAGATATTTGTTGCATCAACTACCTAGACGAAAGTGTTGGCGATGTTATGGAATCGGAAGCTTAGCCATATGTTTGAACGAGGCCTGAAGATTATTGCGGATTAGATGTTGCTGCCTGGGATGACAAAGGTATCCTTACCATTTTGTGAGTATTGTGTTTTGAGCAAGCAACACAGGTTAAAGTTCAGACGTCAACATCAAGAAGTCAGAAGATCTTGGAGTTGATCCATTCCGATGTTTGGAAAGAACTAGTTATATCCCTAGGAGGAGAAAGGTAATTTGTATCATTCATTGATGATTATTCCAGGAGATGTTGGGTGTTTCCAATAAAAATAAAATCAGATGTTTTTGAATTCTTCAAAACATTCAATGCACAAAAGGAGCTTGAATCGGAAAAGAAGATCAAGTTTCTGAGGACTAAAAATGGTGGAGAATATACAAGTGAGGTGTTTGATTATTTTTGTCAACAGGAAGGCATCAAGAGACAGTTCACGGTGGCATACACTCCTCAGCAGAATGGAGTGGCAGAGTGGATGAATAGAACCCTGTTGGATAGAACAAGGGCGATGCTAAAGACTGCAGGAGTCAACAAGACATTCTGGGTGGAAGCAGTAAATACTGCCTGCTTTGTGATCAATCGATCCCCTTCGGTGGCAATTGATCTCAAGACACTGATGGAAATGTGGAATGGTAAACCCACTGATTATTCTAATTTGCACACTTTTGAAAGTCCTGTATATGCACTGCTTCATGACCAAGAAAGATCGAAGTTGGACTCAAAATCCAGAGAATGTATCTTCTTGGGATACTCTGATGGTGTGAAGGGGTATCATTTGTGGTATCCCACTACCCACAAATTTATCATCAGTAGAGATGTCATTTTTGTAGAACACAAGGTGAAAATGACAACCTATAAAGACATAGAGAAGAAGAATACATAAACTACAATAGTCAAGGTGAAGGAAGAAACAAAGGAAGAACCAGTTTCCTATGAGGCATTACCAGAGCATGATGATCAAGTACCGGTTGAGTCTGGACCACGACGGTCAACTCAGGAGAAAAGAGCACCAGTATGGCACTCAGACTATGTCAATGAGAGCAATATTTCGTATTGCTTATTGACAGAGGATGGAGAGAAATCTTCTTTTGTGGAGGCGACCCAGAGTCCAGATGTAACCTCATGGATGGCGGCGATGCAGGAGGAACTCGAATCCCTGCACAAGAACAAGACTTGGAATCTTGTTCCATTACCTCGCAGAAGGAAGGCCATTGGGAATAAATGGGTCTACAAGATTAAGAGGGATGAAACAGACTAAGTGGAAAGATATCATGCAAGACTGGTGGTCAAACGATATGCTCATAAGGAAGGTATTGATTTCAATGAAATATTTTCTCCTGTTGTTAGACAAAAGACTATTTGGGTAGTTCTGGCTATGTGTGCTACATACACTCTACATCTAGAGCAGCTAGATGTGAAAACAACTTTTCTCCATGGTGATCTAGATGATGAAATATATATGCTCCAACCAGAAGGTTTTACTTAAAAAGGTAAAGAGAACTTGGTTTGAAGGTTGAAAAAATCTCTGTATGGTCTCAAACAGGCGCCGAGGTGTTGGTACAAGAGACTTGATTCATATATCATGAGCCTTGGATACAAGAGACTTAATTCAGATCCTTGTGCATATTTCAAGGGTTTAAATGGTAATGATTTTATCATTTTGCTGTTGTATGTGGATGGCATGTTGGTTGCAGGCCCCAAAAATGATCAAATCCAGGAGACGAAGGTACAGTTGGCTAGGGAGTTTTATATGAAGGACTTGGGACCCGCAAACAAGATTCTTGGGATGAAGATTTACTGAGACAGGAATAATAGAAATATTTGGCTATCACAGAAGAATTATTTGAGGAAATTCTTGAAACGCTTCAATATGAAAGACTGTATGCCAATTTCTACCACTCTTCCCATTAATTCCAAGTTATCCTCTACAATGAGCCCTAGCAGTGAAGCAGAGAGGATGGAAATTCCTCGAGTGTCGTATGCATCATCAGTGGGGAGTTTAATGTTCTCTATGGTTTGTACTAGACTAGCCATTGCACATACAGTGGGAGCAGTTAGTCGGTACATGGAGAATACAGGAAGAGAGCATTGGAGCATGGTGAAGAGGATCCTGAGATACATCAAGGAAACCTCAGATGTTGCATTATGTTTTGGAAGATCGAATTTTACTATCACTAGATATGTTGACTCAGATATTTCAGGTGATTCTGACCGGAGGAAATCCACTAAGAGTTATGTGTTTACTCTTGCAGGAGGAGTTTTGAGCTGGATCTCAAAGCTACAGTCGGTTGTGGCTTTATCCATGACAGAAGCGGAGTACATGGCAGCTACACAAGCTTACAAAGAGGTGATTTGGAAGAGAAGGTTATTGGAGGAGCTCGGGCACAAACATGATCATATTCCATTATTTTGTGATAGTCAGAGTGTCTTTCACATTGAAAGGAGTCCATCTTTTCATTCCAGGACAAAGAAAATTGGCGTACAATACCATTTTGTTTGAGATGTGGTGGAGGAAGGAAGTGTGGACATGATGAAAATTCACACTAAAGAAAATCTGGCAGATTTCCTGACAAAGGTGATTAATTCTGAAAAGTTTAGATGGTGCAGATCTTCAAGTGTCATTGTAGATACATGAGCAGCAGATTTGGTAGATAGAAAGGATGTGTGGAGATGTGATTGACACTTAATCAAATCTCCAAGTGGGAGATATGTTGGAAGACACAGAGAGAGATTAATGATGGTCACCACATTCATTACATTTAATGAATTTGACACCCTACAATTATTTCCCCAATTAATATGGTAAAAGTAATTTAATTGTGGGAAGACCAAAGGGTGTGAAGGAAGGCTATAAAAAGGGATCTCCACCTGGACTTTTCATCATCGGATTCAGAAGCAACACATCTTTATCTCAGCGCGCAGTATTTTGTGAGGCGTTTTTCCATATTTTACAAGAGAGATTTTATTGAGTGTTTTCTCCTTGTAATTGAGAAAGAATTTGTACCCACATTTTACCATAGTTAAATCCTTCTATTTGCCAGTGGTTTTTTACCCCTTTAATTTGGGGTTTTTCCACGTTACATCTGGTGTTCACTTTAATTCCGTACTTTTTCACTTTATTTTTAATCTCGTAGTTATCGTTGTATCAAAGGACCCATAATTTACGATCCTAACATTCGATTACACCACGACATTGGGTTTCAGATCTGGATTCGCGTGGGACTCCTTCGGATCTATCATCTCTCTACTGTGGTTCTTCAATGGTGTTTCAGAGGGTTCGGACAGGGTGAGGCCGGTGATTTGGTGTTCTCCGGCGAGCTCACAGCAGGTCTGGTTCTAGAGGAGCTTCGGTTTTTTCAGGATGTGGTCAGTAAGGTCCATTGAAATTCAAAAATATCAAATCCGTACAAGAATTAATTTCAGATTGAATTTTCACAATCTCAATTCCTATTTCAAAAATCAATTACAGTTCCAGTTTCCATTTCAATATAAGGATTTCATTTTATTCAAAAATTTGTGGATAAATTTATTCTCCAAAAATTAATCTATTAAAAATTTAGTTCGAGATTTAATTAAATAAATTTATTTCAAAGTTTTAAAATCAATTGTAGGGATTCTTCAATTTAATTCTAATGATGAATAAAATCAATGAAAAACATTAAATGGGCCACTTGACAATTAAGTTCCAAATTCTCAAAATCAATAAAAAGTCACTATTTCACTTGGTATTTTAAGTAATTGAGGGTATTATTAAATATAAAAGATAAGAAATGTTGAATTTTTTTGTTCACATCACATACTGATATATGAGTTACAGCCTCAGTAAAATCTCATAGTGGGTCACTATAACATTCTTTTTTTTTGTCTTATAAGTCTTTGGAATATATTAAATAATATTTTCAGACCTATCCATTGAAAAAACACAAGATTCTAAGGCCTGGTAAGTCTCGGTGTTGATATAATAAAAAATATTAGATATATTATATCACGCGCATATAGTTTTTCAGAAATAATGGAATAACTCCTAAACAGAGGCTATAAAGACTCAAAATTTCGATGTCATTTTTTTTAAAATAAATGGGAATTTTACGAGACCTTGAAACATGACAGCACGTGATTCCAAGCCCCTGAGTGCTCGGAATGAATTTCGGAAATTTCTTTCGGGTACGTTCAGTAAACGTGCGAGCTGGTTTTTCTAACTTTTGAACCAAGGCTCAGAATTAAAATCTGAGGGCACCATTGAACTTGTTGTACCGGTATTTTCTTAAAAAAAACATTCTCCTCGATGGTAGTTGGTCGAGAGTGGAAGTTAGTTTTTAGGTTTTTCGTGAATTAATAAAATAAAAATAAAGTTGTGTAGATTTTATTTTTATTTTATTTGTTAGAACCTCCATGTGGAAGTTGAGATGTTGGGATCACCAGACCTTAACCTCCCATGAGAGGTTATGGTGGTGGGAACCACCCCAACCTAACCTCCCATGAGAGGTTATGGTGGTCGAGACCACCCGAGGCATAAAAATCTCAACTCCCTCATTAAATGTGGGAGAGCCTCTTCAACTCCTTCAATATTAATTGTGAAAACCCTCCTCCACAATAATTAAGCCAACACACCACCTTAATTGTTCCAACCTATGAGATTAATTAACCCAATTTCAATTATATGCCAACAAACATAATAAATCACATAATCTATTATTTTGGGGCTACCATTTCATTTTGGTGGATTTGGGAGAGGAGGAGCTTTGGGAGAAAAGCTATCCAACAAAGAACGCCAACGAAGAACGCCTCTCCTTCGACGATTTCTTCTCCAAACTCCATCGAAGGATCTCCAACGATGCACGAACCGACAATCGGGGAAAACACCGACGACACCGACATCCATATTTTCCCAACGATTCGCCTTCTTCCTTGCGACCTCATCGACATCATCAAGCGAATGAGGTAGGAGTTTATTCCTATTTGTTTATCACTTCTAATTTACAACCCTTCTATTTCATTTGCGGGCTGAGAACAATCATTGTGGGATGATAGGATTTGACGTTCATGTTCATGTTCTTGATGAGCCATATGTTACCACCATAACGCGGAGGGTACTGGCCAAACAAACATGGCCCGACCCTTCCTCAAATCTTGTGGTATTCTTCGCGATGGAGGAAGACAACAATCGTCCATGGTTGGGGAACGAGAACGGTGGCCGGAACCTCCGCTGGCCGCAACGAGGGTGACGACACCACCTCGCGGCCCCCCTCCCCCCGCCGACCCATGGCCTCCGCGCCGACAGCAGTCACTGCCGCCGCCTGCGACTCTGCACCGCCACGTGGCCGGACCACCAACCCGCGGCCGGACTGCCGCCCCGCGGTCTTGTGTCGTCCTCGGCCGAGCCACCCCGGGCCGAGCCGAGCCACCCTGAGCCCTCGCGGTACCGCTCGGCCGAGTTTCCCTTGCGGCCTTCGCGGGCCAGGATGGGTCGACCCAAACCGGGTCAGTCTAGGCCGGGTCGAGCCGGGTCGGACCAGACCGAGGCCCACTACGTCCCAATTACCTTCCTTTGGCCATAACATTGGCACCATACGTCCATTAGACGAACTGTCAGTGACGTTGGGAATCTTGGAGCGAGTCGGTCCCTTTGAGTGTTAACTCACTGATATTTGGATTAAGATAGAGAACAGTTAGGTTGGATTGAGCACGAATCCAACCGGGCCCTCGGGACTAAAAGGAAAATAAATCACAGACCAGATGTCGGATTGGCGCGCCGTCTATTACATTGAGACCCCTTTGACATGGTGGACATTTGAGATACTTCTTCGTGGGACTTCGTGGAAATTGTAGTATCGACCAATAGCTTGTGGAGCAGATCTTCCCGTAGACGAGCGAGTACAGTGCGAGAATCCAGTGGCTGGCTGAGACTTGATGACTGCTGACAGTTTCAACTTAGAGTGACTTGACAGGCCCTGTGGGGAGTGCCTTGGTGATGCGGCAGACCCACGGTGGGGATCACCTTAGTGACACGACATACCCACAGTACTCGACAGGAGTACCTTAGCAGGCCACGAGAAGGAGCGCCTTGGTGACGCGGCAGACCCACGGTGGGGAGCACGTTGGTAACACGACACACCCACGGTACTCGACAGGTGGTGTACCTCAGTAGTCCAAGGTTAGTGGGAAGTGCCTCTGTGTGACGCAACAGACCCACTGTACTCGATAGAGGAGGAGTTCCCCAACAGCCGAGGTGTTCGACGTTGTGACTAAGAATGTTACTTGATACTACCCCTAGAATAAATCCTGGTGTGAGCTGAGTCAGTATCTCTGTGTTTTCCTCATGATTGAGATGAATTACTTGATAACTTAGGTATATGTATGGTCATATACCTAGGTAGGATTATCCGTTGATTTCATACTTTGTGGTTTATCCTTGGTGGATTTTGTGAGACCTTGTGTAACGACCCGAAATTTTGAATAAATCTTGTTTCCTAATTTTGTGTATTATTTTATTTTTTCATACTCAAAAAACTGTTTCATTTGATAACATGAGTATAATTAAAATGAGACTGTTGGGTTTTGACTATTATATGACCATTAGTCAGTATGAACATTGAAAACTGAATGGTATGACTTTTGTCTCTAAATAGAAGTGACCTTGGTTAATTAATATAGAAAAGAGATTCGATGGCCTCATCCAGTAGTCTCGGGCCAATCGAAGCCCATCTAACGGAACTTGGGAAGGAGGTAGAACTACTGGGCTTTTCTCTGTACCAAACCCAAGCCGAACTTCATCGTGTGAAGCTATAATGGAACCACCTTCGTAAGAAGTTCAAACTGATAGAAATTACTACTCGTGCGATGTTGGTCGAGCCTCCCTCGGATTCTCTCACCTTAGCACACCTTACACTTAGGTCCTATGCTGGTGTGATAAGGGGCTATGTAAGGAGACCGTAACTGCCTTGTGTAATCCTTTCTTTTAAATAAAAATTTTGATTTCTTCTTATGATGAATTTTATGAATTTTCAAATGTCCGGATAAATATAGTATGCATATTTTTGGTGAATTTTAGAGAAAGGATATTTTAAAAAATGTTTATGTAAACCTTAAATAATTAAAAATGTGTAATGATTTTCAAAAAATGGTCTTCTAAAATTATGTTCAGTACGAAATCCAGAGTCTAATAAGATCAACTTAATTTTTGATGAATAGTAAATTATGAATAGTGATTTTATGCTTAGAATTAGTAATGTGACCAAATGGATTAGTAATCCCACTTAAATAAAGCATTAATATAATCTAGGCACCTTGATTAAATAATGTGATTCAATAAAATGGTTAAATAAAGGTTTCATAAATTATTAGTCAAGTATTAGTTTTTTCAAGTGAATAGTATTTTTTAATTAAAAATTTAATTAAAAATATTTAGAAAATTATTTTTATAAAATGGACCTTATTTTTGAACTCAAAGCATCGATATTATATTATGGTAATTTTTGGGGTTTTTTCTGAAAAAAATTAATTTTCAGTGAATAGTGTATTTATTTAAAAATTAAATTAAAAATATTTAGAAAATTATTTTTATAAAATGGATTTCTTTTTTGAAATCAGAGCATCGATATTTGGTTAAGGTGAAATTTTGGGATTTTTCTGAGAAAGTTGAATTTTCGATGAATAGTGAAAATACAATTTTAGGGTTTCAGTATGTTTAATGACATCATAACTGTGTCATGATGATGTCATGAGATATTTTAAGGGTTGGACGACCAAAGGTGATGCATTATTGTATGGGGGAACCATGTGGCCAATACCATGGACAAATACCATGGACAAGCCCATGGTTTTGCCAAAACCACCAATGAGGTGTCCCTTGGCCATTAATGCCTTGTCCCCTCACGTTCCATATAAATATCAAGCCATCCTCTCATCCATTCGACTCCCAACTCTCCCCAACTAAGCTCTGGTCTCATTACCTGCCAAGGAGTCCTCCCAATGTGTCCCCAAGCCCTCATGGTCTAAACCATTTAGTTTTAAGAGTTACGTTTTAAGGTAAGGGATCCAAACTCTCTCTTTCTTTTCAAATGATTTCTTTTAAGTAATTTCTTTTATTATTCATGTTCTTATGTTGGAGGATGTTCTTTTATATTCCTCTTACTTCCATTTTCATGTTCATATAATGATATATCCCCTCTTACTCTCATTATTTAGTTTTATGAATGTTTAAGTGGCGCAATTAGGCTGCCTAAATTTTTGTAACAGCTTTTTTCTCCCTTCTCTTTTTTCAAGATCTATATTCATATAAAGTCTTTAAAGTTACTTTTTATTATGTTGGCATGTGATATATATATCTATTATACTGATATTTTATGATCATATTATGAGAGACCCCATTTTATCTCTTCAATTCAGTATTTTGAAGTTTTAAGTGGCGCTGTTAGGCTGCCAAATTTTCAAGTGGTTCTTTCACCCATCTCATTTTGAAGTTATACTTTCATGTCAAGTCTTTAAAGTTAATTTTTATTATGTTTGGGTATGATAACTATATCTATAATACTTATATTTTATGTTCATATGATGAGAGACCCTATTTGATCTTGTCAATTCATTTTTTTTGAAGTTTAAGTGACGTCGTTAGGCTGCCGAATTTTCATAAGAGAAATATTATTTTTTTCTTCCTTCTATGTTTTTCATTTCATATGGTATATATTTAAAATTTCATTACCATGTTATTATACCCTTTATATTCTGTCTCCCTACTGTTTTATGGATCATTTATAAGTGGGTGACCCATGTCCCCTCTCTTTTCAATGTGTTCTAAAACCCCGAAGCATAGCCATTATGCTGTAAAATTTCCATCTCAAATGTCTCTCTCTTTTTCTCAAATTATTTTATTTTATTAAGTGAATACTCAAATATCTTCCTTATAAAGGGGTATTCACATATATACCAAAATGTTCTATTTTAAATTCTGGGATTTACAGACATGAGACCCGCTTTACTTTTCTGTGGGTTTTAAGTGACATAAAGATCATGTCTTTAAAGATGTTTTTAAAACGTTATGATTATGAAATGAAACCCATTTATTTTATTCTATATGGGTTGTTTATGAAATGATTTATGATGATATATGTGGCTCACATGATGATAAATACAAATTTAAGGGTGCACCCTGATAGCGCTCCAATGCATTGGGTAAAGACTTAATCTCTAGAGATGGCCATTTAGACTGATACCTTGGTGAATAACCTTGGTAATTTTTATTGACACCTTGGGGATAGACCTTGGTGAAACGGAAATGATTGTCTTTGTTAAATGTTGTAGCCACATCTTCAAGTTATGAAATATGTTATTTTTTTATGATATGCCTCATGATTTCATTCTCATGCTTTAAAGTTCTTTTCATTACTTTATTGATGTATCTCAAGTTCACATGTTAAATGTTTCCCTTGTTTCCCTTACTGGGCCTTCTGCTCACCCTTTCTTTTGATGTATGTACCTAGGTTATGAGATGCAATAATGAAACTAGGATGAACATAAGGAGAAGCCTTTCAAGTGTTTAAGAAGAATGTTTTTTTGTTTCATGTATTAAGTTCCTGGATTCCAAGACACTAAACCTTAAATATCCCCAGTTTTGTATAATGTAATGAAAGTTTATGTGACAAAAAGGCGGGATTCTATAGTTGGTATCAAAGGATGGTTTAGTTATTTGTGGAAATTAGGATATGAAAACTTTATGAAGAACCCAATAGAAAAGTTTAAATAAAGGAAATCTTCCTGGTATTTTGGTGAGTATTGAGTAAGGGGTTTCCAAGAAAATACATCCCTGTCTGGATACGAGTAGGTAGAGGTGGCTCTGGCACAGATGTACATAGGGGTAAAACCTGAAAACACCACTATGAGCTAGACTCAAACAGGAAATGGTACACGACAACGGGCCTTTCTGCACTCTTGGTTACGACACTCCCGGGGAATATGCTTTGGTAAATTCATAAGCTTAGTATGAACCATTATGAAAGGAGCAAACATAAAATAAAATAAAGATTCACATAAGAATATATGATTATGGATAACCTAGTTCTAAACCTAGGGGATCACAAGTTAGGGTATACTTTTCTTCTACAAGTTATCCTTATATGCTTTAAGTTCCTTTTCATGATTATTGGCTAAGTATTTAAGCCCCTAATTATACTTTCTTTTCATAGTTAATGGTGGGAAATGGAAGAACATGTCCCAACAACCAATTTGATAGGAAATGAGATGATTTCCATATTAATATGACAGAGATTATTATGGTATTAAAAGATGATAATTATTTTGGAAGACGTTAACTATTTTTGGAACCCTAATTGATCGAGGTAAATATATTACTACGGTATTTTCATTGAGGAGTAAAGGTTGACTTATATTTTGAAGAATCGATGAATTTAAGGTGGAATTATAGTAATTTAGGTTAAATATGGAAATGATCAACCTATCTTGGGTAAAATATGGTTAGGTTAGCTACTTTTGTTATAAGATGTTAGGAGTGGTTGATGTTGTTTGGAGATGAGCGATAAAATTTATCTTGGAAGACAATGTTATCAAATCCTTCTTGTATTTGGGTTTCAATCTTAGTTTGGTTTATTTTAAAGAATTTTAAGGACAGTTATTTATAGAATGGTCTATGATGAACTTTGGGTAGTACCGTGGAACTTTGAATATTTAAAGTAGTTTCCTTCCTCTGGGGTTCTTTATTTTGGAAGAGTTGTTTTATCTTACCCTTTCTGTTTTTGGGATAATGTTTAAAGATAGAAGAAATATATAGTTAATCTTTGGTGGATTATGTGATTCTCTATAAGATTATTCTTGTGCTTTGATGAGACCAAGTAGTTTTGAATGCTCATCGTTTGGAGAAAAGATTAGTTCTGGTAGAAACTTATTAAAGGATGAAACTCTACTTGAAGGTAGGTATATTTCCTTATGTTTTTATTCTATGTAGTAAATGAATTCCTCAAAACTATGAAAAGGAACTTAAAACAAAAACGTTGTCCGTTAACATTTCCTACAGGGTAATCAAAGACCGTTTACATACATCATAAGTTTGTGATTTTCTTATTGTTAACTTTCTCTTAATCATGTTTTCTATCACTCTCCCTTAGAACTTGACCCTTTGTTTTTTCTTCCATATCCATGTTTTCCTACCTAGAATCCTAGTATGGGTTAACTCGGGTGGCCTTTGTACTTCCTTTACTTTCTTTTAAAGTAACAGTGTTACTGACTCTTTTTCCAATGTGGGAATTTCAATGAAATTTCAAAACCCAATTTTAAAAATTGCGAGGACGCAATTTCTTAAGGGGGGAAGATTGTAACGACCTGAAATTTTGAATAAATCTTGTTTCCTAATTTTGTGTGTTATTTTATTTTTTTCATTCTCAACAAAACTGTTTAATTTGATAACATGAGTACAATTAAAATGATACTATTGGGTTTTGACTAATATATGACTGTTAGTTAGTATGACAGTTCAAAACTAAATGTTGCGACTTTTATCTCTAAATACAAGTGACCTTGGTTAATTAATATAGAAAGGAGATTCGATGGCCTCATCCAGTAGTCTCGGGTCAATCGAAGCCCATCTAATGGAACTTGGGAAGGATGTAGCACCACTGGGCTTTTCTTTGGACCAAACCCAAGCTGAACTTCATCATGTGAAGCTAGAACGGAATCGCCTTCACGAGAAGTTCAAAATGATAGAAATTACAACTCGTGCGATGTTGGTCGAGCCTCCCTCGGATTATCTCACCTTAGCACACCTTACACTTAGGTCATATGCTTGTGTGATAAGGAGTTATGTAAGGAGACTGTAACTACCTTGTGTAATCCTTTGTTTTAAATAAAAATTTTGATTTCTTCTTATGATGAAGTTTATGAGTTTTCAAATGTCTAGATAAATATACTATGCATATTATTGGTGAATTTTAGAGAAAGGATATTTTAAAAAATGTTTATGTAAACCTTAAATAATTAAAAATGTGTAATGATTTTCAAAAAATGGTCTTCTACAATTATGTTCAGTACGAAATTTAGAGTCTAATAAGATCAACTTAATTTTTTGATGAATAGTAAATTATGAATGGTGATTTTATGCTTAGGATGAGTAATGTGACCAAATGGATCAGTAATATCACTTAAATAAAGAAATAATATAATCTAGGCACCTTGATTAAGTAATGTGATTCAATAAAATGGTTAAATAACGGTTTCATAAATTATTAGTCAAGTATTAGTTTTTTCAGGTGAATAGTGTTTTTTAATTAAAAATTTAATTAAAAATATTTAAAAAATTATTCTTATAAAATGGACTTTATTTTTGAACTCAGAGCATCGATATTATGTTATGGTAATTTTTGGGGTTTTTTTCTGAAAAAAATGAATTTTCAATGAATAGTTTATTTATTTAAAAATTAAATTAAAAATATTTAGAAAATTATTTTTATAAAATGGAGTTCATTTTTGAAATCAGATCATCGATATTTGGTTAAGGTGAAAATTTGGGATTTTTCTGAGAAAGTTGAATTTTTCGATGAATAGTGAAAATACAGTTTTAGGGTTTCAGTATGTTTAATGACATCATAACTGTGTCATGATGATGTCATGAGATATTTTAAGGGTTTTTCGACCAAAGGTGATGAATTATTTTATGGGGGGACCCATGTGGCCAATACCATGGGAAAATACCATGGGTAAGCCCATGGTTTTTCCAAAACCACCAATGAGGTGTCCCTTGGCCATTAATGCCTTGTCCCCTCACTTTCCCTATAAATACCAAGCCATCCTCTCATCCATTCGACTCTCAACTCTTCCTCAATGAATATCTAGTCTCATTACCTCACAAGGAGTCCTCCCAAGGTTCCCCCAAGCCCTCAAGGTCTAAACATTTGAGTTTTAAGAGTTAGGTTTTAAGGTAAGGGATCCAAACTCTCTCTTTCTTTTCAAATGATCTCTTTTAAGTCATTTATTTTATGCTCCATGTTCTTATGTTGGAGGATGTTATTTAATATTCCTCCTACTTCCCTTTTCATGTTCATATAATGATATATCCCCTCTTACTCTCATTATTTCGTTTTATGAATGTTTAAGTGGCGCCGTTAGGCTGCCGAAATTTTTGTAACAGATTCTTTCTCCCTTCTCTTTTTTCAAGATCTATTTTCATGTAAAGTCTTTCAAGTTCCTTTTTATTATGTTAGGGTGTGATATCTATATCTATCAACTGATCTTTTATGATCATATGATGGGAGACTCCATTTTATCTCTTCAATTTTTTATTTTTATGTTTTAAGTGGCACCGTTAGGCTGTCGAATTTTTAAGTGGTTCTTTCACCCTTCTCATTTTGAAGTTATACTTTCATGTCAAGTCTTTCAAGTTCCTTTTTATTATGTTGGGGTATGATCTCTATATCTATCATACTGATATTTTATGTTCATATGATGAGAGACCCTATTTGATCTTGTCAATTCATTTTTTTTGAAGTTTAAGTGACGTCGTTAGGGTGCCGAATTTTCATAAGAGAAATCTTATTTTTGTCTTCCTTCTATGTTTTTCATTTCATATTGTATATCTTTCAAATTTCATTACCATGTCCTTATACCCTTTATATTTTTCCCCCCTATTGTTTTATGGATCATTTATGAGTGGGTGACCCATGTCCCCTCTCTTTTCAATGTGTTCTAAAACCCCGAAGCATAGCCGTTATGCTGCAGAATTTCCGTCTCAAATGTCTATCTCTTTTTCTCAAATTATTTTATTTTATTAAGTGAATACTCAAAGATATTACTTCTTAAGGGGTATTCACATATATACCAAAATTTTATATTTTAAATTCTGGTATTTAAAAAAATGAGACCCGCTTTCCTTTTCTATGGGTTTTAAGTGACATAAAGATCATGTCTTTAAAGAAGTTTTTAAAACGTTATGATTATGAAATGAAACCCATTTATTTTATGCTATATGGGATTTTTATGAAATGACTGATGATGATATATGTGGCTCACCTGATGATAAAGAAAATTTTAATTGTGCACCCTGATAGCGCTCCAATGAATTGGGTAAAGACTTAATCTCTTGAGATGACCATTTAGACTGATACCTTGGTGAATAACCTTGGTAATTTTTATTGACACCTTGGGGATGGACCTTGGTGAAATGGAAATGATTGTCTTTGTTAAATGTTGTAGCCACATATTCATGTTATTAAATAAGTTATTTTTATTATGATATGCATCATGATTTCATTCTCGTGCCTTAAAGTTCTTTTCATGACTTTATTGATGTATCTCAAGTTCACATGTTAAATGTTTCCCTTGTTTCCCTTACTGGGCCTTCTGCTCAACCTTTCTTTTGATAAATGTACCCCGGTTATGAGATGTAGTAATGAACCTAGGATTAACATAAGGAGAAGCCTTTAAAGTGTTTAAGAATAATGTTTTTTGGTTTCATGTATTAAGTTCTTGGTTTCCAAGACACTAAGCTTTAAACATCCTCAGTTTTTTATAATGTAATGAAATTTTATGTGACAAAAATGTAGGATGATATACCTTGAGGGTCTTAGGGTCCCAACTGAGTATCATTATACTCAACCCTGCATGGGCTATGCCTGCACCTTGTTGTGTTGGATGCAGATGACAGACAACGCTGACTGAGGCTAAGAGTACCAGGACTGGACGATACCTAGAGGTGGGCCATACGGCGTGTCGGTACGCAGAGGAGATAGGTGGACGTGGAGTGGTGAGGAGGCGATCTGTACCTACCCTTCATGTAAGAATCTTGTAGGATGATACAGTAGCTTTATTTTCTCATTCTTCAGTTTTATTGTATTTCGGTTGTACTCGTACCTTTGCTGTTGGGCTTGTATTCTGACCCCTTTAACTTTCAGCACTCTTTTGGTTATACAATTTGCGTGTGTTCGTATCTTGCTGTGTGCTTGGTTACGTGAGTTTGTAGGCTATAAAGGCAATGTATTCCCAATTTTAGGGAAAACGCCTTTCGGTGTTAGTCACCAGCCCCTGGCCTATGGAAGTTGGGCTTGGGGTAGTCATGGCACGGGCCTCGGGGGACGTGTCGTTGAAAATTGGTATCAAAGGAGTCGGTTCTACCAAAGAACTTAGGAATTTGATCTTTTTTTCACGGAAATAGTGTTATGTGTAGTGAGTGTGGTTATCAGTTTAGGGAATCCGGTGTTGGTGCGACAGCCGACGTATCCATACACTAGGACCCTGACATCTGATTTCCGACTCAGTGCACGAAAACACTTATTGCATGTGTGTTTTCAAAAGTTTTCTTTTGAGTCAGCTCAACAGGTATAACTTATTGACCGTGGTGCACCTATTTCTTTTCAGAATGCCTCCACGGAGACAACTAGCTAGGGTTCCAAGAGTAGTACACACTGATATCCCACCGAGCGACGAGGCCTCGGCATAGGGCCCTGTTCCAGTAGAGGCACCAGTAGAGGCACCAGCAGTACCATTACCCGTTGGGCCACCGATGCCACCAGCCCTAGCAGCAGACAGTGCACGTAACGTGATCATGTTGCAGGAGTTCCAGAGCCAGAGGCCACCGAGGTTCGGGGGAGAGACGGACCCACATACGGCTGAGGATTGGCTGGAGGATGTGGTGAGAGTCTTCCGACTGTTAGGGACACCAGCTGATCTCATGGTGATCCTTGCCTCCAGCCTTCTACAGGCATTGGAAGGCATATGTTAGAGATTGATGCTCCAGGTTCACGACGAGGTGACGCTTCTCCGGGAAGACTTCGAGAGCCTGTTTCAGGCAGATTTTGTTCCAACGACTCTCCGCAGAGTGTGCATATAGGAGCTGCTTCATCTGCAGCAGGGCAGCATGACTGTAGCTCAGTATTCAGTGAGGTTCACAGACCTCTCATGTTACCCCACCGATATGGTTTGAGACCCATTCTTCAGGGCCCGAACCTTCGAGCAGGGGCTCAAGCGGGAGATTAAAGATTCTATGATCTCACTCAGCATCCCGACGCAGGTGGGGGTGTTAGAGAGAGCCCTCCTAGTGGAGAGTTTTCTTGATTAGCAGTCACCAGCAGTGAGACCCACCACCAGTCGTCACGTGGAAGAGGATTCTGTAGCTAGAAATAGACAGACGTCACATAGGTCCAATAGGACCTGACGTATAGGTGGATAACTGCATGACTCAGGATCAGTTGTGCGGGGAACCCGAGGCAGAGCCAATTATACCAGGAGCAGGCAGTGTTTCACATGCGGCAGACAGAGTCACATGGCTCGTGACTGTCCGACCCGCAGTGTGGATGTTCAGCAGACAGTCGAAGGACTTCCTAGGTAGAGACAAAGGTTCGACTGAGGAGGTCCGTAGGGAGTAGAAGGACGTGGAAGTGGAGCTGGCTATGCAGATGGTGGTGGGAGATGATTCAAGATGTTACCGCCACCACCACCAGGAGGTCCACCCTGACCACAGGGAGATGGTGGACAAGGAAGAGCTCAGCTCCAGGAAGCTGAGGCTTACGATCATGGCACTCCGGATATGATACGAGGTATGATTTGTGTCTACTCCACCTTAGCTGCAGTACTTATAGACACAGGTTCCAGTCATTCTTTTATTTCCACTTCCCTTGTTCGGAGCTTGGAGATTCTGACGGAGCCGTTGGCTCGATCTTTACAGCTAGAGACTCCTACAAGAGAAAATTAGATGATTACGCACTGGTGCTGGCAGTGCGAGCTTACTCTAGGAGGCGAGAGCTTCGGCTGAGATCTTCTAGTAGCAGCGTCGAGGCCTTACAACGTCATCTTGGGTATGGACTGGTTATCTACAGTCCATGCTCATATAGAATGTATTAGATGCAAAGTGCGATGTGTCTAGAAGGATGAGACCAGGTTTACCTTCACCGGAGAGAAGGGAACCTTTGCAGCGTAGGATGGACTTATCCGATGGAGAGTGCAGCCAATCACTCATCAGTTGGCTAGCCTTACCCTCAGAGCTATTGATGTGGAGAGTCCGAGTTATCCTGTATTGGTGGACTAGTACACGGATTATTTTCCCGATGATGTCCCGATTCTACCTCCTCGCAGAGAGGTGGACTTTTACATTGACTTGTACCCCAGGACGACACCGATATCTACACCAGCATATCGGATGGATCCCCCAGAGCTCCCCGAGATGCGGGTATAGATAGAGGACTTGTAGGGGAAGGGGTTCATCCGGCCCAGTGTTTCACCTTGGGCAGCCCCGATTCTGTTCGCCAAGAAGGAGTATGGGAGCTTGAGGCTTTGTGTTGACTACCTGCACCTGAACTAGGTGACCATGAAGAAAAAGTACCCACTCCCAAGGATTGAAGACCTCTTTGATCAGCTGAAGGGAGCACAGTGGTTCTCAAAGATAGACCTCAGATTAGGCTATCACCGTCATAGAGTACGAGATGAGGATGTACAGAAGATGACCTTCAGATATCGGTACGACCATTAAGAGTTCTTAGTTATGATTTTTGGCATGACCAACGCTCCAACAGTGTTCAAGGGACTCATGAATAGGATCTTTCAGCCATACCCTGATCGCTTCATAGTAGTATTCATCAACGACATTCTGATCTACTCGACTACTGAGGATAAGCATGTCTATAATTTACGGGTATTACTGGATACACTCTGAGAGCACCATATTTATAGTAAGCTCTCTAAGTGCCAATTCTGGATCCGAGAGGTTCACTTTATGGTAAATGTCATATCAGAGGCTGCAGTTGCAGTAGATCCAGCAAAGATTGAGGCAGTACTTTCTTGGGAGACACCTAGGAGTGTGACAGAGGTACAAAGTTTTCTGGGTTTGGTTAGATATTTACAAAGGTTTGTGCCAGACTTCTCCAGAGTTGCTTCACCGCTATTAGCCTTGATGAAGAAGGGGAAACCCTTTGTTTGGTCGGAGAAATTCCATCGGAGTTTTCAGAAGCTGAGGAAGAGGATGACTAGTGCCCCCATCTTGAGACTGCTAGAGGAGGTCGTAGGGTACGTAGTTTACTACGACACATCAGGGACTGGACTCGGATGTGTCCTGATGCCAGAGTGAGTAGTGATTACATATGGTTCTCGACAACTGAGATAGAACGAGCAAAACTATGCTACCCATGACCTTGATTTAGCAGCAGTGGTCTTCGCCTTGAAGATGTGGCGACAATATCTGATGGGAGAGAATTTTACAGTGTACTCTGATCACAAGAGTCTCAGGTATATATTCTCTCAGAAGGACCTGAACCTGAGATAGTGAGGTTGGATTGAGTTCCTCCAAGACTATGACTTAAATATAGTCTATACTCCTGGAAAGGGGAACTTTGTAACAGATGCACTCAGTAGGAGGTCTGGTATACAGCTTCTAGGAGAGGCGATAGAGCAGCTGACCACTTTGCAGATATCCATTGTGGATAGAGATAGAGCAGCTTTTCATCAGCCTCTTACAACCACTCCCCCACTTCTTTAGTGATTCATGGAGGCGTAGTGTGGGGAAACTGACTGCGAGACACGATGTGCTCAGATATTCACAGGATAGATACCTGATGGATTTTTCTGAAGGTGGGTAGCACATCATCCTCTTCATAGGGAGTACCATGTTACCAGTGTCACATAGGGAGGGATTGTTGAGGGAGTTTCACACATCACCTTTAGCGGTACATCTAGGAGTGACAATGATGTACCTAGATCTCCGATGACAACACTAGTGACTGGGAATGAAGAAAGAAGTAGCAAAGTTTGTTTCTTGGTGCCTCACTTATTAGCAGGTGAAGGCAGAGCATCAGGTACTAGTAGACTTGGTTCAGCCTTTAGAGGTCCCAGAGTGAATGTGGGATGAGATATCCATGGACTTTATGACAGGACTTCCACGTACATCCAGGGGTCATGAATCTATCTGGGTGATTGTCGACCGACTCACCAAGTCGGCCCACTTCCTACCGATCAAAGAGCAGGCTTTAATGGAGAGATTGGGATGCCTCTATGTGTAGGAGATTGTGCGACTACATAGGGTACCCTCAATGATTGTCTCCGACTGTGACACATGTTTTACTTACCAGCTATGGAAGGGCTTGCAGGAGGATTTCAGGACGCAAATTCGTTTGAGCACCGCCTTCCATCCTCAGACGGATGGCCAGACTGAGTAGACCATTCAGAACATTGAGGACATGTTGCGTGCTTGTATCTTCGACTTTGGTCACAGCTGGGAGGATCACTTTCCTTTAGTAGAGTTTTCATACAACAACAGCTACCACTCCACCATTGGGATGACACCTTTCGAGATGTTATACGAGAGACCTTGCAGATCACCTTTGTGCTAGACCGACCCAGGGGAGTCATCACTAGTGGGACCAGAGATGGTACAAGCTACCACAGAGAAGGTGCAGATCATCCAGGAGTGGATGAAAACTACACAGAGTAGGCAGAAGTCGTATGATGAGAGGATACAGAGACCTCTGGAATTTGAGGATGGCGACCACGTCTTTGTATGGGTCTCACCTTGACGAGGTTTGTGGACATTTGGCTGAGGCATCAAGTTATCTCTGAGATTCATTGTACTCCTTTAGGTCCTCAGGAGAGTTGGTGAGGTGTCATACCACTTAGCTCTTCCACCTCAGTTGCACCGGGTGCACGACGTCTTCCACATATCTCAGCCGAGGAGATATGTGCACGACCCTTCTCATATCATCAACCATGGAGAGCTTGACATCGACGATGGGGCGACTTTTATAGAGGTTCCAGTAGATATTGAGGATCTACAGGAGCGTGTCCTTCATGGACGTTTGATAACTCTGGTGCGAGTTCGCTGGCAGCACAAGAACCTCCAGGAGAGCACATGGGAGCGGGAGGCTCAGATGCATGCTCAGTACCCCCACTTGTTTACCTAGTTTGAGTTGTTGCTTACTGGGAAGTAGATCCCTGAGGTGGGGAGAATGTAAAGACCCATAATTTCCATGTATTTTTTTTAAATAAATGGGAATTTTACGAGTCCGCGAAACTTGATGGCACATGATTCCGAGACCTGGAGTGCCCAGAATGAATTTCTGAACTTTATTTCGGGTAAATTTAGTAAACGTGCGAGTGTGTTTTTCTATCTTTTGAACCAGTGCTCAGAATTTAAATATGAGGGCACCGTTGAACTCACAACACTGATATTCTCTTAAAGAGATATTCACCTCGATGACAGTTGGTCGAGGATGGAAGTTAGTTTTTGGGTTTTTCGTGAATGAATAAAATAAAAATAAATTTGTGTAGCTTTTATTTTTATTTTATTTGTTAAAACCTCCATGTGGAATTTGAGAATTGGGGACCACCAGACCTTAACCTCTCATGAGAGGTTATGGTGGTGGGGACCACCTAAGCCTAGCCTCCCATGATACGTTATGGTGGTGGGGACCACCCGAGGGCTAAAGCTCTCAACTCCCTCATTAAATTTGGGAGATCCTCTTAAACTCCTCCAATATTAATTGTGACAAACCTCTTCCACAATAATTAAGCCAACACACCACTTTAATTGTGCCAACCTTTGAGATTAATTAACCCAATCTGAATTATATTCCAACAAACATAATAGATCACATAATCTATTATTTTGGGGATATCATTTCATTTTGGTGGATTTGGTAGAGGAGGAGATTTGGGAGAAAAGATGTCCAAAGAAGAATGCCAATGAAGAATGCCTCTCCTTCAACGATTTATTCTCCAAACTCCGTCGAAGGATCTCCAATGACGCATGAACCGACAATCGAGGAAAACGCCGACGACACTGACATCCATCTTTTCCCAAATATTCATCTTCTTCCTTGCGTCCTCGTTGAAGTCATCAAGAAAACGAGGTAGGGTTTTATTCCTATTTGTTTATCACTTCCCATGTACACCCCTTCTATTTCTTTTGTGGGTTGGGAACAATCATTGCGGGATGATAGGATTTGATGTTCATATTCACGTTCTGGATGTGCCATATGCTACCACCCAAATGCGGAGGGTATGAGCCAAACAAACATGAACCGACCCTTATGAAAATATTGTGGTGTTCTTCATGATGGAGTAAGATTAAAATCATCCATGGATGGGGCATAATAATGGCGGCCGAAACCACCGCCGGCCGCGATGAAGGTGACGATGCAACGACGCCGCCCCGCGGCCTCCACACTGACCACGACCACCGCCGCCGACCACGGCTCCGCACCCCCCCATGGCTGGGTCGCCGCCCCGTGGACCCGTTCACCACCCCGCAGCCGGACCGCCACCCTGCGGCCGGACTGCCACCCCACGGGGCCTCGACCGAGCCACCACAGGCCGAGCCGAGCCGCCGCGCGCCCTCACAACACCCCTCGGCCAAGATGCCCTCGCGGCCCTTGCGGGCTGGGCCGGACCCATCAAGCCAGGCCGCCCAGCGTAGACCGGGTCGGACCCAGTTGGTCGGGTCGGGTCGACCCGAACCTGGTCGGCCCAGGCCGGGGCAGGCCATGTGGGACCGGACCTGGGCCCACTACGACCCAATTACCTTCTTTTGGCCATAACTTTGGCACTAGATGTCCATTAGAGGAACCGTCAGCGGCATTGGGAACCTTGGAGCGAGTCAGTCCCTTTGAGTGATAACCCACTGTGATTTGGATTAATATGGGGAACATTCAGGTTGGATCAAGCACGAATCCAACTGGGCCCCCAGGACTAAAAGGTTAATAACTCACAGACCAGACGTCTGATTGATCCGCCGTCTGTTACTTTGAGACCTCTATGACGTGGCAGACCTTTGAGATACTTCTTCGTGGGACTTCGTGGTAGTTGGAGTATCTAGCAGTATCTTGTAGAGAATATCCTCTTGGAGACGAGCGAGCATGGTGCGGGAACCCAGTGGCTGGATGATACTTGACGACTGCTGACCATTTCGACTCGGAGTGACTTGACAGGCCCAGTGGGGAGCACATTGGTGAAGCGGAAGACCCATGGTGGGGAGCGTCTTGGTGACGCGGTAGACCGATGGTACTTGACAGGAGGAGTACCTCAGCAGGCCACGTGGGGGAGCGCCTTAGTGACGCGACATACCCACGGTGGGGAGCGCCTTGGTGATGCAGTAGACCCACGGTACTCAACAAGAGTAGTACCTCAGAAGTCCAAGGTTAGTGAGAAGCGCCTCTGTGTGACATGGCAGACCCACTGTACTTGATAGAGGAGGAGTTCTCCAGCATCCGAGGTGTTCAACATTGTGACTGAAAATGTTACTTGATACTACCCCTCGAATAAATCCTGGTGTGAGCTGAGTCAGTATATCTATGTTTTCCTCATGATTGAGATAGATTACTTGATAACTTAGGTATATGTATGGGCATATACCAAGGTAGGGTTGTCTGTTGATTTCATACTTTGTGGTTTATCCATGGTGGATTTTGTGAGACCTTGAGGGTATCGGGATCCCTATTAAGTATCGTTATACTCACCCCTACACGGGCTATGCCCACACCTTGTTGTGTTGGATGCAAATGACAGACAACACTGACTGAGGCTGAGAGTACCAGGACTGGATGATACCTGGAGGTGGGACATATTGCGTGTCAATACACAAAGGATATGGGTGGATGTGGAGTGCTGAGGATTTGATTTGTACCTACCCTTTAGGTAGGAACCTCGAAGGACGATCCAATAGCTGTCTTTTCCATTTCTTCGGTTGTATTGTATCTCAGTTGTACTTGTACCTTTACTGTTGGGCTTGTATTCCGACTCCTTTTACTTTCATCACTCTTTTGGTTATATAGTTTTCTTGTGTTCGTATCTTGCTTTGTGATTGGTTACGTGAGTCTGTAGGTTATAAAGGAAATACCTTCCCAGTTTTAGGGAAAATGCCTTTCGGTGCTAGTCGCCAGCCCCTAGCCAATGGAAGGCAGGTTGGGGTAGTCATGGCACGAGCCCCAGGGGACGGGTCGTGATAGGGGCTTAGATGGTAAATATGAGTCCTCCATTGAGTTGAGTAAAGGTTTCATCTTTCGCATGACATAACATTGTAGTGCGTCAGACACTTGGGTTGAGCGCAATCTTGAGCGGATTAATTAATTAATTTTTTATTTATTTCACCTAACCCAATACCCTCTATAATTACATGCGTATTCCAAAACCCTAGGGATAGATGCATAACCCTATGAATTTGAGATGAGAGCATGGAGGAGAATTTTTGAAGGTTAGGATTATGGATCAATGATTAGTGTACCATATAGATCGCCAATGACAACAATATTTGTGGATCTCACTAACGATGACAAAACAAGTCCTTTCTTCATCAGTGACGGATCCAAACCCGTGGTAGGGTGTTTTTTTCATTGGTTATATCCTTGTTTGATTATTCTGTGATGAACGTGAATCACATCCAATAACATATTGATTCATGGGTTTTCCATTCTTGTGGGTTTGAGTTTTTCTTCCCGGTATTTTGGGGAATTGATATTATTTGATTTTGGTTCTTCATCCATCCGCTATAACGAAAAAAAATAAAGTCCAACCTGAAAAATGGTTGAGGTTTATTCCTCTTCGGTGTTTTTTCATTTATTCCCTCATTCATCGCATGTTCATTTTCAGTATTTCCTTGGATAGCGGTTCGATCAATACCTAGTAATCGATCATTGCACGATTGTTCTTTAGCACAATGGATTGATGTAGTTTGATTATTTTCGTTATAAATGGAGTGATCGAGGTACGATGAAAACTATTTATGAATAGAGGTGGATCGAGATCAGATTTGAGGATCCCCAGTCACAGTTTGGTGAGTGGCGTGCAGTGTGGTGAGACGGAAGCTGATTCACGAGCGGATCAGATGGTCAGAATCTATCCAATAGTGACAACAAGGTCAGTCAACCCTATATCTATAATATCTGGGTGAGATTGGGGGTGGTGACGATGGTGGAAGTGGTGTGGGTGAATGTGTGAAATAGTCTAGAATTTCTGGGAAATTCCCAACCACACTGGAATGTAGTATGAAGAACACACACTGTGTAATCCCCCTTCTATAATAATAGAGTTTTTGAATAAAGAGGAATATCACATGCCATGTGATACATATCACACGCCATGTGACCTTGCATTGGAGGGTTGGTGTGTACCCCAGGGGTACACGAGCACAAATATGGCCAAGCACACAGGTATGGCTAGAGTACCCGGGTGCGACTCAGTACTTAGAGATGACTAGGAACACAAGCATAACCCAAAGTACACGTGCACGATTGACAATACATAAGAACGAGTTGGTGACACATCAAGTTCCATCCCAACCTATACACATTGTGCATCTTTAAAGGAAGTGCTATGTATGTGGAGGAGAACATGCTGTGTGAGACAACAAGAGACATGCAAATCTGAGGTAGGCAAGACATGTCGTGTGCCCCCATTACACACCATGTATTTTTTCTAGGATAGGTTGAGGCTCTTTATCTCTTCAATTTGGACCAGTATCATTTGACTGTTGTTTCCCTCTGGAATCGGGAATGACCTAGTTAATTGAAGGTTCAAACATTCCAATCAGTTTCTTACGGGTTTGTTCGTAGAAATGGAAACATCCAATGATTCCATATCCATTTAGACCTACTTTCCAAAGGTAGGTGCTCATTAGTTGCGGAATGATGAGGCTTAGGAATTTTCATTGGTTGAGAGGATGGGAGGTCGGACACATCACACCTTTTTGAGGGGAATTATTGTCTACTCCGGGACTCTCTTTATAGATGTAAGTTATCTTCATGAATCCTTATTACATTACTAAGTATAGAATGAGTTTTCCTTTAGTCTGACAATCAATGATTGATATGTAAGAAATTCATAGAATCTTTTATATGTATTTGAGGTACTTTATCGATGAAGAATCATCTGTATTTGTTAGAGATTCTTAGTTGATGGTATCCTTAAAAATTTATAAAAATCTTCTTGGTCATTATGATGACCATACTGGTTTTAAAGCCACTCCGTGGGGAACTTGAATTTTATTGTCATTCAGTAGGACATGGATTATTTCAGATTTGGGATCGTACCCGTTGATGGGCTACCTACGTATCCTTTGTTTTGGAAAAGGAATCAGAACCAACCTAGTTCAAATAAGGAAGTATGTTGTTTATGATTTATGGATCAATGAAAGATGTCATAATTACTTTTACACTCTAAGATCACGTGATTCATGCTCGGTGTAAGAAACAAGTGGTATTGGTAAAACCAGACAATTGTTCCATGAAAGGTGCAATCATAAGAAATGATGTAGGGCTTATGTATGTATGACTGCCCAAAATAGATGAAGATTAAGATTTACATCAGGGAAGAAATCCATGAACAGGGTACATAAAGGTATATGTGCTTCATGGAGATCTGGATACTCTAATCTTGGGGCTTACTCCTAAGGAAGATGCCCAAGTTAGGAGGGTACTTATGATTGGGTTTTACTCCTGAGAAGGAATCCCAGATCAAAAAGGAATTATAACTGGGGCTTACTCCTAAAAAGGAGGCCCAGGTTAAAGGGATTTGAAAATTAAAGGGACTTGGGGCTCACTCCTAAGGAGGAGGCCCATATTTGAGACTGGGGCTTACTCCTGAAAAGGAGGCCCAGGTTAAGGGAGTTATGGTTGGGGATTACTCTTGAGGAGGATTCCCATATTTAAGACTTTAAGACTGGGGCTTACTCCTAAGGAGGATGCCCAGATTAGGGGACTTGAAGCTTAATCCTAAAGAGGATGCCAATGTTTGAGAATTTGGAGTGGGGATTACTCCTGAAAAGGAGGCCCAGGATAAAGGAAGCCCATAATTTGGGGAATTATGTCTGGGGATTACTCCTGAATAAGGAGGCCCGTATTAGGGGATCCGGGGATTACTCCTGAAAAGGAGGCCCAGATTTGAGAATTATGACTGGGGCTTATTCCTGAAAAGGAGGCCCAGATTTGAGAATTATGACTGGGGATTATTACTGAAAAGGAGGCCCATATTTGAGAATTATTACTGGGGATTATTCTTGAATAGGAGGCCTAGGTTAAGGATTCTCTCATCTTAAAGGATGAGGTTGAATTAATGAAATCTCAATCTTTAGTGAAATAACGATGTATAAATCACTTGATTTTGAGAGATGTTCCATGGATTTACTTTCAGATAAGGAATCCAAATCAATAAATCATGCCATAAATGGCTTTGAAGAGTGTCTTGAAGACTGAATCTTGAATAGGAGAGGTGGAATGACATAAGAGTGGTGAAATGGGCAGGAAAGGCACCTAAAAAGGTTGGGGCGCGCAAGTCCTAGTAGGTGCACAGGTACTGCATGGGTGCACAAGTCCTGGTCACACAGGTATACCTGTGCGACACATGGGTACTTGCGCGATTTTCATCCCTTATGGTAATACTTGGGAATGACTTGGCTCAAACCCTTGGTATTATCCGTAGAGGCTTTCCAGAAGAGGGCGCACAAGTTCTGGTGAAGAAGTAGGGCGGCGCGCAAGTGTGTCCATTTCCCTTAAGGGTAAAACCACTTAGGTGCGCAAGTGTTAGTGAATTATAAGACTTATACATTACTCCTCTTGTTTAGACCTTCCATTCTAGGTAAAGAATTACCTTAGAAGAGTTCGGAAGACCTGAAGAAGAGACTTGGGCGTTCAGAGGTCTGTCTGTGAATTCTGGAAAAATTCCTCCCGAAATGGGGGGCCCACAGGGTCTATTTATAGGCTGGAGAAGACCCCGAACGGTTATCCTTTATGGCGCACAAGTCACTTGCACGACCATTAGGTGGCACACAAGTATACTTGCGCGCCAGTGAGGGAACTTGCGTGACCCTTGTGCTTTTGAAGCCTTGTTCATGCCTTTGTCGATTTTTGATGATTTATTAAAAGGTTGAATCAATTTGTGCTAATTCATTTCCCTTTCCATTATTTTAGACAATGTGATGAAAAGGAGCGTCAACAAAAGTTCCCCCCTCAGAGTTGGATCCGAAAGAAATGAGGATGTGACTCTGAGGAAAAGAAGAAAACTAAAGGAAAGGCAGCGCACAAGTGTTCAGTGCGCAACACTTGGCACGCAGGTTCGAGTCGCGCAGGGCTGGAGCGCGCTGAATGGAGCACGCTGGGTGTAGGCACGCATGTGGTCCTTCTAGCCTATAAATATGCGGTCAGTTTCCACGCATAACATCTGATTACCGGATTTTTGAGCTCTCGCTGTGCAGGTCCCCTTTACTGCGCAAGTCGCTCGTTTCCCGCTGTTTCTTCGCTTTCGCGTTGTTGTTAAGGTTATAGTACTTGCGCGGTGATACTTGCGCGCCAAAAACTTGCGCGTCACATTAACACTTGCGCGATACATCCATACTTGCGTGCCATGTTTTAGACTTGCGCTCCTTAATGCCTTTGCCATTTTTTTGAAATTCCTTCACAAATTTTATGAAAAATCAACTTACTTAAAAGATAATTTATTCAACCTTTGTGCAGAATCAATGGCTCTTAGAACCGGAATAGCTGATGAACTAGCTAGAAAGAGGATTGATGATATGATGAACATCATTGGACACGGTTATTATACAGTCAAAAGTAGCACTTTTCCGGATTGGCTAAGTATCTGAAGAAATATCATCAAGACTTCCCCCAAATCATTGATTTGCCTTTATATGGATATGCTCATTTGCGAGAAGTTACTATTCCAGAAGCAAAGAACTATCTCCCTTTTTCGTGGTTTTAGAATTATACCAACTTTTCTTCAGCAAATATCTCATGTGGAAGAGTATTTATAAGTGCTGGAGCAGTGGAGAAGGCCCACATGATGCATCATATCCCTTGTACGCCAGATCTGAAACGTCATACGCCTGAACTGTGACCACATTGTTATCCTTAAATCTTCTGAAATGCTCAGATGGATCAATCCAAAGGCTGGAAGAAAAGTTGGGACTTCTGTCCTGGGGGAGGTGTGAAGCCAACATGGATGTGGGCATACTGGGTGCGACAAACCTGTGCAGAGTTTGTCAAGGATTTGAAAGGAGTGGTGATATACGAAGCTGTATGGGTTAGGAAAACATATGTATACAGACATGATAATTTCATGCCAGAGATACTCAGCCACTAGAGCCCAGAAACTAATTCTTTCCATCTGACTCATGGAGAAGTAGGTATCAGTCTGTGGGATGTCCACAAGATCTCAGGGGCTACAATTTTGGGTGATATGTATGATGAATTCATTCATCCCAAGGTGAAATGGAATGATTCAGAGAAGACTCCTACTTTAGCTCGGGAATTATTTAAGATCTTCCACAGGTTCAAGAGTTCAGAGACCTCGTTAACTCATTCTATAAAGGATATTCATCTGGAGGAGTGGATGAATATATTTCTTATTGAGAAGAAAGAGAAGGAGCCAAAGGAGAAGGATTTGAAGGAGAAAGTATCTAAGAAAAAGAAATCCAAGGATAAGAGGCCCAAACGTCCAACCACCTTCCCAAAACCTGAGAAGAGGGGTGCTCTTGGAACATTCTGGCCAACTCTAGAAGCAGGAGAGTTTGAGAAATGGGGATATGAGGTGAATCAAAGGATCCCAAAGAAGACTCGTCTGGAGGATTTCTTGGCTATGTGGCTCAGCGTTTATCTCTTGCCAGTCAGGGATTCGAAGGGAGGCGTCAGGCCCAGGACCTTCATCACTGCAGCAAAGTTGGCTGAGGGAAAAATGTTTGGGTTGGGTACCCCTATTTTATCAAAGATTCACAGGAGTTTACTTCATGTCTTCATGGTTAAATCTCCTTTAAGAATATTGGGACCATTAAATATTTTATGGGGATGGATTGCCACTCACTTCATGACTTACACTGTACATAATGGATTACAAATTCCTGGAAGTTCTTTCAGGCTGTCAGTGTAAGAATTCTCTAGAGTTTCTCCATTAGATGTTAATGCCTACGACATGAAAGTGAGGCTGAGCATGTTTAAGTAATTCAACTTCTTTCCCTATGGAAATCCGCCAACCGGGCAGTTTGTTGATTATGGAATTGCCCACTTGGATTTGAGGGCATACATGCTAACTTGTAGAGATGGTGTGCTAGTTTCCAGGATTGACGGAGAAATTATATGCGAGGCCTATTCTCTATATAGATTTGCACATCAATTTATGTTTCTGCAATAGATTGTTGTATCTCCCCCAGTACATGTCAGGTTAGAGAAACATCTGATGGTTGCTCGACAACTGTGGCTGCTGATGTTAAGGGAGAAGACTGGGCCAGTATTTGATCTACCGGTTGAAAAAGTGGAACATAACTTGAATACATATTATGCCAAGCACTGGATAGCATCATACCCAAAGGAGATAATGAATCACCTAGTTTATCAAGTGGGGAAAAGGAAGAGGACTGTAGATAAAGAAACCCTCCCTCATGAAGGTGATGCTTCCCCACCTGAAGCTGATTCGCCAGACTCCTACTCTAGGAATGATTCACCAGATTCCCATGATGGGGATGATGAGGCACAACAAGTGGAAAAGCGGCCTCATGCCCGATATAATCCTCCGGTTAAAATCAAGAGACCTACTCCATCAACTCCTAGTGAGTTACTTCATTGTGGTAATTTAATCAATGCTACTTTACAAAGAAATATGTCTTATTTTCTTATTCTCTATCTGCAGTTGCAGGGGCTGGGAAGAAATTGATGTCCAAAATTGTAGGACCTTCCTCGCAGCCTTCATATCTAAGACCAGAGGCTGTCCAATTATGGAAGAGTTTATACTGTGGTACTGAGACCGCCTGGCTGTATTTGTGTGAGGGCCTACAACTTCCTGGAATAGGGAATATTCTGGATTCTAGAGATATCCAATATGAGGATAACCCCAATGAAGTGCACGCTTACATCAAAGAGCTGGAAATGCTCATATATGCCACTGATGAGTCTGTTCCTATCACCAGATGGGTGAATGAATTGATTGATCGTGGCACCGCTGAGGGGATTGATGAGGAGTGACACGATTACGTGGCTCCTGAAGATGTAAGTTTTATTTCCTTATTTGCTTTGCAACTTGATTTCAATCGAAGATTTGTTACTCAAGGAAATTCTTTTCTTCATCTTGCAGCTTTCCAAAACTACTGAGGTTCATTCGCCTCAGTATAGCCCTGGTGGTACTACCATCGGGGCTGCTGCTGAATCTCCTCGCGAACCAGGTGAGATATCTCCAGGATGAAAGGCCATGAATGAGGAGTTGGACATGGCCTTACATTCACCAATTCAAGTGCCAATAAGGGAGACTGCTGATACTCCAAAAAAAAAGAATCAAAGGCAATGAAAGAGGAAGTCTACAGCTAAACGCTTCATTAGTAGCAGTAAGTCCTTAGGGTAATCATGAGTCTATATCCATGAAAAGGTTGCTCATATTTCTGGGGATTACAGGGGCTTCTTCAATTTCTCCTCTGAGGGAAAGGATTGATCCTCCATTAAGGGCCACTGAGGGTGCTATGGAACAAATGCAAATTCAGGATGACTTGGATACTTCTAAAAAAGAGCCAACATCTATTCCCAGTACTGATCCGGTTGATGCTATAAGTAGAGAAGAACATGTACCTGAATCATTGGTGGCCATAGCAACTGAATCTGCCATCCTTCCTGAAGAAGCTGTCCAGGGTTAGGGGCCGCAGAATGAGGGTCGCCAAGAGGACACATCAAATGCTCACATCTGTGAGACTAACCAGGATTCTGAAATATCATTGGATGAAATGATGAATCGTTGAATGTCTTTAGAATAATTTTACGATCATGCTAGATTATCATGTGATTTACAAGACCTTGGGTGTGAGTTTTATCCTTCGCCCAGTAAATTTTCTTATAATTTACACTTCTAATCATGACTGAAAATAATATGCAGTTCCATTCATAGAAGCTGCTGAACTGCCAATGCCTGAAGAGGGTGTGGACATTGATGTCAACCCTACCATTGCATAAACCTTAGCTCAAGTAGAGCTAAACCCAGTAAACCCTCATGAGACCCATCTTTAAGATCCTTTTGAAACTGGGAAAGATGGGGAGGAGTCTTCTCAAGATACTTATCTTCTGTTAGGTAATGATTGGACTGCGTTTTCAAGATAGACAACCAACTTCCATTATTCTATGAAACTAACCATACTTTTTATTGATCAAATAGGGATATCAACATCAATGGTTAGAACTGGAGGTGAGGTCTCAACTTCCGTCCAAACAGCAGTAGAAGGTGAAGCAAACATGGTCAGGGGGAAGAAGCAGAACATGGCACTTTCTTAAGTGCATTAATCCCAGATTACATGCCCCCCATGTGATGATGATGTTGAGTCAGCCCAAAGGTTCTTAAGGCGCTCATCTTCTCACGATGCAAGGAATGGAACAACATATGAAAAATCATATATGAGGTGCCTTTATAAGAGCTGCCATCAAATATTTCCCAGTTGTTGCCCCAGTTTATGATGCTAGGACTTGGCGGTTTTGGATACCAAAAGATCCATACCGCGGTGAAACAAGTAATCTTTAGGAGGGAGCAAGAGAAAAAGTGTCGTAAATATCTAACCAGGGTGAAACTATCATTCAACATCGGTGAATTTGAGGCTGCGGTATCCTAAGATGAGGCTGACTATACTGCCAAGATGAAGGAGTTGAAGCATAAGATCAAGGAAAAATTCGTCCAAAAGATGCACTTTCAGCAACAGTTAGATGCTGTTACTGGGGAACTTGACCAACTCAATAATTCACTGGACGAAGTTCAAACAAATGGTATGAAGACCATTGCGGATTCCAAGAAAGCACTCCATCAGGCTGAAAAGAGTGAAGTTAGTCGAGTGCATGAGCTTCAAGTAGCTGCTGATGAAGCTCGGGATGCGGTTCATCAATTGAAGACTTATGTTGACAGTCTTTTGTAATTTCCTGAAAAAGAGAAGAGGCTCCAATCTGTGGATGTCCCTCTAATTCTTGTGCATCAAAATGGAAATAATGCTTCCATATTCACTCACATGTGCACATATTTTCCTTTTCTCCCTGCTTTAAATTTTACCTAAGCCAATGGGCCTAATAAGCATAGTTTGATTTTTAATAGGATTATTATAAATTACCCTACAAACATTGAATCTTTTAATTGCTCAATATTACCTAAATCATACAAAATGTATGTTTAGTGAGCTGGAACTTGAATTTTACTCAGAGTTCCTTTGTCTTTTTTGGGCAGTTTAAAGTCATGCACATCAGACATAAAGAGGCTAATGTTTAAGGTCGAAATAGCTTTGATCGAAATGAATTATAATTGACTCAATTCCTTGAAAATTTATCTAAAAACACATTAACACACTCAAGTATGATGGAAAATATATGTAAACAATGACTTAAGAATATTTGAATCTGAGGAATGATATGAAAAAGAGATAAAAGTCATTAGAAGAAGTAGTTTCCAAGAATGATGTTACCATTATTTAACAAACCCATTAGCGGGTTGAATTATGCAGGTCCACTTAAGGGCATTGGCTGCATAGTCAAATAAATAGAATCTTTTGGCTAACAAGTCCGTTTTGTAGACTATTTATGCAAGGCCGCCTAAGGGCACGTGGTGCATAGTCAGGTAAAATAACTCTCAGAAATTTACTTTCCTAGTGCTAAAAATCCGGTGAAAGTTTATGAAGATTCAAATTTTCTAAAGTATAGAGTTTTCTATATGGAAAAAGGTACTTGAATATGGAGAAGATATTTCCAAACAAGATTATTGAAGAACTGGATGAATATCACTCCTACGAAGGTCTAACTCAAACGTAGGGAAGGATAATATAAACCATATACTTGAATACATTTAGATCATGAAAAAGGATATGGGAAAAATATGTTAAGGATGGCTATTTTTTGCGGATCCCTACATATTTTCATTTAAGACCAATAAGGAAAAAAGAGGATTTCTTCCTAAGAATGAAGTTACCAGTATCCGAAAAAACCGTTAGGGGGTTTGAATTATGCAGGGCCACCTAAGGTCATTGGCTGCATAGTCAAATAATAGCATCTTTTGGCTGACATGTCTGTTATGTAGACTATTTATGCAAGGCCGCCTAAGGGCACGTGCTTCATGGTTAGGCAAAAGAACTCTCAGAATTTCAGGACTTTTGTGATTAGAAGTCAATAAAAGGGTTATGATGATCTAGAAGTATTCAAGATTAGGTTTATGACACATAAAGATGGGTATTGTCCAATGAATGCCGAGATACATGGATCAATGATAACCATAATCATGTTGTGGTTGGGTCCTGAATGGAAATGTTGGACTTCACTACATATCCCATAAGGATGGGAATCAAACAATACATAGTTCTTGTACTAGAGTTTAACGTCGTGTGGGACAAAATTATTAGAGATCTTAGTTTAGGGTCATAGAGCTTGGACCATTATAAGAAATACAAAATGTGTGTTTTCATGGGGACTTTTCAGCCAGGGGACTAAAAGTGGAATTTGGGGTTAGGCCCAAAAGATTTGGGGCTGGATTCGAGGGACACTCGAATGTTCCTACGTATCCCATAAGGATGGGAATCAAGCCCACGTAATTCTAGAACTACCCTCTGTACAAATTTGGTTCGTACATGTGAAGGGTGAAAAGGGACTTTAGTGCAATGATGGTTTAACCCAAGATAAAATGTTTGGGAATTTCCATGTATGCACGTAGTCTTTGAAATGAATCATGATTGAAAAGTCAATGTAAATAATGGTTCCCTCTCAGCTGAGGGAATCAAATAATGTTATAGTTTATTGTCGTACAAAAAAAAAGTGTTGTGTAGTCTAACGTCGTATAACAAGGATGAAGGTGAACCAATGTAAAGATATTGATTCTGGGGGCGGTTTCATGAATCAAAATCGTATGATATGGAGGCGAACTGATGTGAAGAGATTGGGTTTGGGCTTGAAACTCAGGAGGTTGCCTACGTACCCAGCCTAGAAGGCAAGGGTCAAAGTACGCATAGTTAAATTAAATAATGAATTAATGATCAAGTTGTTCTTGGGGACAACGACCTAAAAAAATGATTTTTTTGGGACTTACACATGGTTGGTAGCCCAGATAGAGTGTTATGGTTGAAGTTTTCTCTAAGCTCACGTGAGTCATACTCGGTGTGAGAAACAAGAGGTAACAACAACCTTAATGATGCATAGTTTAATGTCATGTAAGACATATAAAGAGACTATGCAGTTTAAAGTCTTGCTGTTAGGACTATTGGTGCTGTACAGTTTAGTGTCATGTAGCAGGGACAAAGTACATTTTAATGCCATGTAGGATGTATCAAGGACATTCTATACAGTTTAGCGTCATGTAGTTAGGACGATGAGGACAATATAGTTTAACATCATGTTGGATGAAAGGGGGACTGTGTAGTTTAATGTCATGCAGTGAGGACAAAAGAGTACACCATTTAACGTCATGTTGGACGTATTAGGGACTTTTTCATAGTTTAACGTTGTGTGGATGAAATTAATACAAATAGTTTAAGGTCATATGTATGGACCCTAGATGATGCAATTAAACGTCTTGCTGGACGTAAGGGACTTTTTCACAGTTTAACGTCGTGTGGGATGAAATTAATACAAATAGTTTAAGGTCATATGTATGGACCCTGGATGATGCAGTTTAATGTCTTGTTGGATGTAAGGGACTTGAAAATAGTTTAGGTTCATATGCATGGACTGTTGATGATGCAGTTTAACGTATTGCTGGGCGGTGGTGCAGTTTAAGGCCATACCAGACCATTGATGATATATTTTGTGTTTATAAAAAATACTTCTTCAAAAATCTGGCAGTGGTTGGAGTAGTGATGAGTTATCCATCCATTGAGATTAAAGAATAAGCTCCATTAGAGTAGACCCTATGTATTGAGTAAGGTCCTTCCCATTTTGGCTCAATCTTGGGAGATTTCTTTCCTGGTATCATTGGAGTTATGAGAACTAATACCAATTCTCCCCGAGTGAAGGAAGAAATACTACCTTTTTTGTTAAAAGATCATGCTATTCGATTCTGATATACTTCCAAGTGATGAAAAGTGAACAATACTTTCTCATCTAACTATTCCAATTCAGTCAATCGCTTTTGAGATTGTTCATCTGTAGATGACTGATCACAAATGGAAACTCTGAGCGATGGTAGTTGAACTTCAATTGGCAAGAATACTTCCATTATATATACCAATGAATATGGAGTTGACCGCGTTGCAGTGCGGGTGGTAGTTCGATAAGCCCATAAAGAATGGAAGAGTTTATCAGGCCATGATTTCTTATCTTTATCCACCATCTTTTGCAGTATATTTGAAAGTGTCTTATTGAAAGCTTCTATCTGGCCATTGGTCGCTACATGATACCGAGATGAATGGTTGGATTTGATGTTGTATTTTTTATACAACTTCCTCACCTCGGATGAACAGAAGTTGGTTCCATTGTCCGTCAATATGGTATGAGGGACACCAAATCTGGTAAGGATGTTAGACATGATGAAGCTAACAATGCATTTAGAACTGACTTCCTTGAGAGGTATTTCTTCTGCCCATTTGGAAATGAAATCAGAAGCAGTAAGAATATACTTAAACTTCTTGGCCGTAGGTGAAGGGTAAGGTCCTAACACATCCATTCCCCATGTGGAAAATGGCCATGAGTATTTAGCTATATGAAGAAACTCTAAAGGTTGATGAATGAAGTTTGCATGTAATTGGAATGAATGACACTTTTTTTGAAATCAACACAATCTTGTATCATTGAAGGCCAAAAGTATCCAAGCCTTCGAATCTGATCAGACAGTCTATGTCCAGACTGGTGGGCACCACAGACTCCTGCATGCACTTCTTTCATGACAGCCATTGTCTCTTCACCATAAATGCATCTGAAGAGAATTCCATCAAAACCACACTTGTAGAGAATTTTATCTAGGTGATCTGGGCTATCATAAAGAGTTAAATTGACCACATGTCGCCAGATTTGTTCTTTCTCGACTCCATTAGGTGGAAGTGTTCCATTTTGAAGGTATTCCCTAATAGGTGATATCCATCCTGTAATATGACCATACGGTTTAGGAATGGGTCTAATTTCATTAATTTCCTCTTCTGATTCGAACATAAGGTGAAATTTCATGACGGTGGGAAATAATGAGGGTTGTCTCGTCCCGATTTGGATCTGCCAGAGCTGTGGCTATATTAGCCAGTGCATCAGCATGAGCATTTTGTGATCGCGGGACATAAGAAATGTCAGTTCCGAAGGGAATTCCGCCATTAACTCTCTGACGTAATCATACAAAGGGATCAGTTCTTCTTTTTCCTTGCATAATCCCCATTGACTTGTTTGATTACCAGGTCTGAATCACCTTTCACCTTTAAGTGATTCACTTGTGCTTGAAGCGACAATTCCATGCCTGTGATTAAAGCTTGGTATTCTGCTTCATTATTGGTACCACATTCCCATAATAAGAAGGAATAAGGTAACACTGCCTTTTATGGAGAAATGAGCACAATTCCTAAGCCAACTTTTTTGAATTTAGGATTTTCCATTTTCCTTCCTATTGGACTCCGGGAAGCACCATCAAAATACATTTCCCTTGTGAGAGGACTTTCTTGAATAGAGAATACTTCCTCATTAGGGAGTTCAATATCTGAAGATGTGTCTTCCACTAAAGGGTGTTCAGCCATGAAATCAGCCAAATCTTGGCCCTTTATTGTCTATTGAGACACATACTGAATGTCGAATTGCTACAAAATAACTACCCACCTTGCCAGACGTCCTGTAAGCATTGGATGACTAAGGATGAATTTGAGCGGGTTATTGCGAGATACCAATTGGACCTCATGATGTTTCAGGTAGTGTCTCAACTTCTGAACTGCAAATATTAATGCCAGGGATCACTTCTCAATACTTGAATATCGGGTTTCTGCTTCAATCATAGTCCGACTGAGATAGTAGAGGATGTTTTCATTCTCAGCATCATTCATCTGAGCAAGAAAGGCACCCAATGATCGCTCTAAAGCTGTCACGTAGAGGATAAGTGGTCTTCCTTCAACATGTGGCATGAGTACCGGTGGACTCAAGAGGAATTTCTTGAGAATATCGAATGCTTCTTGACATTCTTCAGTCCACTGGTAAGTGACTCCCTTCTTCATCAATTTGGTGAAGGGTAAACTTTTTCCTGCCAAATTGGAGATGAAACGCCGAATATAGGCTAAGTGTCCTTGAAGTCCTCTTTATTCATTCAAATTTCAAGGAGGTTACATACCAAGGATTGACTTTGTCTTCTCATGATCGACTTCAATACCACGATGGATTATAACAAAGCCGCGAAATTTTCCTGAGGTTACCCCAAAAGCACATTTTAAGGGGTTCATCTTCAAATTATGTTGTCGAATCTTGCAGAATATGACTTCCAAATCAGCCAAGTGATTAGAAAGTTGATTGGATTTAACCACCAAATCGTCTACATAGTATTAAAACAGACTTCCCTAGAAAGGGTTTGAAAATACGATGCATGACATGCTGATATGTAGCGCCCGCATTATTTAAGCCAAAGGGAATTACCCGGTAGAAAAACACATTCTGAGGGGCTCTAAAGGCTGTGGATTCCTCATA
The DNA here is from genome assembly GCA_963277665.1 of Viscum album. Classification (NCBI taxonomy): domain Eukaryota; kingdom Viridiplantae; phylum Streptophyta; class Magnoliopsida; order Santalales; family Viscaceae; genus Viscum; species Viscum album. The sequence continues at coordinate 1,905,830,814 of OY728151.1, forward strand.
TTCTGGGGACATTCAGATTTTATTATATCCGGAATATCCATCCATGAAGGAAAGTTCTTCATAGCCAGCTGTTGTATCAATTAAACGTTCTGTAATCGGAACTGGGAAATCATCTTTAGGACAATGCTGATTAAGATATCTGAAATCGATGCAAACTCTAATTTGTCCGTTATTCTTCTTTACAGGGACAATATTATCCAACCACTTGGGATATTGAACTTCTCTGACGAAGTTAGCTTTGATAATCTTATCCACTTCAGCTTCAATTTTGGAAGCATAAGTTCAGTGTGTTCTTCTCGCTGCTTGCTTAAATCCTCGATGTTCTTCTGGTAAACCCAATTGATGAGTAGAAATATCAGGATCAAGTCAGGGCATCTCTATATAGTTCCAAGAAAATATGTCTTGATTTTTCTTTAAAAAGGAAATATACATCTGTTTTTCTTCAAGATTCATGGACGCACTGATTAAAGTGGGGTGTGGATATTCTTTTGTACCCAGCTTTATTTCTCTGAGTTCATCCACGGTGGTAGAGATACCCTCTTCAAATGCTGGAGGAGCATCTCTGAGACCTTCCTCTTCTTCTTCATCATGTGTTATTTCTTCCATTTCTACTTACATAGTAGATGATAAAGCAGAATTTTCATGATCAGAAGAGATGTCAAAATTTTCACATCTTGAAGAAGAAGTTTCCATTTCTGACCCGATTGATGATGAAGGGTCTTCTTTGGGTAATAAAGAGGAGATTATGGATTTAGAATCGACATAATTGTTTACCTATGATGTTGCTATAACTTCTTCTAGCTGATTGGTGAAGTATAGACTTTTTGGATTTCAGCAGATGAAATGAAGACGTCACCATTTGGGCTTTCATCACTGCTTGGAGAATCACCAATTTCTCCCATGTTGTCTGGATCGATTGCCGTAATTGACATTATGTATCTTTCCATAAGAGTATTTTGATTTGGGTTTATCTTGTCAATTTGACTGATAGGAAACACATAATCTGTACTCATATGCGCAAATGGATTTACTGGAATCTTCTCCAAACCATATGGAGCATTAATTTTTGTAATGTCCTTTGTTGTGGATTTATCCCTCCCCTTCATGTGATAGAATTACGCCTCAATGTATTGAGACTCACATGTCTTGAACGGGGCCTTATCACCATACAATGTCCCAACATGACCATCGAAACAATATTTGAGACATTGATTGTATGATGAAGGGATTGCCGCATGTTGATGCAGCCAGGGTCTTCCAAGAAAGATGTTGAACGCTGAGTCTTGATCAACAACCATTAAATATGAATTGGATACAAGATCTCCAAACTGAGTTCTGAGTGTAACATTACCCAGTGGTTCTTGTTCATTTTTATCGTATCCTTGTAACATCATGGTAGAAGGAGATAAATCAGATTCCGGGAGGCCCAATCGATGAAGTGTACGAATGGGCATGCGGTTGACTCCTAAACCATTGTCAATGAAAGATCTTTGGGCGTCTATGCCATTGACCTTTACAGATAAGTACAAAGGTCTAATATTCTCATGCAGAACATCATCTTCATCTTCATCAGTGAAAGATATTATTGCATGGCATTCCGCATGATTATTCTCTATGTGATAGACTTCAGCTTCAACAATTTCAGTTTCATACTCCTGAGGACTTGACAAATCCTCGATGAGTGCTTCCCGAAGATCCTTTGACAGATTCAAAGCATCAATAATTGATAACATGGCCAGTACTTGGGCCAGGTGTTTCAATACATCATACTTTTGATCTAGAGGTCTGCGTTTTCCAACAAGAACATGTGGTTTAGCAGGTTCCTTGGAAGCAGATGCTTTGGAATTTGATGCATCTTGCATCGGGATAAGAGTTGGCAATATTCCTAGTTTTTGAAGATTAGACCGATTAGATCCATTTAGTTGCTGAGTGGAAGAAGATGAAACCTTCAACCAGTCTTCCAGAATAACTGTGCCAGGACTGAATTTGCTATTGGTAGAAGAACTTTCTTGTTCTTATTGAGCTCGCTTAAGGGCTCTACCACGAGTTTCTGCTGCGTACACAGTTCTAGCTGGGGTAGAATTGGAATAGTGGTTTCTAAAAGATCCACATATTCTCCTGTATCCTGAGCCTCTAGAACTTCCTATGATTCCTATGTTTGATACAGGGAATTCAGGCTCATCGAAATTGAAACTACGACTGGCATATGGATCTGTTAATTGAATCATATTAACAGAACCGAAAATCAACTCTTCATCCGATAAAGACTCTGCCTGATTAGCCTGTTTAGGATGTATCGTTTGGTGGGACGGTGCCCGTTGATTTTAAGTAGATGGCATGAATTCTTCCAGGGTCAAAGACAACTTAGGCTTTGACACGTACTCATCTTCTTATGATTCTTTTTCTTTCTTTTAATCATGCCGTTTCTTTGAGGATTTCCCCTCTGATGAAGAGGGTTTTGCTGCAGCATTCATGGCAGAAGGTACAATTGGTTTATTCAATTGTGTTCGCAAAATAGCATGAGTTCGGTTGATCGTCTTTCTGACCATCCAATCTTCATATTTTTGTTCATTTTTTCTTTTGACTTCTTGCCACTCGCCTTCCTCCTCTAGAACTGTAGCAGTAACACATGCTACCTGGGCTGAAGATCCTTTCAGTTTGACTTGTCCCGAGTCGAACATCTTTTGCAGGAGGTCGTTCAATACAAAACACTCCTGGATGGGATGCCCCAACATTTGATGAAAGAGGCAATAATTGGGATGGTCTTCATCTCCTTCCTTGTTTGGCCTTTTGGGCCTTGGAAACTGAACCAAATTATTTTCCAGAGCCGAAATGAAGTAACCAAGAACTTGTTAATTTCAGAAAGAGTATTTTTTTCTTTTCATATTCTCAAATTGTTTTCGTCTTTGATCTCTTTGATTGTCTTGATGAAATGGCCTTTGTTGTTGGCGCTCAAGAGGTGGAGCCCTTCGAGAAAATAAAGGTTTTGAAGTAGAAGCAGGTACATGTTCTTGATTAAGCATAACTGTAGCAGTTTCTACTTTACCCATTCTCCTTCCTGGAGCTAATGGAATTACATGAGATTTAGCCTTAGTCTGTATAAGAGAATATTCAATCTATTGAGAGATTGAAGTAAGGTCTCGAAACCCTCCTCTGTATTTCACAGGGATCAGCGGCATGCGTAATTCGTCACGCAAATTTTCCATAGATATTGGAAACAGTTCCTCTTGAGGGAGTGCTAAGCTCAGGGAATATGTTAATTCCTTCCAACGAGCAATGAAATCAGAGACTCTTTCATTGTCCCTTTGCTTACAGTTTGTATGATCGAAAACTGTTGTCTTTGGAAAATTTGAGCTGAATTGAAGAAGAAATCGTTGACGGAGATCTTCCCATCCGGTAATTGACAAATATTTCAAGCTTTTCTACCAGACAAAAGTTGGTCCTTGCAAGGTTTGCACGAAGCATCTGAGTTTCACTGCTTCTTGCTGCTCCGGAGTTCCCATCATAGGAACTCAAAAAGACATGTAATGCGTCAAATGCTGTTCAGGGTCGCCTGATCCATTTAAAATAGGGAATACAGGGTTCCCAAATTTTGATGGGGGAGATATTGAAACTACCCATTCAGGGGAAGCTTTCTTTTTCGGTTGAACCTGCGCAGGCTTCCCTTCCATAGTCTCTAACTGAGCTGTTAATGACTCAATGGTAGTTATTAACTTTTGAGAAACATCCAGTTGAACTTGGACTTGAGCAGGTGCAATGACTGGAGTCTGGACAGGTATGACAGCTGGTAATGAAACTGATGGCAGCACTGCCAATTGTTTTAGCACTTGACCCGTAGGATTAGACCTGTGAGGGTGTACTGATAAAGGAGGATATTCTTGACCCACCTCAGTAGCTGCAACAAACTCCCTTGGTTGACTGACTCTAGCACGCTTAGGAGGAAGACTACCTTGAATTAGTTCTGCATTCAACCTCCTCAATCCATTCATTTCTTCCTATTGTTGCACAAATCTTTGCTCTAGTGAGAGCAATTGGCCTTCTCCAGAAGAAGGATATGTAACCTGATTCTTTCCCTTCCCCTTGTTTGATCCCTTTCGGAGAGGGGGAAGTGGGTTACTTGAAGGAAAACCCAGATTCTGGGTAATCCTTTGATTTCGTGTATGCACACATTCTTCATTTGTGTTTGTGTGTAAAACTTCCTGAGCAGGAACCTCTTCATCTGAGTCCTCTGAGTGAGCCTCATCTTGTGGATCAGCAACAACGGCATTGATGACATTGATTGATGCATAACACATTTCATCCCTTCTATCAGCATTTATGTGATATTGTCTTCATCCATGTCTTTGATGAGACATTGACTTTTGTTCACTCAATCCCTCAGGAACTTCTTGACGAACTGTAATTTGGAGAGAATCTACTGATAATTTGGCTGTTCGTTCCTCTTGAGGCTTCTTCCCCAATCGAGAAAAGACCAACTTTCTCTGAGGAGGGGATTGATGATTTGAAAAAGTCCCCAGTCCGTGGACTGGGGCTGTTCCTGTTGTCTTTACTCAACTCCTCGAATCCTATTTGTTGATTCCGAGGGTTGTTTTAAAAGAGTCCCCATTCTGGAAAGCTGGGGTGGATCATGACATTCTATGTCTGAGACTTTCTTAAAAGCTCTCCTGATCTTGCGAACCTTAGTCCGAAAATTAGATGGATGCATCAACCTGTATCCACTTTTATCACCTGGCTCGAAATTCTGTTGGATGATTTCCGACACTTTTGTCACTTGATGATGTGATTTCTCCATACGAGAGGCCTATTCAATATTATTGTTTTCTTGATGCATGAGTAATTCAACAACTTGTTCTCTGTATTCTTGATTTTGAGAGGAATTAGTTGAGTCCTATTCTTTGGAAATCTTTTGATTACAAACAAAACCTATTGACTGTGTCCGGCCACAGGCAATAACATTGCATGAGACCATTTTTGGAGGGATTTACTGACTGGAGAGCACAGTGAAATGTAGTGCTCCATGAACGCCCCATCCTCTGACATTAATACCAGATGGGGCATTGGCAATTAACTGGTGCAATCTTCTTAGTGCGCCAAGGCATGAATGCTGAAGGGCTGTCTACTGCTTTTCAGCCTTCTGATATCGAGAGACTGATAGAGATGCCAAGTCAATTTGATGTTGTAACCCTTTTATTATCTTAAGATGATTTTAATATTCATCATAAGATAATACTTTCTTTTTCAACTAACAAATAGATTTCCATATGTTGAGACTAATATCATGAATCCCATCTTCTGTCAACATCTCTGGAATGTCATACTGAGAGTCAGCCAAAGGCCAAAACATGACTGGCACTTCACCTTTCACCAGTAGTTTTCTCATGTTCAGTATTTCCTCTTTATCATTCAATGAAGATTCTTCTACCTGATTTGACTAGAGCTGGTGCTTCCTTATTGCTTCATCGGATTCAACAATATTGGTAGAGAAATAACTGATCAAACTAGAAGATGCACGACTTAGGGGTGGTTCAGATAATGACCTACACCCTAGACTATCTTCCGATTGAGAAAGTATTTCACCTTCTAGCGATGAAGCATCAGACATGACTGGTTTTGTGTTTGCAAGTACCTCAGGATAAGAGGGCTTTCTCGGTACTACATTTTCCACTGGAGCATTTTCCGAGCAATGTGCATCACTACTGCGGAGAAGACTTTTTTAGTGAAATTCATCATCATGGGGAGGACCACCATGGTGGGTTATAGAAAAAGATGAGATCTCTTGCTCATTGGTCTTCTGACCACACAGAGGGTTCCTGTGGCTCTCATCTGAAGATGAAACTTCAAGATCGACCGAATTGTCATGAAGAAAGCCTTCATGAGGAAGTGTCTGTTGAAGACCTTCAGAATTAATGTTCCCACTATTGGGAAATGCGGGAGTAGAATCTTGAATTCCAACAGATAACTGTCTGAGGTCTTCAAGAACTCCAGCATCGAGCAAGGCCTTGTTACAGATTGGATCTTTATCTCTTGACTGTGATGGGTGGGTCTTCTTCTTAGATTCCTTCTTACTCACCTTGGAAACCACTTGTTGATGAAAGTGGCTTCTCTGAGTAGGTTTATGTGCCTGATCAGGAGAGATGGCCAGGTTAGGCTGATGATCTCTACTCAAATCAGGTGTATTTTCCTGACTTAGTTGTCCGTATGATATGGGGGAGTATGCCCCACAACCCTCTTGGACTGGAACATATGTGTGTGTATGTTCCTGAGTGAACTGTTGATGTGTCACTCCACTGGTAGGGATAGATTTATGTGTCTTTCTCTAAGATGCTGCGGAAGCTGTTATAATATCCTGGAAGGCATCCAGAATATGACCATGAATTTTCTTCTGCTCTTTCACCATTAATAGAATATGCTTGGTGACTTCAGCTACCGAAATGGGGATATACGTCCATTCCGTGCTTGGAGTAGGTGTATGTGCCTGCTCCTGTCCTCCTTTTCCTGTCAGTGAATCCTGACAGTACTCAAGTGTGGGGGAAGAGAGTTGAGTCTGCCTCCTGTTTTTCGTCGGAGCTTTCCGACTAACTTCTCCATGTGCTACCAAGAGAGACTGTTGGTAGGCTTGATTAATACTAGTAGGTGTATATTCCTGCTGATTGTACTTCACTGAATGTGGTTGACAAGCTCCATCATATGTAGTCAGACGAGCCTGCTGACTAGCTGATGATTTATAAATAGGTGTATGTTCCTGCCAATAGTACTCCGCTAGAATTTCTTGGTGGGATTGGCATGATGTTTCCAGACGAGTCTGCTAGACAGAAAAATTAAAACGAGCAGGTGTGTGTGACTGCTCATTGCTTGCCACCATGTTAGGATGGTGGACTTCTCTGGAGATGACAGAGATGAGAACCTGCTCACGGTTGACCAGATTTCACCTCTGGCGATTCATCTTGCCTACTCGGGTTCGAGGAACCTGAGCCAAATGCCTGGAGTCGACACCCTCATCATGTTGAGGGTGCACTGCCGCACGAGTCTAGCGGCGATTGTTGATGGGAGCCCTCGGGAAGGACTCATACTTCCTTGAATTAAGGCCCTGAGGGACCTTCTCATTCACCTCCCCAGAATATGGGAGTGAATGGTGATTGTGTTCTGGGGATAACGACTCGAAACGGTTGGAGATGGTGGTTAGCACCGCCTGCTTCTTGATCACTAGTCATCGTTGTCCGGACGACCAGGCTGAATTGTTTACATGGAGAGCTTGTCAGGCAGCCTTTAGAGTTGGAATAGTACCGTTTTGACGGTACTCCTTAACTAGCGCATTTGATACCCAGCGTTGAAGACGCTGAGTAGGTGATGTCATCCTCAGAGAATATGACGATCCAGCAAGAGTAGCAGTAGTGGAATTTGTAGCAGTAGTATTCACAGGTGTGAACATGAGAGCAGCCATTTCTTAGGATGCAAAAAATCTTGGAAAAGAGTGCCTGTTTGATATAAAAGATGTAATAAAGATAAATTCAGCCACTACATCTTTTGGATGAGCTCATATGTCAATGATTTTTTTTGTTGGACCTCTCATTATGTTTTAAATAGGGGCCTAAAAAATAAGCAAAACATTATTTTAACTTGGTTTAGGATTCACGTCGGGTTCACCATTTTTTGTTTCCCTCTGAATCATGGATGACCTCATTGATTGAAGGTTAAAACATTCCAATTGGTTTCTAACAGTGTAATTCCCCGACCCTAATTACCTAGAGTCGGTGCATTATTACATAACATTGGCATGATCATGAGAAAGATCAAGTCTCGAAAAACCGATTAGTTTAGTAGCCTTGGAATAACTAGATACATCCATAAATTTTACATTACATCATAAATAAAAACATCTTGTCTTCATATCCCCTCATACTATCCCTGCAGGTCATTCATAAATTACTTCTTCATAATCCTGGGAAAAAATAAAACATTGAAAGGGGTGAGCTCAGATGCTCAGTAAGGATAACATTATAGCAGAAGCTTTCATAAATAACCATAAACACTTAAGGCAATTTATAACAAAAACAAAAGCCTTATAAACTTGAACTTCAGCATAAAATGGCAAAGGTAAAATGAAATAATGCCATTTACTTACTCACATGGAAATTCTACTAGTCGAATGATCACATGAAATATCAATAACCACTTTCATAATGATGGAATTCATAATTCCAGACTATCATAACCACATAGTCAAGGCCTCGTGCCAAGACTACAAATAAGATTTTGCCAAGGCCTTGTGCCAAGACACTAGTTTGTCTCATGAGACATATCGATGCATCGAGGAGCTATAGAGGGCTCCACCCGTCACTTATTAAGTCCAATGCATTCCTCATATGAATAGGTTTAAACATAAAATAAACATTCGTATTAAAAATAGCATACGAAATGTCAATACTTTAACCACAAACCATGAATGGTATAAAAATAGAACATCCACAGTAAAACATAACTCATTTCATACAATATGTAAGATTGTATTGTATCACATTAACCTCAATCATGAATAATGAAGGATGTTTACATAGATGAAAATAATCATCAAAACTATTTGAGGGAAATATCCCTCTTTTCTTGAAATCATTTAAAAGTCACACTATTTGTCAAGAAGCCATTTAAAAATAGATTTTTTTGAATCAAAGTGTCCCATACCACTTTGAAACTTTTAAAAGGAGTTTTAATTTTAAAACATTAATCTCCATATAAATAAATCCTTAAAACCATTTTTAAAACATGGACATTATTGAGCAAGATATAGAAGAATAAGTCTTTAAAACATTTTAAAATGGTATTTTGGTTAGAGATTCTAACCAAAAGAGAGAAACTTGAATACAAATAATTGAGGTAATCAAAACATTGTAATATCATGAGAATAAAGGGATTCATGATATACTATGTCAAAGTACATTATATACACCACATAAAAGTGATTTGGTGTATATCAACAAAGAAGTCTCAGTTGAATGTAAATTGAGATGAAATCTCTCATAAAGGTCGTACCCTTAGGTTAAGGATAAATCAACAACATAATTATGTGTGAAAAAATCTAAATACACTAAATATGATTGAATATTTAGTGTAAAACAATCAAAGGATATTCACACATATTCTTGTAGAAACAACACCAACGAATTGGATGTTTAACTCAACAAATGGTGAAAGAGTTAAAATTACTCTTATCAAATTCATATTAATGACTTGAGAATTATCAATGGAGTGATTATGTGTATCAAAAGTATATCCACAGGAAGGGGAGTGGAAATTATGACATAATCAAATGAATAGTGATTCCACACATAATCTTGGGGTAATATAATCAATGAAATATGCGTAAATCCAAATGAGTGGAAATTGAAATCTCAAATTCCCTTATCGATTAGGTAACTTACGAAACATACAACCATGAAAGAAGTATCATACCATGATGATGTAGATACCCAGAAATTAAAGTATATTACACAATGAATATGATCATGGGCAGTACACATACACCACATGCAATAATTAAGTGGTGATCAATGGAATTCTCACGGAATTAAAAGTGAGATAAGAAACCCCTTACCACGTTAATCAACTGAGTCGTATGGACAAAAGTTAATATCAACCAAATGATTTCCAGAATAAAATGAATATAAAGAGAATCATGATAATATATATCAAATGGCAGTACACAATACACCACTTTCAATAATTTAGTGGCGAACAATGGAAATCTCACGGAATTGAAAGTGAGATAAGAAAATCCCTTACCACGTTAATCAACTGAGTCGTATGGACAAAATTTAATATCAACCAAATGATTTCCAGAATAAAATGAATATAAAGGGAATCATGATAATATATATCAAATGGAAGTACACAATACACCACTTTCAATAATTTAGTGGCGAACAATGGAAATCTCACGGAATTGAAAGTGAGATAAGAAAATCCCTTATTTGTACTTTTTCCTTGGTCGATGGTAGGTTTACCTCCTGTATAATGGTGAAATAATTGTTATTGAATAATACAAGAATCATTTACTTTAATATGATATCATATATGATCTTTTAACATTGATTTGTTAATAATATCTTAGAATTATTGTTATTTCGGGTGTTAACGGGTTCATTTTACCTTATATTCTTTGTTATGTGAGCCATATTCGTTATTAATGGGATGTATATTATTCATATCCAGAATGATATCAAGTCCTTAGATACTATTTTTAAATCATAAAATTATAATTATACTTGAATGGATATGATGGACAATGAATCTCATCGCGTTCGTGGAGACGGTAGTCCGTACATACGCACGAGCGACAATATCATTCTTTTGATGTTAAAATAATATATAATTGGATTTTATATCATATATACAGAATAATTATCATGTTATATTTATTATTTACATGAGTTACACATCATTATTATTCCCATCCAAATAATAATATATTGAATAACAATTACACCACGACGTGGAGACGGTAAGCCGTACGTACGCACGTATGGTGACATGTTATTCAATGGATGGATAGAATACTGAATACGGTTGTACCATATTTATAATAACATCACAGTATATATATGATACTGGAGTTATTATTTTATAATGGTAATAACAAAGAAAGAGGAAGTGGAAGAAGAAAGGAACTTAAAAATGGGTGGTGAAAACATTACCTCTTCTTCGGGTTCTTCCTTTTGATTTGATCAAAAGGGATCCTTAGGTTGGCTTTTTGATCAAAATAAGGCCTCTAGGTTGTAGTGAGGGAAGTTGGGAGAGTATTTGGGCAGAGTTTGGCCGATCCAAAAGGCTTTGAAGGTGTGAAGAAATGAGAAGGAGGAGTGCCTTTTTATAAGAGGGGTGAGGGGCACCTTTGGAAAAGCTAGAAATATTAATATATAATAAATTCATATTCAGTTTCTAATTACTCCAAAGTTGACTATTCAAAGGTTAAGGTGGGGATAGGACGAAAACCACTCAACCAATAGAATTTAGACAGGTTTGGGTACTTATATTAACCTTATCTTTAAGTATTAACTCTAAGTTAATTAGTTTCACTTTTACAATGTCTCTTTGTATTTTTATATAATATGGTTAATAAACTTACTATATACATCCAAGCGACCCCCAAGTGGTCGATTATGATTAACCTATCATTATATAAGTCTCTTTTCCGAACCTTAGATTTTTAGGAATTTAATATCAATTAATAATATAATATTTGTTTTAAGAACTCTTTTTTGTCAATTTTGACACTATTCAATAGTTGATATTTGTGAAAATCATAACAGATTGATTACATCGAAAAAAGTCAATTTAATCAATCCTAATATATCATATTATCCTAGAAAATTAGTTTAATTCCTTAAAAGTTTCATATTATATTTATTTGGGTATTTATAATATCAATTATTTTAATTTTTCACTATTATAGTAATTACTGCATCATCATTGTGTCATAAATAGAATAAATTATTTAATGTCTAAAAATTTAAAATAAATTATAATTATGTATTAAATCGTTTTATATTTCTAATGAATATTTATAATCTAAAATCCAACATATATAACCCTATGTAAAAATTATTTTACTAAAAGATATATGCTTGTGTCATTTTTGTATTCATTTTAACTTAATTAAAATAAAGTGTCATTATCACTTACAAGTGGATCCATGGGGTCCCAAAATCGACCCAAAGATGCCCATGGTCGACCATATATCAACCAATAGGGTTAAGACACGTTTTAGGGTAATTTAGTATTATTATAATATTAGTTTTTTAACCCCTATTTACCGGATTTACCCTTAACCATGGTAAATAAAATATTTACCGCAGTAATTATTCAAAATGTCTAAAAATAAAAGTTACCTATTTACAAAATTTGAACATCCTGATTCCAAATATGGAATCCATTTTCCTAAATTCAAAACACATAAGTGGCAGAAATTATTTTAAAATTAATTCCCGTTGTTAAAACAAAAAGCGTGTTTTTTAGAGATAATAACTTTCAAAAGATTGTCACTTGTTTATGTCTGGTTTAAATGTGAAATTATGTTCAATGACCCACATTGTATTACATGTTAAAAATATATTCTAAATATACTTTAAAACCACTCAAATTCATAATTTATCACTATTAATTTTTTTTATTAAAAAAGTTGTTTTTAATTAAAATTTAGTAATTTTCACTATTCATCAAAATATGAAAGTTATCCAAAAAGTACCAAAATTTCACCCTAGGCTAATTTCGATATTACGAATCCAAAAATGAAGTCCATTTTGAGAGATAGAATTTATAAAATTTCAAAAAGTAGTTATTACTATTCATAATGACTAGTTTGATTGGTTACGGTGTGTTAAAATCTCGAAGTTGCGTACAATGCACGCCATTGCATTATTCGAAAGGAAACATACCGAGGAAACTTGGGGTGTTACATTCTCCCCTCCTTCAATAAATTGCATCCTCGCAATTTCTAAAATTTTTCTTGGGAATATAATGGAAAGTCCCACATCGGAAAAAGAGTCAATAAAACTATCACTTTAAAAGAAAGAAAGAGAGGTATAATGGTCATCCAAGATAACCCATACATGGATTCCATGTAAGAAAACATGGATATGGATGATAAACTAAGTGTCATGTTCTGATGGAGAGGGATAGAAATTATGATCAGGAGAAAGTTAACAATGAGAAAACCACAAACTTTTGTTGGAAAAAACGACCATTAGTCTCCTTGTAGGAATGTAAACGGACAACATTTTTTTAAAGTTACATTACATAAGGAAGAGGAATTCATTTATGATATTGACTAAGAACATTATGAGATATACTTACATTTTATGTAAATTTTCATTCTTTAATAAATTTCCACCACTAACTCAATTTTTTTTTAAACGATGAGTATTCAAGAAGACTTGGTCACACTGGGAGAGCTAGAATAAACTTCTATAGAATCACATGATCCATGCAGGATAAACCATATATTTACATTGTCTTTGAAGATTAATCAAAACCAAAATGGTTAGTGAATGATCTAATGATCCCCCAAAAGGATATTCATTGAGATAAATATGCACTAATCTTAATTTCTAAAATTAAACCAACAATACCCCAAAGTTAAATAGATACCATTCAATAACCAATTGTCCTTAAAATCATTTAATATAATCCAATCTAATATTGAAACCTAAAACATAGAAGAATTTGATTATTGTAGTCTCCCATGTTACATTGTATCTCCAAATGACATCAAATACTCTTAAAGTCACATACTTAAAAGTAATTAACATCATCACATATTCTCTGTTATAGGTTAATCATTTCCATAAATAACCCAAATCACTATAAATCAACAATAAAAACGTAGATAAAAATCCACCATTACTCTACAAATGAAACCTCATTGTATTCTATTTTCCTTGGGCATATAGTGTTCCTAACAAAACGAACATCTTCAAAAATAACATTTATCACTTAATCACCAAATCATTTTCCTATACCAAGGGTATTCATTTGATAAGACATAAGAACCCAAATCATCTTATTATTGATCAAAAAAATCATTTAACAAAAAAAATAGTCACACTAACCAGGGACTTCACGTAGTCCAGTGGTAGGCGATAAATCCCAATCGCACTTTGGTTGTGGGTTCGATTCCCACAGCTTTGTCCGACGCAATGGGTTGTCACACGGTCTACGTGTTGTCCTTTTTCAAAAAATATATTTTATAATATTACTAAAATGAGATAAATTCCTCAAAATAACATAATTTAACCACAAATGTTATATCATACTTTGCATTTTCATCCCAAATTATAATAACTTATCATTTTCTCAAACCCCAATGATCATATAAAACCAAATGGTTATTTATGCCTATATCCACAAGAGAAGAGACAATTCTTCCTCAAATATCATTCTCACATGGAAAACTGCGGGGTTACAAATACAAGAGAAAATTATTCCAAAGTAAACCCATCAACAAGGAGTGATAATACTTTTTAAATTTTTCTCCAACCATTTATTTCCACATAGCTTCTTCTTTGACCATGAAAATATCTTATAGAATAGGACATTCACTCGGGTAATGGCTAGGTCCCCTACATTTACGGGAAATGACTGTAAATAGAATCTTGGGACCATTTTTATCTTCTTCCATAGTACTCTTAATTTTTCTTTGGCAATTATTCACTTTATGTCCTTCCTTCCCGCACGTAAAACATTTCGTTGTCCCATTGAGACACTTTCCTGGGTCTCTTTCCACATTTCCTGCATGATGAAAATTGAGGTTTCTTTTCTCCATGGTCTCCATTGCTGGAGATCTTATCATTTATCACCTTTCTCTTCCTTGTTGAGTCTGGGAGTTGGTTAATATATATGTTTTTGATCGTATTTTTGGAAAACTAATTTGGCATAAAGATGATATCTTTTACTCCTATCAACATTCCATTTTGTTGCTCATTTCCACCACCGTTCCCACCTTGTACATCATTCTCAAAGTCACTATGACTTCCTTGGAATCCAGCCATTGACTAAAACCAGAAAGCATTGTGTGAGTAATAGTAGTCGTAAAATCATTTAGAGATGAAAATGTCACCATATTCTCAATTTAAAACATATTAGGATTAACCAAGGTCATTTACTCTCATCTTATGTACATATTACATAAATCGGTTTGTAAAGAAAATGTAAATTATCCTAAGCATATCCCCCGGGAGTGTCGTAACCAAGAGTGCAGCAAGGCCCGTTGTCGTGCACCAGTTCCCGTTCGAGTCTAGCTCAAAGCGGTGTTTTCGGGTTTTACCCCTAGGTACATCTGTGCCAGAGCCTCCTCTACCTGCTCGTATCCAGACAGGGATGTATTTCTCGGAAAACTCACAAAATCTCCACAACACCAAAATTCTAGGAAGTTCTTTTATACTAATCCTCAAAGTTCATCTTAGGTCTACGTGCTCTAATTAGTGTTTATCTAAATCTAGCTACCAAGGTTTGTACTAAACTTCCTCTGATACCAACTGTAATGCCCCGACCCTAATTACCTAGAGTCGGTGCATTATTACATAACATTGGCATGATCATGAGAAATATCAAGTCTCGAAAGACCGATTAGTTTAGTAGCCTTGGAATAACTAGATACATCCATAAATTTTACATTACATCATAAAAAAAACATCTTGTCTTCATATCCCATCATACTATCCCTGAAGGTCATTCATAAATTACTTCTTCATAATCCTGGGAAAAAATAAAACATTGAAAGGGGTGATCTCAGATGCTCAGTAAGGATAACATTATAGCAGAAGCTTTCATAAATAAGCATAAACACTTAAGGCAATTTATAACTAAAACAAAAGCCTTTTAAACTTGAACTTCAGCATAAAATGGAAAAGGTAAAATGAAATAATGCCATTTACTTACTCACATGGATATTCTACTAGTCGAATGATCACATGAAATATCAATAACCACTTTCATAATGATGGAATGCATAATGCCAGACTATCATAACCACATAGCCAAGGCCTCGTGCCAAGACTACAAATAAGATTTTGCCTAGGCCTTGTGCCAAGACACTAGTTTGTCTCATGAGACCTACCGATGCATCGAGGAGCTATAGAGGGCTTCACCCGTCACTTATTAAGTCCAATTCATTCCTCATATGAATAGGTTTAAACATAAAATAAACATTCGTATTAAAACTAGCATACGAAATGTCAATACTTTAACCACAAACCCTGAATGGTATAAAAATAAAACGTCCACAGTCAAACATAACTCATTTGATACAATATGGAATATTGTATTGTATCACATTAACCTCAATCATGAATAATGAAGGATGTTGACATTGATGAAAATAATCATCAAAACTATTTGAGGGAAATATCCCTCTTTTCTTGAAATCATTTAAAAGTCACACTATTTGTCAAGAAGCCATTTAAAAATAGATTTTTTTGAATCAAAGTGTCCCATTCAACTTTGAAACTTTTAAAAGGAGTTTTAATTTTAAAACTTTAATGTCCATATAAATAAATCCTTAAAACCATTTTTAAAACATGGACATTAATGAGCAAGATATAGAAGAATAAGTCTTTAAAACATTTTAAAATGGTATTTTGGTTAGAGATTCTAACCAAAAGAGAGACACTTGAATACAAATAATTGAGGTAATCAAAACTTTGTAATATCATGAGAATAAAGGGATTCATGATATACTATGTCAAAGTACATTATATACACCACATAAAAGTGATTTGGTGTATATCAACAAAGAAGTCCCAGTTGAATGTAAATTGAGATGAAATCTCTCATAAAGGCCGTATCCTTAGGTTAAGGATAAATCAACGACATAATTATGTGTGAAAAAATATAAATACACTAAATATGATTGAATATTCAGTGTAAAACAATCAAAGGATATTCACACATATTCTTGTAGAAACAACACCAACGAATTGGATGTTTAACTCAACAAATGGTGAAAGAGTTAAAATTACTCTTATAAAATTCATATTAATGACTTGAGAATTATCAATGGAGTGATTATGTGTATCAAAAGTATATCCACAGGATGGGGAGTGGAAATTATGACATAATCAAATGAATAGTGATTCCACACATAATCTTGGGGTAATATAATCAATGAAATATGCGTAAAGCCAAATGAGTGGAAATTGAAATCTCAAATTCCCTTATCGATTAGGTAACTTACGAAACATACACCCATGAAAGAAGTATCATACCATGATGATGTAGATACCCAGAAATTAAAGTATATTACACAATGAATATGATCATGGGCAGTACACATACACCACATGCAATAATTAAGTGGTGATCAATGGAATTCTCACGGAATTAAAAGTGAGATAAGAAACCCCTTACCACGTTAATCAACTGAGTCGTATGGACAAAAGTTAATATCAACCAAATGATTTCCAGAATAAAATGAATATAAATAGAATCATTATAATATATATCAAATGGCAGTACACAATACACCACTTTCAATAATTTAGTGGCGAACAATGGAAATCTCACGGAATTGAAAGTGAGATAAGAAAATCCCTTACCACGTTAATCAACTGAGTCGTATGGACAAAAGTTAATATCAACCAAATGATTTCCAGAATAAAATGAATATAAAGGGAATCATGATAATATATATGAAATGTATGTACACAATACACCACTTTCAATAATTTAGTGGCGAACAATGGAAATCTCACGGAATTGAAAGTGAGATAAGAAAATCCCTTACTTGTACTTTTTCCTTGGTAGATGGTAGGTTTACCTCCTGTATAATGGTGAAATAATTGTTATTGAATAATACAAGAATCATTTACTTTAATATGATATCATATATGATCTTTTAACATTGATTTGTTAATAATATCTTAGAATTATCGTTATTTCGGGTGTTAACGGGTTCATTTTACTTTATATTCTTTGTTATGTGAGCCATATTCGTTATTAATGGGATGTATATTATTCATATCCAGAATGATATCAAGTCCTTAGATACTATTTTTAAATCATAAAATTATAATTATACTTGAATGGATATGATGGACAATGAATCTCATCGCGTTCGTGGAGACGGTAGTCCGTACATACGCACGAGCGACAATATCATATTTTTGATATTAAAATAATATATAATTGGATTTTATATCATATATACAGAATAATTATCATGTTATATTTATTATTTACATGAGTTACACATCATTATTATACCCATCCAAATAATAATATATTGAATAACAATTATACCACGACGTGGAGACGGTAAGCCGTACGTACGCACGTATGGTGACATGTTATTCAAAGGATGGATAGAATACTGAATATGGTTGTACCATATTTATAATAACATCACAGTATATATATGATACTGGAGTTATTATTTTATAATGGTAATAACAAAGAAAGAGGAAGTGGAAGAAGAAAGGAACTTAAAAATGGGTGGTGAAAACATTACCTCTTCTTCGGGTTCTTCCTTTTGATTTGATCAAAAGGGATCCTTAGGTTGGCTTTCTGATCAAACTAAGGCCTCTAGGTTGTAGAGAGGGAAGTTGGGAGAGTATTTGGTCAGAGTTTGGCCGATCCAAAAGGCTTTGACGGTGTGATGAAATGAGAAGGAGGTGTGCCTTTTTATAAGAGGGGTGAGGGGCACCTTTGGAAAAGCTAGAAATATTAATTTATAATAAATTCATATTCAGTTTCTAATGGATCCAAAGTTGAATATTCAAAGGTTATGGTGGGTATAGGTCGAAAACCACTCAACCAATAGAATTTAGACAGTTTTGGTACTTATATTAACCTTATCTTTAAGTATTAACTCTGTGTTAATTAGTTTCACTTTTACAATGTCTCTTTGTATTTTTCTATAATATGGTTAATAAACATACTATATACATCCAAGAGACCCCAAAGTGGTCCATTATGATGAAACTATCATGATATAAGTCTCTTGTCCGAACCTTATATTTTTATAAATTTAATATCAATTAATAATATAATATTTGTTTTAAGAACACTTTTATGTCAATTTTGACACTATTCAATAGTTGATTTTTGTGAAACTCATAACAGATTGATTACTTCGAACAATGTCAATTAAATCAATCCTAATATATCATATTATCCTAGAAAATTAGTTTAATTCCTTAAAAGTTTCATATTACATTTATTTGGGTATTTATAATATCAATTATTTTAATTTTTCACTATTATAGTAATTACTGCATCATCATTGTGTCATAAATAAAATAATTTATTTAATGTCTAAAAATTATAAATAAAATATCATTATGTAGGAAATCTTTTTATCTTTCTAATTAATATTTATAATCGAAAATACAACATATATAACCCTATGTAAAAATTGTTTTACTAAAAGATATATGCTTGTGTCATTTTTGTATTCATTTTATCTTAATTAAAATAAAGTGTCATTATCACTTACAAGTGGATCCATGAGGTCCCAAAATCGACCCAAAGATGCCCATGGTCGACCATGTATCAACAAATAGGGTTAAGACACGTTTTAGGGTAATTTAGTATTATTATAATATTATTTGTTTAACCCTTATTTACCGGATTTACCCTTAACCATGGTAAATTATATATATACCGCAGTAATTATTCAAAATGTCTAAAAATAAAAGTTACCTATTTACACAATTTGAACATCCTGATTCCAAATATGGAATCCATTTTCCTAAATTCAAAACACATAAGTGGCAGAAATTAATTTAAAATTAATTCCCGTTGTTAAAACAAAAAGCGTGTTTTTTTAGAGATAATAACTATCAGAAGATTGTCACTTGTTTATGTCTGGTTTAAATGTGAAATTATGTTCAATGACCCACATTGTATTACATGGTAAAAACATATTCTAAATATACTTTAAAACCACTCAAATTCATAATTTATCACTATTAATTATTTTGATTAAAAAAGTGGTTTTTAATTAAAATTTAGTAATTTTCACTATTCATCAAAATATGAAAGTTATCCAAAAAGTACCAAAATTTCACCCTAGTCTAATTTCGATATTACGAATCCAAAAATGAAGTCCATTTTGAGAGATAGAATTTATAAAATTTCAAAAAGTAGGTATTACTATTCATAACGGATAGTTTGATTGGTTAAGGTGTGTTAAAATCTCAAAGTTGCGTACAATGCACGCCATTGCATTATTCGAAAGTAAACATAACGAGGAAACTTGGGGTGTTACAAATGGGTTTGTTCGTAGAATCAGAAACATCCAATGATTCTATATCCATTTGGACCTACTTTCCAAAGGTAGGCGCTCATTATTTGTGGACTGATGAGGCTTAGGAATTTGCTTTGGTTGAGAGGATGGGAGGTCAGACTCATCACACCTTTTTGAGGGGAATTATTGTCTACTTCAAGACTCTCTTTATAGATTTAAGTTATGTTCTTGAATCCTTATTACATTACCTAGTATAAAATGAGCTTTCCTTTAGTCTGACAACCAATGATTGATATGTAAGAAATTCAGAGAATCTTTTATATCTATTCGAGGTTCTTCATCGATGAAGAATCATCTGTATTTATTAGAGATTCTTAGTTGATGGTATCCTTAAAAATACATAAAAAGTTTCTTGGTCATTATGATGACCATATTGGTTTTAAATCCACTCAGTGGGGCACTTGAAGTTTATTTTCATTCATGAGGACATGGATTATTTAATTTTTGGGATCGTACCTGTTGATGGGATACCTACGTGTCCTTTGTTTTGGAAAAGGAATCAGAACCAATGTATTTCAAATAAGGGAGTATGATGTTTATGATTGATGGATCAAAGAAAGATGTCATAAATACTTTTACACTCTAATCTCACATGAGTCATGTTCGGTGTGAGAAACAAGAGGTATTGGTAAAACCAGACAATTGTGCCATGAAAGGTGTAATCATAAGAAATGATGTGGGGCTTATGTATGTATGACTTCCCAAAATAGATGACGATTAAGATTTACTTCAGGGAAGAAATCCATGAACAGGGTCCATAAAGGTATATGTGCTTCATGGAGATTTGGATACTCTAATCTTGGGGCTTACTCCTAAGGAAGATGCCCTATTTAGGAGGGGACTTATGATTGGGTTTTACTCCTGAGAAGGAAGCCCAGATCAAAAAGGAATTATGACTAGGGCTTACTCCTGAAAAGGAGGCCCATGTTAAAGGGATTTGAAAGTTAAAGGGACTTGGGGCTTACTCTTAAAAAGGAGGCCCATATTTGAGACTAGGGCTTACTCCTGAAAAGGAGGCCCAGGTTAAGGGAATTATGGTTGGGGCTTACTCCTGAGGAGGATGACCATATTTGAGACTTTAAGACTGGGGCTTACTCCTAACGAGGATGCCTATATTATGGAACTTGGGGCTTACTCCTAAGGAGGATGCCCAGATTTGAGAATTTGGACTGGGGCTTACTCCTGAAAAGGAGGCCCAGGTTAAAGGAAATAAGGTTTGGGGCTTACTCCTGAGGAGGATTCCCATAATTTGGGGAATTATGACTGGGGCTTACTCTTGAAAAAGGAGGCCCATATTAGGGGATCTGGGGCTTAATCCTGAAAAAGAGGCCTAGATTTTAGAATTATGACTAGGGATTATTCCTGAAAAGGAGGCCCAGATTTGGGAATTATGACTGTAGCTTATTCCTGAAAAGGAGGCCCATATTTGAGAATTATGACTGGGGATTATTCCTAAAAAGGAGGCCCAGGTTAAGGATTCTCTCATCTTAAAGGATGAGGTTGAATGAATGAAATCTCAATCTTTAGTGACATAAATATGTATAAATCACTAGATTTTGAGAGATGTTCCATTGATTTCCTTTCAGATAAGGAATCCAAATCCAGAAATCATGCCATAAATGGCTTTGAAGAGTGTCTTGAAGACTGAATCATGAATAGGAGAGGTGGAATGACATAAGAGGGGTCAAATGGGCTGGAAAGGCACCCAAAACGGTAGGGGCGCAGAAGTACTGGCAGACGCATAGGTACTGCGTGGGCGCGCAAGTATTGGTCACGTAGGTATACCTACGCGACACATGGGTACTTGCGCGATTTTCATCCCTTAGGGAAATACATGGGTGAGACTTGGCTCAAACCCTTAGTATTATCCCTAGAGGCTTTCCAGAAGATGGCGCGCAAGTTCTGGTGAAGAAGTAGGGTGGCACACAAGTGTGTCCATTTCCCTTAAGGGTAAAACCACTTAGGCACGCGAGTTTTAGTGAATTATAACACATAGACCTTACTCCTCTTGTTTAGACCTTCCATTCTAGGTAAAGAATTACCATAGAAGAGTTTGGAAGACCTGAAGAAGAGACTTGGGTGTTCAGAGCTCTGTCTGTGAATTCTGGAAAAATTCCACCCGAAATGGGGGGCCCACAGGGTCTATTTATAGGCTAGAGAAGACCCCATGCGGTTGTCCTTTAGGGCGCGCAAGTCACTTGCACAAACATTAGGTGGCGTGCAAGTATACTTGCGTGACAGTGAGGGAACCTGCGCGACCCTTGTGCTTTTGAATCCTTGTTCACGCCTTTGTCGATTTTAGATGATTTCTTCGAAGGATGAATCAATTTGTACTAAGTCATTTCCCTTTCCATTCTTTTAGACAATGTGATGAAAAGGAGCATCAACAACTGTATTCCCTTGGTCCATCCCCATGAGGGTACAGTGTGACATTACATACTCAATATATGATTGTGATCCCCTCTACGGGTTGGTTTCAGATTATTTTTTCATGAAACCCTCTATGAGGCCCTGTGTGAGATCCTCTATCGCATCAATTTTACTAGGTGGGGTTTAAGGACTCATTGTGACCAATTTATACGGGCGCACAATCCCCTACTTAAAACTTTATTCTAGATCTGGTTTATGGAATCCCCCAGGGGTCTTGGGTATGATCCATAATCTATGTATTGAGATCTTTAGAGATCTAGTGAGTAATTCTTTTGTGATTCCCAATGAGCATGACCTATCAGATGACCACCATCATTGATCGCATGGACCATGGAGGGGATTCTCCCAGATGATCATTACCTTGAATTCTAGAGAAGAATCATGTGGCTGGCAGTATGGTTGATACCTCTTTGAGACTTGGATTGTGTTATGAGTATATCTAGGATTTTACCAGTCTTATTTCTATGTTTCATATCCTGTTGACATACCTTTTGATGAGTTGACTACTCTCTTGATACTTATCTTTAGTTTTATCGGGGTTTCCTACTATGTATTGTTATACTCATCCGTTCATGGTATCTTCATGGACATTTTATGTATTATACAGATGATAGACATTTTGATGGTGTCCTTGGAGGATTTGGAGCAGGCAAAGCATAGTGAGATAGACTGATTGTGGTTGTAATAGGAGTTGCACTTGACAACAGTCCCCTCCTTTTGATCAAGTTATACTCTTTATAATTTTGGTGGGATTGTATTTATCCCTTATGATTCAGTACATTTTTCATATTCTCATTGTGGTATTTAGATTTATGCATTCATTATGATAACAGATGTATTGTTTGACCTTCCAACATTGTATGATATTTTGGAGATGTGTGCGTGTATACAATTACCTTAGGCCAAGGCATCCCATTTGTGTGTTATGACTACTTGGTGTTGGTTGCAAACCCATGTCCTACTAGAGACAAAATTGGTGTGTCACACTTGTCTTGTCACTGTCCAGGAGGGCCCCAACTAGTTGGTTCATGACTAATTTTTATCAGAGAGAGTTCCATATTAGGATCATAGTTAAAAGTTTGTCTAGTTGTGAGGACTGGTTTGGGATATATGGAAATGGTTTATTTTGAGATTGGATTTCAGAATAGAGACTCTAGTATTGGTATAGAGGCTAATGTATCCATTCAGTAGGACTATGATAACCTTCTTATTGACTCGGTACCTGTGGGAACTGGTTCTGGGGAAAACATTGGAAAATATATCATATAGGAGTGGGTTTCGATTTCCATGTCTTTCATAAGTTATCTCCCTAGATATACTCTTGATCGTGGTACGTCTTCATTTTATTTTAGGATTCCTTTGAAAAGACATCCATCCAAGATTCCATAGTGGGACTGCGAGGATGATCTACCTAGTGATGAGGATTCAGTGTAAGGACCTTCATAGGAGGTGGTATCTCCAGGTGGTACCTCCAGGTGGTTTTCTAGTTTTTCCTCCACCCATTGAACAACAAGTTGTGTTGGAAGTATTGGCCAGGGATGTGTGTAGACTGAGTGAACTCCATGAATTTTATAGGAAACAACCTCTTAGGTTTCATGAGGATCCAGGCCCTTAGGAAGATGAAAACTGGCTAGAGGTAGTTACCCATGTTTTCTGCCTTGTGAGGACACCTACAGATCAGATGGTGATCATAGAAGCGAGTATTCTTTAGGGATCCATAGAGAGATGGTGGTTTCTGGCGAATCAGTCACACAATGAGACAACTCTCTCCTGGTCAAATATTGAGTGACTCTTTAGGGAGGTGTTATATCAAGCCACATTGCGAGCAGTGCACATCCATGAGATTCTACTGATCCAACAAGGTAGTATGACTATAGATGAGTATTCATTGAGGTTCACCAACATTTTGTGATACTCTCTAAATATTCTTTGAGAAACATTGTTCCGGGCATGAACTTTTGAGAAGGGTTTATGCTGAGATATTTGGGTTGCAGTGATATATCTTTAAATTCCCACCTATTATAGAGTTCTTGAGTGAGTCTTAGTGGTGGAGAGTTTCTTAGGTGATTAGACACCAACATATGATTCTGGTAATGGGAATATAGGAGATGAGACCTTGGAAACTAGTAGCCTATGTTAGACATAGGGGTCCAGGTGTACGATACGCTTTTAGAGATGATCCTAGGATAGATGGCCTAAGGCTCAGGGCTCCTAGTACAGTTCTAGTTAGCATAGAGAGAGGTTTTGTTTCTATTACAATGGTCTAGGACACATCACGTGGGATTTTCTGACCCGTTATACAACTAAAATAGCGATGATCGATGGACCATCTAGTTAGAAACTATGGTAGGAACAAGGAGGTACATAGGGTGGCAGATATGATAGAGGATAAGGGTGAACAATTGGTGGTGGTAGAAATTTTGACTTGTTGCCACCACCACCCCCAGGTGGTCCACGACAGACTCAAGTAACAAGTGTTCAAGGATGTGGGTAGCTATTAGTAGTGGAGGCCTTTACCCGGAGGCTCTCATGATGACTTATGTTATGATATGTGTCTTATTTACATTATTTGTAGTATTTATAGACATGGTTATGAGCCAAACTTTTATTTCAACTCCCCTTGTTTAAGACTTAGAGATTCCAGTTGAGACCTTGGCTTGAACTTTGCACTTAGAAACTCAAATTGGAGAGGATTCAGTGATCCCAGAGTATTATCAACAGTGAGAGAGGACTCTTGTTGGAAATATTTTCTTATGGGATCTCTTTTTAGCAGCGATGACGCATTACAACACCATCTTATGTATGGAATAACTATCCACAATCTATTCCCATATCAACTATTTTTGGAGGAGGATGTAGTGTGTACATAGTTATAGAATGATGTTTTCCTTTATGGGTGATATGGAAACCTAGAATGAAATGTTGGGATCATATGTAGGAGGATACAACTGATTACTCATCAATTGGATAGTATTACCCTTGGAGTAGTGGATATTATATTTTTTTATCCTCCTTTAGTTGCAGAGAAGTACAAGGGAATGTTTCCTAAGGACATTATGGGCTTACCTCCCCATTGAGAGATAGAATTTTGTATAGTCTTTCACCCAGTGACTACCTCAGTATTTTGACCAACATATTGAATGGATCTCATAGAGATTTGGGAGCCGAAGGTTCAGTTGGAGGACTTGAATAGAAATGTATTTATCTAACCAAGTGTGTCACCCTAGGAAGATCCAATGTTTTTGACCAAGAAGTAAGATAAGATCTTGAGGTTTTGTGTGAATTCACATCACCTAAATCAAGTGACCATGAAGAATAAGTATCCACAATTGAGGATCAATAACTTCTTCAATTAGTTTAGAGGGGAGAGATGGTTCTTGATGATAGACCTTAGATCAAGTTATCACTGGCTCTGAGTATGAGATGTGGATATACTAAGGATGACATTCTGATGTTGATATGATCATTATGAGTACTTGGTGATGCCTTTTGGCATGTCAGATTCCCCATCAGTTTTCATGGGACTCATAAATAAGATATTTCATCATTTCTTAGACCAGTTTGTGGTGGTCTTTATTGATGACATTATAGTGTACTTGGAATCCAAGGAGGAGCATGCAAGACATTTTAAGATGACCCTGGACATTATTTGAGAGTACCAAATTTATGAGAAGAACTAAATGTTTTAGTTATGGATTTGGGAGGTCCACATTTTGGGATATTTCATATTAGTAGAGGGTGTAGAATTGGTCTCGGTGAAGGCTAAAACAGTGCCAACTTGGGATCCACCTAAGAGTGTGATAGAGGTGCAAAGATTCCTTTTGTTGGTAGGATAATGAAAGTGATATGTTCCCTATTTCTCTAGGATATCGACACCTTTGACTACTTTGACCCAGAAGGGGAACCTTTTGTATGAATTAAAAGGTTCCATTATTCTTTTTAGAAGATGTGGTAGAGGTTGAAAAGAGATCCCATCTTGAGACTACCTGAGGAGGGGTATAGTATGTAGTGTTATGTGATTACTCAGGGACCATACACAATTTTATTTTTATCTAGAGATAGGTGGTCATTTCCTATATGCCATGATGCTTGAGACCACATGAGAATAACTACATGATCCAAAATATAGAGCTAATAATGGTTGTCTTCTCCCTTAAGATATGGCGACACTACCTTATGGGTGATCAGTTTATTTTCTATTATGGCCATAAGAGTATCAAGTTTATCTTATCATAGAAGGATCTTAAATTGAGACATAGGAATTGGATAGAATTCTTATAAGACTATGAATTTGAAATGGTCTATACTTCCTAGAAGGGGAATGTGGTGGATGAGGTTCTTAATAAGAAATCTTGTTCATAGTTGTTAGCCGAGACATTAGAGAAATTATCCTCACTACTGTTTTTCCTTGTGGAGGAGGATGGTGAAACTTAATTTCAGTGTATGGTTGGTACCCCATCACGTCTATAGAATGTTGGAGAGGCTCAACATGGAGATATTGACTATGATACATTACGTAATCAGATATCTACTATAGGTTCTTCTAATGGATTCATTGAAGGTGGGGAGCATTTCATCCTTTTCATAAGAAGGGAATTGGTACCAGTGATGTCACATGAGGTGTTTTTTATAGAGTTTCATATATCCCACCTTTTGGTACATCCAGATGTGGTGAAGATGTAACAAGACCTTCAGTGTCAGTTCTAGTGTCTAGGGATGAAGAAGTGTACAACAGAACATGTCTCTAAATGCCACACTTATCAGCAAGTAAAGGTTGATCACCATGTTCCATTAGGTCTAGATCTACCCCTTGAAGTACCAGAGTGGATGTGGGATAATATATCTATATATTTCATGATGGGGATACCACAAACATCTTGACAACATGATTCCATCTGGGTGATCATAGACCAACTCACCAAGTTATCCCACTTACTAGCTCTCTAATGGAAGAGTTCAGTTGAGATATTAGAATGCTGTTATGTGTAAGAGATAGTCTGTCTCCATGGAGTTCCCTCGATGATCACTTTAGACCATGATTATTGATTCACATCATGATTATAGAGAGGATCATAGGAATCCTTTTGGACTCAATTGTGTTTGATCATAGTGTTTCACCCCTACATTGATAACCAAACTGAGCAGAGAATTCAGGTTCTGGAGGATATACTACGAGTTTTCAAGTTAGATTTTGGCCATATTTTGGAGGATTAAACACCCTTAGTAGAGTTTGTGTATAAAAAATCTATTATTCAACCATTGGTATGACACTATTTCAGGCCTTGTATGAGATACCCTACAGGTCACCATTATGTTTCACTGATCCATGTGAGTGAGCACTTATGGGCCCAAAGTTGGTGTGAGCTATAATAAAAGAAGGTGCAAATCATCCAGAACTAGATTAATACTTTCTAAAGTCATTATATGTCTTATTCATATTGATGATAGAATCCTTCAGAGTTATAGTAGGGAGACCATGTGTTACTGAGGGTCTCACCTCAGTATGGTTTGCAGATACTTGGCTAGGGTGAAAAGTTATCTCCAAGATTCATTATACCTTTCTGGATATTTCATAGGTTTAGTGAGGTGGAATGCCACTTGGCACTACCACGATAGTTAGACTAGGTACTTGATGTCTTTTATGTGTCACAACTGAGGAGGTATGTGCACGAACCATTACATGATATCAATCGGGGAAAGAAAAACATTAAGGGTGAAACTACCTTTGTAGAGTACCCGGTAGAGATTGAAGATCATCAGGAGAAGATCCTATGTGGGTGATCGATTCACATGGTGCGTGTTTGGTGGCATCAAAATAATC
Source organism: Viscum album (assembly GCA_963277665.1). Lineage (NCBI taxonomy): Eukaryota > Viridiplantae > Streptophyta > Magnoliopsida > Santalales > Viscaceae > Viscum > Viscum album. Next base: position 1,905,858,860 of record OY728151.1, read on the forward strand.
TATAAGAGAGAACCTGGGAATGGGAGACCCCGATGAGAGATCAATAATCTCACCTTTTTGAGTATTATTTTTTCTTTTCAAGATGAAAACCCCTAAGGTGGGGAGAATGTAACATCCCTATTTTTTCCTTATATTACTTTGGAACATATCGAGGAATATTTTCAGAGCTAGGAACCGAGATAATGTGAGATTATGAGGCCCATCAAGCCTCAGTGTTGATATAATAAAAAATATTAAATATATTATATCACTCATGCATAGTTTTTTTAAGAAATAATGGAATAAATCTTGATAGGATAATTAGAAGGGAAATCTAAATCCTTCATTGATTCTGGAGCATGATTTTTACCCTAGGAATAACATAAATGTGGAGAAAATTAAATGTTTGGTTTGAGCCTAATCACGGGAGGAATAATAAATAAATAAATCTATAAAATGATTAATTAATTATTTATTTCTCCTAACCTAATTCCCTTTATAAATAAAAACCTATGCAGAAACCCTAGGGTTAGTCGTATAACCCCTGGAATTTAAGAGGATAGTGTGGAGGAGTGTTGGAAGATGACGGGATTATGGATCAATGATCAGAATATCATAGGTATTTCCAATGACAATGAAGTTTAAGGATCTCACCAATGATAACAATTCAAATCCGTTATTTGTTAGTGATTGTTCTAAACTTGCGTTAGGAAATTGTTTTCCATTAGTTTATTTCTTCATTTTATTATTCCATGATGAACGTGAATCACATCCACCAACAGATTTATTCATGAGTCATTCATGCTTGTAGGTTCAGGTTTATCCTACAAAGATTTTTGGGAATTGACATTATTTTATTTTTTTCTTCACTCAATTTTCTAATGAAAAAAATTGAGGCAAACCTAAAAAAACAAGGTTCTTTCTATTTGTCTATTTTGTGCATTTATTCCCCTATTCATCGCATGTTCATTATCGATATTTCCTTGGTTGACAGTTTGAACAATACCTAGTAATTGAACATTGTGTGACCGTTCTTTAGCATAAAGGATCGATACTGCAGGTTTAGGTTCATGACCAATAGAGCAATAGAGGTGTCATGAAAATTTCAGAAGACCATAGGTGGGTCAATATCAGATTTCAGGATCCTTGGATGCGCTTTAGCAAGCAACGTACGACGTGGCATGACCAAAGCCAATTTATGAGTAGGTTGGATGTTTGGAATCCATCCATCAGTGATGGAAAGGTTGGTCAACCCTAGATCTATGATATCTGGGAAAGATTAGAAGTTGAGATGATGGCTGTAACAGTGTAAGAGAACATGTGGAACAGTCTAAAATTTATGGGAAATTCCCAACTACACAACTTACAGTCTGAAGAACACATAATGTGTAATCTCTCTTCTACAGTGCTAGGGTTTTTATGGAGAGAATAATATCACAGGTCATGTGACACATGGAACATTCCATGTGAATCAGTGATGGATGATCATCATGTACTCTGGGGGTACATGGGAACAAACTTGTCTAGGAACACTTGTACAATTAGAGTACAAGACAACAACCTGATACTTGGACACATGAGTGACCTGAAGTATATAGGCATGACCGATAATACATGGGAATGGGCTGGGGGTACATCGTGTTTTTTCCATACCTATATATGCCATGTATCATTAAATGATATGCCATTTATGTGGAGGAGAACATTTTATGTGAGACAGTAAGACATGGGTAGACCTGGGGTAGGAAATACACATCGTGTACCCCCAATACATGTCGTGTACTTTTTTTAGGGAAGGTTGAAGCCCTCAATGTCTAAAATTTTTACTAGTATCAATTGAGTGTGCAGTGACCTAGGATTTTCATACATAGATATTATATATTTTCAGATGAATATTCAATATATTATACAAACACATGCCTAAGGACTATAATAGTTTAGTGAATTTTTATATTAGGTACATAATCTTCTAATTTGGTGAGAGATATTAAAAATATCCCATAAATATCTTCCCCTTTAGTACTCTTCACAAAAACAACCAACTTAAAACCTTTCTTCATAAACCGGGGAAAGGAAACATAAGAAAGGGTGAGCTCATTTGTTCAGTAAGGGTAATCAAGGGAGATATGTAAGCATAACATGAACATAAGGGTACGAGAACATGATCATAACATATGAAAAAAATACCTTGTATATAAAATATCATAATCTTGAGTAATGACATACATATTGACAGTTCATAAGATAAGAATAATAAGGAAATCAAAGAACATGAGCCATGAGAGCATAACATTGGCATAAGACATGAAATTCTAGCATACACATATGTATAAAAAATCATTTCCATGGTATTAAATTTTCACTACCAAGGATATCATAGTGAAATGAGTTTACTCCCCAAACCATTATAGTAGTAAAGGTTCAATCCCAAGACCATTATAGTAGACAAAGTCCCCTTACTAAACCAGGTTCACTCCCCGCTCCAGTCCTATCCATCTCATGAGATATAAATATTTACCCAATACATTGGAGGGAGATATAGGTCCCACCCACAATATAATGAAAATCATATGTATGTGTGCCAAAATATTATAAAACATTCATCATATCATTACCCATGAAGTAAAATGGATTTCATAAACATTTCATCATATCATAACCTGTGGAAAAGTGATAGGTTTCATAATCATTTCATCATTTCATCATAGCATAACCCATGGAAAAAAGAAGAGGGTTTCATAAGAATTTTATTATAGTATAACCTATAGAAGAGAAATTATTTTCATAAACATATTATCATCATAAAACATTCAAAGAAAGAATAATAATAATATCCTTGGTTCACATCCCTAATAAAGCATGAGTAACATCAAAGAATGTCATCTTATATAGAGAATTATTTTTAAAGATAAATCACTTGTAATGTTACTATAGGAATATAAATTTTCATTGAAAATATCTTTTTGAAACTAATTGTTTTTTTTTGAAATCATTTTCTTTGAAAATAAACTTAAAAAACTTATAAATGAAGCTTTAAAAACCATTTAAAACATTTCTTGAGGAAAATAACATTTCTAATTTGAAAAAAACTTTTTAAAACATAATAATTTTAAAAATTATTTTCTTTTAAAATATCCTTGAAAACTTATAAGGGAATATTTAAAAATAATTTAAAACATTTCTTATGGAAAATAACATTTTCAATTTGATTTTTTTCAAAAACTAAATTTTTTAAAAATACCATTCTTTGGAAAAAAAAACTTTGAAACATATAAAAGAATCTACAAATAAAATAATGTTCATGAAGTACTGAAATTCCGTTCATGTCGTACATGTTAAAACAAAGATTCCTTTAATATTTTTTGTAAAATCCAAACATACAATTTTTGGAAATTGATATGAAGATTCCTTTCAATTTTTTTAAAAATTAAAACATGGATAAAATTTTCTTTAATAAATAATTTTAAAAATGTTAAAAAAAACTAAAATATTTTTTGAAAACATGGTTTTGGAAGAAAAATGGTTTTTGATCGAAAAGACTATTTTTCTTAGAAACATTATTTTTGAACTCCTGATTACTTGAAGAGAGAAAAATTAAGGGAGAAAATTTATTCTCATGACATAAACATAGGAGAATAAAATTCATGAGTTTATTGGGAGATGGATCATAATATTTTATCATCATAAACATAGTCATAAATAATCCCGATAAATGATGAGATTATAACATAAAATCTTTACCACTGGTAACTTTGAAATGTAAGACCCATGAAGGAATATCATTAAAATAAACTTAAAATATAGTTAGGATAATTAAATTCATGATATTAAATGTCAAAGGATCTGTATATACACCATGTAAAAGAAGATAAGTTTATAACATAACCATATGCCTCAAAGAAGGAAAATTTAGATACAAATACCTTACTGCTTTGGTAACTTTTGAACCGTAAAACCCGTGAAATATAGATACTAAAATTGATATATAAATACCCATAATTTTAAGGATAATAATAATAAAATAAATTAATGGGAATTATATATACCACATAAAAGAAATTGGTGGTGAATATGACATGTGTTTCACAGAAGTAAAAAGTGAGACGAAAATCCCTTACCTTAAGTATTAAATTCCTTCAAACATGTTCAAACATATTATAAAATAAATATAAGTTTATTATAATTATATTATATAATCATAATTATACATATATTATCATATATGATTTACTTATGACCATTTATTACTCATTTATTAACAATTCGTTGTTAAAATCACGTTTCAGGTAAAAACCAATATTTTTTACTTATAGGTTTTGATTTGTTATTTTTTGTCCTCTTACATTGATCATGGTTCAATAAATTACATAATAATAATAAAATAAGTTTAATATTTAAAAATAAATTATAATTTTAATACAATTTATAAAATATGGTTTTTATAAATGAAGTATGTTATAATCATGGAGATGGTAGGCCGTACGCACGTATGAGTAATGTTTCCATTTTCAATGATAATTATGGAAAGGTGGTATGTATTATATTATATTTTAAAAATTATTTTAATATCATAAGTAAAATATTATTTATTTAAATGTACTTAGACATATCATCCATGTGGTGTGGTGATGAAAGGAGAGTCACATCGCTTCTTGAAGGCGACAGTCCACGCGTACACGAATGTCGTTATCATCTTTCAATGAGTGAAAAGGTAAAAACTAAAATGATATATTTTATTTTAATAAGGATAAATATATAATTAATATCAAAATAACTGCATTTATATCACATATAATTATCCTTATTATATTCCATGTTAAGCGTTAGTGTCATATCACTTTGCGAGGCGGTAGTCCGCTGTACATACGAGCGGCGTTATCGTATCCCCTACGTAACAAAAAGTAGAAAAATGTATATATGATATAATTAATAAAGAGATATAATTATGTTATAAATATAATTTATATACTTTATATACATCATCATACCCAACCATGATAGGTGTTAATGGAAGAACGAATGACATCAGTTCAATATGCAATAGTCCTCTATACACACGAATGATGATTTCGTAACCGATTTGACAAAAGTGGAGATGGATGTAGTTAATTCCATTAAAATAACAACATATAAGTATTTTTAAGATACAAAGGTTATTATATCAACTTGTTTTCATAATAATTATAGTATTTGGATAAAGAAATAAAATAAAAAATCTCATTGAATAATGTTACATCTTCTTCAAGTATCCTCCTTAGGTTTGTACCAAAAGCCTTCCTAGGTTGGATTTATGAATAGAATAAGGATTATAGGATTATAGAAGGGATTTTTTAAGTGAATTTGGAATTATTGGCCACAAAAAAGGCTTTTATGGTGGGAATAATAGAGGATAAGGGGTGTCCATTTATAAGTGAGGTGAGTGACACACTTATAATATTTTGAAAAGAAAAAGGTGTACCCATGTTTTTCTCATTATAAAAGGCTAAAACATGGAGTATTATAGAACCTTAGAAATTATAGGGTTGAAATATCCTCATAAAATAGATTTTATACAAGTTTTTATGTCATTTTAACCCTTATCATTTGTCTTTAACCCATGGTAAACCCATTTTTTCCTCAACTACGGTAATTAATTTTTATTGTTTTCAATATTAATTTCGTTCAAAAATTATGTTGAAATTATTAGATAATATAATATATACATATACCAAATATATAATAAATTTTCCCAAATTCAATTCCCATAAGTGTAAAATTTTAATTTAAAATTAATCCCGTCGATGTGATAAGAAAACAAGTTTTCAAAGAGAAAATGTTTAAAAGCTTATAAAGTTTTTATATAAAAATTAAATATGAAAAATATTAAAATTACCTAAATTAGATTAATATATATATATAATTTAACTAATTTTAATTTAAAACCAATTTCAAATATAATTTAACTTTATAAATAATGTAAATGAAAATGTAGTTTTCAATTAAAATTCAGTATTTTCACTATTCATCAAAAAATTAATCTTTTCATAAAATTATCAAAAGTTCACCCTAATATAATTTTTACATGATGATTTTAAAAATTATTTTTTTTCAAATTAATTTTCAAACATTTTTAAAAATTAATTTTAAAATAAGCAAGAAAAAGGCAACAAAAACATCTTTTTAGAAAAAATACAGTTGTAAGTGTAAAATTTGATTTATTATTATCACTTTTATAGAAAAACATAATATAAATGTTAAATAGTTGATTTAATATATAATATATAAATTTTATTAAAATAATTCACTAAAAGTGATTTTTGTAATTTATTTAGGAAAAAAATGTTTGTGTGAATAAAATTAGTTTTTTTGAAAAAGATTTCCTTTATTTTCAAATAGGTTTTATTTTCATTTATAATTAATTTTTCAAAAAATAATTAATTTTATATACATGTTTAACCAAAATATTCTCATAATTTAGTTAATACTATTCATACCTTCTATTCCAATAGTTTGATGATAACTATCATAACAATATTTTAATAGCATATCACATTTCATTTAAACTCAATGTTTCATGTAAGGAAAAATATCAAAAAGATTAAATTTATTTGAAAATAAATATTTCAAAAAATCTAAAGGTGTTACATTATACCCCCCTTAAAATTAATTCCCCCATTTAAATTCATCTCGATCATCAAATATTTAACATTTGAAAATTCCCTCGTTGAAAACCACTTCGTAAAAAGGGTTAATAATACATCCTCTTGAAAAAGAGAAATGGATGTGAAAAATTCATCTGGAATAACACATAATAGGTTTACAAATTGGAGAACATAGGTGGTAATTGAAAACATGGACATTTAAGAGAAAACTAACACCAAAAAACTGATGGAGAGTGATAGATAACATGTTGAGGAGAAAGTTAACGACAAAAAATCCATAAACCAACGTTGTGTGAAAAAGGTCCTTGATATTATAAAAAAGGATGATAACAAGAGAAAATTTTATTTTAATATCCATTTCTGAATTTTGGGGAATTCCTTTTCCATCTATAATGTGAACATATGAAAATACACTTACTGGATATCTTTTTATTTCATAGGAACAATTTCATCCTTTGGTTGTGCCTTGAATTTTTTTTACTTTATGTGATACTCTATGAGATGATTTTTTTCATGTTTGAAGAACTAAATAAGATCTATAAAGTAATGATACGTCCTTCCTTCTATCTTTGGTAAAAAATGGAATATTTTAATACTGGTTATCTAATATAGATAAATCTTCATATGGTGAATTAATATGTTAATCTATAAAACTATATCCAAAGTTCAACATAAATCATCCCATAAATATTTAAACTTATAACACTTCCAAAATTTAAAATTTATAAATAAGTTAACTAAATTTCTAGAATCAACTTATCATTAATCCCCTAAACAATATAGATCAGCTCTTAATTTTCACTTACCAAACATGTGATACCATTATCATACATTCTCTTGAAACATGGTAATAACTTGAATTACTGTAAAACTTATTGATAACATACGTGCTTCCTAATTCCTAACATAAAACACAGATTATTGGATATATTACTTAAATCTAATAATACTGTAAACTCCATCAATGATATCACAAACCACTTTTTTAATAAACTATTATGGTAACTAGTACTATCCAATTTACTTATTCATATCCAACATATCTTTATCCCAACATCATTATCTCAAAATATGAAACATATTAAGGATCATATTCCCTTAAATAAAATATCACCTTTCCATTAAATAACTTTTCTATTCCATTAGTACCATTTAACATATTTTTTTAAATCCTTAATGAAAAAAGTATACTAAACAATCCTTATATATTTCATGATTCATATAACATAATACTTGATTTCCAATACATTAATACTTCAATCATACCACTTCCTTCTCAAAACATTAAATAGGATTCATCGTCTTATTCCTTAATTCCTCCTTTCTACAATATGAAATATTATCATGACTTAACATTAATCACCATAAATTTAATCATGCTTCTTATGTTTAACATAAAAATTACTGTAATAACAACACATACCATTCATATGTCATTCGTCGACACATCATCATCAACAATATAAAAATTACTTACAAAACCTTACTGATTTTCTTCATGAACTTTATCCTCAAGAAATTGATTTCAATAATTCCCATAATTAAAACATTCAAAAGTTGATGATACCTTAGAGAGACCATTATTCTCATCTATTATGTTAATTTTTTTTTTTCATTTTTCATTTGTAGTTACTTGTTTTGTTTCCTTTTACACAACCAAAACATCTTCTTATCCCTCTGAGATAATCTATTGAGCGTTTTTTCCCACATTCTTGACATATATAAAATTTAATATTCTTTCCACTATGGTCTCTACTACCTGAAATCTTAGTGATCTATATTATTCTATTATTTGGTGAGACATAGAGTTGGTTAAGGTGCATGTTGTTAATCATGTTCCATGATAACTGATTAGGAATAATCACAACATCCTTCACTACATACATCATACCATTTAGCTACCCATCAGTAAATTGTTCATCACATTCAATGTTAACCTAGTTCCTTTTGGATAATACCACCGAATAAAACCAAAAATCATAGTTTAAGTCACACAAATCATAGTGGAAAACCACATAGTTTGAAAAATCATTAATAAGAAATCTAAATCAAGAAAAACATTTTTGAATCTAGGAAAACTTAGGTTCAACATAGGAAATCTATGATCATTATCTATTTTAATCATTCTTGAGGTTTTCTAAAGAGTTTGTGAATTTCCAAAGTATATCCTCTAGGAGTGTCAAACTTGGTGTGAAGGACCATTGTCATGCACCAAGTGATGATCGAGTCCAGCTCAATGAACCCTTTTTAGGGTTATTCCTCATAGGTACCTATGTTTCAGATCTACATCCACTTATAGTATCTAAAAAGGGATGTAATTTCTTGGAAACCACTTGCTCTATCATTTACCAAAATTCCAAGACATCTTTCTATACTTTGACTCATACTTAGACTTATAGTTAGAGATATCCCTAGATATATCCTTTAAAAATATATATATGGATCTCACTAAATTTTTATCATTTTAGTTTTAAATGGTTAAATAAACCTTTCCTTTGATATTTACGATAGAAAACCAGGCTTATCATACATAGATATTACATCTTTTTATATGAATATTCAATAAATTAAAAAAAACACACCTGAAGAAAATAATAGTTTAGTGTATTTGAAGACTAGGTACACAATATTCTAATTTAGTGAAATATATTCAACATATCCAATAAATATCTTACCCTTTAGTACTCTTCACAAAAATACCTTACTTAAAACATTTCTTCATAACTTGGGGAAAGGATAAAAAATAAAGGATGAGATTAGATTCTCAGTAAGGTTAACAAAGAGAGATACATAATCATAACATGAACATAAGGGTATGAGAACATGATCATAAAATATGAAAACCGCACCCTTCATATAAAAGATCAAAATCTTGAGTCATGGCATAATGATTAATAGTTCATAAGCCATGAATCACATGGAAATAAAAGAACACGATCCATGAGAGTATAACATTGGAATAAGACATGGAATTATGGCATAAAAATAAACATAGAAAATAATTTCCATATTATTTAAGGATCACTACCAAGACTATCATAGTGGAATGGGTTCACTCTTAAAACCATCATAGTAGTCAAGGTTCACTCCCAATACTATCATAGCGAATAAAGTGTCTTACTGAATTGGGTTCACTCCCTATTCTAGTCGCATCTATCTCATGAGATATAAATATTAACCCAATTAATTGGAGGGAGATATAGGTCCCAAAAATCACATAATGGATATTATATATATGCATTCCATAAGATCATAAAAATTTCATAATATCATAACCTAGGAAATAAAATGGGTTTTATAAACATTTCATCATATCATAACCTTTGGAAAAGAGAAAAGTTTCATAATCATTTCATTATTTAATCACACCATAAACCATGGAAAATGAATCAGGTTTTATAAGAATTTTATCATTGTATAACCCATGGAAGATAAATGGGTTCTATAAATATATTGTCATCATAAAACATTCAGAGAAATAATAATAATTATATCACTGGTTCATATCCACAACAAATAATAATCTATATCAAAGGATGTCATATTATATGGTGAATAATTTTGAAAGGTAAATCACTTGGAACATTTCTTGAGAAAGATAAATTTTCTTTGAAAATCATTTTTGAAACTAAAAATATTTTTGAAATCATTTTCTTTGAAAATATACTTGAAAAATTTATAAATAAAGTTTTAAAAAGCATTTAGAAAACTTATTGAGGAAAATAACCATTTCACTTTAAGAATTATGTTTTAAAATATAAATCATTTTCAAAATACTTTTCATTGAAAATAACCTTGAAAACTGATAAAGGAATCTTCAAAAATCATTTAAAACATTTTTTTTGAGGAAACTAACCTTTTCACTTTGAATTTTTTTTAAAACTTATAATTTTTTAGCATAAATTTCTTTGAAAATAACCTTTAAAACTTATAAAGTAATAGGTAAATAAAATAATGGTCATGATGGTATAAAATTCTATTCATGTCGTATATGTTAAAATAGAGATTCCTTTTACATTTTCAGTTTAATCCAATTGAGAATTGTTTGGAAAAAAACATGAAGATTACTTTAATTTTTTTTATAAAGTAAAAAATGGGTAAATGCGTCTTTAATAAATCATTTTAAAAATGGTAAAAACATTTTGGAAAACTCTTTTAGAAAAAATGGGTTTTGACTGAAAAGATGATTATTCTGAAAATCATTATTTTTGAACTCTTAAGTACATGAAGAGAGGAAAAATATGGTAGGAAATTTAGTAACTTGACATAACTAGAGGATAATAAAATTCATGAGTTTATTAATAGATGTATCATATTATTTTATTATCGAAAACATAGTCATAAACAATCCTGATAAATGATGAAATTGTAACATAAAAACTTTACCACTTTGGTAACTTTGAAACATAATCCTCATGAAGGAATATAATTAAAAGAAACAGAAAATAACATGAGGTTAAGTAAATTAATTATATTAAATTTCAAATGGTCTGTATATATGCCTCATAAAATTATATAAGTGTATAACATAACCATATATATCAAAGAAGGAAAATTGAGACAAAAATCCATTACCACTTTGGTAACTTTTGAACCAAAAACCACATGAAAGAGATTTACTAAAATGGATATGTAAATACCCATAATTTTAAGGATAATAATAATAAAATAAATTCATGTGAATTATATTCACCATATAAAATAAATGGCCGGTGAACATGGCATGTGTCCCATAGAAATTAAAAGTGAGATGAAAATCCCTTACCTTAAGTATCAACTTCTTTCGTACACATTATAACCTATTATATAATAAATATATGTTTATTATACATATATTATAGAACCATAATTATATATATAATTTCATATATTATTTACTTATGACCGTTTATTACCCGTTTATTAACAATTCCTTGTTAAAATCACATTTCGGGCAATAACCGCTTTGTTTTACGTATATGTTTTGATTTTTTATTTTCAGTCCTCTTACATTGATCATGGTTACATAACTCCCAAAATAATAGTAATGAAATAATTATAAAATTTATACATAAATTATAATTTTGATACCAATCATGAAGGATGGTTTTTAGAAATGAAGTACGTTACTATCTTGACGACAGTAGGCCACACGTACTTAGGAGTAACGTTTCAATTTTCAGCGATCATGATTAAAAGGAGGTAAGTATTATATTAAATTTACAGAATTATTATAATATCATAAAAACCATATTATTTCATTAAATATAATAATATTTACCATCCACGTGGTGTGTTGATGAAAATAGAGTCACATCGCTTCATGAAGGCGGTAGTCTACCCATACACGAACAACATTATCATCTTTCAAGGAATGAAAAGGTTAGAAATAAAATGATATATTTTCATTTTAAGAATGTTAAATATGTAATTAATAATAATATTATTTCATGTATATCACATATATTTATCCTTATTATCTTCTATGTAATGTGTTAGTGAAAAACAAATCATATCACTTCGTGTGGTGGCGGTCCGCCGTACACAGGAGTGACATTATCATATCCCCTACGAAATTTAAAGAAAAAAGGTATATATGATACAATTATTATAGAGGTATAATTATGTTATAAATATCATACATATCCTTTTAATCTATCATAATAACCAACCATGATAGGTGCTAATGGAAAATGAATAAAATCAGTTCACTAGGCGGTAGTTCTTCGCACACACGAATGATGATTTCGTTACCCATTTTATGAAAGTGGAGATAGTTATATTTCATTAAATCAACATAAAAACATATTATTATATTTAATATAATTATTCTATTATATAATCCTGGTTTTATAGTAATTTAATGTGGAGGAGTAAGAAATAAAACAAAAATGCTTATTGAAGAACATTACCTCTTCTTTAATCATCCTCCCAAGGTTTTCCTCAAAAGCATTCATAGTTTAGATTTATTCCCAAAATAAAGATTATAGTATTATAGAAGGAATTTTTAATGAATTTTAGAAGTTATTGTATGAACCAAAATGGTTTTAAGGTGTGAATAAGAGAGGATAGGGGTGGCCTTTTATAAATGAGGTGAGTGGCACATTTGTATTTTTTTGAAAAGAAAATGGTGTACCCATGTTTTTATCATAAAATAATGATAACAAATTGAGTATTATAGATAATTATACATTATAGGGTATACAAATTCTGTAAAATATATTTTATAAATGGATTTGGGTCATTTTAATCCTTATATTTGTAGTTTAACCACTGAAAAAATCATTTTTATCCTAACCGTGATAATTAATTTTTAATGTTTTCACTATTCATTTTGGTAAAAAAATATGTTAAAATCATTATATAATATAATTTATTATTATTAAAGAAATATAATATATTTTTAAAATTTCAATTCACATAAGTGGAGAAATTTAATTTAAAATTAACCTCGCAGATATAATGAGAAAGCGGGTTTTGAAAGAGAAAATGTTCAAAAGTTTATAAAGTTTTTATATCAAAATTAAATATAAAAATGATAAAAATGACCTAAATCGTATTAATATATATATAATTTAACTAATTTTACTTTAAAACAAATTTAAAATATAAATCATCTTTATAAATAATTTAAATGAAAATGCAGTTTTCAATTAAAATTCTGTATTTTTCACTATTCATCAAAAAATTAATCCATTTATAAAATTCTAAAAAATTCACCCTAAAATAATTTTGAAATGAATATTTAAAAAATAAAATTTATTTTTTCAAATTTATTTTGTAAAATTTCTAATTTTTTTAAAAAATAAGTGCACAAAAGGTGAAAAAACTGCTTTAAAAAAATACAATTTTAAGCATAAAATTAGATTTATTCTTATAAATTTTCTAGAAAATTCATAAGATTAATTTTAAATAGTTTTTTTGAATATATACTATATAAATTTCATTAAAATTATTCACCTAAAGTTATTTTCTTAATTTATTGAGGAAAAACACAATTGTGCACATAAATATAGTTTATTTAAAAAAATATTTCCTTTTTTTTAAAATATTTTTTATTTTCATTTATAATTAATTGGTTACAAAAGAATTTATTTTATATACATTTTTAAACCATATATTTTTATAATTTATTTAATTTTATTCATACCTTTCATTTTAAAGGCTAGTGGATAACTGTTATGATAATATTTTAATAGCATTTCGCGTTTCATTTAAACCCATTGTTACATGTAACATAATATATCAAAAAGATTAAATTCATTTGAAAAAAATGTTTCAAAAAATATTGATGTGTTACAAAGTGTGTTCCCTTGGTCCATTCCTTGAGGGTACAATGTGGCATTACTTCCTCAACATATGATTGTGATCTACTCTATGGGTTGGTTTCTGATAGAGTTTTTAAGAACCCCACCTTGAGGCTTGATGTGAGATCATCTATCATATTATTTCTACTAGGTGGGGTTTAAGAAATCATTGTGACAAACTTATGTTGTTGTATGATCCCATAATCATAAGGTCATTCTAGATTGGTATTATAGAACCCCCAATGGTCCTAGGTGTGATCCCCTATCTTTGTATTGAGATTTTTAGAGATCAAGTGAGTACTTATTTAGAGAGGCCCGATGAGCATGGACTCTCAGATTCACACCATCAGTAATAGAATGGAATATAGAGTTGATCCTACCAAACGAGTGTTACCTTGAATCCTCAAGAAGAATCCTATGGCTAGGAGTATGGTTGAGAAAACTTTGATACTTAGAGTCTGTTATGAGCATATCTGGGTTTTTACTAGTCTTATTGTTTTGTCTCATATCCTGTTAACATACTTATGTTTGATTATTTTGTGGTGTCCTACTGGGTATTGTTATAATCAACCTTATATGGGATCTTCCCACACATGTCATGTCTTATATAGATGAGAATAATTTTGATAGTTTCCTAGGAGGTCTGGGAGTAGGCAGAGCATAACGAGGTAGACTAACTATGGCTATACCAGAAGTTTCACTTTGCAACAATACCATTCTCCTTAATAAGTTAGTCTCTTTATAGTTTTTGTGGTCTTATATTTGGACCTTATGATTCATTAATTTTATTATATTCGTATTGTGGGAATTTATATGTATGCATTCATTATGGAATTAAATGTATTATTGTACCTTATAGTATTGTATGGGATTTTATAGATGTGTGAGTGTGTACATGAATCTTAGGTTAGGTAATCCCATGTGTGGTTTATACCTACTCGACACTAGTCAGCAACACTGGCTTATTAGAGGTGGGATTTGGGTGCCAAACTTGGATTGTCTCTTGCCAAGCGGGCCTTAGTGGTTCATGTTGTGGAAGTCACAATACATTATGTCTTTCATTGATAATTCCATAAGGAAGGAATGGTTTTATTTCTTGAATCATAATTCATACGTTTTAAGAATGTAATTTGAATTGTTTATGATATCATAATGAAGGTTATTTCATCAGAAGTATGTTCTAGAACTATTTTAGACATAGGGGAATCATACATGAGAAAATGGTTCATAGAACACCTAAAAAATTAGAACCATAGAAAGGATGAACCAGACATTGATAGAGAAGGCTAAGATCCGGAGTAATCACTCTAGAAAACCTAAGGAATTTTGGATAGAAGTTGTGTATATGAACACCTACTTAGTTGACCGTAGTTTTTCTGTAGTAGTAGGGAAAGGGTTACAATAAGAATGGTGGATTGGTAAAATAATAGAACTTTATCATCTTTATATTTTTTTCCATGATACTTTTTTTCATGTTGATGGAAAATATTGATATAATATTGATGTAAAGTTTCACACATGTTAATTTATAGGATATATAAATAAAGAGTCTGGATTTCAACTTTTGGATGATATAAAAAATAAAGTCATCTAAATTTTAAATGTTATATTTAATGAGAAAGTTATTTGGAAGGAATATAACTTAGTTGTAAAGGAATATGAGAAAAAAATAATCATCTGAAGTCTAAGTTGACTTGGGTTGAAGTTTTGGAAGAATTAAAATTCTAGGAAGTTCAGGTGATGCTGAGTGTACAAAAAGTTCTCAAATTATAGAGAAAATTTTAGGAAATAACCCAAAAAATTAAGATAATATACCAATGGATTAAATAATATAAATCTTAGTATCTAGTGAAGCTCTAGGTAGAGAATTAGATGAAAATTTTCCCAAAGTGATAGTCGCAGAAATAGTTGAATCGAAAGTAGAGTTGAAAATTTCTTCCAAAACCAGAAGATGAGTAGAATGATGTAGAGATGATCCTTACTTCTTAATTTTAATGGATGGATGAGAACATGAAATTTTGGAAGAGACTTCCAATATATGTGATTATTTTAGGTAGGAATTATAAATTTAGGAAGAGTTAGATTCATTACATTTGAATAAAAACTAGGAGATTTAAAAACATCAACATAGAAAGAAAGAACTAGAAAAAATGGGGTTTCCAGTTTAAATGTGAAGTAAATGGATGTAAGAGGTATATGTCTAGGATTATGGGGAATGTATTCAATCAAAAGGAATTTACTTTTTGGAAATATTTTCTATGATTTAAAAGAATTTCATTATCATAATCATGTTGAGTATAGTTTCTTCGGGAGATCTACTTCTGAAAAAATGGATTTCAAGATAGCCTTCCCTTATGGTGTTATAGAGGATAAAATTTTTATGAAGCAACATGATGGGTTTTTAGACAAATAGAATCATTACTTGGTGTGAAAACTCAATGGAATATTTATGGAATAAAAAAAAATTCTACAACAACGGAATACGAATTTATATTATTTCATCTCAAAGAAAGGTTTCTTATATAAAAACATAGATCATTATTACCAAAATATTTTTTATGGTTAAAGTTTCATCATTATATTATGTTATGTGAATGGAATGATTCTAGTGGTACTGTCAATTCAATGTATTCAAGAGATCAATAAATATTTTTCTAGATGTTTTGAAATGAATGGTATTGGTAAATCTTAGAGTATCTTTATCATGTGATTTGAAATAGATAAAAGTTATAGAAGTTTTGTTTTCTCCTAAAATGAGTAAAAATTAAAAGTCATTGAAAATTTTGGGATTAATGGATGTAAATATATTGATACTACTCTTAACAAAAATTTCAAGTTATCTAAGCAAAAAACACCTTGAATGAAATATTAGGTGAAGTATATGGTTAATGTTCCATTCACATCTACCATCAGAAGTTTTATGCATCATATAATGTGAAATATTCATGATATTTCAAATGTAGTAATATTTTTTAGCTGAATCATGAAAAATACTGAATAATATTGCGAAGTGGTAAAGTGGATTCTCTGAAATATTAGAGAAATGGAAGAAACCAATTTCTTATGGCCTAAATGAACCATTTCAATGATATATTTATGCCGACTTTGGGGTAATTATAATACATGGAAAATAACTTCTAGTTATTTCTTTATATATGGAGGAATGACTATCAGTTTAATGTCAAGAATATAGTTAGTTTATTCTTTATCATCAATGAAAAAAGAGTGTGTTTCAGTAATATAATTAGTAAAATAAATGATGTGGTTGAGGCATTTTCTTGTGGAACTCATAATGTTATTATAATGTAGGACACTTTATTTTGATAGTTAAATTTCAATTCAATTGGCTAAAAATATTGTTTTTCATACATGAACAAAACATATTGACTTAAAGTACCATTACATTTAGAAGTTGCTAAAATATGGGGATCTTGATCTATATTAGATATTTAGTAAATATAACGTAGTGTAAATGTTCAATAATGTGTTGGTCTAAGAAATTTTAATTCAACATAGTTCCTTAGTGGGGATGGAGTGAATGGAAGGAGGATAGATAATGTTGTACTGATCAGAATGGGGTGAAGTTCACTTTTTTCCAATGTGTTTTTGGTTTTTGGAATTTCCTTGATGTAGTATTTAAGTGTGATATTTTTTGGAGAATGAAGTCTCTTCAAGTTTCCAAATCCAGTTTACCAGAAGCTCCCAACTTAGTTCACCAAAAGAAGTTGGTGGAATACAGAATTCTTTAATGACATGATGTTAGATCATTAGAAGATTTTGTTTTTAGTACATTAAAATATCATAAAATATTTGTTCAATCGGTCATATAAAATAAATTCATGGGAAATGAGAAATTATTAGAAAAAATGTTTCACTACCAATGATTGGAGGTCAATATAATGATATCTACAAAGGATTGGTAATTTTATAGTGCAATAGATGGACTTCCTCATTTATAGGAAGTAAATGTTTTTAGGTGACCAGGTGAGACCCTCTAAAATTAAAGGGTGGACAACTTGATTGATATGTTTAAAGATTATTTGAGTTCATGATATACATAGTGGTACAATCATAGTGATAGTAACTTTGTACTTATGAAGTAATAAAATCTCACAGTGTTCTCCAATGGATGAAGGGTGAAAATCCAAACCACGTAAAACTAAATTGTTCTTTATTGTTTCATTTTTATGTATGCTTGTGTGTGCCTATTTTTTTGGAGGAATTAGTGCATATTGATTTAGGTATGAGATCATAATGTATTTTGTTACTATTTTTCTTAGGAACCTTTAAGGAAAGTATACAATTTGGGTAATTATATATCATCTAAACATGATGAATCATTTTTTTCTAATCAAGGAGGCTTCTTCTGTCGATGAGATTGGAAATTTATATGTTAGAGATATCAAAAATCTTCATATAATGCCTAAAAATATTTTTTCTGATAGGGGCCAACTGTTCAACTCTCAATTTTGGAAAGGTATTTAGTGGGATTTTGGATTGAAAATGAAATAGGGAACCACTTTCCACCCATAGAGTCACGGTAAATCTAAGAAAATTATTTTAAATATGGAGGAAATTCCATGGTCTTGTAATCTCAACTCAATATCTCATGGGAGGATCACCTATCTATAGTAGTGTTCCCCTAAAATAATAGATATATTTCCACTATATAGATGGAAATTTTTTATGCTCTTAGTGGATGTACATGTTTTTCACCTCTATGTTGTTCTGAGATAAAAAAATATTTAGTTATCAGGATTTGCATCATCAAATAAATGACCAAAGTTATGAAAATAATCTAGAAATGGATAATTATGGAATAAAATACATATAAATCCTATATTAGCTTGTGAATTAAACCTTTTAAATTCAAAGTGGGTGACCATGTTTCCTTAAAATATCTCTAAGGTTGGGTCACCATCATATATGAAAGAAAGAGAATATATCTTTAAGGTATGTAAGTACTTTTGATATATTGGTCTAAGTGGGAGTAGCTACCTATCAATTGGATTCACCTCTTAAATTCATATCCAGGTAAAATAATTTTCATGCATCTTAATTAGGGAAGTAAATTCCCAAAAATGACATGTGATTTGGTATAGTGATATATATATTGGGTCTGATGCATCCTAAATAGATAATCTAATATGCATTATCAACCTAAGTTAAAAATTGTTGTGGGGAAATATTATACCTTTTGTGTGAGTTAGGTGGGAATATGAGTATCTCAAAGATAAAAATATGGAGTGATAAACTAAAATTAGAATCCAATGGAATGAATTGTTTTCTTAAGAATCTACTTAAAGCATCTTAAGTATTAGAAGCCCAATAGTAGGGAGGTTGTAAAGACCCTAAACTCTTTAAATAGGAAATCACCTTTAATTTGGGTATTTAATTTTTTAGTTATATTTTTGGTGGAAATAATGCTATAAGAAGAATAGTGGTGTTTGGATAAGGATAAAGGGATAAATGGAAGTCAAACTTGGGTCTAGGAAACATCAAGTACCTAGTGTCCCTAGACTGGGTATCCAGTGGGGATCCTTATGACCTAGGGATTTGGTTTTGGGTTAATGGGTACCCAATGAATTACAGAGGGTACCTAATAGCTTCCTAGAAAAAATTACATTATTAATGGGTGTTTTGGACCTTTCAAACCCTAAATTAAATTATATCAATCCCCGATTTTGTTTATATCATTTACCCATTTTCACACCCATAATACTCCTTGGGATCTCTCTATGTTTTTATTCTTCCATCCATTGAATCTTCTTCAACCCCTTGTTTGGTTTGGTATCACTTAGTCAAAAAAAATCTTCTATAGAAATGTGAAGCCTTATCTTAACTCTATCCCCTTTGTTTCCTCTATTTTTTAAAACAGTAGGTGTAAACCCTACCTCAAAATGTTTAGATCCTATGATTCCATCTCACTATTTCAATATTCTTCTGATTTGACATTGGTGGATGGTTATTTTAGTTGATATTATGGTAATACCATGGTTTCCTTATCTTACATCAAATTTTTAGTAAGATGAGACCAATCCATATTTATATTTTTATTTTGGGTAAAATTATTAAGTCAAGTGGTTGATAAATCATCTTCCTTAAATCCCAATGAACTTATAAAAAAATTGAATTTTTAGAAATACCCATCCCCTTTCATATTCATTAAGGGTTTGGTTAGAAACAATTTAATATTGAGTAAATATAATTGAACTAAAGTGTTTTCATTCAATTAATTTTTTCTAAATGAGTTTGGATGAACTTGATCTAGTTGGGGATATTTTTATTATAACTATTAATTAGAAATTCATGTTTGAACAAATAAGAGAACTCTACTATACATGATTAAATCTCCCTCAAATTGGATGTATAGATCACCATAAATTCTATTTTTGTTTATTTCAAATACATTTTAATCCTATTTTTTTTAAAATTATGGACCCTCCTAGTATAAAGAGTTAATTATTTCAAATTTAATTCATGTGTTTAAAGTTTATAAACCATATTGGCACTTTCACTATATATTATTCCTATATATTTTTTATGTTTTTTGTATATAATTGATTCTAGGACACATTTTTTGGGGTAGATTATGACCACATTCTAAATATTGATTACCAACACCTTGTACAGGCCCCTCTAAAGGCATGTGTAGCCCCTTTTATATATTCCCTATGTAAAGGTAGGGCACCTAAGCATGGGACCAAGCTTCATGAAGGGCATTCCACCTGGATGGATTATTTTTGTATAATTGGATTGTGATACCTATTGATGGAATGAGGGATGTCTATGACATGTATTCTATGTTTTTTCACTCATGGAACACCACCTTGAGTTTCTTATTCCCTATTTGGTAGTCACGTTATTTATATGACTAGTTTTTTACACATTATACTCTTTTCAAGAATAGTAGGGATATTTTTAAATTTTTGTGATGTATACCTCGTATTCTCACAAAATATTATTCATTATGTGTAGTTATTTTGTCCACATACTTCCATTGATGACAGTTTATACTCATGGTAACCCTAAGTCCTACTTATTCATGTATATTTTATTATGGATCCATTTTGTGTGTATTTAATACCAAAGGGGAAACCATCACCCATGATTATTGAATTATCACCTAAAATTTTCACCAACCTATGGTGATCCATATTTTCATATGATCTCTTATAGAGACCTGACTGAACATCATTTAGGTTATTGAGACATAGTAATTATGTGATCTCAGTTTAAAGAGTCTTACATAGTGGGTACAGTTGATAAAGATTACTCTTTCAAATGAACAAGAGATAAAGTCCAAGATTTTACTATGATTTTATTGGTTAATCAAATAAATATATTCAAAATTTCTCATTATTATTTCCTTGTTTAAAAGTTAATTAAACTAAAAATCAATAAAATATCTTCAGGTTTGGATTCCACTTTAATGAGAAATAAAAATAAGTTAGATAATTCTATAAAAATGAACCAAAAAGATATATTCTATCGATTTTTATAAATGATGATGTTAATGTTATTTCTTAATGGGAGGAAACCCATCATTATATATTTTTAATTATTTAGATTTTGTTTTGTCTTTATAAAATAATATAGATATTTTGTGTTTTCTCCTGAAACTAAAATGGATTTGTTGTTTTATAAAATTTCTTATCAGCCGTATGATTATATTCTTTTGGTATTATCTTTATGATATAATGTTGGTATATTTTTTCTATGGAAGTTTTTTTTCTTGTAATTCATTTATATGGCTTCATAAGATATAAATAACATTACCATGTCTATCTACAATTTAATAATGAAGTGTTACATTTATTATGACATTTTCTTTATAATTCCAAAAAGCCATTTAAAAAAATGTTAACATAACATTCATCATTGAAACCACATGTGATGTTTTCCTAGTCATAGTATAAGATTATGCTTAATTTTTATTGAATTTATTTGATTATTTATACTCTGGATGTATATGATTACTTATATTATTCCATGCTTATATTGTGTTTTGAAAATAGTCTATTTTTGAGAATCTTATTTTCACTCATGGACATCTATGTTGTATAAAATCATATTTTCATAACTAATAGAACTATAGAACCTTTTTCATCACTTTTTTCCTATTTTTCATATAGAATTGTTGGTCATGATATGAATTCTAGAATATGTCTTGTTTTTCAATCAAAACTAAATGAAATTTAAAATTTTTATTAAAAAGAGTTAGGTATTTATTTTATTTTATTTAGACCATTTAGACCCAATGATACACCATCATGTTTTAACTATTTCATATACCTTAGAATCTATTATTATGCCTCATTATTATAAGAAAATATATCATATTGATTCCTACCCATATATTGGACATTTTCAGGATTAATATCCATCTAAGTGTGGGGGAGAGATTCATTTACATAGAGGGTTGTTTAAGGGATTGTGAATTATTTGATTTGCTTGGATATGGATTATGTCATAATTTTATCAATGTTTCTTTTTCAAAGTAACTCCATTCAGATAACTTATATATTTTTATACAGAAATATAAATTCAATTTGGTTCAAAAAATAATTAAAATTTTGGTTATTACGCGGTAACCCTCATATTAAGGTATACCTATAAAAGTGATAGACCATTACTTTAGGATATAAAGAGTTTTATATAACCTAATTTCATTGAAATTTTGTAAATTATGAGATACCTATATCTATCTTCTGGGATATCATCTCATGTTTACTTCTTGGGGTCCCAAAGTAACTCATCATAACTCATTCAATATGTTTTATTATTATTTTAACTGAGTGAGTTTTTTCCTATTGAGTATCTTATAAGGATTTATTTATTTATTTTCTTAGGGATAAAAAAGTTGTAAATTTTGGGGAGTTGGGGTAGTGATAGAGACAGTTGAATTAATATACCAGGATAATATTTTACCTTAATTTATACAAAAAAATTTCAAAATAATAATAATAATTATTACCCATCACTGAAAAACCTCAGAGATCATTTTATCCCAATATTATGTCTATGAGTTTAATGAAATATTTTAATTTCCAAATAGAAAATTTGTTAAATTCATGATAATTTTATGGAAAGCATTCATGTGTGAGATAATTGGGTATAATATTGATAAAATTTACATGATTGATGAGAGTGAAGGTAAATAAGGTCACAAAAATTTATAGTCATAGATATTGTTTTGAAATAAGATACGAGTGAAAGATATTTTTTTAAAAAAACATAATTTTAAATGAGCCAATATATCTTATAGGGAAAATATATTGATTTTTTTAAAACATTTCATTGTTATATTTGATTTTATTAAGGTTAAATTAATATTTATTGTGGATTATTTTTCCCATTAGTGAAAAAGTTTATATTTGGGTGATTTGATTTGAATGGGTTTTATTAATTTTTTATTTTCATTATAGTTTTAATTTTTTTAGTTAAACTATTTTTAGATTTTCATGGTATTGTTTTAGTTTGTTATTTTATTATTTTATTTAATTTTATATTAGTTATAGATTAATATTAGATATTAGATTTACATTAATATTAATATTATTTAGATAAAATATGTGAATGAGTGGTATGGGCTGGAGCTCTATATGCACATGTTCAGGGGTTCGACCTTCATTAATGCCCATTCATAATGTATTTTCTATGGTAGTTATAACAAGATACTTTAATAGAAACTATAATAGTGATGGGTATTATATAAAGTACTATAAGATCCAATTATTACAGTGGGAGAGGTACTATATCAGAAGTACCATTCAAAAAAAAGTGTCATTAGTATATGATATTGAGCTTTCTGGCCACAAGGCCTTTAGGCCATAAAATGTTGGGCCTTATGTCTACATAAAAATTATAGCATGCCAACTTTAAAGTGGGTAAACCCTTGGAAGGGGGTGTGGTTAGTCCTTGTTGGACCTTTGGTGTGTAGGTTATATGACTTGTTTATATCCTCTAGGACCTTAAATTATAATAAAATTCGGCATGAACTATGATCCTATAAATCCAAGCCTATGGCCCTGGAAAATTTACTAAAATGGAAACACAAACACACACACCAGAGTACTTGAGGTTTCAAAATAAAAAACATGTGGCACAAACATGCCACTGAGAAAAAACAAGATGTGGAATTCAAAGTTTATCACATAAACTTTTTTATGCATACTTCCTATTCTCTAAGGACCACCCCAATTATTCGGGTGATAACCTATCTTTTATGTAGGGCATCACATATTGATTTGATCAACCACATCTGATAAATATTATTTACCATTTGATATTGCTTTAGATTATTTAGTATATAGTTTCCGAGTTATAGCATTTAACACTTCCTAAATAGCATGAAGAGATGATTCAATAGGCCCTTTATCATTAGGGTAGGAACCTATAATATCTATTCTCTCTATAAAGATAATGAAAGGTCATTTATAGTTCTCATCACGAGTCTAATTATCCACATGTTTCCCAATTGTTCCTAGAGGCATAATTACAAGTATACCCTATAATGTTGGTGAAACATTATTATTTCTGTTTGGATCCTTGTGGACACAACCTAAAGAAAAATTTGAAACACCCTACCCACTCCCACTCACACTATGTCCAAGCTTCACAACATGAACTACTGTTCAATCACCAAGTGAATGATGGAGTGAGGTTCCCACACCAAAAACCTCTCCAATATTATCCTCTTTATTATCGGTTTCTGTGATATCAGGACCAATATTATCTATCTAAACTTATATAAACTATTGTGGAAAGTTTATAAGATTATTAGTCACATAAATAGAATCTACCTTCACTAGATTTGTATCAAGTGAAACACTTGACTCACTAGGTATTTATGGAGCATAATGAGATCCCACCATGGATTTAGGTTCCAACATCATGTTGAAATTTACTATTAAAGGAAAAACATTCTCAATTACATGATTCATGTAATAATATAGTGTTTCATACCTTGGGATCCATTTATATTTGACAGGATGAGATCCCATAATGAAAATCAATTTCATTCCCTTGATATTCTCATAGATCAAAAAAAAACTCCTCATGATTGTCAGTTGTATCTGGATCAAACCACCTCTCATTTCATCTGTCCTTGCTCACAACAGAACTTGGCTTCAAAGGAGGCCCTTTAACTATTTTTTCCAGTTTATATTTTCTTATATTCCTTAAAATAATAACCTTAGTGGAATAATTCACCAATGGGATATGGATGCAATTATCTTAAGCTTCGAAAGTTGTATTGAGGTTGTAACATGATTAATTTTATCCATGAGTTTATTCCTTATATTATCCAATTATTTGGAAGAAATACCACCAAAGAAACTTAAATAATAATAATAATAATTATAATAATAACAATAATAATAATAATTATACTATATTATAAAGGTAGATGATGAAGGATTGATAACTTATCTCTCTAAGTTCATATGATGATCTTGAAATTTCTGCTTGATCTCTAGTTACAATAGCCTCAATGAGTGATAATATAGAATTTCAACCTATTGAAAGATATTTTATACCCTTCCTAAATGTGTCATACTCATCAAATCATTAACCCTGATTATTTGTGGAATTAAATCATTGATTTTACAACTTTTAGGGCCTTTGAAACTAAAAACATAAGTACTGGATAATTTTCATATATCGTGGAAGGAATTCATGAAATGATACCCTAAAAATCATATAAGGTTGTTCCATTTGAAAATACTTTGAATTTTTCTCCATTTTTAGGTGTCCAGGTAGCATATGAGGCCCTCACAAATGATTCTGTAATAGAAAAGGCAGGAGTAGATGATCTAAATAAAGTGAGACCTAATCCCGTCTCATAGAATCTATGTGTTCTAGAGTCTTCCTAGAATCAAATATCATTTGAGGGGTTCTATAATGATTTGAATATTCTATCTAATTAATATAATGAAGAAAGGGGACACAACCTTTTTTTAAACTAGATGTGGCATTATTTCTTATAAGATTCAATAATTTAAGCTTTCTATTATTGTATATTTATCAATGAAATGTAAAGAGAATTGATGGAGTATTTTTTATATTTGTAAATTTATTATTGACAACTAAGGATTCAATGACCAGAGATTGAGAACACTAGGAAAAGGTTTTTCCATATTGTCTTCCCAATTGAGGCTATGTAGTCCAAATCATGGCGGTATGGCCTAGTTAATTTGAAGAATGGCTTCCTCCAAATTCAAGATTGGGACCTTTACATTAATCCATTAACTATGAAAAATTCCTTAACCAAGAATTGAGTTAGAATTAGAGGAATGATACGGTTCTTGTGATATCAAAAAATTATTGGGGATATTTCTTTGGAATTTGGAGTCACTATAAAGATATATAGGGAGACCAAAAAGGATAGATAAGATGACTTTTAAAGAATGTAGTAGAGGTTAATATTAGAACCCCTATGATTTAAACTATGGTTTTGACTACCGATGATTACTAGTTTTGTTTTATTGTAAAATATAAACAATTCCTGATTATTTCATGTTATCCCATAATATAGGATAAAAATACGAAAAATTACTAAAAATATTTATTTTCACCTCTCATGAGTTGAAATACCATAACATTTAAAGGTTCAGGAAGGGAAATTATGATACTAAAGGTGATTTCCAAATGAATAATTATTCTAATCAATCCTTAAGATATTGTAAAGCTACCAAGGATGATGAAGTATGGATGTTCAGAACCCATAAAACATGAGATGTTTTTATATAATAGATCCTAGATGATAATTATTTGGACTCTCGATTTGATGTCATTAGGGATGAAAATAACATAGATTCTGAATCAAATATCTATGAATCCTAGGAAGATCAAGTTGGACATTACTTGAATTCATCTACCATAAAATAGAAAAAATCTATTTATGTGAACACCTTATCCGTAAATTATTTTAAGAAACCAAAACCAAGGGACAATGGGAATGTACAAGATAAAAAATCTAATTTAAAATCAAAGGATGGTTGTGATGGGATGTCTAATATTATTCTCCCTACTATCCAACCTAGGGATCTCTTTGATGACTATCTGAATGAATTAAATAAGGATAAAACAACAATGGGAATAGATATTATAGTGATAAATTTTTTCATAAAAATATTAATAGTGTTAGAAAGTACAAGCCTGTATATATTTCTACATACATAAAGTTGAAGAGATCTATCTACCTTGTGAATATCCCAAGTTTTAATTCAATTACAACTAGGTTACCATAGAATTCTAGCTCTATTTTTTATCCCCATTTCTCAAGTGAGACTAATGGTAAGGGGCATACTACCTGTGTGGATCCCAAAAAAGTTAGATCTAATACACTTTTTCCCCCAACAATGATACTTCTTTAAGGATTATTTCATCACATACTACACAATATACCAAAATTTGTATCTATGGTGGTGATTCTAAAGGGTTTGATAAGCTATCAAGAAATGAGAGTTTTGGTCATGATGCTAATATATTTCCATCAACCTCAATGATACAACATGATCATAAAGTTACCCAAGAGTTTTTTATGAGATATACCAATATATTGGTAAGGATACAATAGAAAGTGGCTATCCAAATCCTCACACTATCTCTAAGAGAGAGAATATATTTAACAAGATTACAAAACGAGCTGATCACATAGCAGTGAATCATTCATGGAGGAAGGTGACAAGTCTTATGCTATTCAAGATGAAGGAAATACATCAAGTATTGATTATATCAAGGACCTCAAGACATTAAATAAAAAAGCCTCCAAGATTGGTAATAATTAGAAAGGGATTGGGAATAAACCAATAGGAGTGGATACAATAGTTAATGTTACCAGGAGAATATTTTAACAGAATACAATGTTAGTGGGTTTTAAGAGAATAGGATCCTCAAGCCTCTAACAACCCCACGCCCTTGATAATAATGTTGGTTCTCAATTTGATGATGATAAACCTTGTAAAAATCCTGAATCCTAGTGGAGGGGTTATCACCCAAGTGGTTGGGGTGATGGAAGATCTCATTCTTATTGATGATTTTTCTTTTTTTACTAGCTTCAAGAGGCAACTTCTCTAATATTATCTCTCTTGTTTTTTTTCATTTTTCTTCTTTAATTTTTTGGTAGTGGTTCTTCACTAATTTTCAAATTCTACTCTCCTCTATAGTACTTTTCTTTTACTTTAATAAGGAACCATGAGTTTGGATTCCCAAACTCACAGTTAAAGGTCATATTTTATTATTATTAGATAATTTTTATTATAATTATATGTAATTTATATTAAAGTCAATTATAGTTATTATTATTACATATATAATTTTTATTATTATTATTTTTATTAGTTTATATTATTATTATTACTTAATTGTAATTATTTATTTATATAATCTTATTCTGCTTCATTATGTGTATTATTATTTTTATTATATATAATTATGTATAAGTATTTGTATCATTAATTATATGTATTATTATTATATCTAAATATATATATATCACATTATTTTTACGTTATTATATATAATAAATCTTTGATATAATTAATTTAACTTTAATATTATATAACTTTTATAGTAGTAATTTTAGTAGTAATAGTAGTACTAATAATAATAATAATAATAAAAATGGAATGATCCATGGCTTTGAAACCCATTTACTAATAAATTTATTAAATAAAAATTCACACACATAATACATGGGGTTTCAAGTGAAACAATGTAGCATAAATTCCACCAAATTCCAATCATGAGAACATACACAAAGAAAATAAGGATACCTAGTGAAAAGTATCCCACATAGTTTTCTAAGCCTCATCATCATCACCGAATACTTTGAAATTGCCTTCTCTACCCCTAGAGACACCTCATTTAGTAGAGTGTTAACCTCTTCTCCATTGATTAGGAGTCCGTGAAGTGTGAACCGTGTATGATAACTCTCCCACATTATCCTCTTGAGGTACTCCAGAATCCTATGGTATATATCCTAAATGAGGCTCCCATACTTTATCAAATCCTTTAGATCCATCCATGCCATTATATAGAGAATCATACCAAATTATAGTCTTTTGAATATCTAATTCTTAATTTTTATGGGGTTTCTCCTTGGATGACTCTCCATCCAACTTCACCAAGTTAGGATCCCCACCCAGTCTTGGAGGGTTAATTCCATATTTAGTTAAGAGGGTATAAGGACTTCACTTTTTACAATAGTAAACTTTTTTAAAGATATCTAGATAATTTCTATCAGACTAATGAGAATTTATAGAATCTAGAATAGGGAAAATGTTGGGATCCATATTTCTCATTTCCTAAGACCCGAAGATATAGATATTTTTATCTCCAACATTCCTATAACCTAAAAATCCATAGGGGGGGGGGGTAATCCTTTTCATCAACTATATAATATTGTTACTACAATACCCTTGGAGTAGTCACCATTATGACATGATCAAACAACCCAATGGTAGTAGTCTGATAATCATCAATTAAAGAGTCCTAGATCACATCCTTTCCAAGGGGAGCAATGCACTTTTGTGGAATCCATTTGATGTCTCATTAAGATTCTTATAACTGCAAGTTTGGTCCCAGAACTAATAGCCTTATGTGACCCTCTAGGTAAAGTCTTATTCAATGAATGAGAAGATTTGTTACATTTATAACATAAACAATTCAAATATGCACCCCTAATAAAATCATATGAGTTAAAAGAATCATAATCAGATGAATCAAACTATTTGGACCGACCAATCTAACTAAACATGGTAGCCTTCAGGATATAGAATGGTTTTTACTCTAGTCTTGTGGTCTTACATCCTCTAAATTTTAATTCTATATCTCATCTTCCCTCACCTAATCTTAAGGGTGTGGCCCTTCATTGAGATCATAATCCAAATCTTCATTATAATCCAATCCAGTAGCTTTTGAGGATACTTTTAGAACTTGAGAAAGTTGAACCAAATAAAGATGTTCAATATTATTCATTTTAGTTTTCATAGGTGATATTTTTACCTTTACATTCACCAAAACGATCATAAAATTCCCTTTTATAGTATTTAAAAATCCAGATTTCCGACTAGAATCCAAGACATTATTATCAACCGCTAAAGTATTCTGGGCTTGGAAATCTATAAAAAGAGGTTTATGTTTCCTCAAAGGTGAAATATTCACCATGATATTCCCCTTTTCCATATGACCAATCCCTCCATTCAATTTTAATAATTCATTATTTTTTTAATTGAGTATGTAAGTAGGGGCTTGGAATTCTCCCATAAAGATCTACATCCATGAGGACAGGGGTTTAAACCTTGACGATGCTCAATTTGAGGGTATTTTCCACAGGATAATATAGAAGAAATATAGTAGTTTAGTATTATAGAATTATAATAGATGGGTAATGTAACTGGCATTGTAGCAGGTAGTACTATTCACTTAGATGGGTCTTCAGGTCGTCTTTTAAGGGAATTCATCCCATATAAGGCTCCAAAATTATTATAGATTTGGGAAATTGGGCCACCACTTCAATAAGGGGACTTTGGGGAATCAATAAATTATAATATATTCCCAATGAGGGATTATTAATCCCTACGGGGAGAGATGAGGCTTGACCTACTAGGGTGACTGAGTGTGTATGTGTTTGTAGATTATAATCTCTTCCACCTAATATAGATTATTATCATTATTATTATTATTACTATTAAAATTATTGTGATCTATCCAGTAGTTGAGTGGATAATTGTTATCACATCACATATTTCTTGTTGGAGGTTCAACCCTCAACAAACAACTATTTGAAGGATTTTCAAGGGTGTTGAGATCTAATTAGTGGTGGAATTTCATAGTGTTATGGAATTTTTTATAGGTGGGGAATTATTCTTTTCACATGTTTATTAGGTGGGTTAATGAAGATGTGGGTGTGTTGCCACTAAGGAGGCGTATTTTCATGGTAAACATAGGTTTTCCATTATTGATGAAAAATAGATGCTAGGTGGGATGATAGATGGATTTAATGGCCATACAAGATGAAATAAGGCACCTTTCATGATTTTCATGAGTTCATGAACAAAAATAGATCCATGCACTAATTTGAAATATATAAAAAAAAATAAATATGGATTGTTTACAAGCTTCCAAATCGTGCCCTTATGGGCCATCAATTATAGGTCCAAATAAGGTTATTTAAAAATTATAATAATGTCTAATATATGATGTTTATTTTCTCTTGTGAGTGGAGTTAGTTTATATTCCATGTTGACCCATTGAGTGTGCATGTATGTGTTTATGTTTTCACTTTATAAATCTTATATATAATATATTATTATTATTATATAGGGAAATTGTGATGAAATGAGAGCTTCTCTCTCTATTACTCTATGATGATCATGATCTCATTTCTTAATCCTTGAATATGATGGATTTTTTGAGTGAAATTCTAGGAATTCCCTTGGTGGAAGGTGTTATTTACTATGATTCCACTTCTCTCAAGAGAATTTCTATTATTGATTCAAGAAAGTGAACCCTTGATCCCCCAGATCTTAGGGCTCTCATTGGTCAAAAGGGTAAGTAGGTCTCCTATACATAGATTGTAATCATAAATCCTATATTGAAAAATATTGATTCATAAAATGTGAAATGAATCAAGAAGTATTTGACTAATTCTTATGATCTAGGGGTTTATATTGAATCTAAGGATCTTGAAGACGTGATATGGGTATTTTTCTTGATGTTATAGATCCTTTAATGATATTCGTGATCTCAACTATTTGAGTGGTTGAATTTTAAAGAAAGGGAAAATTCCATTTATGTAATTGAGCAGTGGAATCATCACCGATAGGAACAACAATTGTAAGCACTATATTATCATTCCACTACCTTTTTAGTATAAGGATAATAGATTGAGTTTTATTGATTCTAAGAAGAAAATATCATAGTGTTCGGGATTTTGTGATTATATAATGACATCATTGGGGAAAGGATACTTCCACATAGTCTTTACCTTTATAGGACTCAAATAAAAGGTGTGGGGTTATGGTTTTTTCAACATAAATCCATGAATTCCTAGAATTCTAGAATGAATCCCATTGTTTTACCCCATAAATATGAAAAAATCTATCACAAAATTCCAGGTTCATATTATGGGGTTTAGTTTGTTTCTATAGCACCAAAAAATTCAATGGAAAATATATTCTACCATTGGATATCTAATAAAGATAGATAGTGAAACCAAAATGGAAAAGTATATGAAAATTTCAAGGTTATTAGTTGAAATTGATCTTAGTATCCCTTTGAATAAAACAATTGTATTTATTTATTTGGAATTAATTTTTTTGATTGAGAATGAAAGGGTCCCTAACTTTTTTATGGGATGAATCAACATTGGGAATGTCATTATAAAATTTCAAATAGGAATAACTTGTATGAATTATAGAATGAGAGTGTATTACAACGAAAAATGTAAAAGGAAAGTAATAAATAATTTAATGGATCCGTACATTGCAAAAGGTTGCACAGGTGTTGAGACTGAATCTAGAAATACTCAGGCATTGGATGTTCAAGACTAGAACAACAACTGAGATAACAAGAAATATGATCTGACTCTTAATGGATCAACAAGTAGTCTTTGAATAAGAAAAGTTAACTCACTAGGGTTGGATTTTAGAATGAATACCCCAATATATATTTGATCATAAAACATCAAAAAAGAGGTTACCAAGCTCACAATGTAACCAAATCTCAATTTGAGTCTGACCTTGAATTTACTATACAGATGTAGTACACAGAGAGTGATCAATAACTACACTTAGTTTATTTACAGGAAGATATGTTCTTTATCTCTAGTTATATCATGGGTTAAAAAGAAGTCATAGGGTTTAACTCCCATTCCCAACTGAAAATGAATGGATGAAAAAAAAAGACAAATCACTATACCTAAATAAGGATTTATACAAGATTGTTTTTGGGATGGAAATTCATATTAATCCTCTGAAGATTAAATGTATAAAAGGAAAAAAAACCCTAGGAACTTATGCCTTTATTATAGATATTAGTAATAATGATAGTGCTAGGAATACCAATATTACAAATATATCTACTATAAGGGATTTAGATGGATACACTTCTTTGGAGAATGATCAAATAATGAATGAAAAACTATATGGGATAACAGTTTCCAATACTCTTTCTATAAAGTTTGATGGTAATGTGCATACTTCTCATGTGGTGGCCGACATGAAGGTTGGAGGCAGTGGTGGAAATCCACTCATGGGTGAACCCTTTATAGATAGAACCCTCTTACATGGGTATTATATTAATCTAAAGGTTAGTCATGTAGGTAAATCTAACACTCTAGGGAAAGTGGATCTATTAAGTTTGAGCTCAGTCCAAATTAGGAATAACATCACCATAAAATCATATGTTACTCTTGACCATATTGAAATTGATACTGCAACATCTAGTACAAATCTATTACAAGATCTAATTTATCTACAATATGGGACTGGGGATAATTCACCAGTAGTACATGGCCAGCCCCCTTTAGCAGTCCATACCATTGGTAGTGATGTTAATATGATGTCAGAAAAGGTTATTCCTAGCGATTAAAGAAAGGAACTTCAAATTGGGAAAACCAGGGGAGAAATAATCTTAAATATATTGGAAAATATGAAAAGATCTAGTACTATGGAATCATTTATAAAAGAATTTGATTTTTCCCATACTATTATCACTGATGTGGTCAAGAAAAATGCAGGGAAAGATACAATCCAACAGCCAAGGGGAAGTTATAAACCTAAGTATGAGTCAAATAGGATTGATAGGGATCACAGAATATGTTCATCTAGAGATCAGGATACTCGGGACTTAGAGGTTCTCACCTTTTTTATGACAACACTGGTTATCG
The DNA here is from genome assembly GCA_963277665.1 of Viscum album. Taxonomy (NCBI): domain Eukaryota; kingdom Viridiplantae; phylum Streptophyta; class Magnoliopsida; order Santalales; family Viscaceae; genus Viscum; species Viscum album. Next base: position 1,905,892,663 of record OY728151.1, read on the forward strand.
AGTTGATGATGAAAAACATGGAAAAAACCAAAATCTTGGAGGACATGTTGTTATCCAAGAGGTCAAAGTAGAGGTTGATCTCTCTCTTATTGATGAAATTTCTTATTTTTCTAGCTTAGAGAGGCTTCTTCTTTAAGTCTATTTATCTTGTTATTTTGGGAAGCCATTTTGTTGGATTTTTGTGATAGTGGATTTTCACTGTTTTCATATTCCATTTCTCCTATCTTCCCTATGTTCTCCTCAGAAATTATTAATAAATTTGATGGGAATGGGTTCTTCTGGCTTATTACCCAAATCATCTTGGATTATTATTATTACTATTATTATTATTATTATTATTATTATGTTTTTAACTGAATTTTTTTCTTAAACTTCATAATCTACGAAGGTCACACTTTAGGGGGATCTCATCATTCAATCATCTTCATATTCATTTAGGGCATGCCATCATCTATATCCCCCACACCAACACCTCACCACCTATGCCTCTACCATTACTAGAACCCTAGCTGGAGTAGCTCATAGTGTCCAGTTCCACCTCCCTCATCCATCATCTCTGGGGGTTTTATGGGGTTTAAAAAAATGGGTATAAGTTTTTAATATTTTTATATTTGGGGTTGAAAGGAATTGAATCCTTCAACACCTTTAAGTAATCCAAAAAGTTTATAAAGGCATCGAATCCCTCAATGCCTTCAGTTTTCACCATTTATTTTCTTCATTTTATTTATTATATATATATATATCTGTTTGTGTGTGTATAATAATTTTTTAGCAGAATTTAATTTCCATTATATCCATCATTTATTTTATTAAAGTAATCCTAAAATATAACTAAAACCATCTCCAAAATCTCTCTTTTATAAGGGAGGGTGTCTTGGAAATCCATATATATTTCCAATGTGGGATTTAGTTTCCTCTTTTCCCACATAGGAATAATAATATATTATTATTAAGAACACATTATTAATAATTAGAAATTATTTAATAATAAACATCTTGTTCTAATTAATTACTAATAAATAATTTTAATAATAAAAAATAATAATTAAATATTAACAATTACTATTAAATCTTAATAATTAATAATTAATAATTAATTATTAATTAAATAATATTAATTACTAATAAATATTAATTATTTATTAATATTAACTACTATTTAATATAATTTACAAATTAATATTAATTACTAATAAATATTTACAATTATTAATTAGTTACTAATTAATAATAATAAATATTTTACTACTAATTATTAATTAATTAATTAGTCAATGGAGAAAGGGGTTTGTTTATACAACGTCTAGAGGAAATGGAGATTTTCTAGTGGAAATCAAACCACAATTGGTAGATATGGATCCAATATCCATGCCGCTACTTCGATTGGGACTGTTTATCATGGTCGCGCATCTATTTCTGATGAAGATTCGTGTTCTCTTGCCTCATACAGGGAATTGTCTATAGGTAGGATTGTGAGAAAAGGAACCTTGGATTTCATAGAGGAAAACTCAGATACAGTATTAGAGAGGCTAGAAATGGGTAAAAACTCTCTAATTGCAAGGATCACTCTTCCCAAAGGCGAGAAACCATGGAGGCTCGAATATTTGGTTCATAGGGTTTCACAAATCGGGGGTTCTTTAGACTAGAAGTGCATCTCAATTAGTTATGGATTATTCCAATACTTATTTCCTTGGGATAAACTCAGGAAATGTGCATGGAGATTAGGATCCCTATACCTTAAGCCTGGTATGCTGCAGTTCCATGAATGTAGCTTGGAATTTAATTTGTCAAATGTTAAAAATGCATTTGCGCAATTATGGATTAGGATCCATGGGCCCAACTATATCATATGACACCCTATAATGCTACATTATATTTACAAGGAAACAAGTGTTCCATTTAGACTTGATAAAGAGAATGAATAGGTAATATTCATTTATTTTTCAAGAATAACAGTGGAGGTAGACCTTAGTGCCACTCTTATTGAGAAGGACATTCATTCCACTCTGAAAGATGATATTCATATACTTGTAGTGTATGAAAATTGTCCCCATTACTGTGTGGATTGTAATTGTTTTGGGAATTATAAATATTTGTGTCAAAAGATTTTAATTTGTGATAATTGTAACTTAAGAGGCCATTTTTCTAAGGATAGTAGAAGAAAGACTAATGGTAAATGCTTGATGAAATGTGACTCAAAACAAGTTGATGGTCTGCAGGGGATTTTTGCTCCCTTCGAAGTTGAACCATCTTAGGTTTCAGTCAATGTTGGCATACTTTTACAGTCTACAACTGGGGATCCTCTTTAATAAAAATAGAATCCAACCCCATATATATTGGATGGTGGAGAGGTTGGGATTGAGAACCTTTATTTGGTTATTCATCTAAGGTCATGGTATAATATCATGTCTGATAAAGATAACTCTTATGCTAGTGATTTTAGGGAGGTACATAGTGAAGAGGGTGATAAAAAAACTGATCATGAGCTTGAAGCACAATATGGTGTTGATATCCAATTATGGAATGATAATAGATTAGTTTTCTCAAGGAATAGAAAGTGTAAAGTAAAGATGGATTTTTTTATGCCATCAAAGGTTTCCAAGGAGAATCAATGGCATTGGAGGATGATATCTCAATGGGTACTAATTCCCTATTGTTGGCAATGTTAACTGGTACAGAAACTATCATGGATTTGAATTAAGTAGATTCATGAAAGTCAAATGTTGGTAATGAGAATATTTCAAATATTGATCAACTGAATTCAAACAAGAATAAAGACAATAATGAAGGGATTATAATGTCTACTGGAACCAGTTTGGTAGCTCCCAGTTTGGGAATGAGATGTAATTCGGATTTTCAAGCTACCATGCCTATGACTAAGACCTAAAGGACTTATAATGAATAGTTATTGGCTATGTCACTTGGCATGGATACTACCATTCCCACTGATTTGAAGCAGGATTATTTAGGCAATCCAAATATTGTCAGTTATTTGGTTTAAATGATTGATCTACTAAATTCAAGTAGGATTAAAGGTAGTAATGGGATTTTATTATATGCTAGCACCAATGTAGTAGCCCCTAATAAGGGAGGGGGTAATTCTATGTTAGAGGCTGCTACACCCATGGATGAACCTAATACATTACATGCACCAGATGAGTTTGTGAAATGTAATGAGATTCCCTGGTTTTCACATCAGGTGACTCCCAAATACATTTTTTTTATGATACCAGGATGGCTGGTACTTTGGTTAGAGGGTCAAAAAAATGTTCCAATGATGTTGAAAATGTTGAGGATAATATTATACACTCAGTTTCTATAAGTCCTATTATGGGAGCGCATATGTGGATCGAAGGTAATGATCATGCGCAAAATCCATTTGAGAATCCTGCCTCCAATATTAGTAAGGAGAATGGAAAAACATGTACTATGGAACAAAAAAATTGATGAAACAAACACTGATAATGATGAAAAATCTTTTGATGAAGGAGGAGGACCATGATAATGCTCTATGTTATGGAGAAGAGGAAGACACCCTCGAGGTCGTGGTGGATGCATTTCTCATCAAAACATGAGCACTTGTTCTCATGCGACTTGATCCTTTTCTGAGTTGGTAATGTATTAGATTTTTCTTTTGTTTGTTTTTGCATCCCTTTCTACTTTCTTGATGAGGGAAGGTCGTTGTGTGACCCCATTATATCTTTGTTTTTTCTCTTTTCTATTTAATAAATTGGCTTTGGCCCCAATCTTTATGAAAAAATTAATTAATTATTTAGTTACTAATTAATTAATAATTAATTAGTAATTATTATTAAACAATTACCAATTAATATTCAAAATTATTATTTAGTTGCTAATTATAATTTTATTTATTAATTTAGTAATTAATTAATAACTACTAATTATTAATAAACTTAATAAAAATAACACTTAATTGTTATTATTAATTATTAATGAATTATAGTTTCTTAATAATATGTAATTAAATAATTAAATAATAATTATTAATATTTTTTAACTAAATATTTTTTTAAAATATTTATTTGAAATTATTTAATAATAATAATAATTAATTATAAATAAATTAGTAATTTATTAGTTAATTAGTAATATTATTAATGAGAAAATAATATTTATTAGTAATTGGTATCTTTAATTAGTAATTAGTTATTATCTAATTAAAACATAATTAATAATTAATAATTATTAATAATTTTAAAAAACAACTATTAATTATTATTAATAATTCTTAATGAATTTTAATTAATTAATAATAATAAATAAATATTAGTAATTAATTAATAACTATTTATTATGAATAAAATTTACAAAAACTATTAATTATTATTATTAATTATTTTTGAATTTTATTTAATTAATAATAATAAATAAATGATAGTAGTTATTTGATAATAATAATTAAAATCTAGAAATTATTTAATTTAAAATTAACAAACAATTAATAAATTAATTATTAATTAAATAGTAATTATTATTAATAATTAGAAACTAAATAATTATTTTAAATATTTATCAGCAATTTTTTAATAATAATTTTTAGTATTTATTAATTAATTAGAAACTGAATAATTAATTAATAATTAATAATTAAATTATTTTTTAAAAAAGTAACTAAATAATAATTTTAAATTTTTATTAGTAATTAATATTAAAAAACTTATACCTATTTCTACTATTTTTTTAAAGAACCACCAAGAAATCCGATATGATTCCTTCCGTCACTACCATGCACTAGCCTTGCATTATCCACTATCATTTTCACCTCCTTCCTCATCCACATTAGCATCCCACATCACCACCATAACGATCAAGCCAACACCTTGCCTCTTTCCCACAATCTATCTAAATCAAGCATTAATCTATTTTTATGCTTCATGAGTGTGGATCATTTTTTATGTGTACAATGAGTGCGTAATAATCCACCGTTCCTCCTTAATTATCATTGATAGTTTTTTTAGCGAGAATCTATAAAAGTTCCATGATTATTTTAGTAATAATTTTTTTGAAATTATTTTCTTATTATAAGATGCATTTTTTATCTCAATGTGAGGATAATTATTTTTTTATGGGATGTAAATGAAATAAGAAAATCATTTTTTATAGTTTTTAATAATCTTATTTCTATTATCACTACTACTAAATTGACTTTTATCATCTCTTAGAATGATATTTTTTAGTGCTCACAAAGTACCTATGTTCTAAGCGCATTTAAGAGCCAGTCTTTATCAGCAGTGAATAAGTGCTGATAAATCACCCTTTATCAGTGCTAAAAAAGGGATAATAAAGGGGATCTTTATCAATGATTTTTCTAGCACCGATAAAGGGTATGTTTATCAATATTTTTTTATCATTGATAAAGAGTGCATTTTTTAGGGATAAAAAAATCACTGATAAAACTAGAAAAAAAATATTTTTTAACAATATTTAGGCATTCTTGGTCATACCCCATCCCCCCTTTTCAGTGCTCTCCCACTACCACCCTCTCTACTCACCCATGCTCATATGGATTCAAACAGAAAGTGAATGCCTTTACAACAGAAATATATTATTATCTTCTATATTATATGACATATATATATATATATTAAGAGATATCTTTTTTATCCATATATTTATATAATTATTTTTAAATACATTTATAAAATATATGTTTGTGGGTGTGTATTTATATATATGTCAGTGTGTATATATATAATATATTTTATATTTATATAAATAAATTATATATTAATATTAATTCACATATATTAGAATATATATAAAAATTTATATGTGTTTATTAATACCCACACACACATATTTATATATAAACATTATATACAAATTTTCATAACTATATATGTATTCACACATTTTTATAAGGTAAATAAAAAGGTTAGATATTTTTTAAAATAAAAGGGATAATAATTATTTCCATTCGGTTTATATATTTTAAAATATATTCTATATATAAATATGTTTAAATATTTATTTTATAATTAAATTTTTATTAGTAAATATATACAAATATGTATATATATGTATGTATTTAATTATAGATAACACTACAATATGAAAAAAAAAAAAATTTGAACACCATAATATCTATATAAAAGTAATACATGAGAATAAGTTCAGTCACCATGGAAAAAATACAATAAATCCCTCTTGAAAGAAACTAAAATTCCACTAAATATTCGAAAACTAGGGTATCCCATCTAAGAACTCATTTTTGGAGGCGATTTAGGACTTTTATGATTAATAAAAAATAGAGACCAAAGTTTGTGGGTACAAATAGTGTATATCTATTCACATGATTCAATTTTACATCTCATGGAGCCCAAAAAGACAGCCGTATCAAATGTTATGGATGTTTGAAGTTCAAGTACTATTTTAAACTTATCTTAAGATACTAATTTTTTTTTTCTATCACCAAAATGAACTTAAATGTCTATCACTCAATACTAATTAGAAAATTATCAATTAATATTATTTTTAATCATTTTATAATCCATTTTTCAGTTAATATATTATATATTAAGTGTAGATAAATTTTTAGTATTATAAAAATCAAATTTAATAAAATATATTAATAAAAATATAATTTTATATTAAAATATTTTTTTAAATAATAGATATATTTTTTATTTTATCACGAATAAAAAAATACTTACAAAGGGTTTCTTTACTAACACTAACAAATATTGACAAAAGTGACTTTTATCAAAGAGAAAAAAATACTGATAAAGGTTGCCTTTTATTAGCACAAAAAATCGCATTGATAAAAGTCAACCCTTTTCAACTTTGTTTTATAATAATGGAAAAGGTGATAGCTTAATTAAGTGAAACTGATAGCCATATATTAAACTACAAATTTAATTAATTTAATCAAAATTTTACCATCCTTGATTTTATTTTTTTAAAAAGTAATGTTTAATATTAAATATAGCAAATTTTATATGAAGTTGTTTAAGTGATATCTAATAAGAAATAATATTAAACTAATAATTGAAAAATATTTTACATTACTTTGAGAGAAATGAGTCTTATTATTTTTTCACATAAATTCAATAATTAATTTAACAATTTAATTTACTTGTAATGAAATCTTAAATCAATTTGGAAATATAAAAATATTTTTTTTAAAAAATAATAACATTTATAATTAGGGACAATTGAGTAAAATATTATTTCAATAATAAAAAACATTATTTTATAGAATTTGTAGTAATTTATTCTATAATTTTTTTATATTGTACCATTAACTCAGTTTCTCTAACTAAGACTATAACTCATCCTAGAGACATCACTCATATATTCTATTACCCAAAAATCCATTTTAATACCTAAAAAGGAAAATTTTAAGAAATAATTTCATACCTTAAGCCCAAGGTCTCAATATACTTCACATATTTTAAACTTTTTATCCTAAAAAATACATAATCAGGATCATAATAAAAAAAACTTTTATTAATAAGTAGATATATTTCAAAAAATAAAATCAATATATATTCATATCAATCAATCTCGTGAACCTTAAGGAGTTATTTCTCTCATAATAAAAAAAATTAATTACCATCATGAGTGAAAACCATTATAAAACACTAGTTCTTAACTTGAAATCTAAAAATAACCTCCCATGATCCACATAATACTTATAGAAACTCTGATCAGTCTTTACCTACTCATGGATCACCAAAATTTATTTTTAGTATGTTTTTCCATTTCTAGGGTGAAAACTAATTCCATGTAAATCTCTATCTAAAAAAATAGGACCTATGATGTAAAGCCCCATGTTTTGGTAATTTGAATTAATTGCATAAATAATTATAGAAATTAAAAAGGTCTGATTTAGATCAAATTTTATGACCTTAAAATAGTTTTAATTTTTAATCAATTAATTATAAAATTTCGCAGTCAAACGGTGATATAAATTATATGGGACACAAATTAATTAAAAATAAATGATTAATTATTTAATAAATAATTTTAAAAAATCATATAATTGTTTCATTATTTATATTAATATTTTTTGATATGGGATCATGTTTCTAATTTCCTATTTGTATAAGAGGTTAAAATGGGAAAAACTTTAATTTTAATTTTAATATTATTCTATAATTTTTGATTAACTTATAGATTATATATCCAGAGACTAATTATCTAATTGTTATTTTTTATTAAATCATGAATTTTTTTACATAGGGGAGAGAAAAAATATTTTATGTTATGTTGGGATATGATGATTAAAAATAAATGATTCAATTATAAGAGGATTGGTTAGGTATGTATGTTTAAAAAGATGGGAATAGTGGTAATTTGGGGTATGAAAACACATTTTCCTATTATTTATTTATTTATTTCTCTCTCCTCTTTATTTTTTCCCTCATGATTGTTTATACCCCTAAATAGTATTGCATGGATCCAAATCCATGAATCCATGTTTTAATATTCCTCATCTATTGATGGATTCTCTTATATTTTGAAACCAAGTAAAGACACTCAAACCTTTGATTCTATCCTTTATCATTTTCCCTTGGCACCACATTAGCGAAGGAATTATTCTTAGTCGATTAGGTAGTGGGGTTAGGTATAGGCATAAGTTTTATTTTTTCAATCATGAAATTATAGTCTATAGATTTTTTTCTTATTTATATGTGATGAATTTCTAATCTTTTATGTAGGTCGATAATAATGATTTAAGAGTATATTTTCGTTTGAGAGTATATTCTTTCATGGAAATTAGGGAGTTGATGTTTAGAATTATAGTTTTAAGACTGATTTAAACTCTTTATTTTGGTATCTACAAACATTATTCCTTATTTTCAATTACAATGGAGGTTTCACATTTTAAATACTATATTTGTTTCTAAATAGTTAAATATATGTTGGAATTTTATTTTTACAAAAGAGATTGTAGGTGGAAATATATTTTTTTTTATTTTTTTATTTGTATGACTTAATGAATTGTGTTATGTTTAATTAATTTATTAAAAATATTTTGGATTGTTATAAGTTCCTTAGAATAAATGGGTTAAATTACTAAAAATAATCTTAAATCATGTATATTTTATTTCATGTTATTTAATGATTGATTATATTAGTTATGATCTAATTAATTGGATATAATTTTCACTTATTATAAAGAGGTAAATATTTTCCTACATTTTAAAAAGTGAGAATTTTATTTTTAATTACTTATCAATTAGTTGAAAACCAATTTAGATTAATTAATTATAAATTTCTTATTTTTTGGTTAATGAAAATAATTATTTTAGTAGTTATAACTTGACAAATTTCTAGAATATTTGGTTATCATATGAAATCAATGAATTATTTTATCTTGCTTTTTTTATTAAATATTTTATGAGAATTATATAATTAAATGTCCATGGGGAGTTCAGGTCATTTTTTCCAAATCATAATTATGAGCTAAACACATATGAGCATTATTGAAGTAGCAATCTCGCTACTTAAAAAAATAAGGGTATATAATGATAGTTTCCCAAGGGTGATAAATGGATGAAATTAGTTTCTCAAACACAGATATGGATAGTAACCTATAAAGGGTTCACAGTAAGTGGTATAAAGAGGACCATATGAATATGAAAGAATTTTATTTGGACTTTTGAGTATAATTTGGGAGGAGTTTAGTTTGTTTATTGAAAAACTTATGATTTCATTTAGAAAATGTTTGAATTTTATTATATTAATGTTTTATGAATTACCCCTATGGGTATTATATTATTTTATTATAATGTTTTATATTTTATATATCCTCTCCTTTTTCAAATTTTATCGGATCTTTATTTCACTTTTTCCATTTACATGGGTGTATACTTATCTTAACCCTATGAGTTGAGTTTGTAGACAAAGTAAGATCTAATATATTCTAATTAATCACCCCATAAATGTACAAATTCAAGATAAATATGAATATATACATGTAAAAATTAATTTCATGATATAAGTAAAGGAAGGGTATTGATGATGGAGGACTTGAGACTATAGGGTGAATGGTTAGATTGATGACAATGTAGATTAGTGGTCTCACTCGAATCCACTTTTAATTTTTTTTCTATATTTTATTTTTTTCTCTTATATATATGTATAAGTGAACTTTAGGTGGTGTCAATGGCCTTTTATTAACTCTTTCTTGGATATATAATTGGATATTCATTTATATTTGATATATTTCATGGATGTTTCATAGAATTACATGTAATTGTTAAACATGGTATGGTATATTGATTTTAATTTATTTTTGTTGTGAATTAGTCATGGTTACCAATTTTTTATTTATAAAAGGATTGGTAAACATAATTAATAATTTATAGGAATTTCATGTCAAAAACCTAAGTTTCTTAATGGTTATAAGGAAACTAAAAAAAGGGTAGTGTTATCTCATGGTTGGTGAAACCATTCATGCTATTTACCAACCTTTATTGTTTGGGGGAGAATGAAAATGGTTTTTTGGAATCTAGGCAGAAGGGTTAGGGTACCTCAAGTCATATCATTACATATAAGTAATCTCATAAAGTAACTTAGAAAAAATTATATTAATAATGGAGTGGTAGTAATTGTTTTTTGAAATTTGACTAAATATAAATCATTCACCAAATAACCAATGAAGTCAAACATGAATTCTAGTAACATGTTATACAATAAATATGTTATAAATTTAATTAACTCATTCATATAAAAATTTAATGAAATAACCAACGTAAGATATTTCCCCAAATTCTATCAACAAGATCTACCATAACCAAAAGGTAAACCTCATATATTAGTATAAAATAATAGTTTATGTGATTCCATATAGATAAATCATCATAAAAAATATTAATTCCTAAGTCTCTCAATAAAACTATCCTTATAAATGGTTATTATGTGAGTTAACGTGATTATTCAATCCATATTTTTTCAAATATCATTAAAGACCTTCAATGAATGTGGAAACCTTGACATGAAATCATACGTGATATCATCGAACTTGATTTAAGGAATTCTAAAGGGATAATTTAGTCCAATTTAAAACAAATTTTTATCCCTCACATGATAATAGAAAAGTGATCAATCCATAAATTTTAAAATATTATATTTTGTTTTAAAAGATTTTAACCATTATTATAGGTAGATAGAATTATAATCAGCAAATCATCACAACCACCTAGGAACCACAGTGGTTCAAGCCTCATCCCTCCACAAAAGCAATAAAAAGCACCCACTATACCTATTTTTTTACACATGATGGCCTGAAGACCCATTTAAATGAAATACACTACATTGCCTAAGGTCTTAGTGCCTGAAGGTATAACATGTGTCCAAAAGGCTCAATGGAGTAGCCCATGTCATGACATAACACCAATCAAACACCTTGTATCCCCTGTTAGTAGTCATCAAACCACATCTTCTTTCTAAATTTTTTTCAACTATCATAGAAGAATATTCTCTCCAACACACCATGAAAAGAAGCCCCTCCAACCATAGAAACCATACATACACATGGTCATATGATCGGTGCATTCACACCCATCCCTCTTTTGATTTACCTAACCAACAATGCCTTATGTGGTGCCCCATTTAATTGCTTTTCTATCTTTCCAAATCATCTAACTATTCTAATTACTTGATTATAGAGACCCTAACTCAAATAATCTAGATCTAGTTTCAAATTTATCAAATTGGAATAAGTTTCAAAGGATATCACCCCAAAGGACCAGTTAATTTAGTAGTCTTGAAGAACTAGATATATATATTATTCCTATATTATATTAGAAATATAAAATATATGTCATGAGAAACATTCTCACATCCTTGATATTATTCATAATATAATATTTCATATCATGGGAAATGGGAAAAAATAAGGGTGATCACAAATACTTGGTAAGGGTTATGTACAATGGAAACTATCATGAGTAAATAAATAATAATCAATATAGAATGGAAAATAACTAAAAAAACATTCCATTTAATCAATAACTCGAGCATAAAAAGAATCCTTGGATAATATAAATGAAGAATTCTCATGGATAATAATAACTAAATTCTAAATGAAGGAAATTATTAATGTTAGATGTCATGATCTCAGGCATCGTGATATATTTATTTCCAAGATATTGTAATAAGACAGTTTAGACTATGGGTATGTATACACCAAAAACCCATTTAATAAGGCTATCCACCAGGTTTGTCTCATAATACCTATTCATGAATTGAGGGTAATGTAATTTTAGGCCACAACAATAAATTCATGTTCAATTAATTCCTAATATGTTGGAAAATAAATTTAATTCCTGAACAATATGACTTATCAAAATATATCTGTATTGAGTAAATGATAAGAAATTTAATGATTACTCAGTCAATTAAATAACATTCATTGTAAAAAAACTACATGTAGAAATGTTATATGGTTTAAGTAATAAGAATATCCATGATACAAAAAATATGGATATTTAATAGAAATTTAATTTCAAATGAAATATAATCATACAAAAATAAATGTTTCAAGAGAAATTTATTAACTATAAAATTAATAAGAGATAAAATATGACAATGAATTAATAAAAAATACATGTTTTGTACTAAATTAATTTCTTTTTAAGAATAAAACAAAATGGTTGTGAAATATTAAAATAAGTTTTAATTATAGAGTATAATTTTTAAAACCCATTAAAACATGTATAAGAAGTTAAATATTTTAAAATGGTTAAGGTAGTGGAAAAGTCCATTAATACCATATATATTAAAAGGAAACATTACTTTAGACTTTTTTTAAAGAAAGTCAAAAATTAAAATTTTATAAAACATTATAAATATTCCTTTATAACGAATTAAAAATTCAATTATAACTTAAAATTTCATTAATAAATCATTTGAGTAAATAAAAAGGGCTTTTGTAAAATAATTTTGAAAAATATGGACATGGAAGGAAAATATACCCAATCAAAGGGAGAAATAAGACCAGATTTTATTTTTCAAATTTCATTGAAAAAGAGAGGAAATGTCAGTAGAAATCATTAAAACTCTTTAAATATCTAGATAATTTTAAAATATATGGAGTTTATGAAGGATATATTATAATATTCCTTTAATGAAAATAAGAGAAATCCCAAAAAAATGAGATTGTAAAATAAATTCTTTCCTGTTTGGTAACTATAAAATTATAACCCATTAAAATAATAAACAAGAATATAAAAATTAATCATCATAAATTAATATATATTCATTTTAAAAACATCAAATGGGAATTATATACACCATATAAATGTAAATTGGTACATAATTCAAAATATGTCATGATGTAGTAGAAATTGAGATGAAATCCCTTACAAAGATCAAATCATTGAAGTGAGAATTAGTAAATGAAGTTATTTTTTTGATAAAAATTTAAATAAAATTAAAATTTGTAAATAATACATAAAAAAATTAGATATCAATTTAAAATTAATCATGGCATAACAATGTCAGTGAAGAAGTGTTATAACCCAATAAATGGAAATTGAGTTAAGAAATCCATTACCACAAGTTTGACTTGCATCATAAGTGATTTTGATATCATTTATAATTAATTTATATTTATTAAAATTACATAACATACCCATAAAAATATATATAATATCATATATGATCCATTTATAACATCTTTTCACCCGTTTGTTAACAATATTTTATTATTATCAATTTTTCAGGTTTAATTGCTACGTTTTTCATGAGAATTTTGGTTTGGTAGTTCCGGTACTTGTAATTTTATTATGGTTCCATAATATATATAATATTAATGATTATATAAATATAATATATATTCACTATATATATATATAAATTTATAGTCATTCATAAAAGGTAGATATAGAAAAAATAATTACACTATTCTTAGAGACAGTAGGCCGTACTTACACATGAATGTTGTTTTCACCTTTTGATGGATGGAATGAAAGAAAATTAAATAATAATTAACCTTTTAAGTATTATTATTATATCATATATATTCATTAAATCCATTCTTATTACCATCCATTTAAAAAGAAATGAAAACTGAATCATATTGCTTCGTAGAGGTGGCAGTCTACACGTACACAGGAGCAACATTATCATTTTCCAATGGATTAGAAGGTAATAAGATAAAAATTACATTTTAATTAAATAAGTATAATTATCTCATAAATATCATATATAATAATTAAAACCATCATAATAACCATCCATGAAACATTATGGTAGAAAATTAATTGTATTACTATGTGGAGGTGGTAGTCCACACATAAACATTAGTGATAGTTTCACTTACCATTTGATGGAAATGAGGGTGAATAATGGTGGTTACATAATAATAATAAATTTTAAGCATATTTAGAATAAAAAATTTATTTTCTTATGATTAATTCCACAAATTTAGAGGTTGTAAAAGAATAAATAATTTAAAAGAGGTCAGGAATATTGATTACCTCTCATTAGGTTTGCCTCATTTAAATCATTCATAAAGACCCTTGGAATGGTCTTTTAAGAAGACCATAACATCTAAATAATTTATAATAAATATTAGAATATAATTATTTAGGTGTTTTAAGATATATGGATCAATGTTTTCTAAAGAAAAGATAAAATGGGTATCCTTTTATATGAGAGGGAATGGACACACTTGGTATTTCTTAAAATATTAAAATATAATAAGGTCATACTAAAGATATATTGTTAAAAAAATTTAGATATTAAAATTTTGGATATTATTACGTCTAAATATAGTCAAAAAATATTATTTAGATGAGTTAAATAGGCAAAATTATCCTTATCTCTTGGTTTAACCCTCGGTGAACCTGTTTTAACCTTAAAAACAATAATTCATTTTTCAATATTAAAGGGTTATAATTTTACATATAAGGTGTATATTTTATCATAAAGGACAGAGGGGTGAAATTTTAATCCATTTATTATACTAATTTCAATCTTGGAATATTTTAATTATTTTTAAATAATTTAATAAAATATTATATTTCATAAAATATCATTAATGTCATTTTTGGAACCAATCATTAAATTTGACTTTAAGTACATCAATAAAAATGTATAATTTAAATATAATACTTTTAAACATAAATAATAAATTTTTTAAATATAATTTTATAACCATAATTCATCCAAAAACATTAGTATTATGATTTTTAAAATTATTTACTTTGATTTTTCCACAGCCTGCACAAGTACCATGTAAGCATTTTATAAGAGTTTAATTTAATTATATCTTCAATAAAAATTATAATCTATTAAAATCATAAAAATAGTTTCATTATACCCAAAATAAAATTTAATATTCATTCAATACTTATTTTTACCCCTATGTAAACTTATAAGTTAAATTTTACGGAATAAGAGTGGCATTTTGTAATTAAATTTACTTAAAATAATATAAATATAATTATAAAAGGAAAATGGAACCAAAATGACATATATTTTAAGTTATGATGGATATTTGTGAATTAATATTATCTAATTAAATTATTCTATGTATTGGTTATATTTTTAATTCCTTATCACATTATTTTTAACCTTAATTACCCGATTTACCATTTATTGAGTTTATAAATTTTAACATGGTTAATATTCATATTTCCAAAAAATTAAGTGGAACCATTTAGAAAATTAAAAAAATGAAAATTATAAATATTGAATCCATTTTATCAAATTAAATTTTTTTAAGTTACAAAAATTAATTTAAAAATAAATCTGTAAAATGTGATGAAAAACTATTTTCCAGAAAAATGCATTTTTAAGCTTAAAAATTGACTTATATACAAATAATGTAAAAAAATGATCTAGATGGAATTAATTGTATTATTTAAACCTAAATTTAACTTATATAAATTTAATACCAAATCCAAAATATAATGGTGTTTTTTTAATTACTTGATTTAAACAAAAGAAATAACAGTCTTATAAAAAATGATATTTTTTAATATTAACTGAAAAATAATTTTTATAGAAAAATACTAAAAATTAAACATTATATAATAATTAAATAATTAAAAAAATGATATAATTGTCACATAATAATTTTTTAATTGTTTTTGACAATTCATTTAAACATGATGTTTCATATAAGGAAATAAATCAAAGAAACTAATTTTATTTAAAGAGGATTATAAAATAAAATCTCAGGGTGTTACATTCCAACCACTTATAAGAATTTTGACCTCAAAATTATATCAATAAAATTAAAATAAATGAGGTTAAATTTTTCTCATCAAGTCATTAGGTTCCCACATTTATTTCTCAAATTTATGGCATCGACATAAAACATTGACCAAATGGGTGGTCTTATTTCATATAACTTTCTCTATGTGATCCAAAATTTCCATTGGTTATTCCAAAAAATACATATCATTCTCTAGTGGTATGAGCTTTGAGTTAAATAAATATGAAGTATGAGGTATTTCTTTCCTCTTAAGAGATACATGAAATACACCATAAAATTGAGGGAGACTCGGTTAAAGCGCATTGTGGTAAGCTTCTATCCTGATAAAATCAAGAACTTCAAAGGTACCAATATATCTAGGGTGAATATTTATTTTATATCAAAATATCATAACTAAATTATAAGGATATATTCATAGGAATACCTTGTTACCAAATTTTAACTCTGTATCTCACATAAAATTATTAGTATAACTTGTTTTATCAACTTTGAGTTTCCTTAACATGTTGTTGAATGGATTTAAAATTATATATCATTTCCACAGCTAAATTAAGTCCAAATAGATTTATTTATCCAACTTCATCCCAACACATTGTAATTTTGGATTTCATTTTATAGAGGTATTCATAAGGAGACATCTAAATGTTTAAGTAAAAGCTATTATTTTATGAATTTGTTTACCCAAGAAAGGTGTTTATCCCTACCAACTTTGAAATACATAGATAAAGATCTTAACATGTATTCTAGAATTTCAATGGTCCTATTATACAAAGCATCTATTTAAGGATGATAAGCAGTACTAAAACTCAACACTATTTATAGGGCCCTCGGAAGGATTCTCTCAAACATCAAGGTAAACCTCAGATCCTGATCAGATACAATTAAGAGTGGTACTCCATGAAGTATTATAACTTCCTTAATGTATATGTGAGTAAGATGTTTAACAATGGAATATTCTATAATAGTGGTAAAATTAACTGATTTTGTAAGGTAGTAAACTGCAAACCTAATAAAATCATTACCATTATATGTGTTGCGGAGTATAATGATGAATTCTAGGGTAATGTTATCCCATTTCTATTCTAGTATAGGTAATGGTTGTAACATCTCCATAGAATTATATCTCTTAGCCATAAATTAAAGACACACTAGGAATCTAGATACATACTCCAAAATATCTATTTTCATGTCATCCCACCAAAAAATACACTTTCAGATCTATATATATCTTTGTATTTTCATGATGGATTGAGAATGATGAATTATGAGCTTCATCCTATATATCTATCTTCAATTCTGGTATTTAAAAAATGCATATACAGTTTTTGAAAATTATCATTTCAGTGTAATCATGGTTGAACTTATGAATATTCCTGACCTTATTCTATAATTCCAAATATTCCTTATATTCCTTCTTAATCCTCTCGTGTATGGATGGTTGAAAATTCATTTGGGAAAGATAATATATATACCACTTTCCTAATGATTTCAAGATATAAATTCCCTAAATCGATAAATATGGGGTCTAATTAAATCCTCATCATAGAAAAACTATGATTGTCTTTCTCACTTAGTGCATTAGGCACCTTGTTCACCTTCCTAGGGTTGTAATTTATTGAGAAGTCAAAATATTTGATCAACTCTAACTACTTCTCTAGAATATGTACAAATATTTATATGTAAATCTATACTTTAAACTTTTATGGTTAATATATATATCACACATTTCACCACATTGATAATGACTATTTATCTTTAATTAATAAATTACTACTACTAGCTTGAAATCATGAGTTGGGTAATTTTGGTCATGAATTTTTAATTAGATAGAGTCATATAGTATCACTATGTAATTATATATAAATATTCAACCCAATACCTTATTTGAAACATCACTATATATCACAAACCCTTCTCCATTACAGAGTAGTGTAAGAAAAGGTATCTTGACCAAATATTTTTCAGTTCTTTAATGTTATAATCACATTTATCTATCAAAAAAAAACTAAACACCCTTCTAAGTCAACTACATGATTAGATTAGATAGTCATAAGAAATATCTCACACAAAATTAGTAGTATCATTCTAACTAAAGAAATCTATGAATATCAGTTACCACGGTTGGTCTATACCATTTCTCAACAACGTCAATCTTTGAAGGATCTACCAATATACACTCAGTTGAGATTATATAACCCAAGAATGAAACTTTATGAAGCCAAAATTCACACTTGATAAATTTATCACACAACTTCTACCTCCACATGATCATCGGTATAATTCTCAAACATTCTTCCTGCTCTTCCTTTATCTCTGGATATATGAGAATATCATCTATAAAGATGACCAAAAACTGATCAAGGTAATATATAATGACTCAATTCATTGAAAACAAGAATATAATAGAATAATTGGTAATAAAAAAATGGAATTAAATTAAATTCATAATGACAATATTTCATATCGAAGGATATCTTTGGTATGTCCTTGTTATTGAACCTTAGCTGATGATATCTAGATCGAAGATCAATTATAGAAAAATATTAATCTCCCCATAATTGATCAAACTGATCATTGATAGAGGGTAGATGATACTTATTCTTAATAGTAATATTGTTATGTTTTTGATAATCAATGAAAAGACGCATTGAACCATCTTTTTTTAACAAAAAGAATAAGTTCACCCCATGGTGATGCAATTGATCTAATTATCCCCTTATCCAAATTCTCAAATAGTTTATTCCTAAATTCCTACAACTAAATCTAGTCCATTATATGTGGATTCTCTGAAATAGGTGAAACACTAGGTATTAATTTTATTGAAAACTCAACTTCACAAATTGGGGTAATATTAGGAAACCCTTCTAGAAAAATAAAAATTAAAAAACCTCATACAATAGTAATATTCTAAATTTTGAGTTTTCCTCAACCATATATGATAAATATACCTTATTAATAGGTAGTAAAACTAATATTATGGATGAAATTTACATTTAGAGTTCATGTTCATCCTTGCACCAATATAATATCATAGGTTGATTAAAAAAATCGAATGTAACTTCCCAAAGTAAAAATATCTTTTCAAGGGACACAATCTTTTACTAATATTCCAATGGATTAATAGTTACATTAAAATATAGAGTCTTCTATCATATTAAGTAATTCAACATAGGTTAATCCCACTATAGAACAATAAGTTTCTCCATACAGGCATGGTTATTCATCAAAACCCGAGTCAACTTCCCTTATATGGCCATGATCTTCCTAGTTCCATTAATAACTTTATTGGATTTCTTAACTAGATAGTCCCTAATTTAACTATAGGTGTTTATTACTTTTTATCTATTATATATCATCCCTAAATAATTTCATACACCAATTTATCTCATAAACATCATGAATATTGAGCCATAAAATAAAAATCCTTATAAAAGTAAAAGTTATCAAATTCTACAAGGTATTATCATACTTTTCATGTTATATATGTTCATTTAAAATATATTTCCCAAGGTTTATATTAAAAAAAGGCCTTAGGGCCATTCAAGCTATGGTTTATATTAAACATTATCTGATACCAACTGTAGAAACCCCAAATCTAGTAACCCAAATATATTGTGTACTTTATTACATTGTCATAAATTATAATGAATCTTATTCTAAAGGACAAATCAATATAATATTCTTGAAGGAATACATTCACACATGATTCTTATATTACATTAGAAATATAAAATACATAGCCTAATAAACATTCTCACATACTTAATATTATTCATAATATTCTTCTTCATATCATGGGGAATGGAAAAAAATTAAGGTGGGATAAAACACTCATTAAGGGTTACGTCCAATGAAATATATCTTGTATAAATAAGTTATAATCAATATGAAAACGTAAAGAACTAAAAAAACTTGCAATTTAATTAATCACTTCACCAGGAAATGTATCCATAGATAATATCAATGCAATGATATCATGGATAATAATAACTGAATTATCAATGAAGTAAATGTTTAATGTTGGGTGTCATGATCTCATACATCATGATATAATTTCCTCTATGGCCTTTTTCTAATACAATTTAAACTATGTGTTGGTATACACCAAAAAATCATTTAATAAGGCTACCTAACTGGTTTGTCTCGAGAGATCTGTTGATTCATCAAGGGGATATATAATTTAGAGCCCTACCTTTCACTTTATGTTCAATGAGATATTTATATATTGAATAATAAATTTAATTCATAAAAAATATTCCTTATCAAAAAATATCTATATTGGGTAAATGATACAAAATATCATGATTTCCCAATTAATCAAATAAATTTCATAGTAAAACACTATATATAGAAATTGTATATGATTTATAAATAAAAATATCCTTGTTAAAAATAATATATATATTTAAGTTAATTGTAATGTCCAATGGAAGATGATCATAAGAAAGTTAATATTTAAATAGAAATTTAATGACCACAAAATCAGTAAGAGATAAAATATGACCATCAATTCATCAAAAATATATGTTTTATAATAAATTCATGTCTTTTTGAGAATAAAAGAAAATGGAAGTGAGTAATTAAAATAAGTTCTCTTTAAATATTATTATTTAAAAATCTATTGAATATTATATTAGAATTTAAATATTTTAAAACATTTATGGTAGTGGTAAAATTATTTAATGCCATATACATTAAAAAGAAACAATCCTTCTGAATTTTTATAAAGAAATTTGAAAACTAACCTTATGTAGACCATTATAAATATTAATTTAAAAAATTTTAAAAGTCTTAGATAACATAAAATGACCTTAACAAATCATTTGAGTAAATAAAAATTACTTTATAATTTTTTTTGAAAAATATGGACATGTAATAAAATTAGACCTAATCAAAAAAGAGAAATAAAACCGGCTTTCCATTTGAAAATTTAATTTCTAAAGAGAAAAATTTGGAATAAAACATGAAAATTCCTTAACTATATAAATTATAAGGAAATACGTGGAGTTTATAAATTTTATATTATAATATTTCTTCAATTAAAATAATAATAATAATAATAAAGTGAGATTTTAATTTTTTTTTACATATTTAGTAACTTTAAAATTTTAACCCCTTAAAAAAATAAACTTAATTTGAAACATTAATCATAATCAATAAATATATATTAATAATATATATATCAAAGGGGAATTATATACACCACATAAAATTAAATTGGTGCATAATACCAAATAATTCTTCTCGGAGTGGAAATTGTGACAAAATCCCTTACAAAGATCAAATATTTTACGTGAGAATTAATCAATGAATTTATTATGCGTGAAAAATGTAAATACATATATTTTTTTTAAACAAAACATAAAAATATATATATATCAATTCAGAAATAGACATGGAATAACAAAGTCAATGAATAAGTGTTATAACCCAATGAATGGAAATTGAGTTAAGAAACCCCTTACCTAAAGTTAGAATTACCTAATACGTTCTTTTTTATATCATGAATAATAAATTTATAATTATTATAAATATATAAAATAACCAGATACATATCTATAATATCATATATAATCCATTTATAACATCTTATCACCCATTTTTGACAACTTTTTATTATTATCATTGTTTTGGGTGTTAACTACTTCATTTTTCATGAGAATTTTGGTTGGGCAGTTTTAGTCCTTGTACTTTGATTATGGTTCCATAATATCTAGAATTTTAATAATGAAATAAATATAATATATATTTATTATATATATATTTAGAGTCATCCATAAAATGTTGAGATAGAAAAATGAATTACATCACTCATAGAGATAGTTGGCTGTATGTATAGATAAACATTATTTTCACTTTTTAATGGATGGAATTAAAAAAAGTTAAATAATAATTCACATTAATAGATTCATTATTTTATCATATATATTCATTAATTATATCCTTATTACTATCTATTTAAAAAAAATTGAAAAATGGATCATATCGCTTTGTAGAGGCTGCAGTCCACACGTACGCTTGAGCGGCAATATCATCTCCCAATGGTTTAAAAGGTAATAAGGTTGATATGATATCATAATTACAGAATAATAATTATTTCATAAATATAATATTTAATAGTAAACCCATTATAATATCCATCCATGAAATATGGTTATGGGAAATTAATTGTATCACTACATGGAGAGGGTAGTCCACACATACGCATGAGCAATAATTTCACATACCATTTGATGGAAAAGATGGTGATTAATGATTGTTACATAATCATAAAAATATTTTAATATATTTATTATAATTAATTAATTATTACTCTTATGAATAACACAAATTTATTGGATGTAAAATAAGAAATAATTTGAAGGTGGCCAGGTAGAATGAATACCTATCCTTCGGTTGGACTCCTTTAAATCCCCTTTTTTGGACCCTTAGAATGGTATTTTAAGAATAAAAAAATCTAAATTGTGGATAGATAATTTTATAATATAATTTTTTAGGTTTTAGTTGATATATATGGATCAATTTGGATTAAAGAAAAGAGGGAAGGGGTGTCCTTTTATAAGGGAGAGAAATGACACACTTGGAATTTATTACAAGATTAAAATATAATAATGTCATACTCAATAAAAATGAGTAAAAATGGATAGATATTTAAATATTAGATATTATTAAGTCTAAATATTCTAATAAAATATAATTTAGACAATTTTAATCATAAAAATTATGCATATCTCCTGGTTTAACCCCCTGTGAACCTGTTTTAACCTTAATCGCAATAATGAATTTTTCAATCTTAAAGGGTTATAATTTTAACTATAAGTTAATAAATTTATCATAAATGGAATTGGGATGAATTTTTTGACAATTTAGACCCTAATTTACCTATTTAAATAGTTTTATTATTTTTAAATAATTTAATAAAATATTAATTTTCATAAAATATCAATAATGTCATTTTTCACACTATTAATTTAATTTGAAATTAAAGACAAAAAGAAAAATATTTAATTTAAATAAAATAATTTAAAATATCAATAATACATTAATATTAACTATACAATTATTTTAGAACCATAATTCATCCCAAAAAACTTATTTTTAATGTTTTAAAAATTATTTACATTGATTTTTCCACTCCTTGCAAAAGCACCGTGCCATCATTGTATATGTGTTCAAATAATTATATAATCACTAAAAATTATAAATAAATTAACATCATAAAAATAGTTTAATTATTAATAATATAAAATTTAATATTCATTTATAACACATATTTTCCCCTATGTGAACTTATGAGTGAAATTTCAAGGAAAAAGACTGATATTTTGTATTTTCACTACATAAAATAATATAAATGTCACTATCAATGGAAAATGGAATAAAAATGAATTTATTAAAATTTATTATGTTTATTATAGAATTAATTTAATAAAATTAAATAAATTAAAGTTTTGGATATATTTTTAATGCCTTATCAAATTATTTTCAACCTTAATTACCAGATTTACTCTTTATCGAGGTGATAAATTTTACCGCAGTTACTATTCATAATGAATAAAAATAAAAGGTGAATATTTATGAAATTTTAAGGTATTGATAAAAAATAGAGAATATATTTTTATAAAATTTAATTATGATAATTTTTATAAATTATTTTAAAAATAAACCTATAAAATGTGATGAAAATCATTTTTTCCAGAAAAATGCGTTTTAAGCCTAAAAATTAACTTACATCAAAATCATAAAAAATTATGATTTATTAGATTTAATTAGACTATTTTAATACAAATGGATATTATATCACTTTAATACCAAATCCAAAATATAATTTTACTTTTAAATTATTCAATTTAAAGAAATTAAATGATAGTTTTACAAAATACGGTATTTTTCACTATTCAGTGAAATAATATTTTTTTAGAAAAAATACTAAACATAATATAAAAATGACATGATTAAAAATGATATTATTGTCACATAATAATATTTAAATATTTTATCTCTATTTTTTCTAAACTCAGTGTTCCATTTATAATAAGCGATCAAATAATTTAAATTTATTTAAATAGAAATATATCATAAAATAACGAAGTTTAAAATTGATAGTCACTACCAAGGAACTCATCCATACCATATCAGAAATACCTAGGGTTGGTTTGATGGTTAATAGGTTCCAACTATCCCTTACCTATTTCATGGCCTCCCACCCGGTGAATCCTATATGTCGCTATGCTGGACCATCTGCCTATTGGGTCGAGTTGTTTTTCCTGATCCTACCATGTCACCTGCTCTCCAAAAATGGTGTCATAAAGGTCCCAAGGTCCATAGTCCCAATGGTTTCCCTAAGGCCTTTTTTACTGAAGCATATTTATGTATCTAACGCCCCATGAACCATAGACCCAATTTGGTGTCCCAATATCCAAATTCAGGTGAATAGTTACACTATTATAGTTCCACTATAGTAATTGATACAATGCTATTACATTACCATTACAATAAATTTATAAATAATCACCCTCCCAAATTTATATCTGGGTATTTGATATAATATGGTAGGGTTTTTTCCATTCATTCATTACCCCAGCTACATTTTATTTTCACTTTTATTTCCCTTCAATTCATAATAATTTTCTAAGAACATTAGAATAAGGTAAATCTAGAATATAATTTCTAAATGGATTAAATATTAATTTTCTTTGTTTTATTCACTTTTGGAATTTATTAAAAATATATACATTGATATATAAATTGTGTAATTAAACTATTAAAAGTTTTTATTATTATTTTAATTGATAAATTCAATTTTGTAATTACTTGAATAAAGTATACTCTAAGTCTATAATTTTCATGTTTTTTAGATTTCTAAGGAAAATATAAAAAATAACTAAGTCCCTGAGATTTTTTCAGAAATAAACCAATGTGTAATAATCTTAAATATTTTTTCTAAAACTTTATGTTTGAGGCTTTAAATGATAATGGGATGACGTTTTTGTTAAACTTTGACAAATCACATAAGACTTTACCTCATCCCTTAAGACTTTGATTCGATACCTCATAGCACTTATCAACTAGTGTGTAAGACTTTGATAGATTTTTTAAAACTATTTCATCAACATAATACTTTTCATATGTGACTTTAGTATTTTATAAGACTTTTTTTCTCCACCTCACATGACTCCACCAAAGCATAACACTTTGGAATTTTACAAAATAAAGGGAGGGGAATTAAAATTAAAATTTCCCAAAATAAATTGGGCATGATAGAAAATAAAATACCATTACATTCGTATACCCAAATCACAAAATATATTCTTATATTTCATAAGGAGATCATCCTATGAGCTGAGGAAGGAGAAGATCATAGAATGTGATTTAAAGGTTTGGAATATTTGATAGGATCTTGTTGCTGGAATCTCAACCCTTGACCACGACACATGAAAACCATCACAGTAAATGGGCGTTGTTCACTCAAATAAAGTTAGATTTCAATAGTACTATACTTGATCAAGAAAGAAGACTAATTTCATGTTGATTACATGGGATATGGAGCTATTGAAGCTCACAAAGGCGCTGAATCACTCTACTATTTCTCTAAAGGGGAGGAGACTCACTGTAAAGAAATAGGGATCAGCCAATCAATCTTGAGTGGTAGTTATTTTTAGAATATTGTTCCTTCTCATATTTTATGTAATCCCTCTCTAGTGATGGAACACTAGTCCCATAATTTTCAACTTAAAAATATTTCCTATATCCCTATTAATGAATTATGTTCTCCATTAATTAATTCATTTCTATTTTATATTGTGAGAGTATTTGATTTCTTAGACAAAATAAGGCTTCAATTTTTCTGTGTATTTAAATTCTATTTCCTTCCTCTCAGGCTTCACATGCATGTCCTTAGTTTTTTTCCCATATATCCCATTAAATGGAGGGATATTTGTCAGTACAAGAGTAACTATAGGTATTTAATTACTGGTATAGGTGAAAACATGGAGTGTAGTGATCAATTCACATCCCTATTAAAACTGTAATTTTTTATAGAAGAAGATAATTTGAGATTTCAATTGATTAAAGAGATATAATCATGAGAGTTTTATTGAATTATGATTTAATAGGTATGTGTGGGAATATATAAGGTTAGAACATTTATTTTAAACTTAAATTTTAACAATATTTTACTTAGATTAACTCAATCAAACACACACAATGTTCTTGTTTCATAACACACACTAAACCCACAAAATACAAAAATGAAACACTAAAAAACTCCATCCTCTCTAGAGACAAACTAAGTACCAATTTTACTATATTTAGCATGGGTTCCAAATTTGTTTGTTGTAATCCCCACAAAAATTGACACATGAACCTAACATCATTACTAGGGAGATAAGCAAATTTTATGTTTTTTTTGTTTTTTATATGTTTTTGATATATGGGAAGGTCTAGAGTTTATCACTTCTTTAGTTTTGATCTAAATGTTGAAAGGAATTTACTGGATATAGTTAAAAATTTAATAATCACTGAATAAGTGGATAGATATTTGTCACTTTCGAATTGATAGAATCTACATCTTCATTTTCTTCTTCTAGTAGGTAAATTCTAGGAAATTAAAACAAGGAAAAAATATGGCTTAATTAAATAGAACACATAGAGAATTTTATGCACCTAATCTCAAAAATAATAATCAATTGTTATAACTAAATAATCAAAATGACTTTGAAATAAAAATTATAATGATATAATTAATGTATAAATTTCATGGATTAATATGAGAGGACCTTAATTGATATGTAAAGGAATTTGAAAATGTGTGCAACTGTTTCAAACCAAAAGGAGTCCTAGAATATTATATTAGTTGGATGATTTCCCCTTCCCCCTAAAAGATTATACCTAGGAGTGGAAATAGAATCTAAAACCTAATAAGTCTCCACCTAAAATGAACTCCATAATGATTTCCTTTAGATATTATTTCCAACTTTAAGAAGTTCTTATATAATAAAGGAAATCTATGGAATTAATAAATATAGTAGATAAAGTCTATTTGAGTTTTGGGAAAGATTCAAGAGGCTAAAATCATCATTCCTATATAAACTATTTCAAGGGCACCATTTAATAGTATTTTTCTACCAAGGACTATTAGAAAATTATAAAAACCTTTTAGTGATTTCTTTTGGATGAAAATTTATAAAAAAATCAATTAGATATATCTATAAAATGAATACAAAGGTTCTCAAAAAACTATTATCAATTTGATACAAGGTATACTACTAGAGGTGTACATGAGGTAAAGAGTTCCAAATATTATTTAATGAAACTAAAATTGAAGAACCATATTCTCATATGAGATAATTATCCCTAAAAAAGATTCATGAAACCTCACTGACACCCCTATGAGTTCTCTATTTATTCCATTCTATGGAATATTTTATTAATAATTTCTATCAAGTGTAAAAGACTGAGAGATGTGATTCTATGTACTAGAAGTAATAACAACAACAAACACCAATAATCTAAGGATTCAAGGAATATTATACAATTCAATATGGAGTTGAAAACCATCAACCAAGAAGGATTCCTTCCAGTATACTTTTCAATAGTATTATTAACCACTACCATTGTAGAGAAAATCTATAAACCCTCTATAGGATACCAACCTCAATTATATAACCAAGAACCATCTATCAAGGACATGTTGAGATATATATTAGATTCCTATATTAACCAACAATATACCCTCATAACTCATGAATCATAGCTAAAGGGTCTAAAATTTTAGTTTATAAATATCATTTTACTCTCAATAACATGGTAAATCAAGGACTAGGTAAGATTAATACTTAATAAATTACTAATAGTAAGGTAAATATATGATATATATCTATAATTTGTTGAAGGGAGGTGAAAATTAGTGAAAGACCATCACCAAAATCCAAATCTATAAGTGGATAGATTGAGGAGAAAGAAGAACCTGAGAAGAAACAAAAAATGGAGGAGACTATAGAGATGTTACTAATAAAGATAGATAAGAGAAAAGATAAGATATAAGATCTACCACACACTACCTTCCCCTCAAGAATGATCCCAACCAAAATTACTTGTGAAGATGCACTATAATTAGAGATGATGAATACATTTAAGAAAGTGGAAGTCCATATCCCTATGACAGATGTAATCAATAAAATCCCCATATATGAAATTCCTATCTAGGACATGTGTAAAAATAAAATAAAATTATAAAGGTATGAAAAGGTAAGTCTAAGAAGACATGTTTCTATAGTAATAACACCACAATTACCTATAAAATGTCATGATATAGGTACTTTTACCATCCCCTACACCATATGAGAACTTACTTTTACTATTGAATTATGTGATTTAGGAGCCTACGTCAATGTTATTACTTAATCAGTTTACTCATCCCTATGTATGGTAAAACTCAAAAAAATATAGTTGTTATACAACTATCCAATTGAGACACTACCTATCTAGTTAAAGTTTTAGAAGATTCTATGGAAACAGTGAATGGATTATTATTACCTGATAATTTTTACATTCTAGACATGATAGAATAATGTGGTGTAACTCATTACCCTATCATCATAGGTAGTACATTTTTGATAACCACTAAAACTATAATAAATGTTCATGAAGGAAACTTTTTAATTTATTTTAGATAAGAGACTCTTAATTTATGTATTTTGGATCCAATATAATACCCTAAAGAAATATATTTTCACAACATCTCATTATGAAATTAACTTTTACTATAAGAAATAAATTAAAATATTGGACTAACTAATAAAATTAGGAGTAGTTCTAGAATAACCAAATATATTTGATGAATCAATTTTTGAAAATGAATTAAATCTAGAATTAGATATTTTTATTGATCATTTTGAGGATCTAGATTAAGAATACTTTTATGGTTTTCTCAAACCTATTCTGATTCTTCTACATTCCATATTCAATTTGAAATTTTGAGAAACAATGAGTTAAAACCATCACTAAAACACCCACATGAATTGGAACTTAATCTTATATAATCTAATATAAAATATTAATTTCTTAAGGAAGATAAGAAACTATTTTGAAAAAATATCATGGAATAAAGATCAAATAAAATTTTAAAAGTCACAAATTCAATATAGTGGATGACTGGGGTTTTATCACAAGGATCTAGGCCTAAATATTCACTATTTTTTCACTTATATTTTTTTATTTGTCTTGTATATATTTTAAATCAAGAAAGAAATGGTGTTTGATTTGGGTTATTGATTTTATGTGATAAAAACAAATGGAATACATAAAAAAACTCAAATTCAATAAGAAATATAATTGATACTAAGGTTAATTATAATGGGTTTTATTATTATTTACATTTTTTATAAATCACCAAATTTAATGGGTAGACTCAATACCATATTATTAATCATCCCACCACTATTTACCTATGTATAATAATAAAAACCTACTCAAAGTACTTTAAAAAGATCATTAACTAACATGGTTGAATTTAAATAATGGAAGGATTCAATGGTAATGATGTGTAATAGAGTATGAATCAAAGTCCCCACTCCTCACTTTCAATATCTCACAACCCCAATGAAAAATATTTAGAAAATGAAATGTATAAATTAAAGACTTCTAACTTTAACTCCCCTTAAACAACTCACAATGTGTTATCTCTCCATAACCATATAGCTTAGAGATAATGGGTAATTTATATTAGTTTAGAAAACATGAATAAATAAGGAATAATAAAATATAAAAGTCAAACATAAAATGAATTAACATTAAATTAAATAAATTATTGAAGTTATTATGCTAAATCAAGTTGATAATGAAGGAAAAGGTCTCAAATCCTTTATAAATGGGGAGGGGAGAAAATTTATAAGCATACATTTTTTTCCATTTATACCTGTTACTTTTTAGTGCACCAATCATGATTTGTCTCATTCTTAGGATGGATTTCACATATCATGTTTAAGGGTTCAAATTGCTTTAGATATATGAGTTCCATGTGAAGATCTTGGATGGTTTCTTCCCGATTTGGCTAAATAGTGGAAATGGATTTTGATTTTAGATCGAGTTTTTCCAATTTGGGAATTTATAATTTTTGATCACCGTAACTCAAAAATTCAACTATGTTAAATGTAATATATAATAAGGAATTCATATAAAGTTGTGTCAAAGCTGTATAGAATTGAGTAAAGTACTATGTGATCTTAAAATTTGAATGTGCATAGGTAAAGTATTACATGGATCGGGCCAAATCCAAACATGGGGATAAAAGTCATAAATGATGGTAAAAAAATCATACACTTGGGACCATTGATAGATTTCAAAAAACATTAATGTCATAAACTTTGAGAAAGTTTCATTCATAGAGAAACCAAAGTCTGACGAGTTTCCTTAGAAAGTCATTTTTTATGACTGAGATAATTTTGTATATAAACTCAGTAAGTCTTAAATTATTTCTTCAAAGTGTTATGGATGAACAATCCCTTTTTTATTTTCATCCCTATAGTAATGGAAAATAAAAAATTAATAAAGGCTTGTTCTAAATTAATATCTAAATAAATTAAAAGAAATCAATGAAAAATTAAAATCCTTAAAAATACATTAAATAAAAAAAATATAAAAACCAGTTTATGGAAAAACATTTAATTCTAAAAAGAATAAAATAATAAAAAATCAATAATTTAATCTAGTTAATTATTAAATCTAATCACTTAAGTAGTACAAATATATTAGTTTCTTATTTTTTAAATCAATTGTGGGGTTAGTTTCTAAAGAAAAATTGATCAAAAATTTGAAAATGTTGTCTCTTATCAATCCCCCACACATACAATGTTTTATTCCTAGGAAATATAATGAATTAAACCTAATAAAAATGTTTATACTTCCTAGTTATAAACAAACAATCCAATAAATAATAAAAAAAGGGTTCATTCATTGTTTTAAACTTTAATTCCTCCTTTATGAGTCACACCTATTGTCCTACTTCAATTAAAGACAAAGTTTTGGTGTCAGGTTTTCAAATAGAATATATATTTGTGGGATTAATTTTTTAATAAAAGTTTATTTTCATTTATCCTATTTTCCTATGTTTTTTCACATATGTTTAATATCACACTTCCTTGATACAACTCAATTAAAATTCTTATAAGTCAATTCCCCTTTCTTTATGTGCGTTAAATATTCTCCTTATATAATAAATCCATTATTTTTTTTAAATTAGGGAATTATTAAATTTTTTCCAGATATGTTTTGTGAAAATACCTTATTCAATATACAATGAATTTTATTACTCTCACACCCCGTTCCTAACCATCTCAAAACATTAGTTGGGATACCAATTTCCCAATTTACTCTTATTTCAGAGGACTTATATAAATTTATTTTGAATTTTATTCCCAATTTTTTAT
This sequence comes from Viscum album, assembly GCA_963277665.1. Classification (NCBI taxonomy): domain Eukaryota; kingdom Viridiplantae; phylum Streptophyta; class Magnoliopsida; order Santalales; family Viscaceae; genus Viscum; species Viscum album. The sequence continues at coordinate 1,905,924,289 of OY728151.1, forward strand.
TTTTTAATATGGAAAATTAAATTAATATTAGGTAAAAAATTCCTGGATCCTCATGTTATAATTTAGATTCCACTTAAATATTTTCCATTACCCATCCTTCTTCTATTCTAAAAAAATAGTTAAATGAAAATAGTGGAAAACTCTCTAAAAAATCCTTTAAATTGAACATTTTTAGAATCAATGAAATCCGAAAAACTATCATGGTATTTTTCACTAGTTGGGACATGTTTTAAAGATCAATTTTCTATCCTAAAAACACACTAAAAATATAAATAAAAAATATATCATGCATTATTTATTTACAGGTTCCTAAATGTAGTCTATAGAACACTTATAATAAGATCCTAAACTAATCTTAAATATTTTTAAAACCTCCCCCACACTTACTAAAAAATTACCCATTAAAATACAAACAAAATACATAAATAAATGTGATTAAAATATGTGGAAAATGATAGCAAAAAGTTGATTGTGTTTTTAGCACTATTGATTTAATAAATTCCCCTAACATTTTGTTGATAACTTTAAGTTAGCTTCATAAGGTGATTTTCACTTGAAAACCTATATAAAAACTAAATTAAAATATAAAAAATTTATTGAATATAATAAAATATAAAATTTGGTTTAAACCCTCAAGTTGGTACTATATTTTTACTACCTCCAATAGAAAGTTCTAGATATTAACAAAAATCTAATAATGGGATTGGTTTTTTTGATTAAACCACCTCATGTTACTTTTTACAATGTACATGAGTGGATAATGGTCATGTATAACCCTATAATAGAAATAAAATATTTTCATCCCAAAAAATTAGATAAGGAAAAAAGGAATGCAAGGTGGGAAGGAATATGTGGAAATGGAGATCCTTGCTATTTTATATACCCTCGAAATATTTTTCAATATGTTTCTATAGAGGTAGTGTATTCTCAATAGGCCCCATAGATTCCTCTTATTTTTTTCCACTTCATGGGTGGATTTTTGTTCACTATCTAGGGCTGGTTTCATAAGCCCTTCTTTAAAATGTTCATGCTAAAGGTTTGTTCTAGACTTCCCAACCATTGGTATATATTTATCATTAAATTAATAAATAGATAATTTAATAAAAACTTTAAAATATTCTTCATTGAAATCCAAATATTTATTCTAGGTAGCCATATCCTAAAATTATAGTACCAAATTCTATTATATAGTGGATTCCTCTTTATCTTTATCCCTATCCATGGAAATATTATTCTCATCCAAACATTAAATTTCAATAAAAATGGAGTTATAGTTCAATTAATATAGTAAAAAATAAAAATAAATTGAATATAGAGAATGTATTACCCACCGTGGTGGCGTGACCACGAGCTTCTACTCTTAAAGGTCAACCTTTAGACCGGTTTCCCTAGGGGAGGACATTAGATCTTTCAATGTTTCTTCAAATACCAATGTCTCATTTTATTCCCATTCTTATAATGAAATTAGTGATGAATATAAATTATGGAATCATGTAGGATAATTTTTCAAATAAATTTCCTAGAAGATAAAAAACAGAGCTTAATTCCCCCCTTTAAGTTCTTAGTTTGAAGTATTTGTTACTTCATGTATGGATCAGGTATGTACAAAAAATGTGAGGGAGAGAACATCATTAAAGTGTTTATTCCACCTCTTGGATGTCTTTTTAATTAAAGTATGAAGGTAATATTCTTATTATTAATATTTTTTCCATACTCTACTAGTTATTGAAGGGTGTTTTCCATCTTATCCATTAATTGTTTTAAATCTCCCATCTCACTTTTTTCTCCTTATTTTATTGATCCAATATAAAATATCTATTGATACAGTCTTGAATCTCCACCAGTGTAGGACCTTATTCAATGTTATGTTGTGGGGAAATAAGAATTAATTATTAATTTTCTATATGGTGATATTAATCTTCATCCTCTTACCCATTATATAATACTAGAGGCTACTTATATTTCTATTATTGTTTTTTCACCTCCTCAATATTCTATAAAAATATATAATGAATAGTTTTAATGAATTGGGTCATGCGTGGTTTCATGACATCAACAATGATTTTTTCAATCTATTTAAACTAGGCATATAATTGGTGATACATTATTGTGGAATGTTCAACCTATGAGACTTATCATTAGTTTAAAAGAAGAAATAAATAAGGAAAATAGAAAAAATTGAAAAAATTAAAGGGAAAACTATATTTAAAAACATGAAAAGAAAAAAAACTTAGTTTAAATATTCAATGATAACACCAAGTTTATGTGAAAATATCATGGGATAACAATCATAGAAATTTTTTAAATATCATGTATGTTGCATAGTGGATGAACATAGTCTTCACTTAAGGATATATGCCTATATACTCACCATATTTAAACATATAATTGTTCTTTTATTTTTTATGTTTTTGAAAGAAAAAAATAGATTTTTATTTTGGTTTTTTATTTTATTTTATGAAAAAACATAAACATAGTGTCAGTAAGAAAATTAAATGACCATATAGTGAATTCCAATGGGTTCTATCATTATTTACTTTTTTTCAAAATCACCAAATTTAATGGGAAAAATCAATACCATATGCCTACTAATCCTCTAATATTTTATTTTGTACGAGAATAAAAAACATCTCAAATACTTCAAGAAGATCATTGACTCACCTTTTTCAAGTTCAATAGTGGATGGAAAGAACAGTAATTGAATATAATAGAGTTGAAATCATAGCCCCCGATCCTTAACTTCACTCCCACACAACCCCCATGAAAAATATTTAAGAAATTAAATAAACAAAAAAAATGAAGAGTGAACACTATTAACTCTCCTAAAACAACCCATAATTTGTTTTTTCTACATAAACATGGATCTTAGAGATCATGGTCACTTTTAATTGGTCGGTAAAACACAAATAAATGTGGAAGAAGTGATCATAATAGTCAAAAAGAAAATAAATTAATATTAATATATAGAAACTAAATAAGTTTCTATGATTAATCAAGTTAATTATGAATTCCAAGGTCTTATATACATTATATATAGGGAGAGGAGAATATTTATAAGTATTAAATCCTTTCTATTATATCACCAGGTTTTTAGTGAATTCATTATGAATTATATATTTCTACAGATGGATTCCATATGTTAAAGTTGAGGGTGTGATTACTTTAGCTAGGATCATATTGAATCATCCCATTTCTCAATATTATTCCCATAATCAGTGCCTTATAATTTAGCTATATTAGATCAACATGGTGATCTTGAAAGAGTTATTCCCAATTATTCTGAACAACAAAAATTGATTTTGATTTTAGGATAAGTTTTTCCAATTTTTGAATTTATAGTTTTTAATCCCCTTAACTAAAAAATCAGATAAATAAAATTTCATACATGGAAAGGAAGCCATATGAAACAGATTCAAAGTCATATATCATAGGTTAAAATATTATAAGATCATCAAATTTGGACACACACATGTAAAGTCTTACATAGTTCAGGCTAAAATCGTACATGGGGATGAAAGTCGTACATGGTGGAAAAAAGGCATCGGATTGGGCCCCTTAATAGATTTTAACAAACTTAAAATCCATATACATGGAGAAATACATACATTTATAGAAACCAAATTCTTATTAACTATCTTGAATATTCATATTCTCTAACTGAAAAAAAGTCATACACATGCTTTACAGCTCTTATGGGACCACTTTAAAGAATTAAATTTGCCTCTCCTCTTTGTTATTTTCAGCCTTATAACCATGAAAAATGAAAAAAATATAGTCTAGTTCTAGAATAATATGAAAATGAATCAAAATAATGAAACTCATAATTAGAATACTTTAAAATAATTTAAATGAAAAAATCCAAAAAACAAGTGCATACATTACCATATAATTTCTAATTGAATAAAATATTTAAAAATAATTGATTTAATACATTTAAAAATTAAATCCCAGATTCAAAAAATTAATAAAATATATCATTTTACCTAGTTTTAAATCTATTATGGGTTTAATTTATAATAGAAAAAGAAGAAAACAAATTCAAAAATATTTCCTATCATCAAAATGCTTGTGATAATATCAAACAATTTGGAACCTAATCAAGAGAACCAACTATTGAAAATTTTGAAACAAAGTAATAAGGCCATATACTAGTCATTATGGAACAAACCTAGGATTAGTCCCCCAACCAATGTGGACTGAGTCCTTCTAGAAAAATGATTCAAAACCTGTGAGATAGAACTAAAGAAGGATCAACCAAACCCGTATAGAATTTATGAAAAAAGAAATTGAGAGATTGTTAGGTGCTAGAATAATATACCCCATCATTGTATCCCAATGGGTGAGTCCCACTGATATTGTACCTAAAAATACTAGAATCACCATTTTAAAAATTAGAATAATAAACTAATACCCACTAGGATTCAAAATTACTTGAGGGTTAAAAATGATGATACAAAATTGAACCATGTGACCCTAAAAGACAACCCCACATACCTTTTATAGATTGAATGTTAAAAATACTAGTAGATAAAGGTCACTACAATTTTCTTGGGTTATGAAATTCCCTAGGTACTATCCAATATTGTGTGTTCAAAATTTCTTCAGATTTAATTGAAAGATGCATGAAGGAATTTTTTGATGACTTCAAAGTGTATGAGATATCTTTTAAAATATATCTTTGATGTCTATAAAAAGTTTTTAAATAGACGGATTGAATAGAAATTGGTTTTAAACTTTGAAAAATGTTATTTCAAGGTGAAAAAATGGAAATGTTATGGAAAACATCATTTATAAAGAAGTAATTAAAGTATATGAGGGCATGATTGATAAAATTTACACACTTCCTTACCCCTCCACAGTGAAATTTATTAGATCATTTTTATGATATGTTTAATTTTATATAATATTTATTAGATATTTTCACAATACTGCTTTTCTTTTTACCAATGAGCTAAATTAGAATGTTTATTTTTTAATGAATCATTTAAGGAAAATTTTATTATATTCAAGGTGAGACTAACCAAAACTATTGTAATCAGTCCAAAAACATGGGATATTCCCTTTGAAGTGTTGTTGGATGCATAAAACCAAGTAGTGGGAGAAATGATATACCAAAGGATCAACAGACACTCCCATGTGATATATTATGCTTTATAAACTCTTGAAATAACTGAAATCAACTACACAAAAACAGAGAAGGAGTTTTTCTTTAATTTTATTAATTTATAAAAATTTACTTCATATTATTTAGGATGAAAAGTAAACATTTACTTTGATCATGAAGCCCTTTGGTATTTTTTCATTAAATATGATGGAAATACAAAATTGTTAAAGTGGTTTTTGGTGATGGAATAATTTAGAATGAATATTAAGGATAATAAATGGTTATGAGAACATGTTTTATGACACATTATTAGATTTCCCTACACAATAGAGGCATGAACACTCATATAGATAACCTTAAATAATTCTATCCTTGGTGAGTAGTTTTATTAACTCACAAAAGTATCTCGGTATACTGACATGGTGAACTATTTGGTTAAATTAAAGGTACCCTCCTTTTATAACCATAAAAATATTAAGCTATAATATGAATCAAAATACAATTTTTGAGAGGATTCATAATTGTGTAAAATTTTTAGTGATCATGTTATTAAAATATGTGTACCTTATGAAGACATAAATTTTATGCTCATATTTTATCATATTGTTGTATGTAGAGGAAATTTTAGACATCATAGAAGAGATATAAAAGTGTTAATAACTAGTTTATTTCGGTTAAAATGTTTTAAAGATTCATCTAATTTTTTTTCAAAGTATGTAAAAATTTTCAATTTATTTGATGAATTTAAAAAATATAGGAAATTACCCCATCAACATTTCAATTTCCTTGAAATATTTAATTTATAGGGTATAGATTTCATGGTCAAATTTCTTATTTACTTTGGATTTATTTAAATTTTGTTAGTAGTTGATTATGATTCTAAGTGGATTAAAGCTAATGTAATAAGAACTGATGATTCAAAAGTTATTAATAAATTTCTAAAATATTATATTTTTGTTGATTTGAATACCATTGTAAATAATAAATTATTAGGGTACACATTTCTATAACTATAGAATGGAAACACTAATTAATAGATATGGAGTATAACATAAGACCTCTACTATCTATCATCTATAGAAAAATGGGCAGGATTAGGTATAAAATAGTGAAATAAAAAACTTTTGGAAATAACCTTGAATCCAAATAGAAAGGACTAGAGCCAAAAATCAAGAGGATATACTTTTGGAATATTGTAATGCCTTCAAAACTCCATTATCTATGTCCACATAAAAAATAATTTATGAGAAATTCTGTTACTTTCATGTTGAACTAAAACACAAAGACTACTAAGTTATGAAGAAGGTGAACCTAGAATCTAACAAGGTTAGAAAACAAATAAATATCCAAATGATGGAAGTAGAGGAGATATGGAAGGAAGATTATGATAATTCTATATAGTATAAATAAAGGACCAAGTCTATCATTGATAGACTCATTTAGAGAAAATATTTTAAAATTGGTAACATAGTGATTCTATTCTCCTCTAGGATGAAACTCATGAATGATAATATTCATTTCAAATGGACTAGACCATTTATAGTGACTAATACATTTCTATTTTGTGTTGTTTATATTAAAGGAGATGAATCCTAGAAATATTTTAATGTAAATGGATAACAACTAAAGAATTTTCAGGAAGATTTTTGTAATGAACCAATGGAAGAGTCCAAAATAATACCTACTAAATAAAAATTAGAATTTTAAAGTCTTTTATTTCATTTACATTATAATAGACACAAATTTGGTTTTTTATTATGTATTTATAATTTCATAGTTAAATTAATTGAAATTAAAGTTTAAGAGGGCTGCGGTGGAGAAAAAAAGGTATATACGATTTAAATAAATATGTGTTTATTTTGCTTTTATGTGTTTGTGGCCTAAAAAAATTAAAATGATAATATGTTGTTTAAATTTAGTTCCCATGGTGGAAGGAATAAATAACCAAGTTTTAGTTGGAACCATAGAATTTTTTCCTTAAAATTAAATAAATGAGTGTGATAGAAAAAAGTGGAATAGAAATTATAACATGAGGAAACAAAATTTTTTGACATGAACTTAGATAACCATACCATTATGATTGATATGAACCTCAAGGAGACTCCATTAGTGAAATTTAGATATATAATATGATCTAGAGTAAAACAAGAAAATGGGAATTGTCCTAGAAGTATTCCTTAATAAACACAACACACATGAATATGAGTTGGATATTTAATAAGAGTTATATATACCTAAGATATGGATTCTAAAACATTTATTCTATGAACTTACTATAACAATTTTTTTCATGGGATACCTAACTTCTTGGGATGGTTTAATTACAGGTTTATCTGCACTCACTTAATAAGTTATTTTCACAAACATGGATGGGAAAAATATAGTTAGTGGTAACAAACAAAGGGGATGAAATGATTAGTGGAATTATAAACATATATGAATAAGGGGAATATAATATATTTAAATTTCATATAAAAAGTATCAAGGAAGTTTAAAAAGGATATTTGGAATATGTAGTTATGGGAGAGGGATTTAAAAATGTTCCACTTGTTAAAATCATAATTTCAAAAATATCTGATATGTATGAAATCTTTAAATGATGAGTTTTTATTGAGAGGAAGTGGATACCTTGTAAATTTTAGGACAAGTACTTATTTAGAAATGGGGAGTGATCAAGCCAGAGATTTTCAAATTTTATTTTATTATTTTATAGTATTTACACATTTATTTTCCTTAAATTTAGAATAATTAAATGATATACATTTAATATGTTGAATCTATAATGGAATTTCTAAATGGATTAAATCATGATTTTTGTTTGTTTTATTCATTTAATTAATTTATTGAAAATATATATATTTGTTTTTGAATTTTGGAATTAAACTAATAACAATTTTCTTATTCTAATTTTAATTATTAGATTTCTTATTTATAATGAATTAAATAAATCGTAAACTATGTTTTGGATTTTCTTAGTTTTTAGATTTATGAAGAGACTAGAGAAACTAGCTATGTCTGAGATTTCATAATAATTCATCCAATGTAAAATAGTGTTCAATGAATTATGAAAGAATTAAGGTTTGATGCTGAAAATAGAAAAGGTGTGAAGTTTTAATAAGCCTTTGATAGAGTGGCTAAGTATTTACTTTATCTCATAAGACTTTTATTTATTTCCTAGTAAGTTCTCTAATCTATCACATAAGATTTTGATAGATTTCATAAGTCTTTTATGTCAATAAAAGACATTATGTGTCGGACTTCATCATTTTTTATGATTTTTTTCTCCACTGTGTAAGATCTCCCCATAGCCTAAGACTTTTTATTTTTACAAAATAAGGATAAGGGAGTTAAAATTGTAAATTTCTAAAATAAATTGGGAATAGCATAAAATATAATCATATTCATTTATTTTACCAAATTAAGAAAAAATCTCTCAAGTTTTCACATATTAATCATTCAATTATTTAAAGAAGAAGAATATCATGGGAATTAAATTTTATGAGGAGAATATTTGGGAGGATATTTATAACCCTCAACCATGAAATTTGAAATCCATTAGTGTAAATGGTACTTTAGTGATAAAATAATGCGGGATTTTAAAGTAATTATACATTTTAAATTAAAAAGAGAAGGTTGTGCTACTCAGATGAGAGATAGAGCTACTAAAGCTTATGGAGGCCCCTAATCACTCTTAAACTTATATAAAGGGGAGGATATTCATTATACAAAAACGATATGGTGGGTTGGTTGATAAAGATTTAGTTTTTTCTACTTTATGTATTCATTATTTCTTTCTTTCATTTTCTATAATCACTCTGTAGTGATGGAACACCAGAACCATAGCGGTTGAGCTAAGAAGATTTACCCCACCCCTGTTAATGAATTATATTATTTAATGACTAATTCCTTTATGTTTAATTTTGAGGAATTATTTGATTTATTACATTATCCTATATACTTAAATATTATTATCTTCTCATGTTTCACACATTGTACCACTAGATAATTTTATTACATTTCCCATACGATGGTGGATGGTGGGTTGCTCCAAGAGTTATTAAAACTCTCAAATTACTAAGATATGTGATAATATAGAGTCCAACGATCATTATGCATACCTGTTCAAATAAGAAATCCTAAGATAAGAAGATCAGTTGAGATTTTAGATGATTAGATAGAGAGATAGCATGAGAGTTCAATTGAATCATGATTTAACAGGTAAGTGAGGGGATATCTGAGGTTCGACCACTAATTTTAAAATTAAAATTAAATAATATTTTATTTATATCAACTCACTCAAAAACATATACTATTATTGATTTCTCAAAAAACACTGAACCAACAAAATACAAAATAGGACCTTAAAAAAGTTCCCTCCTCTCTGGAGAAAACCCGTGTACTACTTTAATTACATTCATCTTGGGTATAAAAAATGATTTTTGTGAGGGCTTCAATAATTGAAACATTAGTAAAGAATATAAAAATGAAATATTAAAAAATTATCTATATATATATAGACATAAAATTACCATTTAAAATAAAAAAATATAATACCTAAATATTTTAAAAAAGAATGCTATGTTAGACAGGGTATTCAATACGCAACACCGAGCTTAAACGACCTCTGATATATACAACCGTTATAACCTAGCTGAAAAATTAGAAGGTATGAAAAATATTAACTAATTTATGATATATATATATATATATATTTCTTTCTAAATATTAATTATTAAAATTTTTTATTAAATAATTAATCAATTTATAGTAAAGTAATTTTATTCTTTAAAAATATGTTTATTTAAAAAATGATTTTTATTTATTTTCATGAATAAATATTATAAATAGTTTTTAGAATTTTTATAAGATTTATTAGATAAAATGAAATTTATTTTTTAAATTATAATATAAAAATTTATTTTGGGTGAAATTTTGATATTTTTTTGGAAAATATTGATTTTTCAGTGAATAGTGAAAATATCAATTTTTTTGTCAACATGTTATTTATTTTCAAACAATTAATCAATTTAAAAGTACCATTATGGTTTGAATATGATTTAATAAATCATAAGTATTTTTTATTTATATTTAATCCACATAATTTATTTTGAATCAAATTTATATTTTATTTTAGTATAATTTTATCTTTGGGTTTAAAAACATGATTTTTATGAAAACATTTTTTAAGTGAATAATGTTTTTCCTTTTTAATTAATTAAAACAAACTCTAATTAAAAATGATTAAGATGAAAATTATATATTAGATATCAATAAATATTCATTTATATTCTTACAGTAATTATTATTATTCATAGAGTTAATATAAAATCATCTTTCCTTAAAAAATACACTTCTTGAAAACTAGATTTTTCATTGTGCCTGCGGGTTTAATTTTAAATTAATTATTTTTTATTTTTTAAATAAAATTTAGATAAATGGAGTATATATTTTTAATAATAATTATTTCTATTATATAATCAATTAAAATTAAATTTTTACCGTAATTAATAGTGAAAATAGTAAAAATAAATTAATGTGGTTAAGGTGAAAACGAGTTTACCAAGAGGTTAAAATAAAAATATAAGTGTAAAAATGACCTAAAATCTTATATAAAAACATGTTTATGGACATATTTATAAATTATAATGTCTATCTATTGAGAAAAGTACATTTCTGATCCTTATAGAATGTAAAAAACATGGGTACACCTTTTTTTCAAAAATTACGAGCGTGTCGCTCACCTTACTTATAAAAGGACACCCACTCTCCATTCTTCATCACACATTGATACAATTTTTGTTTAGTAAATACATACCCAAATAAATTACCAATTTACATACCCTCATCTTATAAACCTAATTTTTTTTCTTCCAAAATCCATTATAGGAATACTTTAGATATAATCCTAAAGAGGTGGTCTGAGAAGAGGTAAAATTGATAATTTTGTGTTTTTGTTTCATTTATTCTTTGACTCCTTAAATTATTATTCAAATATGATAATATGATAAAAAATATTTAATATATACTAATATGTTATCATATTAAATTTATAACCTAAATCTATCTCCTCTTCTATCAAATGGGATAAGATATAATCATTTGTGTGTACGACGGACTACCACCTCGCAAACTGATGTCATTAGTTTTCCATTATCACTTATCATGGATTGTTTTAACGAACTATTTATAGTATATATATGATATACATATATATATATATATAATATACTTATTTACATATTATATCACATATACCATTTTTACTTTCCATTCCATGGGGGATACAATAACCTCCCTCGTGCGTACAACGGACTACCGTCTGATGAAGCGATTTCTTTTTTTTTCAATAACTCTTTAAATGGAAGTTAATAAAGATAATTTTAATGAATATATGTGATATAAGTGAAATAATAATGATATTCAAAATATATATATCATTATTAAAATATAATTTATCATTTTATTTATTATATTGAAAAATGATAATGTCGTTAGTTGTTTGTGTGGACTACCACCTCCATGAAGCGATGTGATTCTTTTTTCATCTCCACATAAAAAATGATATATATAAGTATATTTAAATAAATAATATATTATTTTTGATATTATTATCATTATGTAAATATAAAATAATACATACATTCTTTATATAATTATCACTGAAAATGGAAACATTACTCATATGTATGTATGGATTACCATCTCCATGATTGTAATGTAGATTATTTTTAAAAACCATTTTTTCATTATTAGTTTTAGAATTATAATTGATATAAGATTATTATACAGGATTTAAATAACATACAAGGAATGTTTGGACTTAAGGTAAGGGTTTTTCTCATCTCACTTTAACTTTTGTGAGACACATGCTACATTCACCAATTATTTTATATTATTTGGTGTATATACTTACCCTTTTACATGTAATATCATATATACTTCATAAATAAATGTATTTTAGGTTTCAGTTTTCATTATTTTATCCTATGGTATTTAAATTGAAAGTTACTAAGTGGTAAATAATTTCATATCTCAATTTTATTTCATTGGGTTATAATACTTATTTATTGTCTTTTATATAATATAATTATGTGGGTAATGAATTTTGAATATATTATATTTTATTTATTAGTTTTTAGGTGGATTTAAATTTGATACTCATAATCAATTCACTGATTAATTCTCAAATTCAATGGTTTTATTTTTAAGGGATATTCATCTCAAATTCTCTTTCTTTCAGATATACATTTATTAAATGATACTATAATCAATTCTGAGGTGTAAATACAACCCTTTGACATGTTATATCATGAAAATACTTATTTTAATGATATTTAAAGTATCATTTTATTTTATTCTTTCATGTGTTTTATGATTGAAGAGTAACCAAAGTGGAAAAGGCTTTATGTTACAATATCCTTTCTTTCAGAACTGTTTATGTTCAAGGTTACATTAATGAAAATCATATGATATTATTTTATTTAACTATATATATTTCTTGACCACTAGTTATTAATTTTTTTAACATATTTTATTTCCATTTTCTACCATATTTATTCAAAATAATTAAGAAGTTCATTTATAAGTTATATTGATCTTTTATTTTCTTTTAAATCGGGTATATTTCTCTTCCATGCCCATGTTTTCTAAAATGTTTTAAAAAATGTTATTTTATATAAATAAATTATTTTCTAAATACATTTTACATGATATTTTACCTTTTTTTAAAGGTATTTAAAAAGGAAATTTCTTAACATTTTCTAAATGTGTCACTTTTGACTCCATTTAACAAAATTTTTTCAATAGAATTTTTATTTGACATTTATGACATGAACATATTTTCACACTATCATGTCTCATAAATTCGTTGATGTTTGATTTATATTTTTCTAAGGTTCTTAAAGAAAATAATTGTCACAATATTTTGTGAATTTTTAGTTTTTAATAGTTTTTTCGAAATGAAAAAATTATTTTCCTCAAAAATGCTTTTAATCATATTTTTATGTTATTTACATTCATCAGTTTCAACAACCCTTATTGTTAGATATGATTTAATGACGTTGTTTTTTAATGATACCAACCTAATTTTTTATTTGGATGCATTAATATATTTTTAGAGATATTGAAAAGAACCCATTTATTTTACATGGGTCCATCACATTTCAAAGTGATTGTTATAGAACCTGTTTCTTTTCCATGGGTTAATCATTTTTAACATAGATTTCTATAGAACCCATTTTTTTCACTAGTTAATCACGTTTCAAATATATTTTTATAGTCCCATTTATTTTCTATGGGGTGATCACGTATAAGAGATATTTCTATAGAACCCGTTTCTTTTACATGGTTTAATAAAGTTATGAAAACAAGAAAGGTTGTTTCAATGAATTTATGATGAAATTAATTCTACATATACTTTATTCATGATATGATTCTTGGAAATTTTTTATAATGATGGGTGGTTACATTATAAACCAAGTATAGGTGGTTCTGTTATAAACCAAGGATGGGTGTTTACATTATTATCCAGAGATAAGTGGGTCCATTATTGCTCTCAAATGAATTGGGTACTCTAGATATGGAAGTTGACCATATTGGTTATTTTATTTTTAAGAAGTTATGTGAAGATAATGTTTGAGGACACCATTTTCTTTATCTATGCTTTATATGGTTTTATTATGTTTCCTTTGATCAAAATTGTTATAACATGGATCAAGATTATTCATTCTGACGACTCTTTAATTTGTTAAAGACTTATTCCATGTTTTCATGTATGAATATATATGTATTTATAGTTATGAATATTATTATTTTATAATCATGCACTTTGATTATATAATCATACCCTGATACTCTTCTTATGCTCCCTGATGACATTGAATTGTTAATTCTTATGCTTACCCTTACTGAGAATTTGATGTCACCCTTAATATTTTTCTTTTTACATAGGTTATAAAGATTTAGGTTGAATGAATTATTTATATAATGCATTCATATGGATAATTATGGTGTCTAAATGTGAAATATGAAAATCCAGGTATAATGCGATATGATGTTCATATTTATGAACTAGTTTTTTTTAATCCATGTTATTATGAGTTTTTCATAATTCTATAAAACTCTAAACCTAAAATGTCCATGAGAATTTAATTTAACCAATATTTTCCTTTTTATTTTCTATATTTTGGATAAAAAAATTGGATAAACTTCATTGGTATCAATTCAAGAAATGTAAATTTTATATTTTTAATGTTGGATCTGGGACTATGGGTTTAGTGTTGTTATAAGAAAAAATCATTACAAACTCATATGATACATACTAATATAGATTATTTATAATAACCACATAACTATATAATAATATATAAAATCTATTCCTTTCTATAAACATTAAGAACCATTATCTAATATGATATAATATTTATACACATTGAAAATATCCTACGTGCACCTTTACTACTACACCTACTAAAACATGGTATAATTCACTACAATTGATCATAGAAAAACATAATACTTTTCCTCCACTATTTAAATCATAAAAAATATAATCCTTATCCTCTACCACCTTTGTATGTAATGTACTGAACTAATCCATCATGTTTCACTCATTTTATACATCTTAGACCAACTTCACTTAAGAATTCATACCCAAACCATAAACCTCTCTATTCCTCTAACCTAAGATACAATTCATCTAAAAATAATAATATAATATGAACTCGATATAACTTAACTATCTTAAATTCAGATACCTTTATGAATAGATATACTTTATAGTTATTGTGATTATTTAACACCATTAATTAATAACCCATAAAATAATGACTCCATGATTTTAAAGTCTATAATATTCAACTCAAGATCATGGGTCACATAATTATTCTCATGTGTCCTCATGTAACCAAAGCCATATTTAATCACTGATCACTCATATATAAAAATTTTTCTAGGATCGATTCACTATTTTATAATACACCTTTTATTCTACAACTTATCTCTAAAATACATATAACCAGATCTTTAATCAATATCCACTTGAGCTCCTTAAACATTTTACGATATAAACATGATCACTATAAATAATTTTATTTATTTTAAGGTGTGGTAAAATTCTTATAATCCTAAATAAATTGAGTAAAATTATTTAATAATAATATGATAGACAAAATAAAATTTATAACTCAAAAACATTATCTAGTAAATACAAAAAGAAAAAATTTCCCTAGTCTTTATTATAGGCAATAGTAAATCACCCTTAAAAATAAAATTTCATAAGAATTTACCAGTTAAACCCAAAATTTAAAATTCAAAAGCTTATAAAAAATTATATATCCTATAATAATATCAACAATACTTGAAAATGATCAACATGATCCTAATATATCCTAAGATAATTCAATATATTTTGAATAAATGTGATGATGAAATTATCAATATATAGTTTTAAAATTCCATCACATCAAATGAAATCACCACAAAATCAAAGTTCTCATACTAATTATTGATTTTAATTTTATAATATGTTCATTATGAACACAAAATTAACAATAACATGAACCTAAATCAATATTATATAACCACCATGATCACTTAAGTTAATATATAAACTTTTCATTACTCAAAAAATGGATCATGTCCTTCACTATCACTTAATTTAGGAAACAATAACCCACACAAAGGTGTAACATCATATTTTACTTCTTAGAAAAAAATTGGTATACCCCAAGATATGGTTCCTAGTCTGATAAAAACCTTATCTAGAAGTTCCACTATTTGGATATTCAACTCCTTTAACTAAACTAATATCATTCGATATGGTTATATGTATATCAGTTTCAAACTAGGATGTATCTTGATAGTATAATAAATCTTCTAAGAAGAAAAAATAATGGAATATTATTTAGGAATAAATATATATTCTCATAAGGAACTATAAAAAATTTAGTTCCTTCTTCCTCCATGATAACTAACTCCAAAAACACTAATAAGGACACGATTTACTGAATCCTTCACATGTTATGTCCTACTTGATGAAGGAAATCATCCCACTCTCTAGAAAAGACAACATGATAATATTTAAATACTAAATATATGAACATATATTGGTAGTAGTCATCACATAGAAAAATCACATTAAGTAAATCCATTCTTAATATAATATCATAAGATCTCATTTCAATGAAAATGATATCACAATTAACATGATCATCCTATATGAACAATCCTCAATCACTCCAAATATTAGACATCCATAAAGTTTCCCTAGTAAGGGAAATTAAAGACAATATCCAATAAAATAGATCAAAATATAAACCAAGATCCAAATCCACCAGTCTTGTGATGAAGAAATGAGTAGCTCTAGTGTCAAATAATATAATCACCGAGGTAGAAAAATACCTAAATGGTACTAGTAATGAAATTTAATATTATTGATTGTACCACCACCATCATCTTAAGCTATCTATGATTAGTCCTTTCCATCCTAACTTCTTAATACCTATAAAAACCATGGTGATGGGAAACCTACTTTTATTATGGTCTTGGAACTTTGAAGTAATATCCTCTACCCACTCTCACATGAGAACCTCTTTTATTTTCTCACTAAATAAAGGTAGGGTTTAAAGAAAGTCCATTCAGAAAAATACATTTATTAGGGAACTACTACCAAAAATCCTATTAGAATTGGTGGCACTCAATTCTAAATTAAAATTAAACCACTATAATAAAAATATATGATATCCCAACCACCACACCATGGATGATAATTTCTAGTTTCTGATGTTTGGGATTAATGTTACTATATTTTTTCATGATAAAAATGGTATATATTGAAAATTTTAATTTTATTAAATCATACATTAAGATCATACCTTCTTTGATATCCAGACCTCTTCTCAAAATAGGGATAATTATTAATATGATATCGCCTAATGTTAAACACCAATGCATCATACTATGGTAAGTACAAACTGTGACAACATGTGACTGAATATATGGATGAAATCCCCTATTAAAAATCATTCTTGATCATGATAATCTAATATTATCTTATTTATGAAATAAAAAATATTGTAAATTTGAGAAAAATTATCATGCACTAATAATGTTCCCTATGTTAGCTCTATAAACTCATATTATCTATGGAGGTGTATTTATAATAAAATACTCCCCTATGAGTAGATCCTCAAAGGTTACACATGTCATGGACCGACGCTAATATGAATCCCCCTAATCAAAAAAATATTGAGTGTGATCCTATAATTACACCTTTAATAGGCTATGAGTATGTGGTTAACATTGATGGTATATTATTATATATATATGGAATCCAAATGTAACATCCTGAACCAAGTTCCACACACTGGTGCCATGATCCAGTCAGTTATGTGACCTCAGGAACACCTCCCCATATGCTATAGGCTTTTGATTAGCAGTAAGGGACTAATTTCGATTATGAGGAGACTATACCCTCTTTATCAGAGTAATACTAAAATGAAAACAAATAATAAATAACCTAATGACATATAACAATAACCAGAAAAATACTGTTATCACAAGATGACCAAAATTAGAAATACAATATCAAAACTAACAGTAGATATTCCATCCTAGAATATGTGCCAAATTTCAAAATGAAAACCCAAAAGTAAAGACACTGAAAACTCTCAAGTGGGTCTCAAACCACATCCAGTTCCCTCATCCCATCTCCATCCCAAATCATCCATCTAACACAAGGCCTTTTCACATATCCTTTCTTTCAAATATAAAATCTATTTGGATATAGATCAGGAATCCCAAGTAGGGTGTGACTACAACTCAACAAGACACCATCAATGGTGTTTAAACCAATATCCAGTTAACAACAAGTGTATGCAGTTGTATAAATAATATCTAAAATAAATAAAGTAAACAATTTGCACTTATTAAATTACTATTTATTTAGCCACATCACACCAGTGTTCCTAAGGACAACCAAACTCTTAATATCTGCTTCAGACCATGTTAGAGTCTAAACTATTCCCAAGGGATATCATATCATAGAATGTCATTGTTACCATTCTTTATTTCAATTTAAACTATCATCTTTTGATGTAGTAGACCATGTCCCAAACAAAATTATCACATGTCAATTCCATCATTACCATTCATAATTTATTATCACTCTATGGGATTTTGATATAGTAGAACATGTCCCACACATAATTATCACATGAATAAATTCTCTAGTTAATTAATAAAAATAAATAATTTTATAAACCCATCATTCAATTAATTAATTCAACAATTAATTAGACACATAAATTCTATTAATTAGTTAAACAATTAATTTTCCCAAAATCACAATTCAATATTCCGATAATTAAATCAACAATTAATTATTCCCAATTCACAATTCTATATTTTGATAATTAACTCAACAATTCATTATCCCTAAATTATCTCAACAATTAATTATCCCAAAATCACAATTAAATATTCTGATAATTAACTGAATAATTAATTACCCCCAACTTAACTCAAAAATTAATTATCCCAAATAACAATTTAATATTCTAATAATTAACTCAATAATTAATTATACCCAAATTAACTCAAAAATTAATTATCCCAAAATCAAAATTCAATATTCCGATAATTAACTAAAAATTTAATTATATCCAATTCCACAATTAAATAAATAAATAATTTACCAAATTAATTTATTCAATTCATAAATTCAATTTCTAAAAAAAATCTATAAATTCTACAATTATATACACATAATTGAAATCAAGATTACTGTATTTAAATAATAGACCACCTACCTCAATTCATTGACGAGAAATCTCCCAATGGAAATTCCCAATTTGAAACAGATAGGTTAAACCCATGATGAAGAATACGATATTGATTTAATTCCTAGATCTAAGATTCAAAAAATCAATATCTAAAAAACCTAGATCTAGATCTAGATCCTATAGCTGACAAACATCCCTCTTTTATCTTAAAAGAGGAGTGGGGGATAGAGATCTAAATAGGAGATATCACATACAAGTGGAGGTGCATATCTTCAATCCACCCTTAGATTCAACAAGAGAAGAGGTTGGGAATTATTTAAATACATCTATGATCCTCCAAAATCATGAAAGAGTGGTCAGGGTCGAATGGGGGTCAATTAAGTGTTTAAATGGGGGTTCAGAAATTTTAAAACTAATTTTTGTGTTAAATTAAATCACGTTCACAGTTTGCTGGGAGGGGGTGCATGGTTTCCCCTAACTATGTGCCTTATCCATGAACCTCTTCTTGGGGGGGGGGGGGTGTACGATTTCTCCTAAGAGGGAAGATAGTTTAAAAAATTATTCTCCAACTATGGAAATACCCTTTATTTGGTTTTTTACGGTTTTATGGGCTTGGGAGCATGGTTTGGGCAAAGCATGCGCCAACTGTGCACATGCCCTCTTCCTTCCAGAATTTCAAATTTTCACCCAAACACACCCCAAGGTAAAACCCAGACAAAATATTCTCAAAAAAGAAAAAAGAATGCCTATAATTAATCTTATGACATCTGAAGAAAATGTTGGGTTCTTATAATCTCCACACCTTATAACATCTCATCCTCGAGTTTTACTCACAAGCATCTCCAAGATTCTAAGTCAAAATGATTGGGCCATTGAGCCCTCATATCTTATTCTCTCTCCAATGTTTCCTCCTGAACATGTCTATGTCTCTACAATACATGAACTATTAGCACAATCTTTCCTCACAACACTTTCTCACTATGATCAAACACACATATCAAAAGTTCATCAAAGGGTGCATCTATCTCAAGATCAACATCATCCACATTGATCACATGAGAAGGGTTGGGGTTATACCACCATAGTTTTGAAACATGAATAATATCATGCATACAACTGTATATATATGAATGAGCTAATTGGTATGACACTAGCTGATTTCTCTCCACAACCTCAAATAGTCCAATGAAACTGGGTACTAGATTTCCTTGTCTTTGTATCATGTGGTAACCCAATTTAGGTGACACTAGAAGGAATATACAATAACCCTCTATAAACTCTAGGGGTTATTAATGTTTATCAGCATATGAATTATGTCTACTCTAAGCTGTATCCATACACTTCTGAATAAGCTGAACCTACTCCGACATCACGTGTACATGACTCGACCCCAACAACTCTTACCCATCTGCATCCCTGTAGAATAGAGGTGATATTAATGGTATACCATAAATATTCTCATGTGGTTTCATCTATATAGTTTCTTGATAATGATTGTTATAGGAAAATCCATAAGTTATAGGTGTTTCTCCCAAGACCAACCAATTTTTTAGAACACATGATTATAGCATATCCTTAAGCACCTATATAGTATACTCTGACTGCCCATCTATTTTTGGGAGGAATTTCACACTCAGTAAAACCTATGTACCAAGTGCCTTCTATAAGACTTTCCAGAAGTGTGATGTAAGATGAGAGTCACAATATAAAACTATAGTCCGTGGAACCCCATTTAGATGGACTATCTTCATAATAGACAAATCCCTTAACTTCTCCACTAAGAATGTATCTCGTATAGGCAATAAATGTGCTACATTTTTCAAATGGTATACAACCACCCAAACACCATCATTATTTTGAGGCTTCCTCAGGAGACCCACCAAAAAATCCATACTCATTTCCTACCACTTACATTTTAGAATGGGCGGTGTCTATTGTAAACCACCAGGTCCTTGATGTCGAACCTTCACCTGCTGAAAGGTGTAAGATCTTGTCACAAACCCTACTATCTTTTTTTTCATGACAAGACACAAAAACTACTGTCATAGGTCAGGGTACATTTTTCTCACACCTAGATATACCTCCCACTTCAAGGTCTGAAACTCATGCATCAAATCCTCCTACATGCTCGTAGGCACAACAACTCGATTCCTGATATAGATGATCTCATCCTCATCTATGATCCAATCTGAAGGTGACTCCCCATCTTTAAGGATTTACCTCAAGGTAAAAAATTAAAGATCCCCATACTTCCTGTCCCTAATCCATTTTAAAAGTGTAGACTCTATTGAAACTGATATGAAAGTCACCTTCTTCTGAATCTCCATAAAAACAACATGCATCTCAGCCAGCGAAGTCATCATCTTCCACTCAGCAATAGACTCCTAAACTACATGAGTCCAGGTTTTAATTCTCAAGGAATTTTCAAAACCATTTACCTTCCCATTCATATATGATATATCAACTGAATGGATGCATATAATCAACCCATATCTGCTGCAAAATATTCATATCTCTTTATGAAATTATGCACTTTAATCTTTTGTGATTCATATAAATAGTTTAATTTTCTCCCAGTAGATAATTTAGCCAAAAATTGAAAGAATAAACCACTACATCCAACATGAGGTCATGTGTAGGGTAGTTCCGTTCATGATTCCTCAACTACCGATAACCATATGCTACAAATCGATCTCCCTTCATCAACACTTCTCCAAGTTGGATCCCAAAAGCATAAGAAAACACAATGTACTCCTCACTTGGCTCAGATAGGATCAAGATTGGTGCTGATGTCAGCCACTTCTTCAACTCCTAGAATGCATTATCACATGATTCAGACTAGCCAAAATTTATCCCCTTTTTGGTCAAGCCTGAAAGTGGCACTACCAATCGGGAAAAGTGATGGATGAATCTTTGATAATATCTAGATAATCCTAGAAATCAATGAATATCAAAAACTTTATTGGGATGCTCCAATGGCACCACTACAAACACCTTCTCTGGGTCCACTAAAAAAACTTCCTCTAAGATGATATGACCCAAGAAGTCTACATGATCCATCCAAAACTAACACTTAGATAGATTTTTTGTATAGATTATGCTCTCTCAATATACTTAAGATGATGTTAAGCAGTTAGGAATGATCTTCACGAGTATTGGAGTACACCAAGGTATCATAAAAAAACTACCATAGAATTATATAGGTATTGATGAAAGATTATGTTCATTAGGGTCATAAACATTATTGGTGCACTCATCAACCCAAAAAACATTACAACGAACACACATAGGCCATACCTACTTCTGAAAGTAGTGGTCAATGTATCAGAAGTTCAAACTCTGACTTGATGATTCCCTGATCTCAAGTTGATATTGGAGAAAAACAAGATCCTCTCAACTAGTTAAATTGAACATCGATACATGGAAGAGGACACCAGTTCATCACTGTCATCCGATTCATCTTTTGGTAATCGATACATAAGAATAAAGACATACCGACCTTCTTAGAAAAAAACACTGGTGAACCCCAAGTTGATGTACTCAGACAAATAAATCCCTTATCTTAAAATTAATCTTCATGATTCCTAAAATCTTGATAATCTATCAATGCAATTCTGTATGGTGGAATTAAAATTGTATCATCCCTAATAATGAGCTCAATTGTAAACTCCATGTCTTTCTTAGGTGGTATCCCTAAGAAGTATTTAGGAGAAACATCCTAAAACCTATCTATTACTGGTGAAAAAAATTATATTTCACACCCCATTATCCAATAATAGACTAGAATCCAGGGTGGTAGATCCCCTATATTCTGAATAATGGTACCTTCTCGACCCATGTTGATATCCCATTCTCCATGGTGAATATATTCCTCACCATCATGATATGTAAAATTCAATCTCCTCCGATAACAATATATATGGGATTGATATGCTACTAACCAGTCTATAACAATAATTAGTTTGAATCCTGAAATTTCCAGGATGTAAAGATACCCCAAAAAATGATAATCCCCAATCTTTAGAGAACATCCCTTTCATAAGCAGATGCCTTTAGAATGTATTCCCAGAGGTGTTTCCATTGTCAAAACCCCACTCGAAAACTCCACTTCCAGGCTCAAAACATTCAAAAGGTGTATAGAAATAATGGAATGAGAGGAACTAGTATCAAATAAAGAACCAGATAATGTAGGATCTATAACAATGGAACCTCTCACTATTGACTGTCTAGCCTCGTTATCTACAAGTGTTGGATGAAATACATGAAACTATCCAATACTTATTCCTTGTAATGTAGCCTGACTCCCCTGAGTTGCACCACACTGATGATATGGGCACTCTTACCTAGAAGCACTATGTCCAGTACCTCTACCACCACGGCCAGTACATCTCTAACTGCCAGACTGACATAGTGTAGAAGATCCCCTTATTACACCCTTGTTCTTTATAGCTCCTCCATCACTACCCATCTATCATGTGTTCCTACATAACCTCTACAGATATCCCATCTGTCAACAACCTCGACACTCTACTAGTGGATTGGGGAATAATCTCTAAAAGTGTTCTGAATTACTACACTAGTTACAAATCACTTGAGTAAGATCCAGAGAAATTGATCCCTCTGTCTGTGTACCCTACTTCTCACCACCCTAGTTGACTTTGTCATAGTGAAACCTCGTTCTCTCATAATTTTTACATCCCGATCTTCTAGTAGTGACTATATTCCCTACATAGGAAACCTCCCTTAGGTTCCCCTCAGTTATGAGAGGTTGATCCACCACCTCACTAAAATTATTTTACCAAAAGATGTTAACTTGAGACTTAATCTCACATTTAAGTATGTCCTGGAAATGTCTCATAGTAGTTGCCTCATCACCTTCCAACACTAGAGTAAAGTATTACAAATCCATAAAGAATACAGTATAGTCCATTATAGAAATACTCCCATGAGTCAACCTCATGAACTCAATAGCTATATCCTACCTTAAAATCTCTAGATAGAATTTATCTAGTAACTTCTCTAAGAAGTACTTCCATAACATACCCTCATACTATCCAATATGAGCCTGAAAGTCCCACCAGTGCTTCGTTGATCCTTATAGAATATAAGTATCCAACTTAACCCTCATCTCAATAGGAGTCTCCAAATGGTCAAGTATCATCTAGATAGATTCTATCCAGAACTCAGCTCCCTCAGGTCCACATTCTCAAATAAAAGTCGGAGGGTATTACAACTAGAAATCACACGTCAAGTCAAAAATTCTCTTTACAACCTGATCTAGGTCTCTTTCAATAAAATTCATGAAACAAGAAACATTCTCTTTGAAATTCTCTCCTACATCCTCACTCAACACTACCACTGACTTAGGTTCCACTGCTTGTAGAACATCTCCAGCTATATCATCATATTGTCCTCTAAAAAATTATTGTCATGGAGGCATAACTCTACAATAAAGAACATGTACCTTAGGACACATTTCAAAACATTAACACATTTACAGGAAATACAATATTCTAGAACAATTCATTTCCCAAAACCCTACCAAAGGGTAAAAATTGAGGTGCTATAAAAACCCTTAACCATTGTACACTTAGGTCCTAATTAACAAGGGTAAACACATTCTCATTATTCAAGTTTCACATTAGACACCCAATTTCCATTTCAATTTATCTCAACGTGCATCACTTTCAATTTAAAGTTCGTATTAGGAACCAATTTTATTTCAATTTCACAAGAAAGAAAGAAAAAGTTCAAGTTCAACAACATACCCAAAAACTATTTTCCTGTGCATGTCTAAAATGATGCATGTCACAAATAATATCGAGTTCCTAGAATGATGCATTCTTACTCAACTCTCATGCCATTCCAAGCCACAAGTCAAATCTTATAAAATATCAAAAATTATTAACACATCACAAAACAAGTGCATCAACCAAGATGAAATAAAAATTAATTGTAATAGTAAAAAAACAACAATCCCACCCTAGGTATTTGGGTTCTCCCCTGTATATTGGTTAGCAACTCTCATGCATGAGATCATGACTAATGCCCAACTCATCCTATTCTTCTATCTACCTTTTCTAAATAGAAATAAAAAATAAAAAAGAAATAAAAATACTTTGTTACCACTTTATAACATCCCAAACCAGTTTCCATACACCGATTCCCAGAGCCGGTTGGTTACATGGCCTTAGGCGCACCTCCCCATACACTAGAGGCTGCCGACTAGCAATGAGGATCTAATGTCCATCATGGGAAGACTATAACATATTTATTAGAGTAATAACATATCAAAAAATAATAATCAGTAACCAAATGACATATTACTATATCCAGAACAATTGAAGTTTCATATGATGACCAAAATTGGAAATACAAAATCAAAACTAATAGTAGATTAACCATTCTAGAATACATTCCAAGTGATAAAATCAAAACCCAAAATTAAAGACACTAAAAAATCCCAAGGGGGACCTGAACCATATTCGATTCCATCATCCCATATCCATCCCAAATCAACCATCTAACATAGGGCCTTTTCTATTACCCTGTCATGCAAACATGAAATATATTTAGGTACTGATCAGGAAGTATGAGTAGGGTGTGAGTACAACTCAATAGGCCACCACCAATAGTGTCTAAAATAACATGCAGTGAATAAAAAGTGTATGCGGTTGTATAATGAATATATAAAAGAAATAAAGTAAATTGTTTACACTTATTCAATTACACTTTATTTAACCACAAAACACACGGGTTCTTGAGGACACCCAAACTCCCAATACCAGCTTCGGCCCATGATGTAGTTTGAAATATCACCAAGGGATATCATATCTCATAATTCTATTATTTCCATTCTTCATTTCAATTTACGCTATGGTCTTTTGATATAGAAGATCATGTTCCACACACAATTATCACATGTGAATGTCATTGTTGCAACTCATCATTTATTATCATACCATGGTATTTAGATACATCAGACCATGCACCACACACAATTATCACATGAATTAATCCACAAATTAATCAATCAAATTAAATAATTTAATATAACCATCATTCCATTAATTAATTCAAAAAATAATTAATCACATAAATTCCATTAATTAATTCAACAATTAATTATCCAAAAATCAAAATCCAGTATTCAGATAATTAAAACAACAATTAATTATCCCCAATTCACAATTTAATATTTCTATAATTAACTCAATAATTAATTATTAAGAATTATCTCAATAATTAATTATCCCCAAATAAAAATTCAGTATTCCAATAATTAAATCAAGAGTTAATTATACACAAATTAACTCAAGAATTAATTATCCCAAAATCACAATTCAATATTCCAATAATTAACTGAACAATGAATTATCCCTAAGTTAACTCAAAAATTAATTATCCCTAAATCGCAATTCAATATTACAATAATTAACCTAACGATTAATTATCCCCAATTCTACAATTCAATAATTAACTAATTTACTAAATTAATTTATTTATTTATGAAATTAAATTTCTAAAAAAACTCTATAAATTATACAATTACAAATATATATTTGAAATCATGACTATGGGATTTGAATAATAGACCACCCACCTCGATTTTTTGATGATCGATCACTCAATGAAAATACCCAATTTGAAATAGATAAGTCAGACCGATGATGAAGAACATGATCTTGATTCAATTCCCAGTTCCAAGATTTAAACAATCAAGATCTAAAAAACCTAGATCTATATCTAGATCCTAAAATGGATCAATATCCCTCTTTTATTTGGAAAGAGGAACTATAGAGAGATATATAAACTAGAGAAATCACATACTCATGAAGGTGAAGATCTTCAATCTTCCCTTCAATTCACCATGAACAGAGGTTGGGGAGGCTTGTAATCTTTTTGAGAACCTCCAAAATCATGATAGAGAGGTTACCGTAGAATGGGGGTTGATTCGGGGTTAAAATAGGGGGGGGGGGTTCATGAATTTTAAAACTATTTTTTTGGGTTAAATTTAATATCTCGCACGGTTTTCTAGGTAGGGGTGCATGATTTCCCCTAATAATGTGCCTTAACCACATGAATTTTATAAGGGGGTGCACAATTTCTCCTAAGAGGGCACACATTTTGACAAACTGGGTGCCATCCATGTGAACCCCCTCTATTTGTGTTTGTACGGTTTGCTGATATGGGGAACATAGTTTGGGCTAACCACGAACCAACTGTTCACATGCACTCTTCCTTCCAAAATTTATAATTTTCACCCAAATGTACCCCAAGGTAAAACTGAAACAAAGTATGCTCAAACAATGATGAAATAATACATGTAATCAATCTCAAGACATCTTAAGGAAAGGTCAGGATATTACACCATATCCCAACCTGAAATACATGCATAATATATGATCAAATATATTTCATGTCATATAATAGTATAAACCCCAAGTCAGAATTGTAGAACAACTATAAAATCACAAGACTTCCACCACAAATCTCATGTGGCAATATCCAAAGTTGTATGAAACCATCACCAAATATATCTAGTGATTTGAATATATATAAACACACATATAAATCATGGATGAGAATATAAATATAACTAGTAGGTTCCTCCTGAAAACCCTCATGAGTCTCTATGAATGAAGCATGTTAATTCATTCATGTATGAAATAAAAAAACCAAATAAAACGTCAATCTCCCAAAAATTTCTTCCATTCCATATCCATTACAATGGCATGTTCATTGTTTTTTCTTACCAAAATACATGATATCATACAAATTTTACCAAATAATTCTACTTATGAACTATAAGTCCAGTATAAGAATTTGTACAACTACAGGGATGTCACAAATATATAATGTATATGAAGTTTTCAACCTTAAAGAACACTTTTTATTACTGGGTATCTACCCTCAGGGATCTGCCCATATCAACCGACCCCCACTAAATCTTTATTAGGCATCCAACCACACATTGGGGATTTTTTTCTATTACTAGGTGTCTACCCTCAGAGACCTCACTACCTCAACCTGAATCATCACTATTTCATGTCCTAAATCACCCCCATAACTTAGACACATCATTACCATCAATATTCAGGAATGAATTGATATCCCCACCATATATTTTTTTTTCTCCCTATGCTAACCATACAAATGACAAAAATGGTGTTGGGAAATTAAAAAACATATCAAGTAATATTACCATGCCCCACCCAAGTCTTTTATTACGATGATTATAGAGAATAATTACTAAATCTATAATATTCACTATATCCATGAAATTTAAAAATTTTACAACATAAGTAATTGATAAAAAATGGTTACAAATCCTAAAATATCCACTATACAAACCAAATAAATGGATGGAAAATATCAGGTGGCATGACCCAAATATTAAAAAATCCATAGCCTCATGCATTTTTTGGAAAGAACCATGTTGAAATTATAAGAACTCTATATATCTCAAGGAATGAATGTTTTTTTCACTGATAAGTGGATTGAATCCTATCCTATTTGGAATAACCCTTATACATTTAATTACTTATTCATACATCGAAAACCCATTATTTAGGGAAAATTTATAGAATAGAACATGAGTCCCATGAAAATATTTCATAGACCATTGAAAATTTCATCAGATCAGTATTCAAACCTCATAGAGAAAATTTAAAAATCATAACAATAGTTTAGGCTCAAAATCATCTTATAAGTTTTAAAAAAATATTCACATATCAAATATAAATATATATCACCACTAAAATAATCTTAAAAAATATATCATAATAATTTTCCGACTTAATATTTTCATAAATCATTTTAAATATCCAAAAAATTTATATTAATTCATCACCCCTTTATTATTATTAATTTTTATATCCAATTATTATTTCTTATCAAATATAAATACAAATATAAAATTATAATATTTATCATAGAATATCACATTTTATTAACACATCATTGAATAAGAAAACATTATATATTTTTATATATTATAAAAATATGAGAATATTAAATCACCTACATAAATTTTCATCATAATTGAGGATCGTAAATAATTTCCCTTCAATTATCTAGTAATATTCTTCATCAAACTCCCTTTGGTCTTCCATAATAAATTTATTCCAAGGAATTTATTGAATAAAAAATGGGATATTTATTTAATGGAATGTTTGATCTAAATGATATATTTAATTTCCATCCCCATCAAAATACTAATTAAAGTAATTTGTTGATATTTTATAACAACCCTTTGAAATTAAATTCAAAATAACTCCTTGAATAGATAATATGATACTTCATTAACCAATAGTTATCTATATAGATCTTTTCTCTATCATACCATGTCAGAAATCAATTATATAATATCCCATTATTTATTTATAAAAATAATTTCATAAATAAATAATTTAACTCATCAAAAAATAGTGTTAAACAAAAATTCCAAACAATATAAATTCTAAAATAATATAAAAGGGTAAAAATATTATTCTAAATATAATAGAACACTCAAAATTTTATTTAGAGACCAATAAATTTTCCATTTTACCCTCTATAATCAAATATAAAAAAAATAACCTGAAGAATACCATAAATTTCCAAACCTAAAATTTATGAGTCTCTACATTACAAACCCCATTAAAAAACTTTTCATCCTTGAAAATATTATCTATAATCATAATTAGAAAATAATAAATACAAATTTTCATTACTCTAACCTTCATCATTATAAAAATATTCCATTTTAAAAATACAATAAAAACAATAAAAAAATCAAGATATTTTACTTGAATATGTGATTTATATTACCATTTTATTTTCTATACTACACTATATTTATATAGTACTCATATTGATAAAATTACTCATTCACATAGGAATTTCTATCAACGAACTTGAATTTCCACTGGATACTCAATAAAATTCATATATTCCTTGAGGTTAAGATCACCCAAATCAATTGAATCAAAAGGATCTTGATAATAATTTTAAATTTTGGATATGTGAAATATTTAATAAATAATTTATAGTCATGTAAGTAGTTATAACCAATAAGTTATCTATTAAAAAAACCCAATACTATTAATAAAAAAATAAATTTAGAGGATTCTTATTTACCTTACTAAACCTCCATTTTCCAAACCAAAGAGACGTTTTAATGAATACATGATCTCTAACCAAAAAAGTAAAATATTAAAGTCCTTTAGTCTATATAATATTTCTCTATACTCTGATTAGTTCTCATTCAATCATAAATAAAATACAAGTATTTATTCATAACATGTACCACCTCTATCCTAATAATACTTTTCTTTCCTACCTTATCATAATATAGTGGTGAATAACATGGTTTCCTATAAAAATCCTCATAAAGTACAATGAAAATGAAGGAATGATAACTATAATAATATGGGAAATAAACCAGTGGTAAATGAACATCCCTTAATCCATTAAAATTTAATATGAACACTCTTAATGAATCCATTAATGATTAAATTTTCTTGTCAGTTTGAAAATATATTTTTTGATGAAATATAGTTCTATGGTATAAATGGGATCCAAAATCACATTATAATCCCAACTATATCTAATATGTAAACCAAGGGTTTTTATTTGAAATTATCATCTTTGAAACTCCATGAAGCTTCACCACATCTATCACTAATTTTCCCAAATTTCAACTGATATCAATTAACTTATCTATAAAAAATGAGTTAACATTGTCAATTAATCTTTTATAAAACAAATACAATCAAATTATATAAAATAATAAGTTACTATGATAATAAAACCATTGAAATATGATACCACATCCATTTTGTACTATCCAAGTAGTTAAATAAACCCTCCATAACTGGATTTTTGACTTTCCCCTACTAATATAAAATAAAACTAGATAAAAACTTATCCACTAATTGTTTTCCCATTCCACAAAAACCGATTTATCAAATCATAATACATATTTGTGATACTTTTATGTTCCACTAAAAATTATTAAACTCACATAAAACCACTTCTTATATGATCTAAGGAACATATAACTTCCCATGAAAAAAAAATAATGTTTCTTATCTATTAAACAACTATTAATAGAATCACCCTAAAATATCCAATATTTCCCACCTCTCCTTTAGGGTCTCTATGATGAGACTCTTCTACCTATGGTATCAATAAATATATAACTGTCATTTGATAAATGAATATTCTCCAATAAATTTCCTAAAAACTAGGATTTAAACATGCCATTAACTCCATTGCTTTCTATTCATTTCTAACCTGGTGACTGAAATCACCATATGCCTTCCAAATCAAATCATCAACTACTAAATTAACCTTTCTTGGGGTATATATGATTTCAAAATCATAATCTTAAAGAAATTAAACCCATATTCTATATCATAAATTTAAATAATTCTATGAAAACATATTTCATAATCACTTATGATCTATATAGACCCTAAATTA
The DNA here is from genome assembly GCA_963277665.1 of Viscum album. Classification (NCBI taxonomy): domain Eukaryota; kingdom Viridiplantae; phylum Streptophyta; class Magnoliopsida; order Santalales; family Viscaceae; genus Viscum; species Viscum album. The sequence continues at coordinate 1,905,955,642 of OY728151.1, forward strand.
TTCACCAATAATGTAATTTCTCAATTACATAATGAAAAATACCTCTATTTAATGATTGAAATAATGAGTTTATTGGTTACTCTGATTAAAATGAAAATTTATAGATCAATAAAAAATGATTTCTCTCTTCTAAATCTAGATGAATCAAACCCATAATGAGATACATTACAATATATATCATATAGAATATATTCATTAGGAAATTAGAGTACTATAGTGATAATAATATTATCTTTTAAATATTAATATTTGGTTTAAAATTCCTCCATCCAAGAAAAAACATTACCTTTTTTAGTTAAGGCCAATAATGGATTCATAATTCAAGAATATTCAGGTAAAAACCATCTATAATAACATACTAAGACTAAGAATCTTTACACATTAATAAAATTATTCAATGGGTTCCATGTAATAACTACTTCAGTAGTCACCTAGTTTATTTCTACTTGATGATTTGTAATGACATGGCCCAAAAAACAAATATCACATATCCAAAATCGAAACATATATATTTTTCCCTATAAATATTATTTATTGAGTAACTACAACACATTAATAAGATGCATTTCAAGGTTAATATATACTATCAAATAAATCAAAATTTCATTAATGAATATTACCACAAAATCATCAAGTTTGGGTCTATTTATAAGTTCCCTAAACATATTTTTTGCATTAATTAGTCCAAATATAAACCCTATAAATTTAAATTGTCCATGATAACACTGAAAAATAGATATAAGGATATTGTCATCCTTTACCATCATATTTTGATATATAAAATGAATATTAATCTTATGAAAACAACTTAACACTTTTAATTAATTAAATTGTTCATTTGTCTTAGGATGTGGATAATTAGTATTCATCATAATTTGTCTTAAGCACTTAGAATATATAGATAAAATCATGCTTCCACTTATCTTATTTTCAATAAATTCTAGAGAAGACCACTGCGGCACACTCTTCCAAATAAAAATCATCTCTAATAATTTTTCAATTTGAATACGAAACTCCTAAAGCTCAATCAATGTTATATAATAATTGGTTGTAAAAATAGAAGAAACACTAGGATATAACTCTATCATAAAGTCAATATCATACCTTGAATGTAAAATTATTAAATCTTCTCATAGAATCATTATCATAACCCCTCACATGTTTCGTAAGTATCTCTATATTATATAACTAATATGTAATACTCTAATACTTAATTCATATATATACATATATATATCAAATTAAAATCTATTTCTCTAACAAACACCACCTGATCATTATCCAAGCTAGTTAAAATCACCATTTATCTATAATATTCAATAAAATATTGTTCCAAGTATAACTAATGAATGTTAAATATGGAATCACATGTTTGGATATATAACATGAATAAGTTCTATAAAGATTAATATCATCCCATAATTTTCTAAAAACTACAAAATCTCTCGTACAACCTCATCAAAACTTCTACTAAAGTAGTAAAATACAATGGTATTTGATATTTTGCTACAGTTGGTTCTAAACCATGAACTATTGTTGAAAAAATAAATGAATTTTATGTAGACGTATCAATAAAAATAGAAGAAATATATGAGTAGATGTAAATTATAACGTAAACCACATCTTGATCTTCTTACACTCAAACTTGTAAAACATAGAGTTGTCATATACTAACTCCTCATTCTCTTTTTCCCTTCATCTTACCTATAATTACTCTCTATAAAACTATTTATCTCAAAGAAACCTAATATTCTCTTTGATGCTACCTCCTTGTACAACCTTGCGATGATGTATTTAATAGTCATGACTCTTGTTTATGATACATTAAATATTTTTAATAATAATGATGAAACCAATGGGGTGGCCTATTGAAAATTACACTCTACTAATTTCATCTTTGGATACACTAAAATGAAGTCTATACAAACTAAATATGACATATACTATAATAAAATAAATATAAAATTCTTGGGTTTCCACCAGATTCTTGTATACTTCCCATACTAGATAAATGAAATAATACTAGTAGTAGATTCCCATGATTATTATTTAACATTGATTTACTTAAAACATGATAACTTTTACCTATGTCCAACTATAATAATTTCATTATTAAGGAATAATTAAAAAATAACCTTTCATACTTAATATTTTCTCCTTAATCTCAATCTTCTTTATATATCTTTTAAACAAATCAATGAAAAAAATCACCACTTGAGACTGAATCTCTAGTCACAAAGCTCTCAGAAAAGTTCATATCACCATAAAATAAAAAGAGCAATTAAAAAACTCCATAAATCTTACACTGAACTCTAAAATAGTGGGACTTCCCTTCTGGATAATCAATATCTCCCATTATCTGTAAATTATAACAGTTTCATATGAAAATTCCTTCTTGAACAACTCCAAAAAATTGCTTTCACTCAACATAAACACATCATTATTTCCCATGAATAGAATCTAAAACTATCATTCCATTCCTCATAAGAAACATAACACTGAAGTAACATGATTATTGTCTCATTTATAGATAAAATTAAATGTAATATCAACCAATTTTGACTATAATTTAGTTTCATGACTAGAGATATATAGCGACTCGTGTTTCTCTCTTTTAGACTTTGGAATATTCCTATGAATAATTCCAGAGATAGGTACTAAGACAAAGTGAGATTCTATGGACCGGTGTTCCTGGAATAAATTTTATAAAAATATTAAGTATTTTTATACTATTTACATGGAAGAAATGAGGTATCTCTTAAACGGTAGCTCAGATCAGAAATCTGAGGGCACAATTGTGTCTGGAGCATGTTGTTTACCCTAGGAGAGGTATAACCTTTTTAGGCACGGGTCTGCTGTTGAAAAATTTATCAAGGGAATTTCTGTAAATAAAATAAAATAATTTAATTTTGACATCAGCTCAAATAAATTATAAAAGGATTCTTAAATCAAATTTTTGAGTCCACCTTTGAGTTTAGAACAACGTGTTTACCCTAGATGCGACATAATTTTTGTCTGCGGTAGAAGTTGGGTTGGAGGTGAATCAAGGCTGTGCTATTAAATGGTAGGTGAGGGATTTAATTAAAATTTAAATCCTCACTCCTCTCCTCTCCCTAGTGCATGAATAGTAGTAGGATCCCCCTCCCTTATTATTCACCAATGAACTAGCTAAATCCTGAAAATGAGGTGTCATCAGACTCTGTTCTTGACGACGATCTCTCCTAGATTGAGTGGCGGTGATAGCATAGCACGAATCTAGCCTCAATGATTCAACAATCTTCCATGAAGTAGGTGATTTTTGAGTTTTAAATCCTAATCCCCATTTATGTGTCGTTTTTGTGTGAATCTTCACTGTAGCGATGAAGATATCACCTTGAGGTTTCCAAAAAAGGATTCAGATTGTTTTTTCGAACACTAGGGTGTTCTCGGTGGTCCACAAAAGATTCAATGATGATTTATGGTCTGGTGAAGTAGTTTCTGGTGAGGACTGACTTCAGTATAAGGTGGTGTGGTAGTTTCTGATAGTGGTGGCATTCTTCGACGAAGGTGCGATGGTGGTCGTAGGGCGGTGTGGCGGAGGGTCAGCGGGCTAGTCCAACCATTTTGGTTCGGCGGTGTTTAAACCCCCGTAAGTTGCAAACCAAGGGTACATTTTGCATGCCGTCTATGAAGACACAACCCTTGATTTTAGTAGAAACTTTTGGGGTTGATTTGAGGAATTTTGGTTTTGGTCTCAATATGTGGTGGCATGAAACAACCATTTATAATAATAATAATATATTTATTATTATTTGAAAAAACTTGGATCAGATGTATCTCTTGTGTCTGATGTATGTTTTACGTGCCTTATATGGAATTGAGACCCTAGAATTAATTTGAAATTTTTAAGAGTGATTTTGGGAGCTTAACTGAATTCGAGGGTGCATGCCCCATGAGGCCTGATTTGGGAATTTGTAGTAAAATGTTAGTTTTTCACCGGGTGTACATTTTGGATGAAAGAGAAGTCGATCTCGTGTGTTTTTCTTTGAGGATTGTAATGGTACAATATTTCAGATGTGTTCTAGGATCAAGGAGTGGGCCCTATGTGGTCCCTTTTTAGCATGCTATGGTGAGAAACACCCTTTACACCTGTTGCTTGATTGTGTCATGTAAATAGCCTATCCTTCATGTTTTTCTTCATATAATGTGATAGTGGCCTCTATTATGGATTCCGGGACACGAGGTGGTGTGAATTGAGAATGTTTATTGCTTAGCCGTGCTAGAACGATGTTGGAGATTAGTGTTTTTTAAAGAGTGATGTTGGGTCAGGTACTCCCCTGTGGTACCAGGGTGCAAGTTTCTCTTACCTATCTGCTTGGGTGGAAACAGGACTCCCCATGTCGTGGGTGTAGGTTTTTTTACCTTCTGGTAGTTTCCTATAGGTTTTTTACTCCCCTTATAAACTGGGGTGTGGGTTCCCCTTGAGGTTCATGCAGTTGGACAGCTCCCCTTTCGTGACTGGATGAAGACTCTCCAATCTTATTGGATTGTAGAGTCAATACTCCCCTAATGTACCAGGGTACAAGGTCTTAGTGTGGTTCTCCCCTACTGTGGGTGAAGGCTCACGTTTAACTGTGTGGTTCTACCCTAACATGGGTGTGGGCTCACATTTCACCATGCAGTGCGCCCTTACCGTGGGTTTGGGCTCACATTTGACCGTGTGGTGCTCCCTTCCATGGGTGTCGTCTCACGTTTCACCATGTGGTGATCCTATGTCATGGGTTTGGGCACATGTTACTCAGTGTGGTGCTCTCATACTATGGGTGTGAGATTATTTTTCACCATGCGGTTCTCCCCTAATGTGGGTGTGGGCTCACGTTTCACGGTGGGATCATGTTTCCTGTTGTGGTGCTCCCCTGTCATGGTTACAGGCTCACGTTTCATCATGTGGTGCTCCCCTGCCATGGGTAAGGGATCACGTTTCCCCAAGTGGTGCTCCCCTACTTTGGGTGCGGGCTCACATCTCTATAAGTTGTGAACCCCTACCGTGTTTGGGTGTGGGATCATGTTTCACATGGTTGTACTCTCATATCGTACCAGGGCATGAGTTCACGCCTATAGAGTTTTGCTCCCCCATTCTCAATTTGTAGTAGGGATCTGGCCTCTCCACTCGTTATGCATGATCCTTGGTTAGGAGTTAGTTATCCCTTGACATAATAAGGTGAGGTCCCCTCCAAATAAGAGCCAAAGAGTTTTTTCGGTTGGTTTAGGAGACAGTCCTCCCTTGACTATGGGGAAGTGGTGAGGAGCGAGACTTTTACGCCAATCTTTCCACCCTGCGTAGGGTACATGTCAGTTTTGGGGGCATCCCTCGGTTGAGTTCCATCTAGGATGGTGTGGTTGGATCATCAACTTTGTGATATCAATGCTTTCCCCCTTTCGTTTTGTGAGCTATCAGGGATATCTTAGCTCTTGTTTCTATATATGAGGTCGGTACCTCATGAGACCATTGTGAGTGCTGCGTTGGAACCTCGAGTCATTTTCCATGGTTAGCCTATAGTTGAGACCATAAGACATGGAGCTGAGTATATATGGGTATTGTTTTGGGAGTATCTGTGTTATGTGTTGTTCCATTGACATGCCAGGGACATCGAGCTAACTAGTCAGGTATTGCCGAGGATGGTATCGATATGGGGCTTCTCTCTCATTTGGGTTCCCTCAGGATGGGTCGAGTAACTGATTCCTATTAGTTTCTCCCTTTTTGGTTTTGTTTTTAGGGAACCTACTTAGTATTCTTATACTCACCCCAACACCGGGTTTTCCCGCACATTTTTTTGTCTTGTGAGGACCACAAGTCCTTCAATGGAGTCCCCATTAGACTTGGAGTAGGCAGATCATATTATATAGAATTACCAGGGTTTTCATTGGATATTGACTAAGGAACTTACAAATGGGTGTTTGATAGTGATCCCCTCCTTTAGAGTCGGATGAACACTTTTGTAGTTTTCTTTTGGTGGGCCCTATATTTGTCCTTTTTTTAATTCTGTTGTACTCAGGTTCAGGATAGACGTATTCATGTTTTTTTATTCAATTATATATATATATATCTACACTATTTCATAGAGGTGTATGTGGGTGTGTGCGTATAAGTACTTTAGGATAAGGCCTCCTTGTGTTTGATAGACTACTCAGTGTTGGACGCCAGCCCCTGGCCTATGGAGGTAGGCTTGGGGAGTCGCGGATCGAGCCCCATTGGGTCAGGTCATGACAAGATATACCATTATGAATCAATAGTTTATATTTATAAAACTCATTAAATGTTTCCTTCAAATAATATCCTACCTCCAAGTATATCCTCTAGTTCACTATCTCCGATACTTTCTCTACTTCCTCCTCCTAAACTATATAATGATGTAACATAAATGGAATTTCTATATATAAACAAACTTACATCAAACCAAGAATATATATAATTAATATTTAATAATAATATCCCAATATTAACCCCATGTAAACAATTACCCAATACTCAACACTCACAATCATCAGGAACTAAAATCATATGATACATGAATCCATACCTATAAATATACCCTATAGTATACATAATATACATTTATAGTTGACCCATATATTATTAGATTATTTATTTATTATAAAAAAGACCCTTATGCATCTACCTAGTTTATCCGATCTACTTCAAAGACTTCATTTAGGTAATATTAGTACCTTAATAACCCATAAAATCCTCCCCATTTGCTATCCCAAACTTCTTCATAAAAGATTAATATGATACCATTCTATCATGAATCGACACCACTAGGTTACCTCCTATATTGATAATGAGATTATGTATTCCCCCAGAAGACTAACTTCAATGTTCCATGAGTTAGTGTCTAGCACCAAGGGTATATTATCAAGAATATATAGAAGGAATTACCCTTTTCAAAGAATAATCCACATCACCTAAAAATAATAAAAATTCATATTCCAACTATAATTATGTGTATAATATATAATAAAATTTATTTCATTTTCTACTAACATAAAAATATGAGTTAAATAAATAGAATAATCACAAAATCTCAAGAATCACTTATACCAAAAACAAGGTATAATGTATAGCACTACCACTACAAATATACTGTGTTAAGATTTAAGGTTATCTAACACCATTACCAACTATATCCAATGGAACTACAATTCCATATATATAAATATGAGTAGAACATATAAATATACTTAGTAGGTTCATTCCTAAAACTCTCTTATGCCCATGTGAATAAAACATTTTAAAATATCTATGTATAAATCAAATAAAACAATATAATCATATATGTATACCTGAAAAATCCTATATTCCAAAATCTTTCCCCATTTCATGATCATGGAATGTACTTCCCATATCATATAATATTATACAACCCTTACTATATAATTAAACCACAAAATAATAAATCATATGAAAATAATTTTCCACCCACAAAACCATTAATATTCATGATAGTTGGTAAACCTCAATGAATATTTTTGTTATTAGGTGTCCACCCTTAGAAACCATCTCACCTCAAACCAAATTTATTGAATAATAATGTATGGGAATTTATTAACAAGAATCTTGTTATTACTAGGTAACCAACCTTAATGACTACTCTAACTCAACCTGAATTATCACCATTGAATGTCAAAAACTACCACCATAAGTTATTCACATCATCAACATCATTAACATTAATAATTGTGAATTGATTTACACCACCACCATCAATTTAATCTTCTTAATATTCCAACCACACAATGTATGTAAAGACCTCAATGAAATTAAAAAACATATCAAGTAGTAGTAAAACTCTCCCAACTATGTATTTTTAAAATCTAGATCTTAATAATTTTATTATTATATTTTCAATATTCCTCATATCTTGGGAATTTAGAAGCTCCAAAACCTCAACACTAGATAAAAAACGAGTTAAAATATCCAATAGGATCCATTATAAAACATCAAGAAAATTGAAGTAAAATATCAAGTGTTATAGTACCCATGTTGGAAAAAAATATCCCTATAAATAACATGAAATGACCCATAAATAAATTATAAAAACATCATGTAACTCTCAAAATAAAATTTTATATTTTCTAGTAAGTGGAATATCCTCCATGTTATTTGAAAAAATCCTCATATATTTCATTTACTCTTCATACATTAGTAAACCATCATCTAGGAAACAATTCCAAAATATAACATAATCCATATGAAATTTCATAAAACCAAGATTAATGACTCTTAGATAAAAATTCATAATATTAAAAAAATCCAAATCAAAATAACTATTTATATTTAATAATATATTTATATATCAATTATAATTAAATATCACTACAAAAAATCATGATAAAAAATACATCATCATAGTTTTCCTCTATATTTTCATCAATCATTTTCTATTTAATCAAAATTTCTCCATTAATTCACATCTCCTCAATCATTTCTCATTTTAATATCCAAATATTATTTTCTTTCAATACTAAAATCCAATATAGAATTATAATATTTGTATCATATTATTAGGAATTATTCACCCATAATAGATTAAAAAATCATAATATATCCACATATATTATAAATTTATGATAATATTGAATCACTTACATAAATTTCCATGACAATCACTAATCCTTTATTGTGACCATTTGTTTCCCTAGTATTATTCTTCATTCACCCCTTTAAACAACAATGAAAAAAAATTAAAAGGAATATTTTAGAGAAAAATGATAAATTTATTCAATGGATATCTATATCTAATTGATATATTCAAGATCTTACCCAATAAAAAAAATCAAATCCATTCATTAATCATTTATAACTTTCCTTTAACTTTCCATGTAACACCCTAAGATTTTAAAAGAGGAAAATTATGTTCAATAGAATGTATGACATGGAAAAAAATAAGATAAGATAATATAAAACCCTAATAATTTACAATATATTTCATTAAATTCAATATCTTTAATAGCTTGCAATGCATGCGACGGTGGGTTCAAATGAAACACAATAATATGTTAAACTATTATTATTTCTACATGATCATTATAACCTAACCGTTAAGTTGGTGGGTATTAATTGGACTAAATAAATTATTAAAATTATATTTTTTAAACATTTATAAAATAAATTCAATGGTTATATATTGATTATAAATAAAATAAGAATAATTATAAAGAAAAAGAAATGTTTTCTTAAAAACAATATTTTTCTAAAAATCGGTTTATTCGTGCTTTTCACACAAAATTTAAAATTTAGTTTTAACACTTTTAGAAAATTTATATGAAAAAATATTTTTTTTTGAAATATAAATTTCATAATTATCTATGGTTTATTTTTTAAATTTTTCTGAAAATATTTTTTTTGATGAATAGTCAAAAATACTAATTTTTATTAAAAAGTAAATTTTTATTTAAATTATTTACAATGTTAAATTATATTTTAATTTGGGTTTAAAGTAAAATTAGTTCAATTATATTTCAATATAACCAATTTAGGTGATTTTAATCATCGTTTTTTTGAATTTGGATATTAAATCATTCTATACTTAAGAGAATTTTCTCTTTTGAAAACTACTCTTTTGTCACTTCTACAGTTTAATTTTAAATAAAATTATTACACTTAAATGAATTAAATTTAGAAAAAAAGATTAAATATTTTTATTCATATAATATATATTATCCAATAAGGTATATTTAATTTTTTACAATAATTAATAGTGAAAATAGTAAAAATTAATTACCATTGTTAAGGTAAAAACGGGTTTACTAGGGGGGTTAAACTAAGAAGATAATGGTTAAAAATGACCTAAAACTTTTCAAAAACACATTTTATGGAAAAATTTCGTTTCTATTACCTATAAAGTTTTATAATAATCCATTTTGGAGGTTTTATATTTGATAAAAATATGGGTACCACTTTTTATTTTTAAAAATCCCATGTGTGTCATATCCCCCAATTATAAAAGGCCACCCCCTATCCTCCCATATTCACAGTTCAAAAATCCTTTGGTTCAGACAATAAATACCAAAATAACTTACCTAATTCAATACACACATTCTAGAGTATTTATTTTTATAATTAATTCCTCCCAATATGTCTTTAGGTATAAACCTAAAGAGTATCTTCAAAGAAGAGGAAAAATTATTAAACATGCGTATTTGTTTTATTTATTATTCCACCAACATAAAAAATTAATCAAATATTTTAAAATAATAAAAAAGTATCTAATATATAATTATATGTTATTATGTTTATTTAATATCCTTGATCTATCTCTAGTTCCATCAAATGAGAAACAAAACTGTCGATCACACGTACAACGGACTACCGTCTCATGAACCGATATAATTCATTTTCTATCACCACTTTTCCAGGATGGATATGATTATGGATTTAAATTTTTTATATTATATTTATGTTATTATTATACTTATGGAGTAATTATATCACGCATACCTTCTTACATTCCATTCCTTGGGGGATACGATAACGTCGCTCGTGTGTACAGAATAATACTGCCTTGAGAAGCGACGTTATTCATTTTTTGGCTTATGATTTACATGTATAGTATAAAGGTTAATGTTAATGGATATATGTGATATTTATTATATAACCATAATTATATAAATATAATATCAGATATAACTTCTTACCTTTTAATCCTTTGGAAAATAATAACGTCACTCGTGCGTACGTGTGGACTACCACATAGTGATGTGAAATGTTTTTCATTTTATTTTTATATGGTTGGTAATAAGGATGAATTTGATTAATATAAATGAGATATATATATATATATATATATATGAAATTATTATCTTTTAAGGATTAATTAATATTTCTTTTCTTTTCATTACATGCATTGAGAAAAATGATAACAACGTTCATGTGTATGTACGACCTCCCATCTGCACGAACCGTGCGATCCATTTTCTATCTCTAACTTTAATATATTACTATAAATATATATATAATGAATATATATTAGTTTTACTCCATTTTTAGGGTCATGGATATGATTTAATTATTATAAAATTGAAAGGACCAAAATTACATAACTAAAACATACATGAAAAATGAAGCAATTTTTACCCAAAACATCAATTTTAAGAAATAATTGTTAATAAATATGTGATAAAAGATATAATAAAATAATATATTGTTATATATATATGATTATGTATTTTTAATAAAATTATATTTATTATAAATGAGGTTCAAACACATATAATGGATGTGGAACCTATGGTAAAGGTTTCTCATCTCACTTTTACTTCCATGAGACGCAGGCCATATTCACCAATTATTCCTTTGTGTGGTGCATATAAAACCCATTTTAGTATGATATATAGTGAATAAATTTCCATTAATTGTATTTAAATATTCATTTTAAGTTATTTATTTCATGAGGATTGTGATCCAAAAGTTATCAATGTGGTAAGGGATTATTTCACAACCTCATCATTATTCAAGATTGTTTTTCTTTAAGTCTCCATTGGGGGAATGTTTTGAAATTAATATCTTAAAATAAATATATATTCATTTAATATGGTTATTGATGATATTTTTCAAGTAATATTACCATTTTACATCTATTTTTTACTCAAAAAAGCATGAATTTTTTTTAATAAAATCTAATTTTATTATCTCCTTGGTTGAAAATACTTTCTCATCAAAATCATTGTTTTTTAAAAATGTTTACAATTTTTTTTAACTTTAAAAAATAATTTATTAAATAAAAATCTATCCATTTTTAATTTTAATTTTTTTAAAAGGAATCTTCACATCATTTTCAAAACAAGACCCATTTGTATTTGATTAAAAATGTGAGAGGAATATTTATTTTTACATAATCAACATGTATGAGATTTCCTGACATCATGGCCAATCAATGTTTTAAAGATTATTTTTTAATTTTAAATTGTTACTTTTAAATAAAATTATGTTCAAAATATTTTATAAAGTTTTAGTTTTAAAAATATTTTCCAAGTGAAAAGGTAATTTTTCTCAAAAATGTTTATAATGACATATTATGGTATTTATATTCATAAAATAAATAAAAAATTTATTATAATTATGATCCAATGGGGATATGTCTTATTGATATCATCCTTATTAATTCTATAGATGGTTTATTATCAGTTTTAGTAAGGATATATAATTTTATTACCATTTATTATATTACTCTGGATGGTTTATGATTATATTCATATGATTGGGGTAAGTATTGGCATTTCATATGTCAGTTTTTCAATATGGATGTTTATATTGATTATGTTTTACCCCTTCATAATATAAATGAATAAGAATTAGTATGTGAAGGTTGGGGCCTAATTATAGATAGACTCTCTATGCATCGACAGGTCTCATGAGACAAATTAGTTGGCGAAATTTGATGGGTTTGTACCCATATATTTAATCTATCTTGTGAAAGGTCTTGATATCCTATTTCACTTGTCTGACATTATGTAATCCCTCATTATGAGATTTTTTATTTATTACCATATGATTATTTTATTAGTTAGAATATACGTAGATATGTTTCAAGCTCATATGATTATTTATATGGATTTATTTGATCATCATTTATTTCTTCCATATTATTCTTAATTTATTGATTAAATGGCATGTGTTTCAGTTATTTAACATTCCATATTGATTATGATTCTTTATTCATGATACCTTACACTATATTATTACCCTTACTAAGTATTCGATCTCACCTCTTTCTTATTTTTTATTTCCCCTAGGATACCCGAAGTGTTTTGTGATTGATATGAATAAGATATGATATGAGGAATAATGAAGTTATCAAAGAAAGAACATTTTTTATTTTATGTTTTCAATTCTAAATTGAATTTATTGTATGTATCTTTTTTACCAAGACTAGTAAACTATTCAGTCCTTCTGGATGAAATTATTTATATATTATTCCAATATAATAATATAACCACTGGATTTGGGCTATTAGGTTCAGGGTCATTACAGTTGGTATCAAATGAAGTTTATTAGAAACCATTGGAGAAGATTTAAGAAAATATAGATTAGGAAATATTACCCTATGAATTACTTTAAGGATAATTATATATATAGTATAAAATACTAGAGTTTTAGTGTGGTAGAAATTATGTGGTTTTTCTATCAATACATACCTTTCTGGATAATACAAGTGGACGTGGTTTTGGAAGAGATGTACCTAGGGGTTATAACTCCAAAAGGCGTATCCTTCTTGACTCGAGTGTTACCTAGCAACGCTAGCACTGTAGCGGCAATTGGTCACTGTAGCAGTGGTAGGTCACTGTAGAGGCGGTGGGTACTGTGCAGTATTGTAGCAGCGTAGTTACTGTAGCAGTACTATTCACAGATCGGGCTTTAGGCCAAAAAAATGGGCCTACGGGCTATGTAATGGGATAAATGCCAATTGGGCCTTCGGGCTATGTAAAAGGTATCCCTCTACCTAGTCAAAGAGGTATTTTCATTACTTTAATAATAAATGAGGCTTCGGCCCCAACCTTTAAAAAAAAATGTTTATGATTATAAGATTTCATATGCATAAAATTATCAATTTATTATATGTTTTTCACTAGTATTTCTATTATAAGTTATGTTTCATAATTTTATGATATAATATAGCCTATTACAGTGGGTATAAATGGTTCCTTGAGGATGGAATGGGAATCGTATCATTGTACATACCCCATGCAGAGATTTACCTCTTAGGAAAGACAATGAAACTAGAGCTAGATCTGGAGTTAGAACTGATGAAATTATAACCATATTGGGGTAGCTAACTCAGGTTATGAGAAATAACCTTTCCCATATGGATCAACCTACCGATCCACCACATTTTGTAACAATGTTAGAATGATTTATGTGTCAAAAAATCTCCATCATTCAATGGGACTACAAATCCTTTTGTATTTGAGAAGTGGATATGTTACTTAGAGAAGATATTTATCTCTTTGGGAAGTCATAAAAAGGATAAGGTTGTCATGGAAGTTTATCATCTCATAGGAGATACAGATCAATGGTGGTCATTTATTTAAAACAACAAGGATGAATAAGAAATAGTAAACATGGAATGAAAGGATTTTAAGTTACTCTTATTAGAAAATTATTTTCCTCACGGTCAATGAGAAGATATAGAGATACAATTATTGAGTGTAATACAAATGGAATATGAAAATGTATCTAAGTACGAATCTAAATTTACAAGGTTATAAATGCATTCTATTGTCTACATATGTAATCCAAAGAGAAAGATTGATTATTTATTTTATGGGTTAAAGCCAATACTTCAAAAAAAATTAGTCCCTCAAACATTCCCATCATATGAGGACATATTATCATGTGCTATCAAGATAGAGAAAGAATTGCCCATGTATTATGTCTAAAAAGGGAAGAAACAGAAGAAGTGGAATGCATATCAAAATATAGATAAAGGGAATAAGATAAAGAAGTATTTTTATGCATGTGATTATGGTGGAATGATATTCCCTATTAATTTCTTGATGGGAATGAGAGTTTTATACAAATTTATAGAGAAAGGCCACCATTCTTGTGATTTTAATAGAAAGAAAGAAGTTTTTGATGTTTAGTGATTCCACTTTAATGAGATGTCTCAGTATATAAATGAATTCCCCAAATGTAAAGGGAATATAACTAAGAATAATATAAGGGATCTAGGTTAATCTTATGATATTACTAAAAAAAAAAGTGGAATGATTAACTTCCTATGTTTGGATTCAAGAATTATGTTATAAGAGTATTATTATAAATGATATTCTGGTAATAATAATTATGAAATATATGAGGATTATACTGTAGTAATTTTTCATTATTGATTAGATAGAATATGTTTAATGGTACCAATGACCAATAAAAGTGATATAGTGAAATTTTTAGATTCTAGTAAAACACATGATTGAGGGAAGATAACCCTAAATTTTTTATTTATGTTGAGATAATATTGACAAATAGATGTTTATGAGATAATATTGTTGACCATGAAACTGGTTAGCGAGTTTATGATTTATGTTATCTTTTCTAGAGTTTTCAGTATGCCTGGATTTATGGAATATATTCAAAAACCTGAGATTTTATATTTGAAAGAATTAAAATTTTCATTACGGTTTTATAATGGTAAAGGTATTCATATATTATGAATGTGACATTAAGAGCCACTTTATATTGTATTATAAATATAATGTTGATTTATTTACCTTCCTTATAAATTATTGGGATTTTAATTTGTTTAGATATATTTTGGATGAGTCTTAGGGTTAACTATATATAGAAAGTATGAACTTAAACTTTGCGTGATATTGGATAACTTGTGATAAATTTTTTGGTTTTGGAAAATATTTAGAGATAGGAGGAATGCCTTGTCATCCTTTTACTTGTCTAATGATTTATTAAATGTTAATTTTAGTGCTTTATGAATAAAAATTCCCATTTGATATTCATTTAATAATAGATGAATTTGGAATTGATCAAATCACAAATTAAGGATTAAATTATATGTATATTTTCTGGTGTTCTCTATCATAATAGTAATAGAATCCCTCAACTTAAGGAAAAAGATATTGAGACAAAAATGTTATCCTATTATTTTCATTTCAATTGAACAAATATTCTTTTAAATCATTAAATATTTATGGGTTTTGGGGGTTAAATATCTCTGACCATGTTCTCTATTACACTCTATTAATTCTTGTGTGTTATTATTTTCTTCCATGTCTATGTTTTAATTTCCCACTAATGTTCTTCTACTTATAAACCTAGCAATGTGTTATTCCGGATAACCTTTTCACTTTCCTTTCTCTCTTATCAAGATAAATTTTTATTAAACCCTTTTATTATGTGGGTTTAAAATAAAGGTATTTTTAAATTTCAAACCCCTTATTTTAGGTATCAAGATTAAATTGTGAGGATGCAATTTTTTAAGGGGTAGAATTTAACACCCTGATATTTTAAAAGAATAACACCATATTCGATAGAATGTATAAAAAATTACAAGATTATAAGAGAATATAACACCCTGATATGTTATAAAATATTTTTTTAAAATTCAATATCTTTGATAGATTACGATGCACACAATGTTGGGTTTAAATGAAATGCAAGACTCTATTAAAATATTATTATTTAAACATGAAAATTATAACCTAGGAGTTAAGTTGAAATGCATGAATGTGAATAAATAAATTATAGAAATTATTTGGTTTAAAAAATTATAAAATAAATTCAATGGTTATATATTTTTTATAAATTAAAAAAGAATAATTTTGAAGAAAAAGATTTTTTTTTCTAAAACCTGTATTTTTCTAAAAGGTGGTTTATTCTCACTATGTGTAAATAATTTAAAATTAATTTTTACCACTTTTTGAATAATAATTTGAAAACCTAAACTTCATTATTTGAATATATATTTTAAAATTATATTTGGGTTAGTTTTTTTATTTTTCTGAAAATATTAATTTTTTGCTAAATAGTGAAAATATGTATTTTTTTGAAAATTTCCTTTTTGTTTAAATTATTTACAAAGTTAAATTATATATTATTTTTTAAACTAAAATTAGTTAAAATATATTAAAATTTAACTAATTTATTTCATTGGAATCAATTTAATATTTTATTTTGATATTAAAACATTCTATACTTATGAGAATTTTCTCTTTGGAAAACCACTCTTTCATCGCCAATGCGATTTAAGTTTAAAATGAATTATAAGGATTATATGAATTGAATTTGGAAAAAAAGATTCTATATTTTAAATTAAAAATAATTTATGTTATATAATATGGTAACATTAATTTTTTAACATAATGAATCATGAAAATTATAAAAATTAATTACCATATTTAAGGTAAAAATTTGTTTTCTGGTGAATTGAACTTAGAAGAAAAGGGTTAAAAATGACATAAAACTTGTCCAAAAACAATTTTATGGTCTTTTACAGACCTTAGACTCTATAATATTTTATAATGATCCATTTTTTATTATTTTAAAATGATAAAAATTTGGGTATCACTTTATCTTTTCAAAACATCCATGTATGTCCTCTCCCCCACTTTTAAAATGCCACCTTATATCATCCCCTATTCTCAATTAAAAAACCATTTTTTAGACAAGACCTACCCATATATCTTCATTAATTACCTCCCCACATCATATTAAAATTATATTTATTATTAAACCATCCAATGAAGGCTTTAAATATAAACCTATATAGGCACTCCAAAGAAGTTGTAAAATTCTTAAACATGTGTATTTGTTTTATTTATTCTCCATCCTCTTTAAAAAACATGATAATATAATGAAAACAATATATAAAATATATTAAATTATATCATTTTAATGTAATAACCCATATCCATCTCCACTTCCATCAAATAGGAAATGAAATAGTTGATCATGTATACGGTAGAATATTGCCTCGTGAACCGATGTAATTCATTTTTGAGCACCACTTTTCAAGGATGGATATAATGATGGATTTTAATTTTTTATATGATATTTATGAAATTATTATAATTATTTAATTATTATATCACATATATTATCTTACTTTACATTCCTTGGGGGATATTATAATGTCACTTCTGTGTACGGCGAACCACCACCTCACGAAGTGATGTGATTAGTTTTTCAATTACGCTTTACATGAAAGGTATTAAGGATAATATTAATGAATATATTCTATATTTATTATATAAAACAATTTTTTGAAATATAATATCACATATTACTTCTTACCTTTCAATCCGTTGGAAAATAATTACGTTACTCATGCATACGTGTGGACTACTGCCTCCACACAGCGATGTAAAATGTTTTTAATTTTATTTTTACATGGATGGTAAAATGGATGAATTTTATTAATATAAATGATATATATGAAATAATAATGATTATTGTAAGATTAATTAATACTTATTTTCTTTTAATTCTATCCATTGAGAAAAATGGAAATTGCTTTCATGCATACGTACGTCATACAATCTCCACGAACGGTGTAATCCATTTTTTTACATAAAAATTTAATAGATTAATATAAATTCATATATAATTAATATATATTATATTTATAACATGTATAATCCTATATATTATTTAACCATGATCAAAAGAAAAGGACCAAAATTACTGAACCGAAACATACATGACAAATGAAGCAATTTTTACCTGAAACAGTGATTTTAACAATGAATTGTTAATAAAAGGGTGGTAAAAGACTATAATTAAATCATATATTGTATCAGATATATGAACATGGTTCATTAAAAGAATTATAATAAACTTATATATATTATTTAGGTGAATCAGACACATATGAAGGAAGTCGAGCATGAGGTAAGGGTTTCTCGTCTCACTTTTACTTCCGTGAGACATACACCATATTCACCACATATTCCATTGTGTGGTGTATATACTTCCTATTTTGATATTTTATATAATTAATATATTTATCTTCATGGTATATAATGTTTTGTTTGAAGTAATTTCTTTCATGGGGCTTATGATTAAAAAGTTACCATAGTGGTAAGAGTTTATTTCACAATCTCATCATTATTGAGGATTGTTTTTTTAAGTATCCCTTAGTGGAATTATTTGATATTTATATATTAAACTCAATTTATTTTCTTATAATATATTTGTTAATGATCCTTTTCAAGTAATATAACAATTTTACCTCTCTTTGGTAATTAAAATTATTGAGAATTCTTTAAAAAAAATCTGAATATATTTCTCCCTTCGATTGAAAATCATTTTTCATTAAAATACAATTTTTTAAAATAAATTTAAATTTTTTACCCTTTTATAAATAATTTATTAAATACATTTCATCAATTTTTTTCTTTTTAAAAGATGTTCTAAAAGGAATATTCATGTTATTTTCAAAAAAAAATATCGTTTGGCTTTTATCGAAAACGTGAAAGGAATATTTATTTTAACATACCCAACATGTATGCAATTTATTAATGTCAGGACCAATCAATGTTTTAAATCATCATTTTTAAGTTTTAAGGGTAATTTTAAAAAAAATTATTTTAAAATTATTTTTTGAACTTTTAGTTTAATAAATATTTTCAAAGTGAAATGGTTATTTTTCTTAAACTTTTTTAATAACATTTTTATGGTATTAAAATTCATCAAATACATGAACCATATATTATTCTTATAATGCATTGGTGATATTTTTTATTGATATCATCCAAATTTATTCTTTGGATGTTATATTATTAGTTTGATTAAGTGTGTACAATTTTATTAGCATTCTCCATATTACTCTAGATACTTTATGACACAACTCCTGACAGGTGGAAACACATCATCTTTCACTAAAAACACCTATTTAGTGTCTGTAGAAGGGACTGGGGGGATGTTTGAGCTGGTACTTGGAATGGATTTTTATTTCTCTTGTCCATTTTGTAGTGGTTTTGTCCATAGGATATTTGGGCCATTATTATTTAGTGGGCCTTATTTCCCTTGGGCCTTCAAGTCATGTAAGGGTTATGTATCAACCCAATTAAAAAGAGGGATTTATCTTCTTAATAAAAAGGGGGAATCAAACCTTACATATTTTAAAAAATAATATGAAATAAAAAATAATAATCCAAAATGATATAAGATACATATATAATTTAATACACTATGATGAATATGAGATTAATAATAGGAATTTCATATATAATCAAGATGTAATATGGAAACAATTGAGTAAATAGATAGTGAATGTTTTTAAAGAAGTGTCACAAATCATGTTATATTGAACATAGGTGTCATGCCACTCACTATCATCAAAAAAATTTATTCTCGCCATTTTTTTCTTTAAATGTAAAAATCATACCCATGACTTTTACCATCCACACAGGAAGTGATATTTTTATGGTCTTCAATATAGCTTTGAAACTTGATTAATCACCCATGTTCTTGTAAAGTGTAAGGATATTTCATTCAAAACCACAAGTTATACAATTGAAATTTATATTTTATTTAAATTTATTTCAATTGCTTAAAATATATAATTCAAAAATTAAAATAATATTTAGGTTCATATATAAAAAAATATTTCATTCATTTATATGCATGAAATATTTGATCTTATGATATAATAGTTGTTTTTGAGATAATAATACTAGGAAAATTGTTGACTCAATACTAATAAATTTAAATATAACTGACCAATATCATTCTATTTTTAACTTTTGTCTTTTCCTTTAGTTATTATTTTTTTGATATTTGTGTTTTTGTGGTTTAATTTATTTATATAATTCCTTAATATGAATTTCCAATAAATAAAATTAAAAGAAACAATAACATAGTCTGAAAAAACTATTCATGAAAATTATTTATCTTTTTGTTAATATTATAAGAATTTTTTTATGAAATTATAGTATCATTTTAGGTATTAAATATAATTCAATCCTTAATAATAGATAATTTATTTGGAAACTTGAATATATTGAATTTTTTTTGTTATATATATCCTAAAAAATTGAAGTGATAAATTTTACTTTAATTACCTCTTATGTAATTTACAAAAAAGGGTTGTACAAAATTAAATAATATTTTGATTCCTTATTATCATGAATGAAAATGTTTTTAAGAAAATAAATAATTCATAACTTCACCAAAATGTCTTATTGAATACCCAATGATAACTTTATCAACTAATTCAAAATATATAACATAATTCATGATGTATTTAGATCTTGTATCACAATCTTATTAAATACGCTAATTGGAATACTATTCACAGTAACACAAAATTTTCATAAGTATTTCCCAATATCTATTGTTGTGATTTTAAAAAAGTTTATAATATATTCTAATCATTAAAAATTGGTGGTATATTATTTTTAACTATTATTAAATTCTCTTCGTTTAACAGTATTATGAACACACCATCAAGTTTTATTTTTTAAAAAATTAATTCCTTAATATATTTTTTCACATTAATGAATTTTTATTGTATAATTTATATAAAAAATATTAATACAACTTTTAAAACCATTTTTATAAATTTATTGAATTGTGCATATAAAGTCATTTCTCTCATGCATTCGGTTAATGGAGGAAAATGTGTATGTGGTTTGGGATATAATTTAGTTTTATCCTATCAAACTATTTCATTTTTATCAATAAAATCATCTCTTGTAATATCTTCATAACATTTTACTTACTTCTAAATATTTTCAAAATTAACATGACCTTTAACATATTATGATTACTCTAATTATTTAGCACTTATTAACAAAAAAAAATTATCATTTTATTGTAGTATTTTATCTATATTAATTATAATGTATCACCATGTTACTATATATATAGGATTTATTTTAACCCATTTTGGCCTCCAAGATATATATTAATTATATTTCATTCATAAAAATACTTTTACACAATATATATTGATCTTATTAAAGTGTTAAATTTTGTAAAATCCTCTATTGTTTATAATTGTTTTCTTATGAATTGGTGATTTATTTTATATCTATTGTTGATATCAAAATTTTTACCCAAATCTTGAAAAATAACATATTAAGTATTTAAATAACATTATTTCTTAATCTATTATTTTATATTACAATTGACCACCCTATGAAAAATTATGGTGATTTATCCATCATAGATTGAAATTGTTTTTATATTAATTATTTTTACTCTAATAAAAATGTATCTAGCCACTTAAAACTCCATATATGGTTGATATTAATTTCATAGACAATAACTAATATGTCTTACTCCTCCAAATACATACAAGATGATAATTCAATGTCATTCATAGTCTCTTATGGTGTTATCAATTAAGATTATTATTGATTTTTTGAAGTGTCACATTATGATATGAGAATCATCCTCCTATCCACATTATGAACTCTTTATTTACTTAGATTTATGTTTGAATTCCATTAGAATCTATTTAAATTTATCTCATTAAGAAGATCAAATATTTTTTGCATATTTTTTTAGACAAATTATCTCCTACCAGTACATCAATAAATACTTGGGTTACCTATTTTAACTTAATATATAATATATGAATTTGAATGAAAAATTTTAAACCACTAATTGTATGTTTTCATAAAATGAATTACCGTAAAATAGTAAAAAAAATTAAATATCACTTCTACCTTTAGAAACCATAAATGTTTGAAAGTATATAATAAGAAACTTATGTGTTAAGTAACCCTAACAAAATTTAGATATATTTAATTGTTATGATTTATAACCCCACCCAATCCTTGAGAACTCCACCTGACCCAGAAATAGGATATAGTATAACCCATAGATCCTTTCATTAATATGATTTTAGTTGATGACTATCATCAATGATATATCGTCATAAAAATATATAAATCATTACCCCTTTTAAGAAAAAATTCACTTCTCCATAGATAATAATAATGAAACATACCAACCACAATTATATTGGTAATGAATATAAAAATAATTATAAGTTATAAAAAACTATAAAACATTGTTGAAACAGCAAAAAAAAACACAAAACTCTTCTATACCACTAACAAGGTATAATGTAAGACACCACCACCAAGAGTGTCTTGTGTCCAAATATAAACCCACTAAACACCACCTCCCACTTTATCAAGAATATCTATAAAAAATTATATAAATTAGTGGTAACATATAAATATAAATATTAGGTTCCTCCCCAAAACTCTTATTTGTACTTGTTAATGAATCATAATAATGCATCTTGAAATGAAGTAAAAAATGGTAAAAAATAATCATCCTCAAGTCCAACCTTCAATCTTCATATATATCATGTTTCATTTCCAACACACCACCTATAAAAATACGTCACATAATGCTCACTATAAAAAATATTCCAATTCATAAATCAAATCATGTATATAGAATTTTCCTTTCAAGAGGATGTCATTGTAATGTATAATTGTTGGGTTGAAGTCTACCTATAGGGACTCTCGTTGTTAACTTGTGTCCACATCTAAGGAATCAAAAAGATATAACCCACCACCTTTATTAGTTCTCCTCTATCATATCTCAAATATCCAATAATGGTTTCCTAAATGTCACCCATAGGGATTGTTTTCATCTCAATCTATCTCCACTGTATCTTAATAGTTGAGTAGTTGTTTACCTAAAAAGACTCTTTCTATATTTGGGCATCCAACTGAATGGAGTCTCCCCACATCAATCAGATTCACCATCAGTAAATCACCATCACATATCATAGACCACCACTAAACTACTAAACACATCATCAACATCCTAATCGCTAGGAATTGAAAATATATTCTGAGCCACACCATCCAATTCATCTCCCACCTATGCCAAAAACATAGATATATGTCCTAAGGAATATAGTTTTTTAGGTGGATATACCACACTTACACCCAAGTCTACCTAAAGTTATGTCATATGGAGAAAATAAACACATTTATGATCTTACACATATCATGTTCATTTAAAAAATACATAACCTCATCATTATACATCATATATAATAAAAAATTCACACTTCGTCTCTTAGTTCAGTATAACCTTTCTTATTAAACACCCTCCAAGAAAATAATAGGGAATAACTAGTTACCAAGTTTTATAGGCCGCATTTTATTATGGAATGACCTCATGCGTAAGTGGCATATCCCATATAAAAGATACGCCACCCCATATATCTCACTAAACAAACACCTATTTAGACATGAATATGGAATAAACTTGTGTATATATAGAACAATCCATGTGTAATAAACTAAATTTATTCCAACCATTAAACAAATACTCAAGGTTAATTTAATAGATAGTGTCACAAAACCTATGTTGATTTGGAACAACCCATGAAAAAATTCTTAAAAATTTCCTTTTCACAAATTTGAATATTTAAAAACAACAAATTAATACTTAATTCTCAACATAATTACTATAACTAAAAATTATATTGATATATCATTCATAAAAAAAACACCACTAAATCAATCATAACAAAAAAAATAATATATTTACTCCTTTGAAGAATTCATAAATCTCTATCATAATATCAAATTTAACCAATAAATCCACTATAATTAATAAAAAAATTATATATACCTGTAATATATTTTCCTATCAATAATAAAATTTTATTTATACCATTACCAATTTCCCCTAATAATCCACCATATTTTTCAAATATCTATAATGAATATTTTCTATCAATTTTATATTCATTATAACATAATTTAAATACACCATCATAATATTTATCTTGAATTATCATTAATCAGTAAATCATCAAATAATACCAAAAATCATGATATATTCACAAAAATTAACAAAATTATGAGAATCTAGATTCACCAACCTTTATTGAACATCAATCATAAATCTTGAATCACTGTTCATCATTCAAATATTCTCATTCTCAATCCACCATTATTGGATCCTCTATGATCCATTAGTTCTATGGTTTTATTTATTGAGAGAATAATGAAAAAATGGGAGAAATTATCTTGGTAGTAAGATATATAAGATCAATCAATGATCTATTCTCTCATAAAAATTGTGTTATAAGAATTTATTTAAACTTTCCATAACAACAATTGTCTTTCCCAATAAAAAATCACATTAAACCACTAATTGGAAAACAACTCATGTCATTGATAAGATAAAATGTCTATTATATACTTCCTATAATACATACATATCAATACCACCACATAAATCATATTATTTATTTTATAAAAATTATTCATTAAAAAGTAATTAATTCTCCACAAAAACCTCACATTTATTAGAAATATAAAATACCTATAAAATTTCTAAAATTAAGAAAAGTGTAAACATAACATCTTGAATAAAATTATGTGCTCTAAATTTCATCCTATAACTTAAAAAATTATCATTTTATAATTTATAGAAAAAAAAATACTAAAATAATCTCAAGAATTTAACAAAATCAAAAATATAAAATTTATTTTTCTCAATACTTCACACCCCTTTACATTTTTATCCTTAAAAATATTTGACCATAATTTTAAGGCTCTGTAATATTCTCAATATTTCCATTTCTATTTTGGGATGTTTAGTGGTTTATGAGTAGTTTAAAGTTTAATAGTTTTTTTTCAAATTCTGTTTTAATTTATAACATGTTTTTAATTTTTTTTCAAATTATTAAGTAATTTCAATGTTTTAAAAGTTTATTTGTGAAATTAATTTGTAATTTTTTAAATTAGTAATAATATTTTAGAAATTTATTTAGGATTTTTAAAATAATAATAAATCCTTATATTAATTATTTATAAGTTTATGTAAGTGTAAATGAAACATTTGTAATTTTATTTTTAACTTTATGCATGGACATACCTTTATGTAAGTGTAATGCTTATATCTTAATTATTCTTAATGGTAAGCTATATTTTTTAACCCCATTTAAGGGCCAAACCTCAATTTCTTGATTTATGTAAGGGTAATTTTGAGTTTCCAAATTTTGTGTCAGTTTTGATCCATCACTATGTAACGGTAATACTGACTTTTCATTCATTACATAATGGTAAATTTCATGTTGTGTAAGGGAAATCCTTGGTTTCCTTTAGCTTTGTAAAGGTAACCCTACACTATGTAAGGGTAATAATCAACCTGTGTATGGTAAGTTTTGAGTTTGTTAAGGATATGTATGGGTTAACATAGTATTTTTATTATCATGTAAGGGTAATTGAAAATTTACCTTGTTTGAATAAGGGGAATAAACCATGTAAGGGTATCACCATGTCACCCTTACACAATATGTATCTCATACACATAGGTAATAGATTTTCCTTAAAATACCCTTTTTCATTTTCCATACTATCTTTTAACGTGGTTTTTAACATAATTAATATAAATAAATATAAAAAACATTGTTTTTGAATTAGTTAAAAAGTTATAAAAATATTATATTAACTCCCATGGGTTTAAGGTCTATAAGAAAAACCTTTCAAGGGAAATAAATGGAAAAAGTTTGAATATGGAATTTAATGAAAATTAAACTTTTATATGAACTTTTATACTTGTATTTTAATACCATATTATTCACTATTTGATTTTTTATTCTTTTCTCATGTCTATGGGATCCTATAGACTTTTCTCAAAGCATTTAAAATCCTTTAGTGCTCATTTTATATTCCACTACAAATTACAGAATGTATACATACTCTCTCTCTCCCCCTATCCTCCATTTGGTATTGTAGTGCGGAAACCCTTCTTATTTAGGTAGGGGATATAATAATTCTCCTTTATTTTATATGAAAATATTAATTAATAATACTTTACATCCTTGTTTAATTGAATTTGATTATCAATTTTTTTATAGTAATCTAGAAAATATTTTCATAAAGAATTATTATATGATAATCTATAAATTATAAAAAAATGGAAGAATGAAATGTATGTTGTGTGATTCAATTAATAAAGCATTACTTTCAATAATCTAAATTGAAGAAAAACATATAAAGTAATATTTTCTTAATAATAAATATGAAATATATTATTTTAAGTTGTTTTTGGTAATTTAATAATTTCATGATTAATTCTTCGTAATTAATTATTGTAAGAATTAATGAATTGAGATTCAAGAATATTATCGTAGTCTGATAACAGTAAAATATTATTTTCATAACCTAATTTTATTTGGGAGATATAAATTATATTATTTCATAAAATATGTTTCTATTAGATAATATACTACAATTATCACTAAAATAGAAATAATTACTGCATTTTAAAATATTTTTTCCATGAACTGGAATTTTAGAGGAATGTGTTAATGACATGTCATAGATAATTTTATTTATCTTCATGAATATTTAATTTTCAAGTAGTATAAAATTTATAATGTTTTATTACTATTTTACGAAATAAAAACTGAGTTTAATGCATAAAAAATATTGTTAACTTATTATTTTTATTATCACTGCAATTTAATTAGAAATAATATTACATGTGGTGAATAATTATGATTATCATGGAATTTTGAAACCACATGTAAAAATAAATAAATAAATATTATATTATATTATATAATATTTTTGACAATAATTCCAATAGTGAAATTAATTATCTATCACATGTAGTGGTTAATAGTATTTAATATTATCAAATGAAAGGAAAAAATAAATAATTTATTTTATAGAATAATTGTGACTATTCTTAAATTATCTAAGAGAGAGAAATAGATAATTTTGTGCAATAGTTTACATATTATTTGATAATATAAAAATGATATTATTTTATGTTTTTTAACTACCAAATTAATATTGATGAGATTTTTTATAGTTTTTCATAGTATAGAATTGAAATCTGTGTTGTCATATGTGCTATTTTTTTATTCTTTTTCTAAATAATATTATTATATTCATTTAAATTTATTCATGCTTAGATATTATTATCATATTATTGAATTAATTCTTGAAATTTGAAATAATATCACATGTGGATATATTAATATAGAAGATCAGAGTATTTATGATATGTGACTGTATTCTTTTTAGATAAATATGTACTATTTATTGATATTACTATATAGTGTGATATATATTTCTATAGTTGTTAAACATGGTTGATATTCTTTGAAATTAAAAAACAATTGAAACCTGGTAATATTTTTTTATAATAGAATATGCATACTGAATTATCATTAAATTTATTGATATTTGTAATAGAATCTTAAGAAAAAAAATTTAGATTGAATAAATTATATTTAGACTTAGAAATTTTTATGGATAGTGTTTCTGGGAATTATTGCTTATTAAAAGCATGATTAAATATGTTAATGCATATTAAATGATTGTTTATTCATTGCTTTTGGGATGGGTGAGCCCATTATTTTTTTGATAAATACTACAACACCTTATTTTATTTCACTGTAGCTTCTTTTAAAATAGTATACAAAAAAATAAGTTTAATATGTTTCTATTATCTATTGATTTAGAGGCTTAATGTGATTTATTAATAACCTAAAATGGTTATGATAATGATGGTGTAATGAGGCTCTAATTATAATGATGATGGTGG
Organism: Viscum album; assembly: GCA_963277665.1. NCBI lineage: Eukaryota > Viridiplantae > Streptophyta > Magnoliopsida > Santalales > Viscaceae > Viscum > Viscum album. The sequence goes on from OY728151.1 coordinate 1,905,983,684, forward strand.
AACATGGTATTGGTTATGATAATGATGGTGACACGGGGTTCCAGTTATGATGATGATAATAGTGGAATAAGGTACCCATTATTATGATGATAGTGGAACAAAGTTCCCGTTATGATAATTATGGCAGGACAAGGTGATAATTTTGATGATGATGTTGGAATAGGATGATAGATATGATATTATGAGAAATGATATAGCATATCAGGGTGGTTGGGATGAGTTTAGAGTGGGGAGTGCTCATTGATTCTAAGATTAATTATTTCTTTATTTTTAGTAGATTATTGTTATTTACATTACATGTTTACCACAGTGGGATGAAGTTTTATTCTATGCACTATGAGTGTTTCATTTAAGTGGTAGATTGGTCATAGGGCTATAATACCCTGATTTTTATAAAATTAAAGGGAATTGATATAAGAATGAGGTAGGTTTTTTATGATTACTCATGATGAAAACATACATGAGAATATAAGAAAATAATTTTTAGTTTAATCCAAACATGGATTAGAAAACTGAAATTCTATTATTGGAAATGAAAATTGAATAATATTAATTAATTAATTAATATTGAACAAGATAATTGTATAATTTTCTGATATACAGAGCTTAGAGGTGGCATTCAGGTTCCCTTTGTAACGATATCCACAAATGAGTTTAAGTCTAGGTTTTTTAATTTAGTGTGGTTGTGAGCTATATATTCTCTATATGTTTTTTTATTTTATATACAGAACCTATGATAGAAGGGAAACCGTAACCAAAGGTTTTCAGAGTGTTTTACCCAATATCATGGTTGGAAAGGATATATATGGATGAATACCCCTCTCCCTCACCCTCTCTTTGGTTGTATAATTACATGTGTGTATGCACATTGGTGATTTTCTATACATGTGTGATGTAGTTTATGATGGAATGAGGTTATAGAGCATAATTTATCCGGTCATGCCTGTTCTAGCTTCCTAGGGGTGTAAGTGAATGGATTGTGATGGATTATGGTATAATGAATGTATATGGGATCTAGTGGATTTCATACATAAATGTGATTATAGATTGGATGATAATGATGGTGATGAGATAATTATATGGACTAATTTTAATATGATATTTTAGGCCTTTCATGGGAATAAGGTAGGTAGGGTAGAGTATCAAATCACATAAAAAATTATCATCATGGAAGGGATGTGAGCTCATGATGTGTGACATTGGGGTGTGAGAGTAGAAAACCAATGGATATGTGGTTATAGAGTACCCATTTCTATTTATATTTGTTCTCAATATTGTGGTTATAGTTATTTTCATTATTTAGTTAGTGGTCCATGGTGAGGATTTTAAAAGAATATTAAACTTGTTTAGGTGAAAAGTTAGTTTAATTTGTTTACTCACTATGATTTAATATTATATTATCAATTTGTAAATGATAGTTTTTAGGGAGGATCGTAATGAGTATACATGTTATTCTAACCCTTTTTATATATAATTATTTTTCAGGTTAATAGGAGTTGGTTGGTTGGTTATTGAGTTGGAAATTAATAGTTTTAGGAGTTGTTCAAGATCTGTTGGATCTTTTTTCTTCGCTATCATGGATCTGTTTTATAATTTTATATTATTTCAATTATATTTCATTACATTCATGTATTAGTATTTCATATTTATTTATTATGAGCATAATTTTGGTGGTTGTTATCATCTTATCTCTTACTTCTCAAATCTTAATGATAGTAATGATTCCCATGTGTGTGATTATATAGCCTTGTTGGTAGTGAAAAACCTATAGCCTATTTTAGGCTGTATTTTTTGGGTCATTTTCTCACTCTATCCATTTACATCCTAAGAGGTGTACCATTTGTGGGAGGGGGTCATGATATAGTGGTATCAAAAGTGATGGTTGCATGATAGGATGGAGTTTAGAGTTAGGAACTAGTGAGGATTCATTTTTTCTTAGGGAAATTTTATTATCTGGGATTAGTACATCCGATAAACAATGAATATTTACTAGGGAATGATATTTTTGGTTCCCCTATTATCCAATTCAAGGAATTTTAGTTTTACTAGAAATAATAATAGAAGTGATGTTACTTTCTAGGTAGAGACCTAGGAAATGACTTTCCACCATGCTTGTATCCACCTATGTTTGAATTTGGTAGACAATGAGAAATAGGTTCAAAATGAATGAATTAATTAAACATAAATAATATTTTTCTTGGGTTTGGAGTCTATTATATTTTTTATATTTTAGGAATTGATCTTTTTCAACATCCCCATCAGGTTTTTTTTCAAATACGTTCAATAGGATGTGTTAGAAAATCACTGTAGAGTGTAAGAAGATTAAAAAACTCTTGTAGAGGGACATTCTATGAGTTACATCTCCATAGTATATATATGTATGTGTAATATATTTTGGATCATGGGAAAGATGTTTAATTAGAGGAGGTGGTGATAACCTTTGATATTATCTATGCTCAAAGTGAGAACTGGGTTTCATTAACTATGAAGATGCTATATAGGACAAATTTACAATGGTGGTTCTTGTTCCTTAGGTTTGTGAGGAGCTTCTTGTTTTATGGGTGAAGTTCTGATATTAGTTTTGAAGTTTAGTTTCTTTCTTTGACCATAGAATAATTTTTCATCTGGTGATGTTTCCCCTATGTTATATAATTTATGAGTTTTTATATTGATGTTGTGATACCTTTAAATTGACTTATTGGGTCTAAAACCCTTTGATTCTTAGATATTTGAAGTGAATAAATTGAAGATGATCATTTTTTGATTGATAGACCATTATAATGAGTGCATGGAAACCTATATGTTTATTCGATAGAATCCTAATATTAAACCCTTAAGTAATGATTTTTGTACCACTTTAACCTTTAGTTTCCAACCCCTAGTTAATTTTCTTTTAAAGACAGTGAGTATAACTCATTCCTTAGGTTTCATGTTTAGATGGAGGTATGGTCTAGGAAAGGGTTTATCTAACCTTATTTATATCATTCTATAATTCTCTCCCCATGATCTGTAATGTGAATATATGGTTTGGGAGGGAGTATTTTATATAATTATATGCATCCTATACTCTTATCTCAGACCCATTATGGTGGAAATTTATTCTAGAGGAAGGTGTTTTTGTATGTCTTCCATGATTTTACTCAATATACTCTTCGATCGATCTAGGTTATTTGAGACCTGGTTTGAGGAAAGGGAATATTTTATGGTTCTATTTAATTTATTTTATTCTTAGTTTTATATTCATCTTTATCATTGTTGTGAATCAAATTCTTATACATTTTGGGTTGTGTATGTATCCTTTTTTATGATGTGGTTGTAACCCTTTATTCTTATAATAGCTCAGTTTATATTGATGAAATATCTTCTTGTTAGTTAAGGAATTTTATGTGATATTAAATTCTAACTATTGAAAGTAATGGCATGAACCTGTGATAAATGGAAATTGTAATGTAAAATTCTTTGTATTTTTTTCATGATAGTGCTCCGGGTAAATAATGTTTATTAACAAACATAGGAACAAAATTACATATGGATAAGTATATTTTTCTAGACTCACATTTTGTTTACAATGAATGTTATATGTTAAATGGGGTTCCCTAATTTTGATGTTATGTGTATTGATATTTATTTCATAAAGAGAATGGTAGAGATGTATTAATTGAATAAATATAATTTTATGAATTAATATAACTTTTATATAAATGTTAGTTATTTTGGAAATCATGGATATTTAAATATCACGATTGGAATATTTTAAATTTCTCATTTTTTTCAAACATGAAACTTGTTTTAGTCATAAATTATATTATAGGGAAGATAAATTAAATGTAGTGATGCATGATTAATTAAATTGAATAATTTGTTGACTAGTTTTATTTGTTTATTTATTGATGGAATGTTTTTGGAAAATAAAAATATACATTGATCATGTCATCATTGGAATTTTTCTTCATGTTGTGTAGTAATATTTAGTGAGACCCCCTTAGAAAAATTGATTATATAGCCTTGCATCCAATTATGTGATTCTACTTGTGAATAGGAGTCACCGAAGAGTACTCAATATCATAAGTTATTAAATGCTTGATTTTATTGGGATGAATTATCTGATCTCTTAATGATATATTAGATTGATTCTTCTAATTTATGTGATTTTTTATTAATGAAAATTTTCTTGTATGAGAGCCATATCCCCCAATATATTTCTTTGATAGTGTTTTAATGAGTTTCAAAACATTACACTTTGTTCCTCTTGTGGGTGTTATTTTTAAATGTAGAAATATCCATGGAAGGTATCCCATGGGGTGTTTGATTTATTCTCTATCCTTCCTCTCTACTTATCAGTTTTGTTTTAATTCTAAATGATGATAATTGATTAAGGGGTATCTAATGTAAATTCCATGAATATTCATGAACCTTCATTTTATATTCTAGGATTTCCAATGGTTCATAAAAAGATCCATAAAATTTAGAACTTTGTTTTAAATGATTTTTTAATTTATAAAGTCATTTTAAAAAGGTTTTTAAAATTATTGATGGAATTTTAATGTTTTCAAAGTTCATTTGATAAGTTAATTTGGAATTTTTTAACGTAATTATAATACTTTATAAGTGTATTATGAGATTTTTAATATAATAATAAATAATTATCTTAATTATTTATAACTTTATGTAAGTGGAAATAAAATATTTTTAATGTTATTTTTATCCTTATACATGGATATTCCTCTGCATAAGGGTAATTCATATTTTATAAAGGGTGAATGAGGTCAAGATATGTTTTTTAAACTCAGTGTAAGGGAAAACCCTCAGTTTGTCATGTTATAAGTTTCCAAATTCTACATAAAGAAATCTCCATCACTACATAATAGTAACCTTGAATTTTCCTTCTATACCTAAGGGTATTATATTTGTTGTGTAATGGTTAGACTTGGTTTCATTCAGCTGTATAAGGGTAACCCTTTGCTATGTAAGGGTAAGACTCAACCTGAATAAGGGTAATTTCAAGTCTCTTATGGCAACACAATGGTCATCATGTGGTTTCAATTTTTGTGTAAGGGTAATAGAAAATATCTTATACTTGTGTAAGGGTAATTAGGCATGTAAGGGTAAAATCATATTACCCTTACACAACATGTATCTCCTATGTATAAGTATAATATTTTCCTTAAAATATTAGTTCTACTTTTCTATATTCTCTTATAACATGGTTTTAAATATAATTAATGGAAATAAATATAGAAAATGTTGTTTTTCCTATTTTTTAAGAAGTGGTAAAAATGAGACCTTAGATCTCATGATTTTAGGGGTCTAAAACAGGTCTTATGAGGGAAATATATAGAAACAGTTTTAATATGGAATTTAATGTAATTAAATTTCTACATGAACCTATATTTTGGTATTTCAATACTTTATTATTACTTGTTCATATTATTATTCATTTATTAAGTTCAACTGATCCTATATACTTATCTAAAAGTATTGAAAATCATTTAGTGCTCGTTCAAGGACTCCAAAAAAATTATAGCAGGTGTGCATACTCTGCCACTCCCTCTCTCCTCTGTTTGGTTTTGCAACATGTGAACCCTTCTTCTCTAGGTATGGGATCTGATACTTACCCTATATTTTATGAGAAAATGTTAATTATTAATGATTTATCTCATTGTTAAAATGGATATGATTAACCATAATTAGATAATAATCTATAAGATAATCTCATGAAGAATAATTATATGATAATTTAGAAATTATATAAAAAAGTGAAGAATGGAATGTACGACGTGTAATTCCATAAATGAAATAATACTTTCAAGAATCAAAAATGGATGATAAACTCACAAAGTAATATTGGTTTTAATAATAAACTAGAAATATATTATTGTAGGTTATTTTTTTTAATAGAATAATTTTATGCTTAATTCTTATTAATTAATTCTAATTAGAAAGATGAATTGAGATTGAGTAAGATTATCATATTCTAAAAGACAATAAACTATTATTTCTATCCCTTGATTTTTTTAGAGATAACGATTATAGTATCACACGTTTTTTCTTATATTTGATAATAAACTAGAATTATCATGCAAAGAGAAAGAATTACTACATGTTGAAATTGTAAGAGTTGGTGTCCTAGAACCTACTGGTTGTAATTTGATTACATGGATACTTAATTTATTTAAATATTAAAAATATTATTATATATTATTCATTGTTCTGCATGACAATGATATAATAATGTACTAAGGTATTTCTAGCATTGATAAGGTCATGGCAGTTCCCCGATATGATGAGAACCTTGAAATGATATAACAATATTTTTAAATATATTTATACAGTTGGATGACATACTATGAAGGGACACATAGCATGGAGACTGTTAGGTGTGAGTAATGGTAATCAAATGAGACTTCCCCTCATGAAGTTCTCACTTGGAAATCTCCAAGATAGAAGATTATGAGAACAGACCCGCCGGTATGAATTCTGCATGTTTTGGTGTCATAGGGTATTTCTATCTGCGAGCATGTATAATGATATTTATACTTTAATATTTTCATTAATATGTGTCACAACTCGCGCACTTTGATTTACTAATTAAAATTGTCATCCAGACAATTGGTGAGAAGTAGGGTATGTTGGGTGCATCACGAGTGACATGATATTAATGGATAAGTCAAGGAAGGATTTTTCCCTCCCATTTATGGAAGTTGATATCTTATCCATTTGATTGAAATAGAACCATCACGAGAAATTACATAGCAATGGTGTAACAACAAGCTTATTTCAGGTAGTCAAAGAATGACGTATCAAGTATAAATGTTAATGAAACTTTCATGAAACCTTCTTGATGATATATTGAGAGAAAGAGATTATATTACATAGTGATCATTCATATATGGATGTAATTGTTTCAACCTTATGTTATTTATCTTGGGTTCCTTGACCCATTGTTAGATAGTACTCTTGTACTTTAGGAAATCCTGCCTAATGACAACAAGAAATAATCCTAGAGGGTCACACACTAAGTGTTTTTGGTGGAATTAGATAAATTATATATGAATTTAATTAATTAAATAAATATTATTCTCAAGACCGTGGAATAATTTTATTCAAGTTAATATGATCTCATAAATTAAATTAAATATATTTATTTATTTTATTTAACATTTAATAAATATTTATTTAATAGTTTTTAAATAAAATATTTATTTAAGAGAATAATTTATTTATTTATTTATTCGGGTGTTCAATAAATGGAAGTGGAGTTTGAGCAGACCAAGACCGGTATGGTAGTAAAATAATTATTTTCAAGATGGTAAATAATTATTAGTTGGCACATGTTAAAATAAAAATGATGCTGCTATTATTTTGTGATGCAGAATTTTATTCATACTTCCATTTTTCACATGTTGGCGCACCATAAATAATGACACGGTATTATTATTATGGGCATGGGTTTTCTCTAAGTTCATGGATGTATTTAATTGATATTATGTCATTAAATATTGTAACAGAAGTTCCAAGCATATAAATAGAAAAGTACATCTATAGTGCAATAAAAAAACACACCGTACACTCGGTGAATTGAGAATTTTTGAGCTAAATAAATTCTATCTCAAATACTCTTCTCACCCCTTTTAAAAATGAGAGACATTCTTTAAGGCCGAAGAACAAGCGATCAATAACAACCGACACCAGACACTCGCTTTGCCCCACTTCCACTTGGAGAATGAACGGTGTCGATGAGAGGACATCAGAGCACGTGTGGATCACCACTAAAGGGATTCTAGTTTGGATCTTCACAAGCACAATGAGATAATCCGGAATGGTCATTCCGAGCGATCAACACCATCGACGAATAAAATACCGAAGATCCATGTATTCTTTTCTTTATAAAATTAATTAAATTAATTATAAACATGATGTGCAAGATCCTCTCTAAAGGTTTTGAGCCTCTTCCTTCTTTATCTAAATCTTTGATTCCATTCCATGGATATTGGCATTCATCGTCATATTGATCCAGGAATAATCATTGATCATGGTACAAATTAAATTTAGGTGTCGTCCCAACCACGCTTCCGCTGCACCTGGAATCTTCAAGTGGTATTAAAGGGATTACATAATAGTTTATATTTTATTTAAATATTTCGTTGATGATTTACACATTTAATAATTTAGTTTTTTCAATTAATGTTAATCATTCTATAAATCTGAATCTCGATATCTATTCCTCCTCTTTCATTTCTCATTCACCTTATAGAAATGATATTTTATTTTAATTTTGATTAAAATAAAACAGAGGATCTAATCTAGAGGTTTCAAAGGTTCCTGACTGTACAACACAAGAACACACGACATGTATTTGGTAGTACACGCCATGTATCCAAGGTTCAATGCACCGGGTCTAGTCTGCCAAACCAAGCCGTGTCATTGGAGTTTGTCTAAGTCTTAATGACTCCATTTGTTTGTAACATCCCAAATAAATGAATAATAATATAATTTCATAATTATTAAAATTTGTGAATTAAATATTAATTTTACTTGAAAATGGTTTCTATGTTCGATAGCGTGCCTAATACGCAACAACGGGTTTCTTCGAAATCTTACGTTGCACACTAATAATATAATAATATTATTTTAAATGGTTGTTAACTCCTAGCTATTGTATTGGAGGTAATGAACAAAAATAACTACAATATGATTATGCATGATTGTTAAATGAATTTACAATTATCCAATAAAAAGTTAGAGGTTTAAAATATGAATGAATCTAATTTTAAGCATAATTTACATTAAAAGGCCGATTTACCGCCTTTTAATGGAGAACCCTCTTTAAATATAGTTTTGGTCACTTTAATACATTCTAATTGACCAAATAAAATCCTTATTTAGAATGGGGAAATCAAATTTTACTTTGGGTAATTTTTTGGTATTTTTCTAATAAAGGTCATTTTTTACTGAATAGTGAAAGATATTGTATTTTAATTCAAAAGTGCCTTTTAATATAATTTATTTATATGGTTAGATTATCTTTTTAATTGGTTTTAAAGTAAAATTAAAATATATTTTGACCATTTAATCCAATTTTGGTCATTGTAATTAATTTCACTTTGAAATTGGACATAAACAAGTATCAATCTTTTGATAGTTATTGTTTCTTAAAAACACGCTATTTATTTTGATAACGAGAATTAATTTTAAAATTAATTAATGACACGTATATGTTTTGAATTTGGTAAAATAGACATCATTTTTTAATTCTGAATACCAAATATATCTTAGGCTTAATTTTTGGTATTTTTCTGAAAAACATCAATTTTTGATGAATAGTGAAACCACTTAGTAGTAGTTAAAAACTGACTTTTTTATTTAAATGAAATTTTACCACTTTTGTGAATTAAATTTTAAAAATCCAACATACATGGTTTTTATAAATTAGTAAAGTGTGGTTCAATAAGATGAAAATGATTTTTGGTGAATAGAAACTTTTGACATTTATTTACCGCGGTTAAAGGTAAATAAGGTAATTCAAGGTAAAAAGAAAATTATAATAATTCAAAATTACCTTAAAACTTGTCCAAACCTTATTTGTTGAGTCATTTATGACCATGGTAATCTTTTGATCGATTTTGGGACCCCATTGAGCCACTTGGAAGTGATAATGACAATTTAGATTAATTAACTTAAAGTAAAGTCAAAAAAGAAAAAAGAAAAAATCATTTAGTAAATTAATATTTAGAAGGGGTTATATAAATTATATATTAGACTATAAATATTAATTCGAAAGATAAAACTATTTCCTACATCACTGTAGTTTTTTTATAATTTCTAGACATCAAATAAATTAAAATAGATATGACACAATAATGATGCAGTGTTTACCTCATTAATAACTGATTTAAATAAATAAGATTATAATGATTAAAATATTATACAAAACATGTCCAATTCTGATTGGATGATTTTATTTCGAATATGAGTAATCCTATATTTTAATTTAATGATTTTTGGACCTTTTTAAACCAAATATCATTATATAATAAAATAATATTATCAGACTTTCCTAAAGAGCCCCTCCTCTCCCTTATAAACAGAGACCACTTATAACCAATTCCTCACACCTCTCAAGACATTTGGATCATCCAAAATCTGCAAAATTAAGCTCTGTAAATCCCTATCCTCCTCCTAGAAGCCTTACCTTAGGCAGAAGGCATTTCAAGAAGTCATTTGGATCAAACCAAAGGAAGTTACCCAAATTAAAGATAACAATTTCTCTTAAATTGTTTTCTTTTGTTTTACTTATCCAAATCCTAAAATAATTTTATTCCTTTATTTTGTAACAAAAACAATATAATAAATATAATATTATTTTTTATTAGATGTATTCAAACTACACTTACACACACCTCCATCTAATGTGTGATGAACATAATGTTTCTGTGGATGGAAAAGTAACGCCTCACGAAACGATGATTGTTCGATTATCTCCTACCGCCTCTCATGGTGGAAATTATGATGGAAATGTATTTATATATGATATATATTATGTTTATGTTTTATTTATTCTTCTGTAATTTCCATTTATAACATGCTTTTATGGTTTCCATTATGTGTAAACGTGATAATCTCATTAGAGGAAGTGCGGACTACCGCCCCCTCAAAGTGATATGACTCGTTAATTCCATATGTGGGATGTATAAAGGATGGAGTTAATGATATTATATATGATATTATATATGATACAATACTGGAATTATAATACTACTATGTATCTTTATGTTTTTAATTCCATTAAATATGAAATAGAAATGGAAGTAGCGTTCATGCATATTTACGACTTACCGTCTCTATGAACGGTGCATTTCATTTTCTTACCTCTAAATGTTATGTACTATTATAAATACATGTATATACTGGATATATATGATATATCTGATATCTAAATCATTAATATCATTTTTAAGATAATGGATATCTTACCACATGGACAACTTGTAATTATAAGGTGTTCATTTTTTTACTCAAGTACCAAATATCGACAAAACGACCGTTATTAACTTAAATGATTACATAATGTTTATAACATGGTAATAATTAATATAAAATGAATAATAAACATTAAAAATTTTCTTAATCAAGTATAAATTTACATTAGTTTATTATTCCGGATATTAAAGAACGAACGGGTCAAGTCGGACAACGAGGTAAGGATAATTCTTATCTCACTTTTAATTCCATGAGATTTCCATTGTTCACCACTTATTTATTGAATGTGGTGTATTATGTACTAATTTTTGATATATATTATCATGATTATCTTTATATTCATGTTATTCTGTGATTCATTTTATTGTTATTAACTTTTGATCAAATGACTCAGTTGAATACAAAGAGGTAAAGGGTTTCATCTCACTTTTATTCCTGTGAGATTCCTGCAATATTTTCCACTATTTCATTTTGTGTGGTGTATGTACTTCCCCTAATTCTACTATTTTTGTAATAAACATTCATATATTGGTATTTAAATCTACATTTTATGGTCCTTCTTTCATGTGGTGTATGTTTTGTAAGTTACGAAATCGGGAAGGGAACCATTCACCCTCCTCTTTTGAAAAGACTTATTTTTGTTATGTCTTTTAATTTACATCTTATTATGTTGGGGTATGTTATTATATATCCTTATTGATGTAAATTTTATGTCCAAGTGATGATATACCCTTTTTATCTCATCAAAACATTTTCTGAATTTTAATGTGACGCCATTAGGCTTTCAAATTTTTGCAAGGGAACTTCTTAACCCAATTTCAATTCTTTGGGTTAAACTTGTACTTATTGAATATGTCATCCTATGAATATGTCAGAATGAACTCTGATTTATTTACACTTAATATACACTTATATTGGGTGTATTTATATTTTTCACATATAATTATGTGATTGATTTATCATTAATTTAAGGATACCATCTTTATAAGGGATTTAATCTCAATTTACATTTTCACTGAGGCTTCATTGTTGTTATACACCAACTAACTCTTATGTTGTTTATATACTGTCCTTTGACATATTATATCATGAATCTTTTTATTCTCATGATATTATAAAGTTCTGATTAAAATTTATTCCTCAATTATTTGTATTCAAGCGTCTATCTTTTTGTTAAAAAACTTTTTAACTAAAATATCATTTTAAATTTTATAATGATTTATTCTTCTAAATATTTCACATTAATATCCATGTTTTAAAAATGGGTTTTAGGATTTATTTATATGGAAATTAATTTTTTTAATTGATAATTCATTTAAAAGATTCAAAGTGGTATGGGACACTTTGATTCAAAAATCACTTTTTAAATGGTTTATGAAAATAGATTTATTATTTCTATATCTTGAAATTACTTCTTATGATTGAAAATGAAATATTATTAGAGAAATTTTTACATTTTCAATATTTTATGTGTTATGATGGTACTTGGAAATTTGACGGGTGGTTATGTGATAAACCATATGACAGGTGGTGCCGTGAATACCAGGAAAGGTGGTTACATTATAACCTCCAATGCATTGGGTATGGAAGTCGGCCATATAGCTATTCCATTTAGTGATATATGTGGAAGTCGACCGTATGGTTATTCCATTTAATTATGTTTATGTCCTAAGTCACTTTTATATGTTATGTGTTCTCTATATGGGTTTTATGGTAATCTTTTGGTTACAAAAGGGTAAGTAATGATCTTTTATTTAGTGAAGAGTATTTACTACCTTATAAAGGTGAAAAGTATTACTTGTGATAAAGTATTCATGGTTTACCTTTTGTTTTGAAAAAAACTAATAGTTTTCCTTCTTTTTGTATCCCTTTCTGATCTTTTTATGCTCATCCCAAGTTTTTGAAATGTTTTCACAGGACTTAAAAATTAATAGGGTCAAGGATGAGATCAAGGAAAAGTAATGCTGTCTAAAACATGTAACTAGACATGACTCTTTTTTTCAAGAGTTTTTATTTTATGAAAAAAATGGAATTTGTGTAGAAGTGTCGACTTTGTAATCTTTTGAGATGTAATAGTTAAGTCCTAATTATATAAAACTCTAAACCTAAAAAGATCCTCAATGTGAATTATCATGTAATTCAATATTATGTAAGGTTTAAGGCCGAGTCCTTATAGTTGGTATCAGAGGTCTGTTTAGATAACTTTAGAGGTTAAGGTTTTCTTTAAGCATAAGTGAAATTACCATAATGGTTAGGATTTCAGAAAGAGCCATAGTTTTTTTAGAGAAAGTGAATGAGTTTAAGATAACATGAATAATTATATCTTAGTATTTACCCTCCTTATAAGATATTATATGATTATTTTTATTATATACTCACACTTACCTTTCTGGTTTTAGTAAATGGTTGGATCTAACAGGCATCAAAGTAACAATGGATGTGAAGAAAACTACGATAGTTTTCTGAATGAGAAATTGAATGAAAGGGGAGCTACAATGAGAACTCTTGTGGTTATTCTCAACCAACTATATGGAGTCATTATTGACTACTTTACCCTTGGTGATTTTTATAAGGCATCGTATATGTGAAAAACAAATCCACACGGAAGTTCAGGTAATATTCATAAAGGTATTTATGTTAAAAAAACCTATGTTTCAAGGATGTGGAAAGAAACACCTAGGAAAATGTTTCAAAGGGACTGGAAGATGTTATAGATGTGGAAATCAATGTCATAAAGTAAGAACCTACCATAGAAAACAGAAGCCTCATGATGACTCTAGGAAAGGGAAATAAGTTCTTTATGAGGGATCAATTGAATGTTTTAAATGTGGTATGAATTGTCATTATACAAACACATGTCCCATGGAGATGTTTTGGGAATGGGATCACCAGGATCGTACAAATATTTTTTTACCAATACCTAATGCTATTCCGATTGAGGATGAAGAAACTGACAATGACCAATGAAAGGTATGGATTATTTCTTAACATATGTTTTGACATTATTGAATCTTAGGATATGATTCGTGATTTTGTTTGTAGGAAAGAAGTATTTAGGAATAATTTGTAAAGGAATGGTTAATGGATCATGAAGAAAGTTGAATGAGTAAGAAGTCAACATATATGGGATTCCATTGTTATGGTAGATTTTAGGATGGTGAAATGTTTAAAAGTATTAAGGCTCTTTTGATGATGGTAATTACATTAGAAGACTTTTTTTTGTATGTGTAACCCTGAAGTTTGATATATGAAAATTTTATTCAAGGAATAATTATATTTTCTTTTGTGGATATAGTTATAAAGAACCATTTGGGTTTATATGATCTTTGAATTTGAGGAAATTATAGGTTAATACTTTTTTGGGATACAAAATGAAAGTTATTAGATAACCTTACTGGTTAAAATATGTTATGGTTATTTTTGATGAATTTATATCTTTTTGGAAATGTTATAATATTATATAGTTTTTGAAAAAAAAGGACAAAATGCGGACCGTGTGACAACCCGTCGCGTCAAACAAAGTTACGAGAATCGAACCCACAACCAAAGTACGACTGGTATTTATCACCTACCACTGGACTACATGAAGTCCCTGGTTTATATGACTAATTCTTTTTAGTTAGATGATTTTATGAATCAAGAATAAGTCGATTTTGGTTTATCTATGGAAATGATTAACCTATCATGGATGATATGTGATTAGGTTAATTACTTTTCAATATGAGACTTTAAGAGTAACTGATGTTATTTGGAGATAAATATTAAGATTTATCTTGGAACACTATGTGATTAGATCCTTTTTAGATTTGGGTTTCAATATTAGTTTGGATTACTTTGAATAATTTTATAGATAACTTTTTATTCAATGGTCTTTGTTGAACTTTTAGTTTTGTTGGACAAATTTTGGAGATTAAGAGTGGTTTTTCTTTTTGTAAAAGATTATCCTTTTTGGGGATTACCTGATCTGGTGCTAACCATTTTGGTTTTGGTTAAGGTATAAAGACATGGAAAATATATAGTTCATCTTTTATGGATTATGTGATTCTCTTGAAGTTGATTATAGCGCTCTTAATGTGAAAAAAATGTCATCCGGAATACTCATCGTTTGGAGAAAATATGAGTTTGTGATAGAAATCTATTAAAAGATGAATGTATACATGAAAAGTAAGTATATTTACTTATTTTTTAGGTAAGATCATAAATAAATTCCTCGATGAAATGTAACTTAAATCAAAAAACTTTTCTGTTTACTTTTCCTACTTGGGAATAAAATACTGTTTAACCCATCAAAAGTTTGTGATTTTCTGGTGGTTAAATTTCTCTTAAACATGTTTTCTATCACTCTCCATCAGAACATGATGGTTTTCCCCCCTCCATATCCACGTTTTCATGTAATCCTAGTATCTTTTGTCTCAGGTAACCTATGAACTTCTATTACTTTATTTTAAAGTGATAGTTTTATTGACTCTTTTTTTGATGTGGGGCTTTCAATGAAGTTCCCAAGCCCAAATTTAAAATTGCCAGGATGTAATTTCCAAAAGGGGGGAAGTATGTAACATCCCAAGTAAATGAAGAATAATATATTTTCATACTTATTAATATTTGTGAATTAAATAATAATTTTACTTGAAAAGGGTTTCTATGTTCGATAGCGTACCCGATGTGCAACAACGGGTTTCTTTGAAGTCTTACGTTGCACATTGATAATATAATATCATTATTTTAAATGGTAGTTAACTCCCAGCCATTGTATTGGAGGGAATGAACAAAACTAACTACAATATGATTATTCATGATTGTTAAATTTATTTAAGTTATCCAATAAAAAGTTAGAGGCTTAAAATATGAATGGATCTAATTTTAAGCATAATTTACATTAAACGGCCGATTTAATGCCTTTTAATGGCGGACCCTCTATATATATAGTTTTGGTAACTTTAATACATTCTAATTGACCAAATAAAATCCTTATTTATAATGGGGACATCAAATTTTACTTTGGGTAATTTTTTGGTATTTTTCTGATAAAGTTCATTTTTTTAATGTATAGTGAAAAATATTGTATTTAAATTCAAAAGTTCCTTTTAATATAATTTATTTATATGGTTAGATTATATTTTTAATTGGTTTTAAAGTGAAATTAAAACATATTTTTACCATTTAATCCAATTTTGGTCATTGGAATTAATTTCACTTTGAAATTAGACATAAACAAGTATCAATCTTTTGATAGTTATTATTTCTTAAAAACACGCTATTTGTTTTTATAACGGGAATTAATTTTAAAATTAATTAATGCCACTTCTATGTTTTGAATTTGGTAAAATAGACATAATTTCTGAATTCGGAATATCAAATTTAACTTAGGCTGAATTCTTGGTATTTTTCTGAAAAACTTCAATTTTTTATGAATAGTGAAACCACTTAGTAGTAGTTAAAAACTGACTTCTTTATTTAAATGAAATTTTACAACTTTTGTGAATTGAATTTTGAAAATCCGACATACATGTTTGTTATAAATAAGTAAAATGTGGTTAAATAAGAAGAAAATAATTTTTGATGAATAGTAACTTTTAACTTTTATTTACCGCGGTTAAAGGTCAATAAGGCAATTCATGGTAAAAAAATATTATATTAATTCAAAATTACCTTAACACTTGTCCAAACCATATTGGTTGAGTCATTTACGACCGTGGAAATCTTTGGGTCGATTTTGGGACCCCATTGAGCCAGTTGGGAGTGATAATGACAATTTAGATTAATTAACTTAAAGTAAAGGAAAAAATGAAAAAAGCAAATATCTTTTAGTAAAATAATTTTTGGAAGAGGATATATAAATTATATTTTCGAATATAAATATTAATTGGAAATATAAAACGATTTCCTACATCATGGTATTTTTTTTATAATTTCTAGACATCAAATAAGTTAAATTATATATGACACAGTAATGATGCAGTATTTACCTCATTAATAAATGATTTAAATAAATAATATTATAATGATTAAAATATTATCCAAAACATGTTGAATTATGATTGGATGATTTTATTTCGAATATGAGTCATCTTATCTTCGACGTCAATGATTTTTGGACCTTTTTAAAATGAATATCATTATATAATAAAACAATATTATCACACTTTTCTAAAGAACCCCTCCTCTCCCTTATAAAAGGAGACCACTTCTAACCAATTCCTCACACCTCTCAAGCCATTTGGATCATCCAAAATCTAAAAAATTAAGATCCCTATATCCCTCCCCTCCTCTTAGAAGACTTACCTTATACAGAAGGCACTTCAAGAAGTCCTTTGGATCAAACCAAAGGGAGTTACCCAAATTAAAGGTAACAGTTTCTCTTAAATTGTTTTCATTTTTTTTTACTCCTCCAACCCCTAAACTATTTTTATTCCTTTATTTTGTAACAAAACCATTATCGTAAATATACTAGGATGTTGTTCTTATAATTATTATAACTACACTTACACACACCTCCATCTAATGGATGAATAACATAATGTTTCTGTTGATTGCAAACTAACGCCTCACGAAATGATGATTGTTCGATTATCTCCTACTGCGACTCATGGTGGAAATTATGATGGAACTATAATTATATATGATATATATTATGTTTATTTTTTCTTTAAGCTTCTGTAATTTCCATTTATAGCATGCTTTTATGGTTTCCCTTATGGGTAAACGTGATAATTTCATTAGAGGAAGTGCGGACTACCGCCCCCTCAAAGTGATACGACTCGTTAATACCCATATCTGGGATGTATAATGTATGGAGTTAATGATATTATATATGATATTATATATGATATAATAATGGAATTATAATACTACTATGTATCATTATGCTTTTAATTCCATTAAATATGAAATAGAAATGGACGTAGCGTTCATGCGTACGTACGACTTACCATCTCCATGAACGGTGCATTTCATTTTCATACCTCTAAATGTTATGTACTATTATAAATACATGTATATACTGGATATATATGATATATATGATATCTAAATCATTAATATAATTCTGAAGATAATGGATATCTTACCACATGAACAACTTGTAATTATATGGTGTTCATTTTTTTACTCAAGTACTAAATATCAACAAAACGACGGTTATTAACTTAAATGATTACATAATGTTTATAGCATGGTAATAATTAATATAAAAGGAATAATAAACATTAAAAAAATTTCTTAATCATGTATAAATTGAAATTAGTTTATTATTTAGGAGATTATAGAATGAACGGGTCAAGTTTGACAACAAGGTAAGGATAATTCTTATCTCACTTTTAATTCTGTGAGATTTCCATTGTTTTCCAGTTATTTATTGCATGTAGTGTATTATGTAATACCGTTTGATATATATTATAATGATTATCTTTATATTCATGGTATTCTATGATTCATTTGATGGTTATTTACTTTTGATCAAATGACTCAGTTGATTACAACGAGGTAAAGGTTTTCATATCACTTTTATTCTCATGAGATTCATGCTATATTTTCCACTATTTCATTTTCTGTGGTGTATGTACTTCCCATGATTCTACTCTTTGTGTAATACAATTTCATTTATGGGTATTTACATCTACACTGTATGGTCCTTATTTCATGTGTTGTATGTTTTGTAAGTTACCAAATCAGGAAGGGAACCTTTCACCCTCCTCTTTTTAAAAGACTTATTTTTGTTATGTCCTTTAATTTACATCTTATTATGTTGGGGTATGTTATTCAATATCCTTAATGATGTAAATTTTATGTCCAAGTGATGAGATACCCTTTTTATCTCATCAACACTTTTTCTGAATTTTAATGCGAGGCTGTTAGGCTTTCAAATTTTTGCAAGGGAACTTCTTAACCCAATTTCAATTCTTTGGGTTGAACTTGTACTTCTTGAATATGTCTTCCTATTAATATGTGTGAATTACCTCTGATTTATTTAAACTTAATATCCACTTATATTGAGTGTATTTATATTTGTCACACATAATTATTTGATTGATTTATCCTTAATTTAAGGATACCATCTTTATAAGGGATTTAATCTCAATTTACATTTCCATTGAGACTTCATTGTTGTTATACACCAAATAATTCTTATGTGGTGTATATACTATCCTTTTACATATTATATCATTAATACCTTTATTCTCATGATATTATAAAGTTCTTATTAAATGTTATTCCTCAATTATTTTTATTCAAGCATCTCTCTTTTTGTTAAAAAACTCTTTAACTAAAATATCCTTTTAAATGTTATAAAGATTTATTCATCTAAAAATTTCACATTAATGTCCATGTTTTAAAAATGGGTTTTGGGATTTATTTATATGTACATTAATGTTTTCAAATGATCATTCATTAAAAAGCTTCAAAGTGGTATGGGACACTTTGATTCAAAAATCTCTTTTTAAAAGGTTTATGAAAATGGATTGATTATTTCAATATCTTGAAATTACTTCTTGTGATTGAAAATAAAATATTATTAGAGAAATGTTTACATTTGAAATATTTTATGTGTTATTATTGTAATTTGACATTTTACATGTGGTTACGTGATAAACCATATGACGGGTGGTGATGTGAATTCCAGGATGGGTGGTTACGTTATAACCTCCAATTCATTGGGTATAGAAGTCGGCCGTATGGCTATTCCATTTAGTGATATGTGTGGAAGTAGTTCGTATGATTATTCTATTTAAGTATTTTATGTCTCAAGTTACCTTTATATGTTATGTGTTCTCTATATGGGTTTTGTGGTAATATTTTGGTTACAAAAGGGTAAGTAATGATCTTTTATTTAGTGAAGAGTATTTACTACCTCATAAAGGTGAAAAGTATTACTTATGATAAAGAATTCATGGTTTACCTATTGTTTTGAAAAAAACAGTTTTCCTTCTTTGTGTATCCCTTACTAAGCTTTTTATGCTCATCCCAAGTTTTTGAAATGTTTTCACAGAACTTAAAGATGAATAGGGTCAAGGATGGGATTAAGGAAAAGTCATGCTGTCTAAAAAATGGAACTAGACATTACTCTTCTTTTGAAGAGTTTTTATTTTAGGAAAAAAATTGAATCTGTGTAGAAGTGTCTACTTTGTAATCTTTTGAGATGTAATAGTTATGTCCTAATTCTCTAAAAATATAAACCTGAAAAGATCCTCAATGTGAATTATCATTTAATTCAATATTATGTAAGGTTTAAGGATGGGTCCTTATAGTGTGGACTAAGAACATGTGGCACAAGGTTTCTGGATTACACGTCATGTGGCCCACTAGACACAACATGTAGTCCCTTCAGGTTAGGGTTGGACCGTGTACCCCGTACATGGCTTGCCCGGCTGGAGACCCTGTAACAAGGAACTACATGGAATGTGGCCTCTTGGACACACCATGTACTCTGAAGATTTATAAAGTACACTCACATGACATTTCCCTAGGCATGTACTTCATATGGATGGTGAAAAATAGTACACACTGTGTAGTTAGAACTACACGCCATGTACTCATCCAAATTACATAGATTTATTAAAATTTATTATTATATTATACAGACCCTTGAGATGTGTACCATTGTGAAGGTGTAAAGCTGAGGCACAACACATGATAGGTGTTATATATATATATATAATTTAACATCAGAATATTGTTCATTTCTACTCATTGGGTAGTTATGAATAGGAATTCACTGGGTTTCCTCCAAGGTAAAAGTTACGTACAATGATAATTTTAAATGAATTTAATTGTTTAAAATTATTACGGTTGAGAATCTCAAGGAAATTCAGAAAAGGGTTTAAGATAAAAGGATTGATTAATTAAAGATGACAATTAATTGATTTGAGTGTAATTTATCTTAAGGAAGAAGGATTAAAGAATTGAATGCTAGTTTTATTTATGCGTAAATATCGTTTCATGTATGGATGATCATGAGATAGACCAAGACCTTTGTATGTGTATGGTTTATTTTAATTTATTTATTTAAATTAAATTTATTGGCATGTGAGACTTCTCCTTATTAATATGCAGTGCATGCATGCCTAAGGTTTCTTTTATGTAAAACCCCTTTGTTACCCCTCACCTGCATGTGAGTTTAAAAAAAGGCATATGTAATGGATGAAACTCCCAAGCTAGTGGAGGCAGTTCAAGATGGATCTGAGACGAAACCAATCCTAGGAGATACAGAGGTGGATAGTTGGGAAGATATAAACACAAACCCAAAAGTTTCAAGATGTTTCTCCCCTAGGTCAAGGTTAGTTTATCAACCACTACATAAACTAACCATTAGAAAAGCTCATGATCATTATATTTATTTTATTTCTATCAGTTGCATGTTTTATCAGTATGGATGTGTTGTCACGATCACATAATTAATGAATTAAAGAAGCATGCAAGTTAGAACTAAAATAAACCAGACTTATGTGTAAATATTATCAAGATAAGGTTAATCACTTAAGTAAGTTCCACTTAATATTAACAAGAATTTGATAATGATAATAAGAAATTCACGCATAAGATATAAAAATACCTCAAATAAAATATTAGGTCATACCAAGCCTTCCGTTACTTTATTAATGGAAAAACTCAATAAAACTATGTGTTTGACCAACCCTTGTTGGGACACTTAATTTTATACCAGAAGCCCTTATGAAAGGTTTCGGGTTGACTTAACCATATTGCATCAATAGGAGTATCCCTTGCTAGACTTGGTGTAATATTGGAGGCAAGAGTTGAGGAAATCCAAAAGTCATGATTTCAGGATTGGGGAGTCCACTCAACAGATCAAGGAGCTGGAAGCCCATAGTTGGCAAAGATCTGCCTACCAAAATACCTTCTAATATCTTGATCAACCCTTACTGGGATTATGAAAAGGGGAATATGGATCCTTTCCACTATAATGTCATGGGAAATGGACATTCTAAGTTCAATGGTGAGGGCTATTGGGACTTGATAAAATAGTGGGAGACTTAATAAAAATTTATTATTTCTCATAAAATGTAATTAAGAAAGTACTAATGATCTTATATTTTAATTGTAGAATAAAAATAAAAATCTCGTCAACCAAACTATCCCTGCAATCAATTCTGGATAAATACAACATCATCACCGACAGTAACTTCTAGGAATGTTTTAGACACCTTGGGTTATCCTACTCCATGAACGGAAGTCTTATGTGCTGGAATTAGTATTACCTGATCTGCCTGCCAAATAGGCGAGTGATGAGGATTTCCTGGTCTATGAGAAAAATATGAATAATGCGGTCGACATTCAATGTTTGATGCTATCATCAATGTCTAGGGAGATCATGAAGTCTCGTTAAAACATGGATTCTTATAGGATGATTGAGCACCTTCGTGGTCTTCACTAGAAGAGATAAAGACAAGAAAGGTTTGAGATATCTAAGGAAATATTTCAAAGTAATCATGGAGAAGGTGCCCTAGCTGGGCCTCATTTAGTCAAGCTCATTGGATACATTGAGAACATGGAGGATCTAGGGTTTAAACTCCCCAAAGAACTGGGGACTGATCTCATTCTCACATCACTCCCATAGAGATTCTCTAACTTTGTTGTCAATTTCAAAATGAACAACATTGAGAAGTATCTATCTGATCCTCTTATACTTATTTTCTAAGTGGACAAAGATATGAAGCGTAAAAAGACTTCTATCTTTATGGTGAATAAGAGGAAAGGGAAGGAAAAGAGATTTAATCCCAAAACTTTTTCACGACCTTCCAAGAAAAGGAAGATCAATGGGGAGGAAAAGGAACGAGAGGCTATTTGGTTCACATGTGGCAAGAAGGGCCACTGGAAGAATAACAACACCTAGCCTAAAAAGCAAGGGGAAGATTTAGGTACGTTTGTTATCGAATTAAATCTATCTATTTCTATAAATTGGGTATTAGATACAGCTTGTGGTTCTCCCATATGTATCCAAATATAGGAACCAAGTAGATTCAGGAAGATTGGCTGAGGGGAGGTTGATCTATGAGTAGCCAATGAAGCCGGACTTGCTACTGTAACTGTTAGGGATTGCCACCTCACGTTGCCAACTGGGATGATCTTGGTGTTAAAGGGTTGTTATTATGTGGGTTATGTTACCAAAAACATTATTTATGTATCCAAATTATATACAGATGGATTCATTTTCAATTTCGGAAATGAATGTTGCTTCTTTTACAAAGATAGCATTTGTTTTGGTAAGGAACATTTATACAACAGTCTTTATGTGTTATATTACACAAACCTAGTAATGTCAATTGATAACAAAGATACTTCACATGACTCATACCAAACCCAAATTTTTCATCATTGGCTAGGTCATGTAAATGAGAAATTCTTTACATAGTTACATCAAGATGGGTATTTAGATTATTTCGAACTCAAATCACTTGGCATATGTCATGCATGTTTAGAAGGAAAAATGGCCAAAGCCCCATTTAGTGGGAAAGGTGCATGGGCTAAATAAATTCTTGAACTGGTTCATACCAATATGTGTAGACTATTTCCAGTTGAATCAAGGGGAGGGTACTCATACCTCATAAATTTTACTGATGATTTTAGTAGATATGTATATGTCTACTTAATGAGGTATAAGTTGGATTCTTTTGATAAGTTCAAATAATACAAAAATGAAGTTGAGAAATAGCTTGGTAAGAATATTAAGAAACTCCACTCAGACCGAGGTGGAGAATATCTTAATCAAGACTTCATTGATTACTTATGGGAGTTTGGGATCCTATCCCAACTCACTCCTCCAAACACTCCCTATTGGAATAGTGTGAGTGAAAGGAGGAACCACACCTTGTTGGACATGGTGAGATCAATGATGAGTCATGCGGGTCTTCCATTATCCTTCTGGGGATATGTGTTACAAATAGAGGCACACATACTAAACCAAGTACCAAATAAATTGATAAATGGTATTCTATACAAGTTTTAGAGTGTAAGAAAAACCATGTTATCAAATTTACATGTGTGGGGAAGTGGAGCATTTTTTTAAGGCCACTTTAGGTAACAAACTCACACCCTGATGCACAATGTATACCTTTAGAGGATAACCCAAGGAAACAAGGGGAAATTACATATACAACCACTTAGACAAAAAGGCTAAAATGGAAAGACATTCCATATTTCTTGAGAGGGAGCACATCTCCAAAAGAGATAGTGGGATTGAGATAGACTTCGATGAAGTTGAGGCTCAAGGTACACAAGAGTTGGTACAAGAAAAAATTCCACAAAGCCCTGTAGAAGAAGAATTTGTTCCAAAGACACAAGTACTACACATGAGTACAAGAGAGGTTAGAGAACCAGAATGGTACATTTTTCTAGTTATAGAGGATGGTGACTCATTATTAGTTGATAATAATGATCCTTTATCCTACAAGGAAGTAGTAAGTGAAATAGACATTTCCAAGTGTCAAGAAGCCATGAATTTTGAAATGGTTCCATGTATCCAAACCAAGTCTCGATTTTGGTAGATCCTCTAGTTGATGTAAAGAATGTTGGTTACAAATGGGTATTCAAGAAGAAACTAGGCATGGAAGGACGTGTCAGTACTTATAAGGCACGACTGGTTGCAAAAGGGTTTAAAAAACATCAAGTAATTGACTACGATGAAACCTTTTTACCAGTTCCAATGTTGAAATCCATCAGAATTCTACTTGCCATTGCGGCTTACCATGACCATAAGATTTGGAAAATGGATGTCAAAACAACCTTCATTAATGGGAACCTTCAGGAAGATGTCTACATGACACAAACTGAAGGGTTTGTGACTCTAAAGGATTCCAATAAGGTATGAAAGATTCAGAAATTCATTTATGTACTAAAGCAAGCATAGGTCATGGAACATTCATTTTGATTAAGCCATAACATAATTTGGTTTTATCAATAATGAATGTGAGACTCATGTCTACAAAAGGTTTAGTGGGAGTGCAGTCATTTTTTAATAGTATATATTGATGACATATTACTTATTGGAAATGAGATACGAGTATTATAGTCTATTAAGTCATGGTTTAATCAATGCTTCTCCATAAAGGACTTGGGCGATGCAACATATATTCTTGGGATCAATATTCATTGTGATAGATCCAAGAGAATGTTTGGCCTATGTCAAAGTACATACATTGATAAGGTACTAAAGAGATTCAGTATGGAACAATCTAAGAGGGGATTGTTGCCAACGTCACCTGGAATTCATCTTTCTAAGAAAATGTGTCCTCAGACACATGAGGAATGAATGATAATTGCAAGGACTCCATACGTATCAGTGACTGGGTTAGTCATGTATGTGATACTATGTACTTGGTTAGATGTATCCTATTAATTAAGTGCAATAGGCAGATATCAAGCTGACCTAGATGACCACCATTGGATGGAATATAAGATTATCCTAAAGTATCTGAGGCATACTAAGGATATGTTCCTAGTTTATGGAGGAGATGAAAAACTAGTTATCGGAGGATATACAAATGATATTTTCCAGACTGATCAAGATGACATGAAGTTGGAAATGGGATACATATTCACATTTAATGGAGGTGCAGTGAGCTGGAAGAGCTCAAAGCAGAGTGTGGTCATAGATTCTGCAATAGATTCTGAGTATATTGCATCTTCTGAGGTAGCTAAAGAAGCAGTTTGGATGAAAAGATTCATCCATGAGTTGGATATGATACCTAATAGTAAAGATACCATCACACTGTACTATGATAATACTACAGTGGTGGATCTCTGAAAATATCCAAGGTCACATCAGTGGATGAAGCACATACTTTCAGAGAGGTGAATTTTTAGTGAGTAGTATTTCCAGGGAAGAAAACATGGCAGAACCCTTGATTAAATCCTTGACTAAGCAGAAACATGATCACTATGTGAGGTATAGAAGACTTAAAGTTGTAGGTATTTGGCCCTAGTCCAAGTGGGAGTTTGTAAGAGTTTGTGTCCTAGAACCAACTAGTTGTACTTTGATTACATGGATATTTAATGTATTTAAATATTAAACATATTTTTACATATTTTTCATTATTCTACTTGACTATAATGTAATAATGTCCTAGATTATTTCTTTCATTGAAAAGGTCTTGGCATTTCCCCACTATGATGAGAGACTTGAAATGCTATAAAAATATTCTTAAATATAGTTCTATGGTAAGATAAAATACTATGAAGGGACACATAGAATGAAAACCTTCTGGTGAGAGTACTCATAAGCAGATGAGAATTCCTCTCATGAAGTTCTCACTTGGTAATCTCTAAGATAGAATATTATGAGAACAGAATCGCTAGTAGGAATTCCGCATATTTTTGTGTCATAAGGTATTTCTTTCTACGAGCATGTGTAATGATCCTTAGAATTTAATATTATCATTAATATGTGTCACGACTCGCACACTTTGATTTAATGATGAAAACCATCACATAGATAGTTGGTAGGAAGTAGGGTATATTGGATGCATCACGAGTGACATGATATTAATGGATAAGTTGAGGAGGGATTTGTCCCTTCCATTTATGGAAGTTGATATCTCATCCCTTTGATTGAAATTGAACCATCATGTGAAATTCCATGCCCATGGTGTAACTTCGAGTTTATTTCAGGTAGTCAAAGGACAACATATCAAGTATAAAGGTTGATGAGACTATCATGAAACATGCTTTATAAGATATTGAGATAAAGGGATTATATTACATAGTGAGCATTCGTATGTGGATGTCATTGTTGCGACTTTATGTTCTTTCACTTGGTTGCCATGACCTGTTGCTAGATAGTACTCGTGGACTTTAGGCCAACCCACCTAATGAAAATGAGAAACAATCCCAGGGGGTCACACAGTAAGTGTTTCTGGTGGTCTCAGTTAAATTCTATTTGAATTTAATTAATGAAATAAATATTATTCTCAAGACCATGGAATAATTTCATTCAAGTTAAGATGATCTAATAAATTAAATTAAATATGTTTATTTATTTTATTAAAAATTTACTAAAAATTTATATACTAGTTTTTAAATAAAATATTTATTTAAGAGAATAAATTATTTATTTATTTATTCGGGTGTTTAATAAATGGAAGTGAAGTTCAAGAAGACCAAGGCTGGTTTAGTAGTAAAATAATTATTTTGAAGATGGTAAATAATTATTAGTTGGCACAAGTTAAAATAATAATGAAGCTGATATTATTTTGTGACGTGGAATTTTATTGATAATTCCATTTTTACAAGTTGGTGCACTATAAATAGTGACACA
Source organism: Viscum album (assembly GCA_963277665.1). NCBI lineage: Eukaryota > Viridiplantae > Streptophyta > Magnoliopsida > Santalales > Viscaceae > Viscum > Viscum album. The sequence continues at coordinate 1,906,010,931 of OY728151.1, forward strand.
ATATTATTATTATGAGAATTTGTTTTCTCTAAGTTTATGAATATATTTAATTTTTATTATTCAATGAAATATTGTAATAGAATTTCCATTCATATAAATAGACAAGTACGTCTATTATTCCATAAAAAATCACACCGCACACCTGGTGAATTGAGAATTATTGAGCTAAACAATTTCTCTCTCGAATCCTCTTCTCACCCGTCTCAAGAATGAGATACTTTCTTCAAGGCCGAAGAACAAGTGATCAAGAACAACAGGCACAAGAAACTCGCTTCACTGCGCTAGCACCTGGAGAATGAGCGGTGTCGATCAGAGGTCATCAGAGCATATGTGGATCACCACTAGTGGTATTTTAGTTTGGATCCTTACAAGTGTAACGAGATAATCTGGAAGGGTCATTCCAAACAATCATCATCATCAATAAAAAAATATCTATGATCCATGTATTCTTTTTCTTATGAAATTAATTAAATTAATTATAAACATGATGTGCAATGTCCTTTCTAAAGGTTTCAGGCCTCTTCCTTCTTTATCTAAATCTTTGTTTCTATTCCATGGAGACTGGCATTCATTATCATATTGATCCCAGAATAATCATTGATCATGGTAAAAATTAAAGTTGGGTTCTGTCCCAACCACTCTTCTATTACGACCAAAACCTTAAGAAAGATTGTTTCCATGAACCAGAAATTTAAAGAAACATGTTAATTAAAATTCATAGATAAATTTATTTATCTTAAAGTATTAATAATTTTTATGCAGCATAAAATTTATAATGTGTTTTTACTATTTTAAGAAATTAAATGGGAATTTATTACATGCATAATATGGTAAACTTTTTATTTTTTATTATTTACAAAATTTAATTAGGAAAAATATTACATGTGGTAGAAAATTATGATTATCTTAGAATCTTGAAATAATATGTGTAAATAAATATAAATGTAATATTTTTCATTATATTTTCAATATTGGAATTAATAATTTATCACATTCAATGGTTAATAATATTCATGGGTTTCAAATGAAATGGAAAATAAATAGTTTCATGTTGCATAATAATTGTGCTTATTTTAGAATTATACAAGAGAGAGATATAGATATTCACATACCACAATTTGAAAATTATTTGATAATATCAAAATGGTAGCATGTAATAGTGTTTAATTTCATAATTAATATTAATGAGAATAATTTTAATAATTCTAGTTAGTAATGTTTTTAAATGGGGAATGTCACATATTCCATTATTTATTTTTATTTTTATTAAGAATATTATTCAATACATATAAAATTGTTCATGCTTAGATATTATTATAAAATTATTGATTTAATTATTGAAAATAGAAATATTATCTCATATGGATTTATTAATATTAATGATTGGTGTATTTTGGATGTGCGATTATATACTTTTGGGATGACTATTTACTGCCTATTTATATTACTAGATAGTGTTATATCTATCTTTATAACTGTTAATAATGGTTGATATTATGAGTAATTAAATAAAAACATAATGTTTCCAGTGAGTTTTTTATAATAAAAGAGGCATGTTGAATTACCATAATTTTTTTGATATATGAAAGAGAATATTAAGGGAGAATACCATATTAAATAAATAATATTTATCATTTAAATTTTTTATTTCTAGTACTATTGTGAATTATTCCTTATTAAAAGGTTTATTAAATGTGGGAATGAATATTAAATTATTTTTTGATAATAACTTTTAGGCTGAGAATGCCTATCTTTTTTTGATTTTGTCATAGCCTGATTTAAAATATTGTGTGAAAAAATACATTTAATATATATCTATTCTCTATGGATTTAGATCCTTAATGTTATTTATTGATAACCTAATATGGTTATGATGATAATGGTGGAAAAAAGTTCCAATTATGACAATGATGGTGGCATGGGGTGCCAATTTTGATGATGATGGTGGCATGGGGTGTTGGTTATAATGAGGATGGTGGCATGAGGCTCCGTTCATGATGATGATAGTTAAACAGGGTTATATTTATGATGATAATGTGAGAATGGGATTCCAAATGTGATATTATGTGAGATGGTGTGGCTCATTGGTGTAGTTGGGATGATTTTAGAGTGGCGATTTATCGTTGATACATACTTATAACTTGATGATTTCTTGAGGGAAATGGATGGTTGTTATTTATATGACTAGTTTCCAATTACAGGATGTAGTTTGATGCTATAAACTGTGAATACATCTTTTAGGTTGTATCCTGGGCTGAGTCCTAAAGTAATTGGATGTTTATGAAATGATAATGAACTAATTTAAGAATGAGGTTGGTTCTTGATGCTCACCTATGATGATGACATACTTCATAATTCAAGAAAATAATTAATAATATTTTCATCACTTGGATTATATGATTAAAATGTTCATATTGGAAATGGAAATAGAATAATATTAATGAATTATTTAATAATGAACATGATGCTTGTATGCTTGTTTGATATATTAACCTTAACAATGGAAATCAGATGTCCTATGTGATGATAATGAAAAATGATCCTAAGGGTAGGTAGTTTACCATATTGTGGATATGAGATATATCTACTTTTTTTATTTTATAAAAACCACACTTGTGTAGGAAGGGAAACCAACAACTAGATGTTCTGGGGGTATTTTCACCAATATGCAGTTTGAAAAGGATACATATGACTTACTACCCCCTTTACCCTTATCTCTCTCCAGTTGTATTATTATATGGGGGTATGAACAACACTGATTTCCCATATATGTGTGTTGTGGGATATGATAGATTGATTTTATAGTGTATACTTATATCCAGTCGTGGTGGATATGGCTTCCCATGGGTGTACATGGATGGGCTATGAAGGATGGATGTATAATGTATGTACACAGTCTATATTATCTTGAAGACATACACCTAGTTATGGATTGGATGGAGATGATGATGGGTGGTTATATGGACTAATTCCAACATGATATTTTGGTCAATACAAGTTATTGAGGTAGGTAGGGCTGAGGCCTGACTCACATAAGAGATTATTATCATAGAAGAGATATGAGAACATGACATGTGACATTGAGGCATGAGAAAGTAAAAAAATGGGGAAGTGTTTATAGTGTACCCATTTTTATATATGTGTTCTCAATATTGTGGTTATACTTATCTATATTAGTTTCTGAGTTATCCATGGTGAGGATAAAAAAATGGAAAAAATATTCAAGTGACAGGTTAGTTTAATTTGTTTACTCACTAGGATTTAGTATTCTTCTTTCACATTTTTCACGAGATGTTTCAAGGAGGATATTACTAAGTACAATTGTTATGCTCAACATATATATATATAATTGGTTTTTAGTTTTAATGGAGATAGTTTGTGACAAAATAGGACATTACGAGTTCAAGGAGTTATTCAAGATCTTTTGGGGATTTGTGGTCACTACTAAGGATCTGTTTTAGTATTTTTAGTCCTTTTATTTTTATTTCATTACATTTATGTATTGGTATTGATTATTTATTTATTATTATCATGAGTTATTTTAAGTTTGTTCTAAAATAATATCTTACTTCACAAATCTTTATGAGGGTAATGTCTCCCATGTTTGTGTGTGTGTACCCTTAATTCTAGTCACCAACCCATGGCCTATTGGAGGAAAGCATTATGGGTTCATTATCTATATTTCTCCATTATAATCCTAGAAGGTGTAACCTTAGAGGTAGGGGGTCATGAATATAATAAAAAATAGGAAATTGTATCAAAATTATTCTCATAAATTAAACTCTAAACATTTTTAACAATATTTAATATCAAACCACACTCTCAATTTTTTTAATAATTTAGGATACTTCACATACATCTATGATTTCCTTTTATAAGTAATTTTCCACTACTCCACTATGATTCTAAAGAACACACATTAAAGGAATAACATATATTTATCAAACTTTATCTTTAAGATGCTTAATTTATATTAGATACTCAAAGAAATTTATATCCACCTTGATGTCAATATCATCCAAGTCAATTACATATTAAGAATCATAATGATACTATAAATCCTAGGAAACACATAATATTTCATGAATTCTTTATAACCATAGTGGTAATGAAAAACAATTTTCTACCTCTCTAACTCAATCTAGCACCTAAAAAATGTTAATAAATATATATAACTTATAAATTACCTTAAAAATCATTCAATGTTCATACTGAGGTGATAATCAATAGAATAAATGATCACCAATCGAGAACTATAATGTAATTTTCCTTTGATCTAGAATTTATTTTTGTGTGCTCTATTTAGTCCTCATCTAATCCAAGATAACCTAATATATTCTATCTTAAATTTCATTATCTCTAACCCAACTATAGCTATCTCACTTATCTCCACCCAATATATTAGTAAACAAAATCACCTATATAAAGCCTCATATATTTCAATGAAAATAGAGGAATTATATCAATTATTATAATTAAATTAAACCATTGGTAAATGATCAACCCATGATCCTAAAAAATTCATGACACATTCCATCAACACACACTTATAATATTTTAATTTCTCACTTAATTTTTTACATTAGTCTATGGATAAAATATGATTCTACCAAAAAACATGTAATAAAAATCACATTATAACCCTATCTATATCCATGAAATAAACCAAGAATCAAGATCAGATATTATCATCCTTAGAAACCCATAAAACTTCACCACCTATTTCACATAAATCTTATTCAAACTATCCAATAAACTCAATTTCATGATCTACCCTTATTGAAAATCTACCTATCTATTAAATGAGTTTAAGCGAAATCAAAAAATCCTTCCTTTAATAGGACAAGGTTTGGAAACTATAATGAAGTGTATATCATCACACAAATATGGAATAAATTACCCTTCATAATATAAAACTCTACATCACCATGAATTATATTACACAATCCCCAATCCCAATACAAGAATTATATATGGTTTGGGAGTAGGAATCACAATATATAATTCATGGTGTTATGGATTTTTATATTATAAATCGTAATACCTTATATATATTTGTCATGTTATATCACCTTAGTGTTTTTCACCAACCTGTATCCAATTATAAGTGGGGTTTAAGGTTATTCTCAAAAAATTTCCCACCTTCAGTGGAGTTGCAGTGGGGGAGATTTGTGATGGTGTTAGAATAAATCTTCTTGAATTGTTTATAGCTTTTTTTGACAAAGTATGGTGGAATTATTTAGTGATGCTCAAGATTGTTTTCAGCTTTAATCATATTGAGAATATGAAACATTGGATGAAGTCTACAGTAAGGAAGAACTCTATACATGACATGGTTAAGATAAATAAATGACCTATAAATGACCATATTCAAGTTAAACAGTTTGAGTGGAATTATTAGAGGACAAATGACATGATCATCATTGAAACATGTGTTTTATATATTGTAATAGTTTTTGAAAATCTAGGTGAAGAATATGAATATAAAATAGGAATGTAATTGATTGTTGTGGGATCATGTTTGGCTCATCAAAATGTTCATTTATAGTTTAAGATGTTATAGTACAAATATTTTCACCTATTATGTTTTTATAAAGATTAGTTGAAATGTCATAAAGTTGTTATGATGAGAATTTTAAAATACCTTTTGGTCATCAAGAATTCTGGGTAAAACCAAAATAGAAAGGCTATGTATAGATAAATTTATTTTGAAAGGATTTTTTCTAGGGGATGTGCTACAACATGGTCCTAGTGGTTTTTCAATAAGGTTGAGGTTAAAAAATACTATAAAATGGGTGTTTCAGGAAGGATTACATTATGGAGATTGTCAATATACTGTGAGAATGTTTTTGAAAATGTAGAGGTTTTTGGGGGATTGAGATTTAGGATCTAGTTTTTCAAAGATAAAATATTTACCAAGGAATTAAAATAGGTATTTTTGAGTGAAACATGTAATGGAATTTCAAAGCGACACCCCACATTTTTATCCTTTTATAATGTTTAATAAATTTTTCACACACAAAATCAAACTTAAAGGAACCATGATATATTCTATTGAGATAAATTTTACAATAAAAGATAAAATTAATACATTTTAAGAATTAAATATGAAACATAATTATGAAAATTATAAGATAAATAAAATCACAAGTAAATAAAAAGACCAAAAACATGAAATATTTATCCTAATGGTTTTCCTTGAATATCATACCACCAGTTATAGCTTCAAAACAAGGAATTAAATTATAAATATAATATATTTTTTTGAAAAAATTAAATAAAAAGGATGAATGGATTATTGTGAATCATGTGAGGCTATATATAAAAAAATATTATAATCATTATATACATGTTTTTTGGATATATGGTTATTGGATAAATAGTTTTTGGATATGTAGTCATTGGGTATACTTGTATCCAATAGATATATTTAGTAATTTTTATTTAGAAGTAAATAATATTTTACACATAAAATATTTGACATGTAACTGACATAAATAAATTAGAATAAAATAAAATGATATAATTTATTTTAAAAAATATCTATTATTTGAAAGAAATATTTTGTTTGTGCAAAGTGTATTTTAAATTAAATTTATTTCTTTTACATAATAATATAAATAAAATAAATAAACAAGATTCAAGGAAAGATTGGTAAAATAAGAAAAATAATAATAATTAAAAGTATTTATAATGAAAAATAATTTAAGGATTTAGGGTTAGTGGAAAATGTGTCAATTAAAAAAATTCTTTAACTATAAATTATATGTTTTTATTTTGAAGATAAATTTATCATATTTTGAGTTTAAAATTTATTAATTTTTTTTGTTTATAAATTGAAAAAATGAATCAACAAGATTTAAATGATTATTACTTATTATGATATAATAATAAAGTCTGTTTTTTCTTAAAATATAGTTTTCTATAAAATATAATTTTTTACATATTCTGTATTTATTATTGAAAATAAATTTTAATTTTTTAAAAAAATTAATTTAAAAAAATTAATTTAATTTTTATAATAAAGGAATTATAATTAGTTAATAGGCATGATTTCATTTTTGGGTAAAAACCAAGTTACTAAGGTAAAAATTATGTTACCAAAATAATGATAAAATGATGTAAATGTGGTTAAATTAAAGAGTAAATGCATAAAAACTGTAAAATTATATATAAATTGTTTTTATGAGTGTATTATCTTCCAATATCTATTATATTTCCAATTTGGATCCACTTTAAATGTAAAAAAAATATTCCTTACACATTAAGGAATGGGTATTTATGGAAATTATACTCAAACTCACCTATAAAAGGACCCCTCATCTACCCACATTAGACCATAATTTTCCTTTATTTATCAATTTTATCCCAAAAAAAGTACTTATTATAATTCATTAGTACATTTGTTTTAGCTTTTGGATCAAATACAATGTCTTAAATCCATATGTTCATAGAAACTCATTTTGAGATGGATCTAATTAAAGTAAGTATTTGGTTCTTCACCATCATTTTCAATTACCTTCTCTTCAAAACCATTTATAAATTCCAAAAACTGTTTTAATTATTTTACAATAATTTAATTATTATACTATTAAAATGAAATTACTATAATATAACTCTATAATCTTACTCATTATTTAGTATAGATTCTTCTTTTTTGGGTCGGTTCAACCACCTTCAGTAACAATGCTCTACAAACTTTACTATTTTCTACATTAATGAGTATCAATGAATTAGTTATGGTAGCATATGATATTAAATGTCAATTTTTTTATGAATATGGTTTTATAAGGGTGACACAAAAATTAATCTCCTATATAAAGTAACTCATTGTTTTAGGTAAAATTATTCAATGTATACTCGTTATAGACACAATTATTACGAGCCATACCCATGCCTCGAATCAAATTAAAATGTAAATTCATAAATCATTGAAACATAATTATTACATTACCTTTACTAAGATATTAATGATGAATTTTTTATCAAATAATAAGGATTAACTTCTCCATTGCGAAACTTGTACAAAATAACCAAAATTACTAACATATGATGATGAAAATAATTAATAAATAACTAATATATGTGTAACAAATGTGTATAATTGAAGAGTTTAACATTTAATATATATTAATAATGTTCAAAAATAATTTATCAATGTAATTATGTTTATTATAAAGGATGTTGAATCCCTTTCATAGAATATGAGAGTAAAGTTAATGGTTTATTTTCCAATATCACTTTGAAATTGAGAATTTTTATATCAAAATTACCATTTGGGGAAATTTTGTGTAAATTATATATAAAATACCATTTACTTTTTTATTATTTGGTTATATCTTTTATATTTTTATTTACCATTTCACCTCTATTTGGTTCACAATTCAACTGAAAGGATATGTGTAAGTGGATCCTTCCATATCTCTTCTTTTTTTGGTTAGGAATATTTCTCCTCGATATCCATTATTTAATATAATTTTATAGATTTATTTATCCATATTCCTATATTTTATTAATTTTATTTTCTATTTAATTTTTATTTCTTTATAAAAGTGTGAAATTAATATTTTTTAACTTTTTCTAAACTACTAACTTCTCTCACTATTTCTATTGGTTTTATTTAAAAATATTCCATTAAAAGTTTTTTTTGTTTATTTAATGTAAATTTTAATTAATTTATTCTTATTTTTCAAAAAACATTGATTTATAAGATATTTCATTTTTAAATAATATTTATTAGAAATATAGAGTACATTTCTTCTTATTTTCAAAAAAAATTCTGATGTTCTTCTAAATAATTTTTCATCTATTTCAACGTAAATTAATGTTTCTTATTATTTAATGAGTATGCAATCTAATGATACCATCCACCACCTTTATTTTAATGTCTTATGATAATGTATTTTGAAAATTCTCATGAAATCCATTTATTTTTCATGTATTAATTAAGATATGATGAAATTATGAATGTTTTTTATTTTCATATGGCATGTATATGTATGTTTTTTCATTATGTAAAAAGTGGGATTATAATTATATATCTCTTAAATTCATTTAGAAAAGATTTATATCTCATGAGATGACATGTAAGGGACCAAGGATTGAACCCAATCCACCTTGTTTATGGGAATGAGAAGTGAACCTAATCTACTATGTTATGTAACACTATCTAATATGTGATGATGATCTTATCAGTGAGACTTGACATATATATTGATTTTTTATCCTGATTTTTATGATATTTTTCTATCTTATTCCCCATTTTTATGTTATCCAACATTAATATATTATGTTTCCATGGCTCAAGATTATTAAATCATGTTTCCACACTCCCATGAATCAATTATTATATTATGTGAAAACATATATGTTTTGATCCATATTAAATTGGAAATGATTTCCTTGTGATATTTCCACGTACCTTGATTATTTTCCCATACCCACATGTTTATCATATAATCACTTCTGATTTTCGATTGATATATCTTATATTTACCCTTGTTGATCATCTTATCTCACCCTTTTCTTATGTTTCCATTCCCTAGGTAATAAAGAGGTGTATTATATGTAATAATTCAAGATGGATATAATGTTGGATAATTGTTTTTGAGTTTTATTGAAAAATTATTGTAAAATAAGATGTAAATGTAGTTAATATTCAAAGGCACTAAACCTATAAGTTATAGGGATTGATTTATTTTGAGACATAATAAATATTTATGTAAAAATATGTAATATGAATAAATGTTAAACTTGGGATTTCCCAATTGGTATCATATTGGGATTTAGTAAATTTTGGGGATTAGGTTATGAATAATAAAATGATTTAAATAGAAACAACCTATGATAAACTAAAAGTAATTTATGATGAACCTAAAATGTAATTGGATTAAATTAAGGTGTCATAATTTAAGAAATATTAATACATATTTTCATTAACATTTGATTTCTTACTCTGGTTATTATTTTTTGATACTCATAACTAACCTTTTCATTATTAGTCAATGGTCAAAACTATGAGGAACTATCTGAAAAATGATTGTGATAAAAAATGTAATGATTTTTCTAATGACCAGCCAAACATTATGGTGGTTAATGTATGAAATCTCATTGTTACTCTCACATAACATTCTCAATCTATAAGTAATCACATGAACTATGAAAAATTTCTATACATGATAGGTAAGGAATAACTCTCCACTGAAACGTTCATGTGGAAAAGTACACCCTCCTTTAGTGGCTCTCTCGATCCAATAATTTACAAAAAATGGATCCATACACCATAAATGATATTTTTAATTATCTAGTGATTATATTATTAAATTTTTATTTTATATGTTTAACTTTTAAAAGGTGATACAGATAAAGAGAAAACCCTAATTATGGACAATAGGCAAGAGGGAGAGATCAACTCTATGGAATGAGGAGAGTTTAAGAAGATATTTTTCAATGAGTATATTCAAAAAAATCTTTACACTAAAATGGACTGATAATTCATTGAGTTTGAGAAAAATAACGATAAATCTAGAGTTACTTATGAATAAAAATTAATGAGAATCATAGGGTATGATTATGGTTGTATCATTGGCCTTTAAATAAAAATTTACCATTTCTTTAGCGGATTAAATCCAATTCATTAAAAAATCATTGACTATAAGTGACTTAGGTTGATAAGAAGAAATTATTTGATTTTATCTCATGGTTTAAATGAAAATTATAGGCTCCCATTATTCTCATGGTTTTGGAAAAGAAAGTGGAAACCAACATTTCATTGAAACTAAAATGATAAAACCCATGGTTTAAAGAAGATTCATCTTCCAACATACTAAAATTTGGGTAGAAGAACATGGGTTATTGGCTCAAAATAATGATAAAATTATTCATTTGTGGAAGATAAGGCTATCAAGAACATGAATATCTCATGGATATGAAGAATCCAATAGACGAAATATATGAAAAGAAAGATTAATGTAATTTACCACCCAATTTCAATGATTCAATTATAAGGAGTATAGACATTACACTAACTAGTGCCCCTATCAAAGGGTTAATGATGAATATCAATGTTCGAAATAAATAAATAAAATGGAGAAATTGAAATATTATGAAATCACAACTACTGAAGTGGGTCATGAAAAAATAATTGTGAGAGATACACTTTTCAGCCACTCAAGAACTACAAATGTCCTAGTTGATTTTAATTCTACACACTCCTTTATATTTGAAATATTTTCTAAGAGCATTAAATCACCAACCCAATATCTATATATTTAATTATTATTGAAAAAAATTATTGGTGTTAATATTAAATCCTGTCTAAAATTATTCTTTGATTAAGGTTTCCTGGGAATATGTTTCATGAAAATCTTATTATTCACTCTTTGGTTTAATTTTATGTGATTTTGGGCATGTATTTTCTATCTTTACATTGAGACCATATTAATTTCTCAGACAAGGAAATCAAATTTCATATACCAAATTAACCCATGATTATCTATTTTAGAAAGGGTGACTAAGAAATCTATATAGAAATTACATCCCTTACATGGGCCTGAATACCTAATCATGAGTGATACTAGATTAAATAGTTTGATAGAAGCTCAATATTAATGATATTCCTATTGTGTGGGAATATTAAAATTTATTTTTAGAAGAATTCACTTTTATTCCCTAAGATTGTGAGTTTTAATTTTTAGTAGAACTCATATCTAGTGTTACAATAATACCAAAGACTAATTATATAACGACCTTGATTAAATTTTAAGAATTAAAGAAAAAAATCCAAGATATTCTAGATAATGGTTTTATACACTGAAGTCCATCACCATGGGGTTAAATGGTCCTATTTATTAATAAAAATGATTGATCAATTCAAATTTGTATTGATTATCGAGAAATTATCCGGATCAAAATCAAGAAAAAGTATCATATACCCTATATTTATGACTTTTTTGATCATTTTTGAAGGGATAAATACTTATAGAATATATAAATTCAGTCCAAATATCATCAATTAAGAGTTAAAAGTGAAGATATACCTAATATATCCATTCATATAGACTCTATAAATTCATCACTATTCCTTTCGGATATTTAAATACCCTTATCATCTTTATGGTTCTAATGAATAGTGTCTTTAGATATTACATCGATCAATTTTTTATAGTATTTATGGATAATATTTTCATATAATATTACAATAATGAAGTGCATGAATTTCATTTTATGTTTATGATGAAGATTTTTAGAAAATATAAACTGAATGTCAAATTTTTAAAGTGTGAATTTTTCTAAAGTTCCTAGGTTATGTAATCACATGTGAGGATATATATATATATTGATTCTTTAAAGATGGTGGCGATTGAAGGATGTCTCAAACCAATAAATGTAACAAATATTTATATTTTTCTTGGATTTTCTAGAAACTATTGGTGCTTTGTGAGAAATATTTCATGAATTTTAGATCTAAAAACCATTTTAACATTGAAAGGAGTCGAGTTAATTTGGATAGATTAATTTGAAGAAGATTTAAATGATATTAAGAAAAGGTTAGTCATTGAACTTATACTCACAATACCTTGAAATTGGGAAGGTTTTGTGATATATAGATGTCCATCAAAGAAGTGGTTATGATGTGTCTTCATTTAAACAGAAAAGGTGGTAACACATTCATCATTCCAATGAAATATTCCCAATAAAATTATCAACTCATTATTTATAACTAGTAATGGTAATATTAATGTTACTAATATAGAGGTATTATAACTATTGTAAAAAATGAGATATATATTTATTATAGGAGATTAAATTATATATTCACATATAAGGAGTTGAATATAAACTAAAGGATGTGGTTAGAGTTGCTCATAGATTATAAATATTCAATATATTACAGCCTTGGGATGGAGAACAAGGTTTCATAAGCTCTGAGTCATAATAATTATGATACCTTATCCATAATAAAGATTTTAAAGGACCCAATACTCATGAATTTTAAAATATTAGAACTAGAAGTCATAAGAGAAGGGGAGAAGTCCTATATTTCCGAAGTGAATGTTCGAACACCCATCAATGTGATGATAAAGTAGGCACTGAAAGAGAATATGGAGCTATAGAAGAAGGTGAGTAATACTAAAGAATTAATACTTGATAATTATGGAATTATAATATTGAAAAAATGAACATGTGAACCAATAATACCATAATTTAAGAAGGATAATTTGGATGGTGCACATATATCATCATTCAATATCCATCCTATAATAACTGGAGATCTCAAGAATCATTTCTAGTGGGATGACATGAAGATGGAGATTGAAGAGTATATATTTCAATAATTGGACTATCAATAATTTATGAATTAATTTCAGAAGTTTAAGGCATTGGTGAAATAATTATCCATACCTGTATGGATATGGGAGAACACCACTATGGATTTTATCATAGAAATTCAAAATACTTCGAAATTCTATAATTCTATTTGGGTTTTGGTTGATCTCATTATGAAGTTAGAACATTTAATTGCTATCTTATAGTATTTTCAACTCAATTGAAATTCCATGATATATATAAATGAATTGGTAAGGCTACATGAAGTACTAATTTCAATTTTATCTGATTAAGATTCAAGTTTTACCTCGAAATTCTAGAGAATTTTTCAAAAAGTATTAAATATTTTTTTTGAACCAACACTTCTTATTATACTCATAAGGATCTTAAATATAAAAGGATAATTCAATACCTAGAAAATATATTGAGATCCTATTCAATGTATTTCAAATATGGTTTGGATAAATATCCTATTTTGAAACATTTATCATACAATAATTTTCTCCATTCTGTAATTCAAATGGAACCTTATGAGGTTCTGTTTGGGAATAGGTGTAGAAATCTAACATGATATGATAAAAATGGGGAGTTGAAGTTATTAGGACCATATATTATGTAGTATATTTAATAGAATATTCAACCCATTTGTGAAATAATAGTAAATAAATAATTTTATAGAAGATCTATTCTGATAATCATTTTTGAGATTTTGAGTTTGATGTTTGAGACAATGAATTACTTTGAATATCCCTAGGGAAGAGGGATTGATATTTGGGAATAAAGTTAAGTTAATCCCTAAATAAATAAACCCCTTCAAATTCCTTGATCATATGGGGGGGGTGATAGTTTCTTACCTTACACTTCCACTAACCCTCTCACAAGTGCACATTGTGTTCCATGTGTCACTTTTAAGGATGTAAATACTCTTTCCTTCACATGTACTAAAATCAATGGTTGTACCACTAGAATATGATCTCTCTTATGAGGAAAACCCGGTAGAGATCTTGTATCATAGAGATAACATACTATGAAAAAATACCACTCACCTATTTAATGTTCTCTAGAGGAATGATAAATTTGATAAAACAATGTGAAAACCCAAATATGCAATGTAACATCTCTTTACCTTGACTAGGTATGTTTTCCATTGTTCAAAGTTCCCTTCTAGTTTTTAAAATCCTAAGATGTGTTTTTCTAGGTTTACTATAGATTGCAGAACAGGTACATGACGTGTACCTGAAGTACACGTCATGTACATGGTGCTGGTTGCATGTCATGGACTAGGAGATCATGTCGTAAATTAGGAGATCTTACTGTGAGCTGGTAAACATCGTATACCTGATGTACACATCGTTTAGGTGTTAAATATAGGATTTTTAACCTGAGGAGATGGGTTTTTTAGTGTAACTTATCCAACATGGACTACAAGTCGTGACTAAGGGGTACATGTTGTGAGCCGACCCACACCCAGGTTAAATTCACATGTTTAGCCATTTAAATCATCGATTCTTTCCATATCACTTCCATCTTGAACCAAAGATCTCCCCAAGTGATTTTTAGAGGTGCCTCACCTTTCAGATCGATCCGATCTGCTCTGGTTCATCACTTCGTTTGTGGTGCGTCTCTCTGGGTAAGTGTTCCTTATAGTTCTTCCTTGTGGTTGATCATGGTAGCACCTTAGCCTTGCATTATCAGATCTATTAATCTAAGTTGGATGTTTCTTTTCATCATCATCTATATTAGTTGTGAGATATTGTCTTGAAGGAAATTCCTTAGCTAGTTGTGGTGCGGGGGACATCCATTCTTGAGGTACGTGAGATTCTTTCTATCCTCCAACCCCTTGTCTTCTATTTTGAATCAATCCTTTAAGGTTCAGGTTTGATTCTAGAGACTTTTTTGATGTCTTTGTTGTGTTTCATTAAATTTGGTTTCCATTGTGGGCATGTGCAACCCAAACTTTGAGGTATGTGATTCTGTATCTAGCCTATGATAATGAACCTACTTGTTTTACTTTTCAAAATACTTTATAAATTGATTAATGAAATTGGCATGATTGTTGTGTGTGTTGGAAAAGGTTTTTGAAATAAAAACGTGTTTTCCCTAGATTTTGATAAAGGATTATAAATGGTTTTGAATTATATTAATGGAATTGTAATGGGTTGTGAAAAAGAGCACATGGATTACCTTGGTTACTTAGGTAGAAGGTTTAGCTTGAGGCCATCATCCATCACTTTGTGATTATCATGGAAGGTTTTCTTGGGGATTTACTCTATTTCCTAGTACTATTGTTCTAGGGGACCAATATTGACATTTTTGGGGGTTTACTCATGGGGTATTCCTCTACTTCCTAGGCTTTTTGTTCTAGGATCACATTTGTGAACTTGATTCTTATGGTACGAGTAGTCTATTGCGTAGACTTTTAGTATTCTTTGGTGTTATGATATTTTTCCATCTATTTTGTATTTCTTCGATTTATGAGTTTACCTTGATATGCATGTTTATTCTTGTGGAAAATGAAATGGAAAATGATATTTGAAACTGATATAGCTAATTTTGTTTAGAACTATAGAAAAGTGAAATGTTTACCATTATTTCTATAAAACTGATTTACTTCTTATCATAGCATGTTTTATTTTAAAAATAAGTATACCAAATTTGTTACACAGAGACTTGTTATGGAACACTTGGGTGGGATCCTGATGAGCCTGTTATCTCACACCTTGTATACTACTTCGATGGTGCATAGACCTTTGTTTGTCTTCCTATGCAGGGAATACCAAGGCACTGTAGTGAGTCGGTGAGGTTCACGTCAGCTAGGATGGGTAGCTCGTGGTGAGATGGTTGTATTTTGACCATTCCATCATTCAAGTAGCTATTTGGTTTCAATTCCTTTGTAGTCGAACTTGTCTTTTGGAGTTTTTAGCTACTGTTTCTATTGTTCTCTTTCCACTTTTTTCCTTATAGCTATGGAATATATATTTTTTAGTCTTCCACTATTTCTTCTTTGCTCTATATATATACTATGTTGTCATTCAAGTTGGGTGAAATAATTCCCTCAGCTTTACTGTTCAATGCCCAGGTGCTTGTCGCTAGCCCATGGGGATCAGGAATGCCCTTCGAGTATGTGAAGGATCAGGTTGGGTGTTGGGTTTTAGGAGAACTTGGGTCGGTTCATTATAGTTTGGTGCTGGAGGAGGTTTTTCCTCAAGAATATTTTTCTTGGGACTTCTGTTGGATAAGAGATAGGACTGTCGAGACTTGGGAGGTATTTTGCGATAAGTTCCTTGAAATATCTTGTCATAATGAGACTCAAGTTACCATGGGATGTCAGGATATGTGTCTTTTGTGTTGGGTTTTTCTTTTAAAAATATCAGTTTTTTTGTTTATGGGGTTTCTAGTTTGAACTGATATTTATTTAGTGTCTGATCATTCTTATGTTTTGATGTGCAGCAATATGCATTCGAGATGCCTTCCACAGGTTCCTTAGGAAGCTAAATTTTATGATCCTCAAGGGAATCCAATAATGGATCATAATATAATTAAGAGGATCATCCGTGTAGTCCATGTAACTGATGAATATGTTCCCCATGTTTAGAACGCAGTGGATGAGGTACAACAAGTAGCTGGAGGAGAAAGATATTGATTGTGAGAGTTCTTGTGTGAGAACACACCATAATTTAAAGGGAAAACTGAACCTCAAGACATATAGTATTGGTTGGATAAGATCGATCCAATATTCTACTTATTGGAGACACCTAATAATATTTGGGTGAGGTGTGCATTGTTCAGAATCAAGGGTTCCGACAAGCATTGGTGGGACTCTAGGGTCTAAGCAGACAGACATGTGGGTTTTGATTAGAAGGGTTTAAAAACCCTATTATTTCAGTAGTTTTTTTCAGAGTCTCTAATTTTTGAAAAATATTATGAGTTCTTATCATTGTAGCATGGAGAGAATTCAGTTTCATTCTACACAAACTGGTTTGCTGAGCTTGTCTGTTTTTCTCTAGTTGTGGTAAGGAATGATCAGCTGAAGGTGCAACAGTACCTATAGGGTTTGTGACCAAATATATGATCTAAGGAGTTTATGTTGAATCCTTATACCTATTCGGAGAGTTTGGAAAGATCAATGATGGAATAAATGGACATGGTTGGAAAGGTCATCTTTACCACCTCTTCTCTTCCAATTGGTGATAGCTTTAGTGCCATGCATGGGAAGAAGAGGAAGTGGCAGGAACGTCACAGGAGTGGTGGAGGTGGGTCTCAAAAGCAATCCTTCTCTGGACTCTCCGTTTAAGCTGGTAGTTTTCATTTGACTTGATACTAGTGCAGAAAGGGGGGTCACACCATATGTTCTTGTCCTATGCCTGTGAATACATGTAATAGCTGTGGATGTGTTGGTAATCTACAACGTTTCTATCTGGATATGAATATGCCTCATTATGGTCACAGTTCATTGGCTCTAAAGGCTACTATAGTGCTTTTAGAAGCATCAAAGACTACAGGGATCCATCCACAGGCCTCAGGATTGAAGATTTTACATGCAGTAGATAAGTGTCTAATGGAAGTTAATGGAGGTCCGACAATAGTGAGAGGTACAGTCCTTATTACAGCTTCAGTAGCTAATACTTTTTTTTGATAATAGTGCCTCCCACTCGTTTATATATGCATGTTTTGATGATATGATTAAGCATCCAACAAAACTTATTCCCTTTAAAATGGATTTAGCGACACCTCTTTGCAAGAGTAAAGAGCAAGGGTTTTTGTTTCCTTGTTCATTAACGATAGCTGATAAAGAGTTGGTCTGGGATTTTTTCATTCTTAATCTGGATCTATTTGAGGTCATAATCAGTATGGATTGGATTATCTTTTATCAAGATGAGGTTGATTTTTATCATCAACATGTTTGGTTTCTTAATGCTTATGGTAGCTCTCATGTGTTTCAAGGAGAGTGGGAACCGAGGTCAGGTCATGCAGGACCACCCCTCCCAGAGATTAAGAGTTTGTTGGTTTCTGTTGCATTTAATCCCAATGAAATTTCTTATGTTAAGGGTCTTCCAATTTTTGTTCAAGAATTTCCAAACATTTTCCTAGATTACTTCTCCAGTCTTCCTCTAGAGAGAGAGTTAGATTTCACTATTAACCTGGTGCCAGGTACGTAGCCAATATCAATTCCTTCTTACATTATGGCACCAGTGGAGTTGAAACTATAAAAACCCTACTCTTTATTACACAATTTAACATGATGTATTACATAATTTTTCACTTAATACAACTTTGAGGATTTATAGGTTGAGTTTCTTAGGAAATTATAGACATTACATGACAACTTAAGACATAAAAATACAACATCTTTATTGAAAACTTCTTTTACATGACCACAACATTCCCTCGTACTTAACATTGAATGGGATAACTTGAGGACGTACATAATAAATGGGTGAGCCATAAAGCCTAGTAATAGAGTAAACAAGGAATAACATGAATAATATATTACATGTTAGACAATAGGAATATCAATGGAACATAAGAGAAATATGATCATAAAGGCATGATATAGCATGATTATCATAACAGAGAAATGTGGCAACAACATTTAACATGATATTATCATGACCCAAGTCTCATTGAATATGGAGCATGATTAAACTCTAATTGCACTTGAATTATCATTATTAAACCCTAATTTCACTTGATTTATCATGATACTAGTCTTTACCCAATGCATTGGATCGCTATCAGGGCACACCCTTCTTAATCAATTCATTTCATGCATAAGTGTGCCACACGGATCATATAACATGGATTCATTAAAAATAATAATTTATTACACGATAAAGTAATGTGGAAATAATAAATTAAACTCTATAATAAATAAGTAAATGTGACAAAAGGTTAATACCCTTGATAGAGAAATGGGCATGGTATTCACTACACAATGACTTTGGCTTAGAAAATTCGGGTGCAATTTCGACAACATAACGACGTGACATAAGAATTTATAAAAATGGTTGATGAGAGAGAAATGAGTGTATCATCATATGTACATGAACTTTACAGTAATGGGGTCATATAGATACATTTACCAACATATTTAATGGAATTTATATTTATAAAACAAAATAATTTCTTAAATGTAAATGAGGAGAGAGAAATCCCATATGGAATTTCAGCATGGTAACAGGTGTACATGGGAGGAATTAATGAGAGAGAAAGAAACATCTCATAATTAAAACATAAGGAGAGTAGTATGTGGAAGGATATAAATCATACCCCATCATTTTTAATTGAAAAAATGGTATAACAACATATTGAAATTTAAAAAAATGAGAAAGGAAGAAATCCCTTACTTGGAAGTGTGATACAAAGTAATGGGGGAGGATTGAGAGAGGATTCATGGGAGATTGGGGTGCCTTGGGAGGATAATAGAGAGAGGAGGGAAGATTAGGGATGTTCTCCAAGGATTTTGAGTGAAGAGAAGTGGGATATTAGGAGGGTTTATATTAGAAAATAGAGTGAATTCTTTATTATTTAGGTTTTGGAAACCACACATTAAAATAATCAAAACCACAAACCAACCCATGGTTTTCTCATGTTTTTTCCAAAGGGGAGTGGAAAAAATTAGTTCTTAATTCAAATGTCCAAAATTCTTAAAATATTAGGCTTTCTTATGTGGAGATGAGCCACACTCTCAAGGAAATGATTTTAAAAGTTAAAATGTTTTATAAGTATTGGAGGCTCCACTAAGGCACCATAAAATTAATCAAACAAATCTAAAATCAAATTATTTTAAAGGTAAAACATATATTGTCCAAACAAAACATTCATATTATTTTATTAAATCACTATTGAGTCATTATGATGTCATAAAATATATTATATATTTAAACAGTATTTAATTTGTACCAAAAAATTCAACTATCTTAGAAAATTATGAAAAAATTACTATTCGATAATTTTGACGTCCTAATTCCAAAAAATAAATTTCATTTTATCTTAATGATTTCTATATATGTGAATTTTTATTTTTAAAATAAAAACCATCATTTATAAAAAATTCATGGGTTTTGAAAAAAATAGTTTTCAAACCTTAATAAAAATTACAATTGTATTCATAAAAATTATAAGATCATTTATATTTAATAAAAAGTAATTTAGTAATAACATTTAATTAAAATATTATTTAATTTAAAAATCCATTAATTCATCAAAATAGATATCTTAATTGAATATTAACTAAAAAACTATTTGTTCTTTAAAAACTATTTACAAAGTAACAATAATAAAATGAATGTATATTAATTATTATATACAAAAATAAGGCACATAATCATAGTGCTAGGGTCATATTACATAACCCCTTATAACTCCCACATAAGTCCTAAGGTTAAGGTGGGAAATGATGATAGACTCTTGGGGTGACTCGGATAATATCGCTCAGGTAGTAATCTCTATTAAATTCTACTTCTCTCTATAAGAAATTCCGTTCAAGCTTAGCATGTTGAAGATCGGCTTAGTCTTGGTCAAGAGCGAAGCCCAGTGATTCTACCTTCTTTCCATGCTCTGACAAATGGAATTCTTATAGATAAATTCTACTGGATGAGGTCATCACTTCCATGGTCTGAGTAAATTGGATTTGTTAAAGCCGTATAGTTATACTAATCATGTGGTTACTGTTCAATGACCATATTAGCAATGATAAAAATTCTTAATGGTATTTTAAAATAAAAAAACATCGAACCAAGGAAGTTTATATGTTTTATATAACCATTTTACATAATAATACATTTAATCAGATCAAGAGGAATTTTTATTAATAAAAGTTTGGGTCATTACAACATTCCCCCCTTAAGAAATTTCTCCATAAAAATTTTCTTCTCCCATACTAAAATATATGTGGGTAACTCTACTTAATCACTTCCTCAATGCCCACATTGCCTCCTCAAACTTTTGGTTTTTCCATAACACCTTGACAAGGGTCAATGTCTTATTTCATAGAACTTTTTTCCCATGATATAAGATGTTCACCTACTTCTCTTCATAGAAGAGGTCATTCTACAATGATACCACCTCTAGATTGAGTACATGCGATGGGTCAGGTATATACTTCCTCAAAAGTGATACATGGAATATATAATGTACTTAAGATAGGTTTGCTGGGAGTGCTAGTCGATAGGCCACTAGTCTAATGTGATCAAGGATATCAAAAGGGCCGGTGGACCTTGGAATAAGATTTACCTTCTTACCAAATATCATAACTCTATTCCATGGTGATATGCAGAGGAATACCATGTCTCTAACATCAAACTCTAGGTCTCATCGATGATTATCAGCATAGATCTTTTGTCAACTCTGAGCAGCCTTAATGTGTTGTTGTGTGGTCTTAACCTTCTCCAACATTTCATTGACCATTTTTGGACCTAGGAGTTTTCTCTCCTGTACTTCATCCCAACATTCTAGTGTTCTTCACCTCTTCCCATAAATGGCTTCATAAGGATCCATTTTGATGATTGATTAGAAACTGTTGTTATAAGAGAACTCAACCAGAGGAAGATGTTGATCCCATCCTCTTGTGAAGTCCATTGAGCATGCTCTCAACATGAACTCATGTGTTTGGATAGTCTGCTCAGATTGGCCTACAGTTTGAGGATGATAAGCTGTACTAAAGTTCATCTCAGTATTCAGAGCATGTGGGAGACTTTTCCTGAACATATAGGTTAATATTGGATCTCAATAGGATACAAAAGATAGTGGTACTCTATAAAGACTTACCACTTCTCTGATATATATTCGTGCCAGTTAATCTAATGAGAAATCCTCTTGAATTGAAATGAAGTGTGTAGTCTTTGTAAGACGATCCACAACAACCCAAATAGCATTGTTTCCTTTTGATGTCTTTGGATGTTCAGCGATAAAGTTCATGGTGATGTTCTCCTATTTTTATAATGGTATGGGTAATGGTTTCATTATCCCCTTAGAAATTTTCCTATTATCCTTCACTTGCTAACAGAACTAGTACTTGGATGTATACTCAGTGATCTCCTTCTTCATGTTATACCATCAATAATGCTCTCAAATATCTTGATACATCTTTGTGTTTCCTCGGTGAATGGATAAATTTAAACTATGTGCATTATAAAAAAGTTCTTTCTTTAACTCCAAATTTGAGGGATCATATAGTCTTGACCCAATTCTAAAAATTCCTTCTTCATTAACATTGAACTCTGAGGATTTAACTTTTCTGATAGTTTCCAATTTTTTCTGAATTCCCATATCATCCTTTTGAGCATCCTTTAACCTTTCCAAAAGATATGGTTGAGTAATCATTTGTGAAAAGATTTATTATATTGCCTTATTTATGATTCCCATTTCCATATTCATCAAATTTAAGAATATTGAATCCTTTTCAATTCTTATCAATGATATAAATACTGGATCCTTTATGCTCAAAGCATCCGCCACCTTGTTCGTTTTGCAACGGTGGAAATGGATTGAGAACTCATAGTATTTTATCATCTCAAACCATCTTCTTTGGTGCCTATTTAGCTCATTCTATGTGAATATATACTTTAGGCTTTTGTGATCCCTTTATATTTCACACTTCTCCCCAAAGAGATAATGTTGCCAAATTTTTAAAGTGAATATTACTAAAGACAACTCTAGATCATGTGTTGGGTATTTTTTCTCATCAAATTTCAATTGCATAAAAGAATAAGCAATGACATTATCATTTTTCATCAACACATATCTCAGGACCTTCTTCGAAGCATCACTAAATACCACAAAAGGTGTCCACTTATGGGTAGTGTGAGAATGAGTACAATGATAAAAATCCTTTTCAACTCCTTAAAAGATATCTTAACATTCATCAATCTAAGAAAACTTCACTCCCTTCTAAGTTATATTGGTAAGAGGGTTTGACCATCATGATAAATTTCTCACAAATCAGCGATAATATCCAGGTAACCCCAAGAAGCTATGGATATACTTCACTGATGTTGGCCTCATCCATCCCTCAATTGTAGTTGTCTTGGAGTGATCCATAGATATCCCATTCTTTATAATGGTATGACTCAATAATGAGACCTCCTTCAACAAGAACTCACACTTGATGTACTTTTCATAGAGCTTCTCCTTTCACAAGGTCTCTAGTGCATTGCTTATATTCTCCTCATAATAATCCTAGGTTTTGGAGTATATTAGAATATCTTCTATAAAGGCTACCAAAAATTTGTCCAGGTATTCTCTAAAGACTATATTCATCAATTTCATGAATATTTTCAGAGCATTAGTGAGTCAAAAAGGAATTACTATGAATTCAGAGTGCCCGTATCTTGTACGAAAATAAATATTGGTGATATCCTCTTTCTTCACCCGTACATGGAAATATCCTGACCGAAAATCCAACTTGGAGAAGTATTGTTCTCCACATTGATGATCGAAAAATTCATCAATTCATGGCATAGGATACTTGTTCTTTATCATGATTTTTTTGAGATCACGATAATCAATTCAAAGGTGCATTGGCCCATACTTCTTCTTGATGAAGAGGACTGGTGCACCCCATGGTGAATCACTTGGGTATATAAACTCTTTATCCATATTCTCCTATATTTATTTCTTCAGATCCTCAATCTCCACAACATACATTCAATATGGAGTCTGGGATATTGGAAATGACCTAGGTATAATATCAATTTATAATTCAACATCTCTTCTAGGAGGAAGACCAAGAAATTCCTCAGGAAACTCTTCAGTGAAATCCCTCACAATAGGCATGTCTTCAAGGATGGTTTCTTCCTCAGACTCAATCATTTGATCATGATATACATGTTCATAGGGAATTAATATCCATGCTTAAGATGATGGTTCTAAATAAGATTCATCCTCATCCTTGAAATTGTACAGAATTGGGGGTAGATTCTCCATATAGAGAGGGATTTCCCTCTCATGTAAATTTATATTAGCTATATATAAGGAAAGTCAATCCATGCCAAAAATTTCATCAAATTACACTGGAGGGAGTATGATGTGGTTCGATTAGAAGTTCAATCCAAAAATTATGACAGGGTATGAGTTATATTCATGGGATAAAATGATTACCCCATTTTCTATTCTCACATACATCTTTACTTCCATGATTTTTGGAGGTTTTGGGATTGTTATACTAAAATTTTGGGATATAAAATATTGCATAGAACCAAAATCAAAAAGTAAGTTCTCTATTATTTAATGAATAACTAGAATACCTATCACCACATCATTTTCAGGGTTCACTTTGGTGATAGTGATGGAAAAAGCTCACCCTTGCTGCCTTGGAGGTTGATTGTTTCCTTAGAAAACCCTTGACTTAGGGAACTAGTTTCAAAAGTGACCTGGTTTATTACAGTTGAAGTAATGAACAACTCATTGAGGGTCAAACAGAGCATTCCTCTCCTCTATCTCAGTCATGGGTTTTTCTTGTCGGATGTTAATGGATAGGGGACCTTCTCTCCCAAACCTAATGCCTTTCCTCGTCCCCTTTAGGAAATTTTTGGGGTTCTTATTTCCTCACCTTTGGCAAGTGGGGTACTGGATTTTATTAGCACCATTGGATTTATCCATTGGACCATCAAAATTAAATTCCACCTTACACTTATTATCCCCATGATAACCTTGAGATTATATAGTATCCATTTTGAATTTGAGGGCACATCAGACAGTTTCCTCATAGCTATCGAAGTCACGGATTGTTAGGGCTTTTCGTAGGATAGGTTTTTTCCCACCAAAGAAGTGTTAAACCCTGTATTTGGGGGTAACGAAAAAGCCGGAGGCATATTTTTTAAGCCTTGTAATGTTTTCCTCTTACACTCTAATGGATTCATAATATTTTTTCTTGGAGGAAAGGAAGTCCCTTTCCTTATTAAGTCAAAGGGTGCGATGAGAATATTTATCGAAAAACATTTTCCATAAATCCATCCATTCCAATGCCTCGATATCTTCTTCATGATTAATATTTTTGATGAATTTACACCATTGATCATCTTAAACCTCCATATGATAATAATCAATAAGTACCTTCTCTTGTTCATAACATTGAAGGATGGAGAAGATATTTTCAATGGAGTTGATCCATTGTTTGGAAATTGAGGGATCGAATGATCTATTAAAAGTAGGAGTTCTTTGTCTCATTAATATCTCGATTGTGACTTGTTCTTTCTTATAGGGGGTTGAGCATTCCTATTTACCCATGTTTCTATTAAAAACATGAGTTAAATGAGAGAGTATCATGAAAAAGTTTGTGATTCATGCTCCCATCAGATTGAGCATCTCATTAGAACAGTCATCACATTGATCTTCACACTGGTTGTTATCCCGTGTCCTCCTATTACCGGCAATTGGCTGGAATAAAAGGATAGTTAGGGATGACACATAAAGTTTAATCTAATGAAAAAAGTGATAACTTATAAATTACACTTATTTCCTTAACTTATGAATTTATATACTTAAATCTATGTTATCCATGATCTACTTCCCAACATATATTCTTAGGAGAATTTTTATTTTATTCCCTTAACAATGGTCCATACTAAGATTATGAATTAACAAAAACATACCCATCAGGAGTGTCTTAACCAAGGGTGAAGCAAGGCCCGTTGTTGTGTACCAATTTCCATTTGAGTCTAGCTTAATGTTGTATTTTCAGGTTTTACCTTTAGATACATCTTTGTCTGAGCCGGCTCTACCTGCTCATATCCAGATAGGGATTTATTTGATTGATAAACCTCTTAATCAATAATCACCAAAATTTAAGGATGTTTTTATTATACTTAGTCTTATCCTTAAGGCTTTTACTAGGGTTTTATAATCCTAGTCCCAAAAATAACTAAACCTATCCTCTGACACCAACTATAGCAACTCTGCTCTTTATTACACACTTTAACATGATTTATTACATAAAAACGAGATTAATAAAACTATGAGGATCAATAGGTCTCGTGTCTTGGGAAATTATGGACATTACATGAAAACTTTATACATAAAAATATAAAATATTTATTGAAAACTTCTTTTACATGACCACAACATTCCCTCGTACTTAGCACTGCATGGGATAACCTGAGAACATACATAATAAAGGGGTGATATATAAATCCTAGTAAGGGAGTAAACAAGTAATAAAATGAAGAATAAAGTAAATGTTATGAAATATGAATATCAATGGAGAATAAGTGAAACCTGAACATAAATGCATGATATAGCATGATTATCATTACATGGATATGTGGCAACAACATGTAACATGATATTAGCATGATCCAAGGATCATTGCACATGGAGCATGAGTAAAACCATATTTTACTTGAATTATCGTGAGTAAAACCTCATTACACTTGAATTATCATGATTCTAGTCTTTACCCAATGCATTGGAGCGCTATCAGGGCACACCCTTCTTAATCATTTCATTTCAGGCATAAGTGAGCCACATGAACCATATAACATGGATTAATTAAACATCATCATTTATTCCACAATAAAAGAATGTGGAATTAATACATGAAACTATATAATCAATAAGTAAATTTTCAGAAATTTGAATATCCTTTATAGATAAATAGACATGGTATTCACTATACAATGACTTTGGCTTGGAAAATCACAGTGCAATTTGGACAGAATAACAGCGTGACACAAGAATTTATAAAAATGTTTGATGAGAGAGAAAGGGGTGTCTCATCATATGTAAATTAAATGGACATTAAGGGGTAATATGTATACATGTACCAACATATTCAATGGAATTTAGATTCATAAAACAAAAGAATTACTTGAATGTAAATGAGGAGAGATAAATCCCTTACGGAATTTCCACATAGTAATAGGTGTACATGAGATGAATTAATGAGAGATAAAGAGGTATATAAACATTTAACCATAAGTAGGGAATTATGGGGGAGGTGAGAAATCATACCACAAAATTTTTAATTGAAAACAAAATGTTAAAACCATAAAATGAAATTTGGATAAAAAATGAGAAAGGAAGAAATCCCTTACTAGGAAGTGTGATACAAAGGAATGGGAGAGGCTTGAGAGAGGATTATTGGGAGCTTGGGGAAACTTGGGAGGATACTATAGATATTAGGGAAGATTAGGGATGTTATACAAGGGTTTTGAGTTATGAGAAGTGGGAGATTGGGTGGTTTATATTAGAAAATAGGGGTAATTATTTATTATTTAGGTTTTGGAAACCATACAATAAACTAATCAAAACCAAAAAACAACCCATGGGTTTTCCCACGGTTTTTACAAAGGGGATTGGAAAAAATTAGTTCATAAGGCCAATGGCCAAATGTCTTAAAATATTAGGCTTTCTTATGTGGAGATGAGTCACACTCTCAAGGAAATCATTTTAAAATTTAAAATGTTTTATAAATCTTTGAGGGTCCACTAAGGCACCATAAAATTAATCCAACAAACATATAATCACATTATTTTAAAGTTAAAAAATATATTGGAAAAAATACATTTATATTATTTTATTAAATCACTATTGAGTCATTATGATGTCATAAAATAGATTATATATTTAAACAGTATTTAATTTGTACCAAAAAATTCACCCGTCTTTGAAAATTATGAAAAAATTACTATTGGATAATTTTGAGGTCCTGATTCCAAAAATAAAATTCATTTTATCTTAATAATTTCCTATATATGTGAATTTTTACTTTTAAAATAAAGACCTACATTTATAAAAAATTCATGTGTTTTGAAAAAAAATAGTTTTCAAACCTTAATAAAAATTACAATTGTGTTAATAAAAAATATATGATCATTTATATTTAATAAAAAGTAATTTAGTAATAAAATTTAATTAAAATATTCTTTAATTTAAAAATCCATTAATTCATCAAAATAGATCTCTTAATTAAATATTAACTAAAAAACTATTTGTGATTTAAAAACTATTTACAAATTAACAATAATAAAAAGAATATATATTCTTTATTATATAAAAAAATAATGCACATAATCATAGTGATAGGGTCCTATTACATAACCACTTATAACACCCTCATAAGTCCTAACGGTAAGGTGTGCAATGATGACAGACCCTTGGGATGACTCGGATAATGTTGCTCGGGTGGTAATCTCTATTAACTTCTACTTCTCTCTATATGTAATTCCATTCAAGATTAGAATGATGAAGATCGGCTTGGTATTGGTCAAGAGCGAATCCTAGTGATGCTACCTCCATTCCGAGCTCTGACAAATGGGCTTTGTCTGGAGTAATTCTACTGGATGAGGCCATCGCTTCCATTTTCTGAGTAAATTGGATGTGTTAAATCCATACATTTATACTAATCATGTGGTCACTGTTCAATTACTATATTAGCAACGATAAAAATTATTAGTGGTATTTTAAAATAAAAAACATAGAACCAAGGATTTTCATATGTTTTATATAACCATTTTACATAATAAGACATTTAACCAGATCAAGAGGAATTTTCATTAATAAAAGTTTTGGTTGTCACAATATTCCCCCCTTCAGAAATTTCTCCATAAAAATTTAATTCTCCCACACTAAAACAGATGTGGGTAACTCTACTTCATCGCTTCCTTAATTCCCACATTGCCTCTTCAAACTTTTGGTTTCGCCATAACACCTTGACAAGGGTCATTGTATTATTCTATAAGACTTTTTCCCCACGATCTAAGATCTTCACCTACTTCTATTTATAGGAGAGGTCATTCTCTAATGGTACCACCTCTAGATTGAGTACATCCGATGGGTCTGGTATATACTTCCTCAAAATTGATACATGGAATACATCATGTACTTGAGATAGGTTTGGTGGGAGTGCTAGTCGATAGGCCACTACTCCAATATGATCAAGGATATAAAAAGGGCCGATGTACCTTGGAATAAGCATTCCATTCTTCCCAAATATCATAACTCTATTCCATGGTGATATGTAGAGGAATTCCATGTCTCTAACATCAAACTCTAGGTCTCATCGATGATTATCAATATAGATCTTTTGTCTACTCTGAGTATCTTTAATGTGTTATTGGATGGTCTTAACCTTCTCCATAATTTCTTCGACCATTTTTGGACCTAGGAGTTTTATCTCCCATAATTCATCCCAACATTCTAGTGTTATTAACCTCTTCCCATAAAAGGCTTCATAAGGATCCATTTTGATGATTGATTAGAAACTGTTATTATACGAGAACTAAACCATTGGAAGATATTGATCCCATCCTCCTTAGAAGTCCATTGAGCATGATCTCAACATGTACTCAAGTGTTTGGATAGTCCGCTCAGATTGGCCCTCAGTTTGAGGATGATTAGTCATACTAAAGTTCATCTCAGTACTCAGAGCCTGTGGGAGACTCTTCCTGAACATATAAGTGAATCTTGGATCTCAATAGGATATAATATATAGTGGTAATCTATACAGACTTACCACTTATCTGATATATATCTGTTCTAGTTGATCCAATGAGAAATATTCTCGAATTGCAATGAAGTGGGTATTCTTTGTAAGACGATCCACAACAACCGAAATAGCATTGTTTCCTTTTGATATCTTTGGAAGTTCTATGACAATGTCCATGGTGATTTTCTCAATTTTCCATGCTGGTATGGGTAATGGTTTCATTATCCCCTTAGACTTCTACCTCTCAGCCTTCACTTGCGGACATACCTAGCTCTTAGATGTATAATCAGTGATATCCTTCTTCATGTTATCCCACCAATAATGCTCTCAAATATCTTGATACATCTTTGTGTTTCTTGGGTGAATGGATAAATTTGAACTATGTGCATTATCAAAAAGTTCTTTCTTTAACTCCAAATTTCATGGAACACATAGTCTTGACCCAAATATCAAAATTCCTTCTTCATTAACATTGAAATCCAAGGATTTCACATTTCTTATAGTTTCCAATTTCTTCTTAATTATTATATCATTATTTTGAGAATAATTTAACCTTTCCACAAGACATGTTTGAGTAATAATTTGTGAAAATATTTATGATGTTCCCTTCTTTACGATTACCATTTCCATATTCATCAAATATAAGAAGATTGAATCCTTTTCAATTCTCATCAATGATAGAATTGTTGGGTCCAAACTGCTTAAAGCATCTGCCACCTTGATTGCTTTCCAAGGGTGGTAATGTATCGAGAACTCATAGTCTTTGATCATCTCTAACCATATTTATTGGTTCATATTCAGCTCCTTCTATGTGAATATATAGTATAGGCTTTTGTGATCCGTATATATTTCATAGTTCTCCCCAAAGAGATAATGTCACCAAATTTTTAAAGTGAATATTACTGAAGAAAACTCTAGATCATGTTTTGGGTATTTTTTCTCATTAAATTTTTATTTCCTTGATGAATACGCAATGAAATTGTCATTTTTAATCAACACATATCTCAGGACCTTCTTCGAAGCATCACTGAATACCAAAAAAAGTTCTCCTCTTGTGGGTAGTGTGAGCATGGTTTCAATGATAAGCCTCTTTTTCATCTTATTAAAGCTCTATTAACATTCATCACTCTATGAAAACATGACTCCCTTCTATGTTATCTTGGTAAGAGAGTTTGAAAATCATGAGAAATTTCTCACAAATCAGTGATAATATCTAGCTAACCCCAAGAAGCTATGGATATCCTTTATGGATGTTGGCCTCATCCATCCCTCAATTGTAGTTGTCTTGTAGTGATCCATAGATATCCCATTCATTATAATGATATGACTCAATAATGAGACCTCCTTCAATAAGAACTCACACTTGATGTAATTTTCAAATAGCTTCTCCTTTCACAAGGTCTCTAGTAAATTGCTTATATTTTCCTCATGATCCTACTTGGTTTTGGAGTATATTAGAATATATTCTATAAAGACGACCAATTTTTTTCCAGGTATTCTCTAAAGACTCTATTCATCAATTACATGAATATTTTCAAAGCATTAGTGATCCAAAAAGGAATTACTATGAATTTAGGGTGCCTGTATCTTATACGAAAAGAAATATTGGGGATATCCCCCTTCTTCACCCGTACTTGGTAATATCCCGACCGAAAATCCACCTTGGAGAAGTCTTGTGCTCCACATTGTTGATGAAACAATTCATCAATTCGTGAAAGAGGATAATTGTTCTTTATTGTGACTTTTTTGAGATCAGGATAATCAATTCAAAGGTGCATAGGCCCATACTTCTTCCTGACGAAGAGGACTGGGTCACCCCATGGTGAAGCACTTGGGTGTATAAATTTTTTATCCAGATTCTCCTACAGTTTTTTCTTTAGCTCCTCAATCTCCAAATCATCAATTCTATATGGAGTCTTGGATATTGGAAATGACCTAGGTATAATATCAATTGAGAATTCAACATCTCTTCTAGGAGGAAGACCAAGAAATTACTCGGGAAACTCTTCAGTGAATTCCCTCACAATAGAATTGTCTTCAAGGATGGTTTCTTCCTTAGACTCAATCATTTGATCAAGATACACATGCTCATAGGGAATTAATTTCCATGCTTGAGATGATGGTGCTAAATAATATTCTTCCTCCTCCTTGAACTTGTACATAATCGGGGGTAGATTATCCATATAGAGAGGGATTTCCCTCTCATGGAAATTTATGTTGGCTCTATATAAGGAATCCAATCCATGCCGAGAATTTCATCAAATTACACCGGAGGGATTATGATAAGGTTTTCTGGGAATTTCAATCCAAAAATTATGACATGGAATGAGTTATATTCAGGTGATTCAATGATTTCCCCGTTTTCTGTTCTCACTAAAATCTTTACATCCATGATTTGTGGTGGTGTTAGGATTGTTATACTAAACTTTTGGGATATAAAATATTGCATAGAACTAGAATCAAAAATTATGTTCTCTATTATTGAATGAATAACTGGAATACCTATCACCACTTCATTATGAGGGTTCACTTCGGTATTAGTGATGGAAAAAGATCACCCATGCTTCCTTGGAGGTTGTTGGTTACCTCGGAAAACCCTTGACTTAGAGAACTGGTTTGAAAAGTGCCATGGTTTGTTGTATTTGAAGCAATGAACAACTAACTGAGGGTCGAATGGAGAATTCCTCTCCTCTCTCTCAGTCGTGGGTTTTTTTGTCAGTATTCTCCCAAACCTAATGCTTTTTATCATCCCCTTTAGGCAATTTTTAGGGTGCTTATTTCCGCACCTTTGGCAAGTGGGGTGATGGATTTTCTTAGCACCATGGGATTTATCAATTAGACCATAAGAATTAAAGGCCACCTTACACTTCTTATCCCCATGATACCTATGAGATTCTCTAGTATCCATTTTGAATTAGAGGGAACATTAGACATTTTCCTCATTGTTATCAAAGTCACAGATTGTTAGGTCTTTCTGTAGGATAGGTTTTTTCCCACAAAAGAAGTAGTCAACCTTGCAATTGGGGGTAACGACAAAGCCAGAGGTGTATTTTTTAATCCTTGTGAAGTGTTCCTCTTACAATCCGATGGATTCAACATCTTGTTTCTCGAGGGAAAGGAAGTCCCTTTCTATATTAAGTCAAAGGGTGCGAGGAAAATATTTGTCAATTTTTTTCCAGAAATCCTTCCATTCCAACGCATCGATCTCTTCCTCAAGATTCATATTTTTGATCAATTTCCACCATTTATCAGCTTCACCCTCCATATGATAAGCATCCATAAGAACATTCTCTTTTTCATAACATTGAAGGATTGATAAGATCTTTTCAATGGAGTTGATCCATTGTTTGGAAATTCAGGGATACAATGATCTATTAAAAGTAGGAGTCCTTTGTCTCATCAATATCTCGATTACGACTTGTTCTTTCTTAGAGGGGGTTGAAAATTCCTCGTTACCCATGTTTCTATTCAAAACTTGAGTTAACTGAGAGAGTATCATGAAAAATTTTGTGATTCCTGCTCTTATCAGATTGAGCATCTCATTAGAACCGTTATCACATTGATCTTCACACTGGTTGTTAGCCCGAGTCCTCCTATTACCAGCCATTGGCAGGAATAAAAGGATAATTAGGGATAACACATAAAGGGTAATCTAATGAACAAGTTATAACTTATAAATTACACTTATTTCCTTAACTTATGAATTTATATACTTCAATACATGTTATCCGTGATCTACTTCCCAAAATATATCCTTAGGGGAATTTTTATTTTATTACCTTAACAATGGTCCATACTAAGATTACCAATTTACCAAAACATATCCATTAAGAGTGTCATAATCAAGAGTGAAGCAAGGCCCGTTGTTGTGTACCAATTCCCATTCAAGTCTAGCTCAAATCTATGTTTTCAGGTTTTACCCCTAGATACATCTCTACTAGAGCCGGCTCTACCTGCTCATATCCAGATCGGCATTTATTTTATTGATAAACCACTTAATGAATACTCACCAAAATTTAGGGTTTTTTTTATTATACTTATTTTTATCCTTAAGGCTTTCACTAGGGTTTTATAATCCTAGTCCCAAAAATAACTAAACATATCCTCTGACACCAACTATAACAACCCTACTATTTATTACACACATTAACATGATTTATTACATAAACATGAACTTAATACAACTATGAGGATCGATAGTTCTAGTGTCTTGGGAAATTAGGGACATTACACGAAAACTTTATACTTAAAAATATAACATATTTATTGAAAACTTCTTTTACATGACCCCAACATTCCCTCGTACTTAGAATTGCTGAGAACACACATAATAAAGGGGTGAGCTATAAAGCCTAGTAAGGGAGTAAACAAGGAATAACACGAAGAATAAAGTAAATGTTAGGAAATAGGCATATCAATGGATCATAAGAGAAACATGAACATAAATGCATGATATAGCATGATTATCATTACCTGGAAATGTGGCAACAACATTTAACATGATATAAGCATGATTCAAGGATTATTGCACATGGATCATGAGTAAAACCTTATTTCACTTGAATTATAATTATTAAAACCTCATTTCCCTTGAAATATCATGATACTATTTGGTACCCAATGCATTGGAGCACTATTAGGGAACACCCTTCTTAATCATTTCATTTCATGCATAAGTGTGCCACACGGATCATATAACATAGATTAATTGAACATAATAATTTATTCCACAATAAAATATTATGGAATTCATACATGAAACTATATAATCAACAATTAAATGTGCACAAAGGTGAATATCCATTATAGAGAAATGGACATTGTATTCACTATACAATGACTTTGGCTTGGAAAATCATAGTGTAATTTCGACAACATAAAAGCGTGACACAAGAATTCATTAAAATGATTGATGAGAGAGAAAGGGGTGTCTCATAATATGTAATTTAAATGGATAGTAAGGGGGTAATATATATACATGTACCAACATATGAAATATAATTTAGATTCATAAAATAAAAGAATTACATGAATGTAAATGAGGAGAGGGAAATCCCTTACAGGATTTCGACATGGTAACAGGTGTACATGAGAAAAAGGTATATAAACATTCAACCATAAGTAGGGAATTATGGGGGAGGTGAGAAATCATACCCCAACATTTTTAGTTGAAAAAAATGGTATAACAACATAATGAAATTTGGACAAAAATGAGAAAGGAAAAAATCCCTTACATAGAAGTGTGATCCAAAGGCTTGGGAGAGGATTGAGATATGCTTATTGGGAGATTAGGGTGCCTTGGGAGGATACTAGAGAGAGGAGGGTATAGTAGGGACTTAATCCAAGGGTTTTTAATGAATAGAAGTGGGAGTTTGGGTGATTTTATATAGTAAGATAGAGGTAATTATTTATTATTTAGGTTTTGGACACCACACATTAAACTAATCAAAACCAAAAACCAACCCATGGTTTTTTCCCATGGGTTTTTATGAAGGGGATTGGAAAAAATTATTTTATAAGGCCAATGTCCAATCTTCTTAATATATTAGGCTTTCTTATGTGTAGGTGAGTCACACTCTCAAGGAAATCATTTTAAAAGCAAAAATGTTTTATAAATCTTGGAGGGTCCATTAAGGCACCATAAATTTAATCAAACAAATATAAAATCACATTATTTTAAAGGTAAAATATATATTTTCCGAAAAAAGCATTTATAATTTCTTATTACAACACTATTGATTTATTATGATTTCATAAAACACATTATATATTTAAACGGTATTTAATTTTTACCCAAAACATCGATTGTCTCAGAAAATTATGAAAAATTCACTATTGGATAATTTCGACATCCTGATTCCAAAAATAATATTAATTTTATCTAAATAATTTTATAAATATGTGAGTTTTTACTTTTAAAATAAAAACTGACATTTATAAAAAATTCATGGGTTTTGAAAAAAACTCCTTTCAAACCATAATAAAAATTAAAAATGTACTCATAAAAATTATACGATCATTTATATTTAATAGAAATTAATTTAGTAATAATATTTTATTAAAATATTATTTAATTTAAAAATCCATTAATTCATCAAAATAGATCTCTTAATTGAATATTAATTGAAAATACTATTTGTGCTTTAAAAACTATTTACAATGTAACAATAATAAAATGAATGATTATTCTTTATTATATAAAAAAATAATGCACATAATCATAGTACTAGGTCTTGTTTCATAACCCCTTATAAGACCCACCTGGGACATAAGGGTAAGTTTTGCGATGGTGGAATACTATTGGGGTTTCTCAGATAACATCGCTCGGGTGGTAATCTCTATTAACTT
Source organism: Viscum album (assembly GCA_963277665.1). Classification (NCBI taxonomy): domain Eukaryota; kingdom Viridiplantae; phylum Streptophyta; class Magnoliopsida; order Santalales; family Viscaceae; genus Viscum; species Viscum album. Next base: position 1,906,047,034 of record OY728151.1, read on the forward strand.
CCACTTCTCCCATAGGATATTCCATTCAATATTAACATGTTTAAGATTAGCTTCATCTTGGTCAATAGAGAAGCCCAATGATGCTAACTACTTTATGAGCACTGAAAAATGTGCTTCGTATGGAGAAATTCTACTGGATGAGGCCATCACTTCCTTTTTCTGATTAAATTTTATTTTTTAAAGCCCTATATTTATCCTAATAATGTGGTCACTATTTAAAGGCTATATTAGCAACAATAACAATTATTAATTGTATTTTAAAATCCAAAAACATAGAATCAAGTAAGTGAATATGTTTTATATAACCATTTTACATAATAATACATTTAATTAGATCAAGAGGAATTTTCATTAATAAATGTTTTTGTCATTATAGAAAGAACTCAAGATTCAGTTGGATGAACTATTAGAGAAGTGTTTTGTTTTCCCTAGTGTTTCTCCTTGGGCATCCCCTGTGATATTTTCCAAGAAAGTGAATGGTCCACTTTTGTTTTGTGTGGATTATCAGAAGCTGAACTGGACAATGATTAGAAAATGATACCCTTTTCCTCACATGGTTGATTTGTTTGATCAGTTTAAGGGAGAAAAGTTGTTTTCAAAGATTGATATATGACTGTGTTGTCATCACTTCAGAGTCCGAGAGTCTGATATACCAAAGAGAACCTTCAAGAGTAGGTATAGACATTATGAATATCTCATGATTCCATTCAATCTGACTAATGCTCCTACAGTTTTATGGCCTTGATGAATCAAATATTCCACCAGTATCTTGGCACTTTTTTTTATTAGTTTTCATGGATGATATTATGGTTTATTCAAATTATGAGTGTGATCACAAGAACCATTTGAGTTTGGTTCTTGAGATTCTAAGAAACCACTATATATATGGAAAGTGTTCAAAATTAAGTTTCTGGATTTGAGAAGTGGAGTTCTTGGGGAAAAAAATTTCTGAGCATGGATTGTCAGATGATCCAGAGAAGGTAAAAGATGTTTTGTCTTGGAAGCAACCATGCAATGACTTTGAGATTCGAAGATTCATTGGTCTCGCTGGATACTACTGATAGTTCGTCAAAGATTTCTCTAAGTTGGCATCACCATTGAATGCTCTTACCAATAAAGTAGTTAAATTCTTAAGGGATGAAAAGTTTCAGTCTTCCTTTGATGAACCGAATTGAATTCTGACATCCAAACATGTTCTGATCTTACCTAAGCCTGGTAAGGGGTACATGGTGTTCTGTGATGCACCAGGTGCTGGTTTAGGATGCGTGCTTATGAGAGATGATCATGTGATAGCTTATAGATCTCGTCAGCTCTGACCACATGAGAATAACTACCTCAATCATGATTTAGATCTTCTTGCAGTGATGCATGTGCTTAAATGTTGGTGGAACTATTTATTTTGGTAGAAGTTCATAATTTTCACTGATCATAAGAGTCTGAGATATATATATTCCTAGAAGGACTTGAATCTTAGACCAAGATGATGGGTTGAATACATTAAAATGTTTTAACTTGACATTTTATACACTCTGGGGAAAGGGAATGTAGTTGCAGACACTTTAAGAAGGAAGGTACCATCATAGGCTATTTTGGAATTGAAGGAGTGGAATATTATGGGGATTTTTTGTCAGTTGTGCTCGGATGCTCAGGAGGATGCCTCAGGTATGGTTCTGACCAGTTTTCAGTTGTCATCATCTCTCTTGGAGTCTATCATGAAAAGTCAACAACAAGATTATTAGTTTTAGTAGATTTGGGAAAACCTTTTTGTTGGGGAGACAGTTGATGGTTGATCTCTTTCTTCAGATAGAATACTTCACTTTGGGAAGTGATTTGTTATCCCAACACCCATGAGAAGTTCATTATTGTTTTATTTTCATAGATAATTATGTCAAATTCATATAGGATATAAAAAGTTGTATTATGACATGAGAATATGGTTCTAGTGGCCGATTATGAAGCGTGACATTTCAGATTATGTATCCCTTTGTTACACCTATCAACAGATAAATGAAGATCATGTGATGCCTTCTAGATTGCTTCATCCTCTTCCAGTGCTGGTTTGAAAGTGGGCCGAGGTGTCCATATATATATTTTTGGGTTACCATTGTCACCCCAATAGAAAAATGCTATTTTTGTGGTTGTTTAACAGCTGTAGAAGTCTGATCATTTCATTTTGATTAAAAACACCATTAAAGTTGAAGATCTGGTTAAGATGTATGTGCAGAATATTGTGAGGTTACATGGGATTACTTCTACTATTGTTTTAGATAGGGATACTAGGTTTAGCTCAAGGTTCTTGAGGAGTCTTCAAGAGTCAATTAAAATTTAGGTCAAGTTAAGCACAACTTACCATCCACAAACAGATGGACAGATAGAGCGTTTAATTCAAATCCTAGAGTATATAGTTTGTGCTTCTGTCTTGGATTTTGGGGGATCATGGGATAGCCATCTGGGACTGGTTGATTTTGTTTACAATAATAATTACCGATCATCGATTAGAATGGATCCTTTTGAGGCATTGTATGGTCACCTGTGAAGATAACCTCTTTGTTGGGAAGAGGTAGGTGAAGTGGCTTTGGTTGGACCATGTCTGTTTCAGGAGATGTCGAAAAATATTTAGGAGGTGCGATGATGTCTGGTTACAGCCCAGAGTCGATGGAAATTGTTTTGCATAGGAAGTCAATTCTATTGGTCAGATTTCTATGGAAACAAGGATTAGATTGTCATGAAACTTGGGAATGTGAGTTGTTGATGAGGGAGCAATGGCCTCATCTTTTTTTTCCAGGGAGTACATCTTCCACATAACTTCCTGAGGACAGAAATTACTTATGGTGGGTAGTTTGTAAAATCTTGGTACCTTGATTGGGTATGTTTTACCTTTTTTCTAAGTTCCCTGGAAGTTTTTAAAATACTTAGATATGTTTTTCTAGGTTTACTACAGACTGCGAAATAGCTACTCACTGTGTACCTAAAGTACACATCATGTACTTTTTGCTTGTTCCATGTCATGGACTAGGAGATCATGTCGTGATTAGGGAGATCATTCTATGAGCTGGTACATGTAATTTAGGTATTAAATAGAGGATTTTTAACACTAGGGGATGGGTTTTTTGGCCAAACTTATCTTGCATGGACTACACATCATGACCAAGGGGTATATGTTGTGATCCAGCCCACACCATGGTTAAATTCATGTATTTAGAAGTTTAACTGATATATTATTTCCATATCTCTTGGCTCTCAGACCAGAAATCTCCCTAGGTGATATTTAGAGGATCCTCAACTTTCGAATTGATCTGATCGACTCTGGTTCATCGTTGCATCTGTGGTGTGTCTCTCTGGGTATGTTTTCCTTCTGATTCCTACTTGTGGTTGATCACGGTATCACCCAAGCTTTTCATTATCGTATTTTCTAATCAATGTTGGATGTTTCATGTTGTCCTCATCTAGATCCGTTTTGAGATCTTGTCTCGAAGGCCGTTTCTTGGCTAGTTGTGGTGCATCAGACATCTGTTCTTGAGGTATGTGGGATTTCTTCGATTCAACAACCCCTTGTATTATATTTAGAATCAATCCTTTGAGGCATGGATTCGATTCTAGGGCCTTTTTTGACGGATTTTTTGGGCTTCATTGCTTTTGACTTCCATTGTGGGCCTGTGCCACATGAACTTTGAGGTAGGTGGTCGTTTCTCTAGCCAATGATAATGAACCTACTTTTTTTTCTTTAAAAATTTCTTAATAAGTTGATTTATGAAATTGGTATGATTTTTGAGTGTGTTGGAAATGGTTTTTGAAATAAAAATGATTTTTTCATGGATTTTGATAAATGGATTTTAAATGGTTTGAATGGCTTTCAAGGAATTAAAATGGGTAGTGGAAAATAGAACATGGGTTAACTTGGGTAATTAGGTGTAAGGTTTAACCTGAGGTCCTCATCCATTACTTTTTTATTATCAAGAAGGATTTTATGGGGAAGTTTCTCGATTTACAAGGACTATTGTTCTTTCTAGGTGACAAATATAGTAATTTTGGGGGGTTTACTCATGGGGTATTCCTATGATTCATATGAACATTGTTCTAAGATCGGATTTGTGCACTTGATTATTATGGTATGAGTAGTCTTCTGACAATACATGTAGTATTCCTTGGTGTTGTGATACCCATGCTTTTGTTTTGTATTGCTTGTATTTTTGAGTTAGCCTTGATATGCATGTTTATGATTGTGCAAAATGATATGGAAAATGTTCTTTGAAACTGATATACCTTTTTTGTTTAGAACTATAAAAAAGGGAAATGTTTACAATGTTTTCTATAAAATTTATTTAGTTATTATTATGCCATGTTTTATTTTAAAAACGAGCATATAGGATTTGTTACATAGAGGCTTGTTATGGAACACTTGGGTGTGATCTTACCGAGCCTGTTAACTCACACCCTACACACTGCTTCGATGGTGCTTAGACCTTTTTTTTCTTCTAGTGTAGGGAAATGAAAGGTTCTATAGTGAGGCCGCGAGTTTCATGTTAGCTGGGATGGGTATTTGATGCTGAGATGGTTGGAGTTCTTCCATGCCATCATTGTAGTATCTTTTTGGTTTTGAGTCCCTTCCAGTCAGACTTGTCTTTTGGATTTTTTAGATACTATTTCCACTATTCTGTTTCTGCTATTTTCATTAAATTTATGGAATATATATTTGTTAGTCTTCCATTGTTTCTTATTTTCTGTATATATCTGTTTTGTGATCATTCATTTTGGGTGAAATTGTTCCCTCAGCTTTGCCGTTCAATTCCTGGGTGCTTGTTGCTAGCCCGTTGGGAATGGGAATTCTCTTTAGGTATGTGACGGATCAGTTCGGGTGTTGAGTTTTAGGGGAACCCAAGTCAGTTTATTACTTGAAATGAGGTATAAGTACCCAATTATTCTTTCATATGAGTATGAAAATTTAGTGAGTGGAATTTATATAAAGGGTTAGTGTGACACTTCCCTGTCATTTTTGTTGTATATTTAATAAAATTTTAGTGAAATTTAAATCTTGCATGATTTAGATTTTAAATATGTAATTTTAAAGTATTTTCCTATGCTGCCCAATTTTATAAAATCATACTAGTTTCAGAACAAATCTTGTAAGGGTGTGGAGATAGAGTCCAATGGAATTTTGATGGTTAGTACATGTTTCTCCTTACCATGCAGAGTCTCCATATAATTGTGTGACTTGAATTAGTTTTCAAAGGAGAATTATATGATTAGTAAATTATTAGAGGAAAATGTGTTGTCAAACCATGTGTATGGTCTTACACTATTTAATGGAAAACACAATTTTCACATAGTTTGTCTAATATTGTGGCATAATCATACAAACTACCTAGTTTTTTAAGAAACATTAAATTTTAAGAAGACTCATCTTTGTATTTAAGTTTATTACATTCTCGTATCCTCTCACTTTGTTCGACCATCCATGGGTGTGTGCATGGGGAGCACTCCCTCTCTATCTTCCTGATATTAAATTCCTACACCATGGATTTTAGGTGGATTCTCAAGGCAAAACTCTCTTTCCTTATTTTTATCTTCTCATTACATCCCAATTTTCCATTTAAATTTGGTTTTAAAATCCTCCATGAACCCTAATCACTATGTTGGTTATATTTTGTTTTTATGGTGAATTAAACTTAGTTTTTTTTTGTTTAGAGTTCATAGAGGACTTTCCTTGCCTGATTGGGTGTCTTCCATGGAAGGAGACATGTTCTGACATGGTTTTTCTTGGATTGAGGAAGGTGTTTTTTATATTTACTTTAATTAACATGTCATTGTATACATTATGAATTCAAAAGTATTTTATTATAAATTTATCTTATATGTGTTAACTATAGTGGAATATAAACGTTTTTTTTATAGACTTAACACATGAATTATATAGTGTTTACATTATTTTATAATTTTTAATGTAACAATTGTGTGATAAGTGTTTAATAAAATGATTAAATGGTTTGTTTTAAATGAATTTTTATTATTAATGTCATTTGACCTCATTTGTAGCATATAATGCGTAAAGTGTGGTTTTAAAGATTAAATAGGGGTGTTATGGATCTTTAAATGGTTTCAACGAAAAATGGAATCGATTATTAAAATTATTTGAAGAGTCGTTGACATTTATTGTTTTAAATGGATATATAAAAAATAGATTTCAAGTGGTGTAAAATAAAATGGAATTCCAAGTTTGGTTTTGTAAAGGCTTGTTTGGAACTTTATGAAAGAGTTTCTTATGAAGAGTATGAAAACCCCTTGACCCCTTTTTTTAATACATTATATGGATTGTGACATTGAGAAGGCTGGATATTTATTATTGTATTATGGATAATAGGGAAGGATTTGTTTCTTGAGAGCGTGTTAGAGGTGATATGAAACTTATATTTATATTATTATTATTTATTTTTTATTATATTTTCTTGTCACCTCTAGTTGATTATTTTCTTAGAAACCCAAGGATCTAAGATATAGGTTCATATTTATGCTACATTTTTGTAGATTAGAATATTACCAGTTTCCCCAAGTTATATATTTCATCCTTTCTAGGGGAGATCCTGTAAGGAGGGCTATGTAGAAATGTTAGATGTCTTGTGTCATTTTTCAATGCAACATAGGCTGATAGTTGATTTCATATTTGGTATTATCTCAAACTGTATCACTTTAGGATTTGGTGTGTTTTCCATTATAATTGGTGATTTTCAATAGAATAATAGTTGTTTATCATCCTTTTTTTATTACATCTAATTATTTAATTGGAATGTGTAGTACTATTGCATTGCTGTGGTTATTTTTTAAATTTCATTATATTTATTATATGGTGGATTATTGTATTGTATTTTTTCTCATGTTTTGGACCATTTTGTTAATGTGTTTTCAAAAGTGGAATTGAAATGAGTTCTATCAAATGATATAGAAATATTTTTCATAGCATATTAAATTTTTAGAAAAATAAATGGTTTTGTTTTATTCTAGAAAAACTAATTAATTCCTATTTTAATAATCAAAATAGATGTTTCAAAAGGATTGGTTACACTCTAATTTTCATAAAAACTGGCTGGTTCAATGAAAGGGAATTTGACATGATATTTGATTTGGTATGATTATTCATATAACTTACTTTTTAAAATGTATTTCAAGATAGTATAAATTAAATGAATCTTTAATGGAATTTCACAAACTCTTTGGAGGGATCCTACTAAGCTTAGTTTCTTTCACACCCTACGTACACCTTTAGATGTATGCAACACTTATGTTTCCTTTTAGGTTCCTGTGATATGATATTTTCTTAACTGATGTTTTGGATGGATTTATGGGGACGTTTCAAGATGTTGTGTGTGACCATTGGTTATGTGTATATGATCAGTGGTCACTCATGTTTAGTTTTATTTTTATTCTCAACAAGTTTATGTATTAGATTTATCAGCTCAGATCCTTTGATTTATCATTCATTTTTTATTTTGAATCATTATTATGTTCTATTTTATTTAATGGTGTATTTTATTAGTTTTTTATCTAATTATGATGTGTTATACTCTATTTGGTTATTATTTTTATTGAGACTACAAATTTTTATACAAGATCATCTGATGTACAAAATAATTACACTTTATTTCTAGAAGGAATATATGATGTTTTTATTTGGACTTTGATGGTGAAATAAATCCCTTGTATTCATGTTTTTGATGCCATGAAAAATTTATCAAACCCATGGGGATATGGAATTCCCTTTAGGACTTACAGAGGATTGAATCACATATTGGTTCATTTGTATCCCATGTTTGTTTTTTTTACAAAATGGTATTAAAAACTCTCTTGATATTTGGGGTGATTTATGGTTAAAAAGGATAATATAGTAATAAATCAAGTTGATGATCAATAAAAAGTTACTGATCATCATATTTTGTGATGAAACTATAGTTATAATGGGATGTTGGAATATGAGACTTGATGTAGTTTTTGATTATATTTGATCGATTTTGACATTTGGTGGTTATATTTTTACCACTAGTGAGTATACCAATTATTTAGGGATCCACATTGTGTGTTTTAGGTTAAAAATGAAGGAATAACCAGAGATTCATGGATAGATTTCATGGTCTAGAAAATCATGAGGATATTTTGTGGTTAGTTCTGGAATCTATTTCAGAATTTGTTTTTAATCTAGTAACCCAAATGTAATGGTTATATAACCCCCAAAACCCACACTCCTAGATCCAATTTTAAAATCATAAAATTTAAATTTCTAACTTTAATGCTGATAATTGTGACTATTTGTTTTTATCCATACCTTACAACATCCAAAGGGAAAATTGGATCACTTACATTCTTGAGGACCTTTCAGGTTAGAGTTTTAGAGAATTAGGAAAAACTAATATATAAAAAATACCCATGTTATTAAATTAATATTTATCCCACTTAACCCATATTTTCTTATTTCACATGAAGACTTCATCATCATCCATATGAAATATCTTCTAGACATAATTCATTAAACCACATTCATTAAAACTTGGTTTTAGGAAACATAAGAAGGTTGGACTCCAATAATCAGTTAGGGATGAAATAATCATTAGCAATTTAATGTCATCAATTAGAATAAGAGGTGCATAAGGGTATGAAAACATAATAAGAGAGCATGAATTAATCATGTAAGGACTCATACCCATAAATACCTTAATCATCAAATATGAAAACATGGAAATGGTACGAATCTTTAGAATCAATAATCATGATCCTTGTGATATCAATCTTGATAATTAGATTCATTATAAACCTAAAGAAAGAATTAAAAAAATATCTTGGTATATTGGAAAATTTGTCTATATAAATAATGTTAAACCCATGTCATAAATAACTGGATCCTAGTTAAATCAATAGGATAAACCCTCATGTAACTCCCTATTTCTTGTCACTCCAGAAAAGGAACATTACCCAATTCATTAGAGCACTTCCTGGGTTCACCTATAATTTAATCTATATCAGGATCACCCAATGATATCTGGGACTCCCCATTGTAGAAGATATAACAGGATCCCCATACATTATTTGGGCCGCCCTATCATATAAGCTGTATCGGGCTCACCCATTGCTATTTGGGCTTCCCCATCGTATAAGTAATGTCCAAGAACCACAACATGAATAATGTACATAGATATTTCCTCATAAAACTCATAGAAATAACAATTATTATTATATTACTTGATTGACCCAGAGAAAATAATTGGATTTCCTATTAATCTATTTGAAAAATGATTAAACGATGGAAAATAAATGGGCTCCATAACAATGTCTTTGAAAGGTTATTAACCCATGGAAAAGAAATGGGTTTCACAACAATCTTAATCCATCTAGAGAAATATTGAGGACGATATCATTATAGAATATCCCCATTAGAACATAAGAAAAAATAATGTTTTTTGAACATAATGAATTGAAATACCATTAAAATATCATTAAATACATTTTTATTAAAATATTTTTTTAATATTTTGAAAAATTATTTTTTTAACTAATGATCCAAAAGGTATTACGAAAATAATTTTCTTTGAAAACAACCATGGAAACCTATAAAATAAGATTTAAAATTAATTTATTTTTTTTCAGGAAAATATAATTTCCATTTTTAAAAAAACTTTTTGAATTTTTTTATATAAAACATGATTCTGGAAGAAAATTAATATCTAAATAAAGAGAGAAATAATTTTTTATTTTCTTGAAAACACGTTATCAATTATTAAATTTAAAAATTAGTGGAAAAAAGGTAAAATTTCTTGAGGAAGTCATTAATAACCATAGGATAATAAAATTCTTGATAAATTGTGAGATTTATATCATTATATATTATCATTGGATACTTAATCATAAATAATCATTATAAACGATGATACTGTAACATAAAATCCTCATCACTTTGGTAACCTTGAATCATATTCTCAATGAAAGGATCAAGTAAAAATGAAATTTAAAATATTATGAGGATAAAAAAATTCATGATATTATATTCCAAATGGGATTTATATAACCCTCATAAAATGATATAGGTGAATGACATAACATATGTCTCAAAGAAGACAAATTAAGGCAAAACCCCCTTACTGATTTATTAACTTTTTAATAACAAAATATTATGGAATATAGATCAAAAATGGATATTTAAATACCAATAACTTTAATTATAATAATTATAAAATACATTCATATGAATTATACATACCATATAAATAATATAGTGGGTGAATATGGAATGTGTCTCACATAAGTGAAAGGTGAGATGAAAATTCCTTACCTTGAGTCTGACTTGTCATGTGTGTTTTTATATAGCTGAATAATAACATTATTTTAATTATTTAATTTCTTGATAACCATTTTAAATTTTATTATTAGTTTTATTTCACTTACGATTAATTTTAAGTCTTATATTTTGACCATATTCGACTTGTGTGTGAAAAACGACTTACGTAGGTTGACTATGGTCAAATAGAACATTATTTAAGCATATATATAATAATAATAATTAAATAATTATCATATTTATCCCCAAACTATACTTTTTAAAACCATCATGAATAATTTTTAAGAAAAATTAACTAATTTTATGATTATGGAGACGGTAGTCCATACATTCACATGAGTTACATTTCCCTTTTTCAATGATAATTATGGAAAGAAAGAAAGTAATATGTTATCTTTAAAAAAATATAATAACATTATAAATACATTATTGTTTAATTATATATACTTATATGTATAATTATTATGATTGTGTGGTGAAAAAAGGAATCATATCGCTTGGAGGAGGTAGTAGTACACACATCCATGAATGATAGTATCATATTATAAGTGAGTGAAATGGTAAAAATAAATTGAAATATTACATTTATAGAATTGTAAATATGTCACTAATATAATAAATATTTCATTTATATCACATAAATTTATTATATTTATTCATATTACATTCCATGTAACACATTAGTGAAAAACATATCACATCGCTTCGCAAGGCGATAGTCTACCGTACACATGAGCAGCATTATCATATCCCTCACAAAATGGAAAGTGAAAGGTTATATATGATATAATGAAAAAAAATATATAAATATATTTTAAATATCACATATAAAATTTCTTTCCATCATCATACACAAATGTGAGCAGTGGTAATGGAAAAACTTATGACAACGTTTCACGAGGCTATAGTCTACGGTACACATGAATGATGATTTCCTAACAAATTTGATTGAAGTATGTGTAGTTGTATTTATGAAAATAAATATATAAAAAATATAATTATATGTTATATAAGGATATTATTATATCATCATGGTATAAGAATAATTTAAAGGGAATGATAAATAAATAAATAAAAAATGCTCGTTGATGAATGTTACCTCTTCTTCGGGTGACTCCTTTTGGTCTGTACCAAAGGCCTTCTATGGTTGGATTTATTAAAACATTAAGGATTATAGGACATGAGGAGTTAATTTGAGAATTTATTTAGGTAGGTATTTTCCAAACCAAATAGTTTTTAATGTGTGAATAGGGTAGGAGATGTGGGGACCTTTTATAAGTGAGGTGAGTGGCACACTTGTAATATTTTTGAAAGAGTGAATTACACCCACATTTTTTTTCATATCAACATGGCCTAATAATGGTACATTATTGATAATTGAAGGGTAAAATTATACATATTTCCATAAAATGTGTGATGAAAAAGTTTTTAGCTCATTTTTATCGTTAGGATTAAATTTTAATCCCTTAATAAACTTCTTTTTTCCTTAATCGCTCTAATTAATTTTAACTATTTTCACTAATCATTATGGTTAAAAATTAAGAAATAATTATTATAAATTATCAATTATTTTTATTCAAAATATGGAAATCATTTTTTAAAATTAAATTCACATAATTAGAAAATTTTAATTTAATATAAATCCCATAGATTGGATGAGATAATAATTTTTTAAGATTAGTATTTTTTTTTTGAAAAAGATGATTCTATATTAAATATATTACTAATAAAATAATTATATGAAACTAATTTAATATTTAATGATATATATTATATAAATTAAATTTAAAACATTCCCCATTAGGGATAAATTTAATTAATTAAAATTTATAGACATTATGTATTTTAAAATAGTTTTTTGAAAAACCTATTTTTAAACGCAAAAAAATATACTAAAAAAATATAAAGTTGATTAAATGTAATTAAGTGTATAAATATAACTAAATAATACTTATGTCACTTGAAAACATATTCAAAATAGATTGTTTCTTTTAAATTACTTAATTTATTTAAAAGAATATAATTTTTACAAAAATTAGTATTTTCCATTATTGTTTGAAAAATAAATATTTTTTCAAAAAGTCTCAAAATTTCTCTCAATGTAAATTTTGATATTATGATTAAAAAAATTAAAATAATTTTATCAAATAAATTTTCTAAAATTTCAAAAACTCTATTATAATTTTTTATGAAAATCAATAAAAATCATTGTTGAAGAAAACATATTTTTTGAAGAATAAAATCACTTTGTTAAAAATTGATTGATTATTTACTAAGAAATTATCAATAATTTATATTTATTAATAAATTTATATATAAATATATATTTATATATTTATTACATTATTTAATACTATTTATACCAACCAATTTATTGGCTAGTTTATAATGGTAATATATTTCATGGGTCATTTATGTTCGGTGTTTCATGTTGAATACGCCATCGAACATAAAAATATCAAAGTTTTGCGTAATGTAAGAAAAAATGAGTATTTAATGTACAACAATCTAATAATTTTATTGTTTGAAACTCAAGATAAACTTAGTGCTGTGTGTTATTTACACTATTGAATATAATTTTATTCTTTTAAAATCTCATGGTGTTACATCCTTCCCTTTAATAAATTACATCCTCAAAATTTAAAATTTATCATAGTAATCAAAGGTTGGAAATTTGAAAATAATTTTATTGTAAAACCACATAATAAAAAGTATTAATAAAACATACTCTTAATAATATAGAAATGTAAGTAAAAAGGTTATATAGAATAATACATAATTGGGTTTCCAACTTGGAGAACATAAGTGGGAATGATAGAAAAGTGTAAATAATTATAGAGAGTGATTAAGGTCATTTATCACAAGAAAGTGAATGATTAATGGAAATTAAAGGCCTCAAAACCAATAATATGTGATTATTAAAAAGATCATCATTTAATAAAAAATGTAGGCAATAATATAACATTTTTGTTCCAAGATCCTTTTCTTAGAGTTTAGGAATTCTCTTACAATGTATAATAAGAGAATATGGAAATATACTTGATGATTATAATTTAATCCTTTGATCAATTTCCACCATTGTCTCATCATTTCTCCAATTATTTGTATTCAAGATAAAATTTTCATGCCTAGAGGACAAAAAAAAATTTAATGACCACATATCTATGAAAGGGATAATAAGATATTTCTTCTATCTTTAAACATTAACCAAAACCAAAATGTTTAGCACATAGTAAGATAAAAATATAAACCTACATACATTAATCTCTATATTTTAACATTATTACCCAAATTTCATACCAAATCATTCCATAAATTACTATCCCTAAAATTATTCAATCATTTCATGAATAAGATCAAAGACCGAGGATTTAGAAGTATTTAATCATATATTCTTCAACGATAAATTAACCATTATTCCTAAAATAAAATCCCATATTTATCCATAAATAAAATTAATATTTACATATAAAAATGTCATACTAACCAAGAAATCATGTAGGCCATTCATAGGTACTACACCCTTGTCACCCTTTGGTTGTGGGTTTAATCCCCACAATCTTTCTAGACGTGACACATTGTCGCTTGACCTTCAATTTTTCCTTTTTTATATAAACATGAAACATAATTAATTCTTAAATAACACTTCATGTTGATCATAGTGGTTAAAAATACCTTAATTCAATATAACATCTTGAAAAATGTCATTAATGACCTCTAAATTTTTACTGCCTAAAATCCTCAAATGAGGTGTCTAATACTTTTAACTTATGGTCAACCTTAATCTTATAGACCTAGGATAGATTCCATAAATCTTAAGATGAACTCACATGAAAACATTATAATATCCAAAGAAATATAAAACATTCCTTTGATACCAATTATAACAACACAAAATCCACACTCCTGTATCCAGTGCTAAAATCATAAGCCTTATGTTTTTCGATTTGATACTCATAATTGTGACCCATTTGTTTTCATCCAAACCATACAACATCAAAAAAAATGTATCACTTACATTATCGAGGAACAATGAGGTATAAAGACTAGATAATCAGGATAAACTTCTACATAAACAATACCCATGTTGTAAAATGGCCATTTCTCCCACTTAAAATAGTTTTTATTATTTCAAGTTATGTCATCATCACTATCCATATGAAATCCATTGTAGAAATAATTTGTTCAAACACATTATAGTAATGACCCAGAATTTAATCAATGAAAATTATACTCCTATAATTATTTGATATAGTGTAAATCACAAAAATAAAATAGAGAACCTAATAAAATCATTATTCTTATAAAGGAATAATGAATTAAATAAGTGGTATTTATAGAAATTAAGAAATATATATTGTTTAAATAGTAACCTAACCGTTGGAATAGTAATGTAACTGTTAGGAATAATAATCTAGCCGTTAGAATAGTAACCTCACTCGTGAAGGTAGAAAAATAATTTAGGCATCTTATAAATGAAAATATGATATATTTAAATCATGGTATAAGTAAATAAATGTTATAAAAAATGATAAATTAAGTGTTTGTATTTTTGTAAAAATTAAATGTTTATTTATAATTTTATAATTAATATGACTATTTAAAATAAAATTTATTTTCATAAAATAGATTTAAAAATAAATATTTTGTTGTATTAAAATTATATGTTAAATTTATGAGACCTTAAGTAATTTTTCAAAGTGTCATAAAATCAGTTGTAATATTAAAATCAATATTTTTTGAATAAATGATGATTTTAATTAAAAATTAAATTTCTAATATTTTCAAAGTTGTTTTTATAATATGGAGTCCATTTTTTAAATCTAAATTTTGAAAAATTGTTAGGGTGAATTTTTGGGTTTTTTAAAAAATAATTGAATTTTTAGTGAACAGTAAAATACAGCAACTTACGGTATTTAAAATTATAAGTAAGTTATTGATTTTTTTAGTCATGGTTGAGTTATGGATGATGAAAGTTCCCATTATCTCAAAATAACATTCTCTATTTACTGTATTAAGTCATGATAATCAACACCATTGATAGTCTTGAGCCAAAAATAATAAATAAATGAATAAAATAATCAAAAACACCCCTCTTCTCCCCTTATAAATAACACCCAAACCACCCCTTATCCTCAAAAATCCTAATATTTGAAGCTTGATAATATTATTCCCAATTACTATCCTAAGAATCTTCCCCATTTCCTTGTCTTGATGGTCTCACCAGAAGTATGCTTGCAACTATCTTAAAGAGGTTCTCAAGGAGACGATATTCAAGAGGTAAAATCCTCCTTCTTTCTCTTTATTTTATTTTATTTTATTACCTTATCCTCACCTACCCTATCCAAAACATCATGATAACTACATTTTAATATATTAACTATAATTTTATTATGTTAATGGAATATACATCATCAAATCTATCCTCTTCTTTTATTTTAAAAATGAAAACATCGTCCTTGATGTCTCAAATCACCGCCTTCATGGATGACAGGTTTTTGTTTTTCATTAATGCCTTCAAGTCTGGTCATAAAACAATTTCTATGGTTAAATAAGATTATAATATGTGTATTATAACTTAATTAATGTTTTTAACCAATATATAAACATATTATTAAATAAAAATATTCTTATTCGTGATCGTTGTAAAAACCTCCAAAATAAACTAATTATTTTTCATTAAAGTTTTATCTAATTAATCATTGTCATATTTAAAAACAAAATTATATATGGTACCATTTAAAATTTATTAAATATATTAATACCATTTCATTCCACCTCATGAGTTTTTCTTCTATTTGACAAGAACTTCCATAATTATACTCAAGCGAACTGACCATGAAAACATGAAACGAATGCTCCCAAAACAACAAAATTAAACAATATTACTCATTAAAATGGACATTAATTTACTTAATTAAATTTTAATAATTTAAATATATTTTTAATAGGCTATTAATTAAATATAAAATAAATCTAATTTGATTATACATGATGTTAAGGGAAAGTGCAGAACACTTTTGTACAAAAGGTAAGGGATCTCTCCAAACCTCCAAATTACCTTTAGGTTGTGATTTTTATCTCTTTTATGAAAATTATTTCATCATTTTTATTATATAATTATTATAAATTATATGTATATATTACAAACTTATGTATCAAGATCAATTCATCCTTTTTGGATGGGTAAATACATGTTTAAAAAGGTTCCCTTTTTCAATTCCTTTTAATAAGCAAGCCTGATTAAAGGGAAATTCCCAATTTCTTACCCATTTTCAATTACATCCCATAATATATTATAATCCACCCTTATTTTTCTAAAATAACTCATTTTATCATGAAAAACTATTTTAGTTAATTTTTTGTTTTATACAAAAACTATTCCTTGGTCACCTTTAAAGTCTCTGTAATATTTACCCTTAAGATACACTAAAGTGGATCATTTATAATGTTTCCTAAACATTGATTTTACATGATTTAACTTTAAATGAACAACAGTTTTCATAATCTATTCGTAATTTCCTTTATTAATGTCCATGTATGATTATAATGTATTATTTCATGGACAACATTATGATATTCCAATTTGTTATGCCTTATGACATGATTATGATACCCATTTCATTCCATGGGTAACCCTTATATATATTATTTATATTTAATTTTTATGTAGAAAACATATTCATGAACATGTTATGATGGGTGCACCATGATATCACTCTAATTTATTGGGCAGTGTTTAGTCTAATGAGATTTCATGTATGGGATTAGGGAGTAAACCAAATCCATTATGGGTCTTTTTACACCATGTGATATAGTCTTGGAAGTTATCCTTGACTCATGTTTATGTCATATTTTATATTTCTTCCACATTCCTATGTTTCCATGGTTACATGATCCTGTGTTCTACATGTTATTCTTTCACATGCTTATTCATTTTCCATGCCTTTTTATGTCATCATGTTATACCTTATAACCCATGTGTTATGCTTCATTCCTATATTAATTCCATTACTAGGTATTTTAGATTATCCCTTTGTTAATTTATTCCCTAGGTTATCCTATATAGATTTAGGAGATTAAAAGAAGTTAATAGCTAATAATGTATGACTAATATAAATATATTTTATTCTAGTTCCACATTTTCAGTTTTATGTACCCAATCTTCCAAAGACACTATACTTAATGATCCTTGGTTTGTATTTAATGGATAATTATGCTTTAAATAATTTAATAATATGTTTAAAATGATAGGGTCCCTATAGTCAGTATTATAGAATAATATAGTTATTTTTTGGGATTAGGACTAGAAAAATTTAGTATGAACCTTAGGGACAATTCTATCACTATGGATAACCTAGATTGAAACTTATGGAATCACAAGTTAGGATATGATTTTAATTTACAAGTTTATCCTTACATGTTCAAAGTTTAATTTTTATATACTTATTAGCTATGTATTAAACCCCCTAATTGTAATTTATTTTTCTTAGTTAATGGATATAAACTAAAGAATATATTCCTATAATCAATGTCATAGGAAATGTGACAATTTCCCTAATAAAATTCCAAATCTAATGGGAACGGGATATCAATACATAATGATAGTACTAGAACAACTATCTCATGTTTTGAATAATAATTTGAATCATTTTAAAGTCCGTCCTTCTCCTAGGAAAGACCATGTTGTGGTTGAATCACTTATATGACAATAAACTCCTATTTTTAGTTGATATTATGAAACCTTTATCACAGAACAATGGATTAACTCCATTGAGAAGATATTATATATCCTTAAATACTTAAAATAAGATAAAGTCATGTTGGTTGTTTATCATTTTGATGAGGAAGCTGATCAGGGGTGTATACTGATAAAAAACACAAAGTATAAAGAGTAAATTGATTCCATTGAGTGAGAATCATTAAATTAAATATTTTTCCATAAAATTTATCCCTAAAATATACACCTTAAGATGGAAAGGGAGTTCTTCAGACTAAATAAAAATAAAGAAGAATTTATTAGGGTGTTTGGGGAAAACTTTACAAGTCTTACACAATATGCCTTTGGATTAATCATGATCATTGAAAGTATGGTGGATTTATTCTTTAGTGTACTAAAGGTGAGTATACAAAAAGAGTTATAGATTTGAGACTTCAAAATCTATAAGGAGATTTTCCATTTTTCCCATAAGGTTGAGATGAAGATTAGAGACTCTCATCGGTCTCATGGTCTCATAGATAAAAATAAAAAATGGAGTTTAATATGGGAGGATTTATAGATAAATCCCATTATGGAATGAAAACCCAAAATACCATGTGTCAAAAAGTGTGGGAAGAAGAATCAAAGGAACTATCTAAAGGGAACGATGAGATGTTTCAAATTTGGAATATAGGGGAATTAGTCAAATGATTATCTAATAGAAATGAATAATCCGATAAATGTGGAATAATAAACGAAGGTTTAGATCGACACTCATCCTATAGTGTTGTGATTCCACAACAAGGAACATGAGAATTATGCTACCAAATTCCCTAATCCAAGTTTTATTATATGCAATCAATAATAAAAACCTCCAAGGTATTAAGGAATGGAATATTATATCACTACTACTGATGTGGAGCCCTATAATGATGTGGTGACAGGTATTCTAGTTATTCATTAAAGAATAGTGAACATATTATTTTATTATAGTTCTATATATTCTTTCATATTTTGAAGGTTTAGCAGAACTATTCAAAAACCACATCAAAATATGGATGTTTTGTTATCAATAAGAATATAAAATTAGAAAATTATTTCATCCAAAGTATGTAATTCTTGCTCGGTCAATGTTTGTGGACTGAACCTCTCATCTAATTTTTTCTTACATCCTTTAGTGGTGATTGATGATATATTGGTAATGGATTGACTACCTTTATATAAAGACAACATTAACTACTAGGAAAGGGAGATCACTCTACACATCTTGAGGAATCTTCCAATTCTGTACAAGTTTAAGGTGGAAGATGAGTCTCCTTCAGAATCAGCATCTCAACTACAAATATTTTTTTATAAGCATTCATATCTTGCTCAAATGATTGAGAAAAAAGAGAGGATCGTGATCAAAGGCATGCCCATTGTGAGGGACTACACTGTTGTGTTACCAAAATAATTTCTTAGTATTTCTCCTAACCAAGAGGTTGAGTTCTAAATAGATCTTATACATGGATGTAAACTTATATTAAATAATCTTTACTGGATAACCAGCATTGATTTTGAGGAACTAAAGAAGTAGTTATAAGAGAATTTGGACAAGGTTTTTATATGACCAAGTGCTTCACCATGGGGTGTTCCAGTAATCCATGTAAATAAGAAGGATGGATTAATGAACCCCTGTATTTATTATCCCGTTCTCAATAAAATAATGATAAAGAACAAGTATCCCCTTCCAAATATAGATGACTTGTTCGATCAACTACACGGGGCCATGTATTTATCTAAGGTGGAACTTTGGTCGGGATATCACCAATTAAAGGTGTGTAAAGAAGTTATTCCAAAGACATCATTTTGAACAAGTTATGGACACTATGATTTCATAGTGAATCCCTTTTGACTCACTAATTCTTCAAAAAAAATTTATGAACTTAATGAATAGAGTCTTTATAGAATACCATGATTTTTTTTGGTATTATTTATAGATGATATTATAATATACTCTAAGAGTTAGGAGGAACATGAGGATCATTTGAATAACGTGATAAAGAATTTTTAGAGGGATAAACCATATGAAAAGTAAAGTAAATTCGAGTTCTGGATAGAGGAAGTATCAATCTTGGGGCATGTTATCACCAGTAAAGGAATATCTATAAACCCATCCAAGACAACGACAATTTAGGAGTGGCCTAGACCAACATCTATAATGGAGACCCATAGTTTCCTTGGTCTAGATGGGTATTACCAATGATTTTTTAGGAAGTTATTGTGATTTTCAAACCCACTAACTAAACTAACATGAAAGGGAGTAATGTTTTTTTTTGTACCAATGAATGCACATACTACTTCAAATAGTTGAAAAAAGAGGCTTATCAATACACCCGTACTTACGCTATCGACAAGTGGGGAACTCTTTATGGTATAAAAAATGTTTTAAATTGGTTATTGGGATGCTAACTATTAATAAATGATAATGTGATAGCCTACACCACAAGTCAGCTGGATGTTAATGAGAAAAAATATCCCATGCATGATCTGAAGATAATGTCTATTATCTTCTCTTTGAAAATCTATCAGCATTATCTCTATGGGGAGAAGTGTGAGATATATAGTGATAAAAATTACCTTAAATATATATTCTCACAAAAGGAGATTAATATACTCCAATTAAGATGGTTATATCTCATCAAAGATTATAAATTCTCAATCCACTACCGTCCTGGTAATGAAAATAAAGTGTAAGATGATATAAGTAGAAAGGATCCTGCAACTTTCTCAATGATGATAAACGAGAAGAATCCAGTCTTCTTAGACTTAAAAATAATGTACATCGGGATAATTAAGGAAGGAACATAATCTATCCTTTCATAAATTATTTCTCAACCATCACATATGAATAAAAATAAGGATTCTCAAAGAAATGATTTGAAAAATCTTATAAAGGAAGAATCTATCCGAAAAGAGAAATCCTCAGAGTTTAAAATTGATGATGAAGGAGTCATAAGATTTGGGTCATGCCTATGTGTACCATAAAATCTAGAGAGATAAAAAAATTATATTCTAAATGACAAGAATATATTGACCTTATCTATTCACTTAGAGAGCACAAATATATATTGAGATCTATGAGAGCATTTTTGGTGGGAAAATATAAAGAAGGAGATTGTTAAATATACATCAAAGTTCCTATTATGTCATCAGGTGAAGGTTAAAAGGAAAACATCTAAGGGGACGATATAACCATTACCCGTACCAACATGAAAATGGGAAAACATCACCATGGAACTTTTCACTGGACTTCCAAAGACATCCATATGAAATAATGATATATGGGTCATTATAGATCATCTTACAAATACAAATCACTTTATTGAAATTTGAGAGGATTTTACATTCGTAAAACTTTCACATATATACTTTAGTAAAATGGTGAGACTTCTTGGAGTACCATTATCAATTATATCCAATCATGATATGATATTTACCTATATGTTTTTAAAAAGTTTTCAACATGCTCTAAACAATGAGCTAAACTTTAGTGAAACTTATCATCCTAAAACTCAGTGCCTACCTGAGAGAACTATTTAGACACTGAAAGATATGTTGAGAAAAAGTTTTATGGACATTAAAGGAGGATGTTATCAACATATTTCACTAGTTTATTTCTATTAGAACAAAGTTTACACTAAATATTCCAAATGGACCCATATGAATCCATTTGTGTGAAAAATTCAGAACACCAGCATGTTGGGATAAAGTTGGTGAACATAAGCTGTTGGGACCTAAAATTGATGAAGAATGGATAGAAAATATGAAAACCATTATTTAACACACCAAGGTAGCCCAAATTTGATAGAAGATATATTAATATAATCATCGATGAGACTTAGAGTCTGAGGTTGGTGACAAATTATTCCTCTATATATCTCCATTGAATAGAGTCATGAGATTTGGGAAGAAATGAAAGCCAAGTCCTTGGTAAATTGACCCCTTTGAGATTCTAGATAACATCATAGCTCTGGAATATAGACTACCACTTCCAGAAACGATGTCTAAAGTATATTATGTATTCCATGTATCCTTCTTGAGAATGTATATACTATATCCCTCAAATGTATTGAACTCAGAGTTAATACCACTGGAAAATTATCTCCCGTATGAGGAGTAGCCAGTAAAGACCTTGGACCATAGAGATAAAGTTATATGCAATAAGAATACTTACCTGTTCAAAGTATTATAGAGTAACCATGAGTATAAAAAGGCATCATGGGAATTGGATGATGTGGTGAAGGAGAAATACCCTCTCCTATTTTCACCTTAGTATATATAATGAAATTTTGAGGGTAAAATTTCATATGGGGGGAAGAATGTAATGATCCAAAATTTTATCAATGGAAATTAAATTCATATAATTATGTCATATAATATAAATTACAAACATCACATAGAGAACCCAATAAAAACACTATTCTCATAAATGAAGAATGAATGAAATATGTGGTATTTTTAGAAGTTAAGTAATCTATACCATTAGAATATTAACCTAACCATTGGAATAGTAATGTTACTATTATGAATATTAATCTAGCCATTAAAATAGTAAACACACCTTGTAAAGTATAAATAAAATTTAAGAATCTTATAAATTAAAAAATAATATATTTATATCATGGTATAATTAAATAATCATTTTAAAAATAATAAATTAAGTGTTGGTATTTTTGTAAATTGTAAATGTTTATTTATAATTTTATAATTAATATAATGATTTATAATAATATTTAGTTTCATATAATAGATTCATAAATTATTATTATTTTCTTATAATTATTAGATAAATTTAGGAGGGCTTAAATGTTTTTTAAAAGTTTCATAAAATCATTTATAGTATTAAAATCACTATTTTTTGAATAAAGGATGATTTCAATTTAAAATTAAATTTAAAATATTTAGATTTTTTTTATAAAATGGATTCAATTTTTAAATATAAATTTCAAAAAATGTTTGGGGTGAATTTTTGGAATGTTTCTAAAATAGTTGAATATTTAGTAAATAGTGAAATACTGTAATTTATAGTATTTTACATAATAATTAAATAAATGAATTCTTGAGTCATGGTTGAGTCATGTATGATATAAGTTACCATTATATCAAACTCAAACTCTCTATTTAATATATTTATTCCCGGTAATCAACACTATTGATAGTCTTGATCCAAAACAATAAACAAATGAAAAAAATAATCAAAAAACACCCCTCTCTTCACCCTATAAATACCACCCCTCACCACCCCTTCTCCTCAGACCACCTAATATTTGGATATTGATAATATTATACCCAATTAATATACCCAAACTATTCCCCAAATATTGGTATTTTTGGTCTCTCCAAAAGACCAATTTCATGTTTCTTAAGGAGGTTCTCAAGGAGACGATATTCATGAGGTAAAATCCTCCTTCTTTCTCTAGTAGTTTCTTTTCTTTTCATACCTTATCATCGTCTACCCTATAAAAAAACATGATAACTCCATTATCATATATATACTGAAATTTTATTATGTTAATGTAATACCCATAATCAAATCTCTCCTCTTATCCTTTTATTCTAAAAATGAAAACACCGTCCGTGATGTGTCAATTCACAGCCTTTGTGGATGAAAAGTTTTTGTTTTTCATTATCACTTTCAAGGATGGCCATAAAACAATTTTTATGGTTAAAAAATATTATAATATGTTTATAATAACTTAATTAATGTTTTGGAACCAATATATAAACATAATATTAAATAAAATGATACTAGTTCATGATGATTGTAAAACCGCCAAAATTAACTAATCAATTTTCATTAATGTTTTATCTAATGAATAATTATAATATCTAAAAAAAATTATAAATAGGAAAATTGAAAATTTTACAAGTATATTAATACCATTTCATTCTACTTCTATATTTTTTCTTCCATTTGGAAAGAACTTCTATAATTATACACAAGAGAACCGACCATGAAACCATGAAACGAACGCTCCCAAAACAAAAAATTTTAAAAATTATAACTCATAAAAATAGATATAAATGAACTTAATAAAATTTTAACAAATAAAAAATATGTTTAATAGGTTCTTAAATAAATTATTAATTAATCTAATTTTATTATCAAAGACATTAAGTGCAAGTGCATAACACTTTCATACATAAGGTAAGAGATCTCTCCAAACCTCCAAATTAACATTGGGTTATTATTTCTCTCTCCTTACACAATTTTTTTTATTACTATTATATAATTATTATAAATTATGTTTATATTTTCAAAATTTATGAATCAATATAAATTAATATTTCTTCTATGGGGAAATACATGTTTAAAAAGGTTCTCTTTTCAATTCTTCAAGATAAGCAAACCCAATTAAAGGGAAGTTCCTAATTTCTTAACCATTTTAAAGTACATCCCATAATATATTTTAATCTAAAATTATTTTTATAAAATAAATAATTTCATCATTTAAAAATATATTATTTCATTTATGATTTTAGACAAAAATTATACCTTTTTACTCTTTAAAGTCTTTTTCATATTTTCCCTTAAACTGCACTAAAGTGGCTCAATTATAAAATTTCTTAAACACTCTTTTTACACGGGTTAAATTTAGTTAGATATAATTTATCATTATATATGACTATATTACCTTATGAATTTCCATTTTTGATTTAAATCCATTCTTTCATGGACACCATTATGATATTCCCTTTGGTTATGCCTTATGATATGATTATGATACCCATTTATTTTCCTGGGAAAGCCTTATATGTATTATTTATGTTTTATTCTTTATGTGGAGCACATATGAATGAAAATTCTATGTTGGGTGCACCCAAATAGTTCTCCAATCCATTGGGTAATTTTTATTCTCACGAGACATCATATAATGGGTTAGGGAGTAAACCTAATCCATTACGGGACATTGTCCACCATGTGATATAGTATTGGAAGTTTTCCTTCAATCATGTTTATGTAATATTTTATGTTTCTTCCACATTCCTATGTTTCCATGATTACATTATCCCTTGTTCTAAATGTTATTTTTTTCTTATTTTTATCACGTTCCATTCTTTTTTATGTCATCATGTTATGCATTATAACCCATGTGATATGCTTTATTTATTTGTATATTCCCTTACTAGGGTTTTTAGATAATCCCTATGTTACTGCATTTCCTAGGTGATCCTATGTGTATTTATGATCTTAAATGAATTTATGATCTCATTATGGATGATTAATATAATTATGTTCTATTCTAGTTCCACATTTTCAGTTTAAGGTACTTAATTTTCCAAAGACACTAGTGTAAGATCCTGGATTTTTTTAAGGTATGTTTTTGTTTTTGTTTTGGTTTAAGTAACTTCTATTTGGATAAATAAATGTTTCCCAAGTTCAGGAGAAGAATTGGGTGTGTCATTGGGGTTTGGGATATGAAAGTTAAGGAAAATGAACCTTTTGGGCATGCTTAACGGTTTGTGCACGGTTAGTAAAAACCGTGTGAGGGGTGGGCCAAACTATGATATTTGAGATAGTGACATATAGAATGGTTGGAGAATAATATTTAAACCGTGTGAAGATTACCAATTAATCTAGAAACACCATTTTAAATATTTTGTAACTTGCACATGGTTTGGAAAAAGATGCGGCTAAACTCTGCACATCTAAACAAGTTTAAAAATTACAAAATTTCTATTATGAGATTTAAAAACTACCCCCAATTTTCCCCCCATTTATCCTCCTATAAGACCTACTGATGAACCCTAGCAACCCATGATTACAAGGGGTGATTCTCATTCGATCCTAATCCATTTGGAGTACTGTTGGTTGCCTATCGATGCTTCGGGTGAGTCTAATACCTCTCTTACTTCTCTTTTCAGTTTAGCATTTTCATATCTCTCTTATCTTCATACGAAGCTCTAAAACCCAATTTTTACATTGATATCTAGGTTTAGGCTTCATTTTTTGTTGAATTGGGATCAATGTATACGATTATGAGTGAGTTCTCTAACGAATTCGAGGTAGGTGTTCTACAATTTATATCTCATAGTTTCATTATAGATTTGTGCAAGTTTGGTCTTGTTATTAATAATATCTTATTGTGATCTATATTCATTTGGTGTGGTTTGGTGAAATGGGTATCTAAATAATTAATAGAAATCCTCATGGTCCCCATGAGATTCATTGTGGATGATTTGACTAATTTAGGGCCACCGATGGGGTGCGCCAATATTCCCAGGCCTAGAAATTGGTTAAGTAAGTGAAAGGTAATTGTGTGATAATGTAGATCCCTTGTTGAGTATGTTGATATGTTAAATGTAAGTGAAAATTTAATATCTGTAGTGTGTCTAGATATGGAAATGGATTAAGGGGTTTTTTGACATGGTACATAAATATGAAATGGTGAATATGTTAAATTAGTGATGGTAAGTGAAATGAACATAATGTTAAATGGGATTTAATAAGGGAATTGATGGATACATGAAATGGGTTGATATAAGGGAATTATTGAATACTTTAGTGATCTTGGCATGAGAATGATAATTGGACTAAATGGGATAAGTAATTTAATTGAAAAATTTATTAATGGGTTATGGAATAATATTAATTCCCATGTTGACTATTATGGATATGATTGTTAAATGTATTGGTTGTGGGTGGTTGTCATATGGTTTGTGTGTGGTGAATGGATGAATAATAATGTTCACATGTCTTGAGGTGTGGGATAATGGATCGAGGATCCTCCTATGGGCTGAGTTGGACTGATGCTCTAACTCCACCCACAATTCATGGGTTAGGGAAGGGGATGGAGCTCAATTACTGAAATGGTTGAATTCCACCTAGAACGAGGCTTCGAGGTGAGGAAATTGTGATGTTTTGATGTATTATCCCTAATGATATGTGGACTTTATTTATTACCTTATGAAAGATGATAAATTCCTTGAATCATTGTGTGAATGATGAAAATTCTTAACCCATGGATTACACATTGATGATGAAATAAATAATAAATAATATGAAAATGACGAATTATTATAAAGATAATAATAGTTAATGTAAATGTTGTAGATAATGGAACCGAAACTATTTTATTTAGACTGGATATTTTTTAGATATCGTTGGTGGTGGCATACTAAGTTTCACTCACTCCCTTCTTAGGGATCCATTGGGAACCCGAGTAGATTTAATGCTTGCAGACTAGGAAAGGGGAAAGGGCCCTATTCTTGGGAGTTGAGTCATGCTTTAGTGGTACATGGTTGGGGTTTTGGACTTAGAGTTAGGACCATTATGTAGATTCCATAGTTTGTATTTATTTTGGGTTTTCTTTCACTTGGAACTGTAGTTTGATATGCCATATTTATTGTTAGTTATGGTTGTGCCTAGTTTTTGGGAGATGGTTTTTATATATGTTCACTAGTTATTATATATTGTTTTTGTTATTCTATTTACTCTCTATTGTGTCTTAATTTTTTAAATAGGGTATATTCTTCCCATGTTACTCTTAGAACCTTGCTATTAGTTGGAAACCTCTAGAATACAGGGTGGCACCCTTGAGGTCATGTGACGACCTAGCTCGCGGAATCAATTTATGGGATCTTGGGTCAGGGACATTACAAAGTGGTATTAGAGGTGCTCTTTTCTATGAATTGTTATTTGGGGTGGTATATAGGAGGTTTAGAAGGTGTTAGGCCTTATTAATTATCTCATTCTTAGGAATATCTAACCCATGTATAAAGGAAAACCCACGTCACCGAGGGTATGAAATGTTTTTCTTGTTTTGTATTGTTACATTTGATGATATCTCACCATTAGGTGATGTAATTATTGTATGATGTGATAGTTTTATGATATTTTTCTTGTTACTAGAATGAAATGAGGTTTTTTCATTTATACATCACTCTAGGAACCTACGTATATAAGTGGCATGCATCATGGTAGGCACACACATGATATGTGTGTGTGGGACATAAAGGGTATGATGAATTTTATTTTCATGAAATTTATTAAAATGGTGTCTAATGAAATGATGAAAATGGGTAAAAAGTGAAGCAAAATGTTAAATAATATTTAAATAATTGTTCTTAAATATGGGTTCAAGTGAATTAAAATGTCGTTGAAGTATTTTTTGATATAGAAATACTTTTCAAATGGTGTAGAAGGTAAGGCTTGTAACCATGTGACTCAGTTACCCTGTGTAACCATGGAACTCAATGGGGATGATCAAGGGTAGTATTCTTGGTATGATAGGGACATTTGGAAGAGTGTATATAAAATGGGTTTTTTATGTCTAGTGGTGATCCTTCCATTATATTTTTTGTATTCTTTATGGTTTGTGTTCTAAAGCTATTGTTTGGAATTATAGAGAAATGCCACCATGAAGATGTGTGTTGGTTGGGAGACAAGAGGATGTTGCTGATAATTCTCTCCCAATAGTGGAGTATGAATATCTAGTGGTATAAGATAATTGGTAATATTAGTTCCATGAGAACTTATCTTATTTTATACAGATGGTAGAATGGGACCCAAGGTGGGTTGCACCGAGTATGTTTGAGCTGACCTGGGAGTTTCAGCTATAGCACCATCCGACCTTTACCAAAGTGGGTGGGCTAGAGGTAGAAGAGTTCTAGAATGAGTCTATACAAAAAATTCTTGATCATCTGGATAATCCTTCAAAGAGGTGAGTCAAGACAGTATCCTCTATGGTATGGGGCCAGGAAAAGCATTGGTGGGACATTATGATTCAGACAGAGCCGGATGAAAGAATGTTGTGGAAGGATTTTTTGGAAAAGTTTCTAGAACAATAATTCCCAAAGACCGTGAGGCAGGATATGACTATGATGTTTATTAGTTTGACCTAGGGGGTTGCATTAGTGGTGGATTATGCTAGTCGTTTCACTGACTTGTGCCACATCATTACGACATTGGAAGAGGATGAGGTGAATATGGAGAAATGATTCTAGGATGGGATTAGGCATGAGGTTAGGTACTAAGTGAATATCTTCCATCTGAAGAGGATTAAATAGGTAGTGGACCAGACCTTTATCTCAAAAGGTAACCTAAAGAGAAATTCATGTGATGGACTTGTGGTGCCAGTCGGGTGGACATGTGGTGCAACTTTCGACGGAAAGAAGCATTGTTTTCTGAATTTCCAGTATGATGAAAGTTCGCAGAGTAGTTATAAGAGAGGGCTAGTATATTAGGGTGGTGATGAGGTGTTAGGATACTAGTGAGGAAGGATGAGGAACATGCATGGTTAGAGTCCCTGACCACCAGTCAAGTAATGGTTGTCTGGCAGGTTGGGTTATATACAGAAGTTCTATAAGAACCCTCAATAGTCAGTTATAGATGGAGGTTAGAGGTAGATTTTGAGTGTCAGAAGGTGGTCAGTCACCCCGTATCAGGCTCGTAGTTGGAGCTTTATGGGTTGTACCAGTAGGGTTGGTGGATGTAGAAATATAGGGTGAGATCGTACATTCCAGTAGGGAAGTGAAGTGCATGGTACTTAGTCTAGAACCTAGGGTAGAGGGTTAGGTCATCTCAATGTAGTTTAGTCTACACTAGGAGGTGGCAAGGCTGGACTGTCTACCGTTCGAGGTACAATTCTTGTAGCTTCCACACTTTTTAGTTCATTATTTCACACAAGTGATACACATTATTTTATTTATAGATAGTTTGTAGTTTTTTGGGCCTTACCATGGAAAGTTCATGTGGGGTTATGTCAATTGATAATCCATTGGGGGTGTGAGTTTAGAATATCAAACAATGTAAGGGTTTTTTATTTATAGGTTGGTGGATGTTATTTTATATGTAACCTATTTGTCCTTGATATGTTAGGTCTTGAACTCATTTTGGTTATGTACTGGATGGTGTTGTAAAAATTCTATATCAATTTTTACCAACATCGGCTAACCTTCATGTCTCTAAATGGAGAGACTTATTCCCTTTGTGGTGAGTGGAATGTTAAAGAAATCCATGTAGGGCTAGTTTTCTAGTAGTTGGTAGAAATAAAAAACCAAGTGGCTTGTCTTGTACTAAATGAATGAGGAAGGGTGAAAAAAATATTCTCTACCATTGTGTATCAATTTGAGGACTTGTTTCCTAATGACTTCTCAGGGCTACCACCTGAGATAGATGTTCAGTTTACGATCTAGTTGCTTCTAGGGGAACAACCAATTTTAATTCCTCTATATCGAATGGTTATAAAATAATTATAGGAACATAAGGTTTAGAAGAGTTGGATTGAGAGGGGTTCATCCATTCTAGTAAGTCACCGTGGGGTTCTTCCGTGCTGTTTTCCACGAAGGAAGATGAATTGTTGAGATTATGTGTTGACTATAGAAATTTGAATAAGATGACAATTAAGAACCGATACGCAATTCCCAGAATTGATGACCTATTTTACCAGCTTAGGGGTGTCTCAATGTTCTCCAAGACCGATATGACATCAGGATACCATCAGTTGAGTGTGAATCCTTTTGACTTACCATTGGCATCTTTTCAGTGTAGGTATGAGTTGTACGAGTTTGTGGTGATGTTGTTAGGATTGACCAAAGCACCAGCTATGTTCATGAATTTAATGAACCAAATATTTCACCCATACCTAGATCAGTTTTCAGTTGTCCTTTTTGATGAAATCTTAGTGTACTCAAAAAATATTGATAATCAATCTAAACATCTTGACATCATCTTGAGTACACTAAGAGAGCATAATCTTTACGCCAATATATAAAAATGTCAGTTATGGATCAATAAAGTATAATTCTTGGGTCACATCATTTCCATGTTAGGTGATCTGGTAGATCCAGAGAAAGTGCTAGAAATGATGTCTTGGGAGCAGCCCAAGAATTATTTTGATATTTAGAGTTTTCTAGGATTTATTGGGTATTACCAAAGGTTCATTAGGTATTTCTCCAATTTGGAAGTTCCACTCTTAGGCTTAACCAAAAATGGGAGTAATGTTTGAGTGTTTGTAGGCATTCTAGAATGCTTTTCAAGAGTTGAAGAAGTGGTTGACTACAATAGCGATTCTGATCTTACTCTAATTGGGTAAAAGGTACACCTTTTTTGGTGATGTGGTCAGTGTTGGAATTGGGATAGTGTTTATGAAAGATTATTAGGGTGTAGCATATGGGTCAAGATAATTGGAGCTTCATGAAATAAATTACCTTACTCATGATCATGATCTAGCTTACATGGTATATGCTTTAAAGTGTTTGATGCATTACTTGTTGGGTGAGAAGTTCAAGGTGTTTACTAATCATAAAAGTATTAATTACAGATTATCTCATCAGGATTTGAATCTTCGATTATGATGGTGGGTCAAGTACAAGAAATCCTTTGATTTTGAGTTGTTTTACACACCAGTAAAAGAGAATCATGTGGTAGTTTCTCTGAGTCGGAAGACTCTGAATTAGGTGGTTCTGGAATCCGAATCTGAGTGGAGAATGATGTCCATGTTTGCTAAGATTCACCTGGAAGTGTAAGATGGGAATGTGAAGGTGACCCTTTCATTTATATTAGTTGATTACATGCTATTGATCCATGTTAAGGAGAGTCTTCTAGAGGATCTAGATTGTTTGGGTATGAAAGAAAGTCTTAATGGTGGGGAGACACCTTCTAGTTGGGCTATTGGTGATGATGGTATTTTTAGTGTTTGTGGCCATGTGGTTGTGGTAGTGTGTATTCATGAAGAGTTTATATGTTATTTTTATGCATTGAAGTGGGAAGTGCATCCTGGTTTGACTAAGATGTATCATGATCTTCGTAGGAAGTATTGGTGGCCAGGAATGAAGGAAGAGGTTGTGGGTTTTGTGGAACAATTCCTTACCTATCAACAAGTAAATGTCGAGAATCAGCACCCATGTGGTTTATTACAATCATTTCCTATTCTAGAGTGGAAGTGGAATGATGTAAAGATTGATTTAATAGTGGGTATTCATAGGAAACCTCAAAATAATTATATAGTTTGGGTGGTTTGGGATTGGTTGACTAAGGTGGCCCATTTCTTGCTGATCTAGGAGATTTGCCCAGTTGATCAGTTGGGTGAGTTATATGTTTGAGAGATAGTGTGGTTTCATGTTGTTCCTAAAAAAATACTTTTGGATCAGACCTATGTTTCATATCAAGCTTATTGTAGTGATTATAGAAGGCACTTGGTTCGCACGTGCTTTTTAGTATAACTTATCACTCACTTACGGACGGGTGGCCAGAGCATACAATTAAAGTGTAGTAGGATATGTTGAGATCTTGTGTCATAGATTTTGATGGTTTATGGGAAAACCATTTATCACTTGTTGAGCTTTCCAACAACAACATTTTCCATGATACAATTCAGATTACACATTTTGAGGTACTCTATGGGAGATCATGTAGATCTCCATTTTGTTGGTTAAAATATAGGGAGTCTGAGATTTTGGGATTAAGTCTCATGCATGAGATGTTGAAAAAGTTTCAATTGATTCAGAAGCACATGATAACGGATCAGAGTAGGAAGAATTCATATGCATATTGGAGTTGTAGACCTCTTAAGTTTATGGTGGGTGATAGTGTGTTTCTTCATGTGTCAATAAGGTTGGGTTACAATCAAATTCATAAATAGGGAAAGTTTGCACCCAAGTATGTGGGTCTATTTGATATTGTAGAGAGAATAAGAATGGTGGATTACTGATTTTTTCTTCCAAAATATTGTAATGGAATTAATGATGATTTTCATGCCTCATAACTAAGAAAGTATCACCCTGATCTATCTTATCTGAGAAATGATGAGGATGTAGAACATGAGGCTACTACGTCCTTTGAGGAGTGTCCAGTTTGCATTATGTATTATAGTGAGAAGGTATTGTGGGGAAATATTGTGCCGTTAGTTCAAGTTTTATAGTAACATGGAAAAGTTCCTGAGCAAACCTAGGAGATAGAGTTAGATGTTCAAGCCCAGTGGCCTATTCTCTTTTCTTTGAAAACTCAATAAATTTGGGATGCAGAACTTTAGGATGAGCCGTTATAAGTTGGGAAGGTTATAAGATATCTGATTTTATTAAGGTATGTTTTTGTTTAAGTTTCAATTTAAGTCTCTTATATTTGGCTAAATAAATTTTTCCCAAGTTCATGAGAAGGCATAGGGGTTTCCTGGGGGTTCAAGATATGAAATAGAAGGATAAAAGGTGATTTTTGGGCATACTACACAGTTTGCACATAGTTATTGAAAACTGTGTGAAGAGAGGGAAAAACCATGCGATTTGAGACAATGGCATATTTATTGGTTGGAGAACAGTTTGTAAACCATGTGGAGCTTCCCAGGTAACCGTGTAGCCCCATTTTCCCCTAGGTAGTGGCTTTCTATGGTTTTTTTATGGTTTGGGAAACCGTACAGGTAAATCGTGCACCCCTATAAATGTTTTAAAATTAAAAAATTACCATTATAGGATTTAAGAACCTCACATTATTTTCCTCCCATTTCTCCTCCTCTAATCCCTAGTGGCGAACCCTATCAACCGAAGATCTAAAAGGTGATTCTCCTTAGATTCAAATCCATTTGGAGAACCGTTGGTTGCAGATCAAAGCTCCAGGTGAGTTTAATCCCTCTCCTGCTTCTCATTTTAGTTTAGGGTTGGTATCTCCCTTTTATCTTCATCATAATCTCCAAAACCCTATTTTTTTATGAGATCTAGGTTGAGGCTTCAAATGGTGGTTGAATCCAGATCTAAGGCTACAATTAAGAGTGTGTTCGTCAACAGATTCGAGGTAGGTGGTATATAAGTTATATCCCATAGTTTCATTATATATTTGTGCATTTTCGGTCTTATTATTTTTTATATCTTATTGTGATATTGATTAATTTGGTGAGGTTTGGTGAAATAGGTGTCTAAATGATTAATATAAATCCTCATGGTGATGATTTGACCAATTTCGGGCCACCCATGGGGTGTGCCGATATTTCCAGGCCTTGAAATTGGTTAAGTAAGTTCACGGTCATTATGTGATAATGTAGAGCCCTTAATGAGTATATTAATATTCTAAAAGGAAGTTCAAATAGAATATTGGTAGTATGTAATTATTTCATAATATATTTAGGGGTTGTTTGTAATGGCATGAAAATGAGGTAATTTGGTTAATCAAGATTTTGAATTCTGGCTAATGAATTATATTAGAAATTCTTAATAGAGTTGGTGTATAAGAAAAGGTGAATATGTTAAATTAGTGTGTTAAGTGAAGTGAAAATCATTTTAAATGGGATTTCATAAGGGAATTGATGGGTATATGAAATGGGTTGATATAAGGGAATTATTGAATATGCTTAGTGAGTTAGGCTTGAGAATGGTAATTTGCCTAAATGGGATGATTAATGTAAATGAAAAACATGTTAATGGGTTATGGAATTATATTAATTCCCATGTTGACTGTTTTGTATATGATTGCCATACATATTGGTTGTGGTTGGTTGTGATATGGTTTGTGTGTGGTTAATGAATGGATAAGCATGTGCACATAACATTAGGTGAGGGATAAAGGACTAAGGCTCCTCCCACGGGTTGAGTTGGACTGATGCTCTATCTCCACAAACAATGCATGGGTTAGGAGAGGGGATATACCTCTATTCCTCTAATGGTTTAATTCAACATGGACTGAGGCTTTGAGGTAATAAAATTGTGATGTTGTAATGTATTATCCCTAGTGAGATAGGTATTTGACTTGTTCCCTTATGAAAAATTATAAATTCCTTGAATAATTGTGTGAATGATGTAAATTCCAATCTGATGGATTACAAGATAATGATGAACAAAGTAATGAAGAAGATGAAAATGATGAATTATTATAAAGGTAATAATAATTAAAGTAAAGGTTGTAGCTAATGGAACCTGAACTGTATTTTATTCACATTTCATTTATTTAATACTTGAATGCATAATCTATTTAGACTGTATATTTTATAGACACTATTGGTGGTGGCCTACTGATTTGTACTCACACCTACTTGGGATACCATTGGGTACCCGAGAAAATTTCGTTCTTGTAGGTCATGAAAGGAGAAAGGGCCCTATGCTTGAGAGTTGAGTCATGCATAAGAGGTACATGGATGAGGTTCCAAACGTGGAGTCAGGAGAATTTTGTAGATTCTTAAGTTTTTTTTATTTTAGGTTTGGTTTCACTTGGAAATGTAGTATGACATGACATATTTATTGTTGGTTGTGGTAATGCCCAATTTTGGGAGATGGAAATTTATGTCTGTTCATTGGTTATTCTATATTTTTTATGCTATTTTATATATTATCTACCATGGGTTACTCTAGCAAAGATCGTATAGTATGCCCACATGACTCTTAGACCCTCACTGCTAGTCAGAAACCTCTGGTATACGGGGAGGTGATCTTGAGGTCATGTGACGACCCGACTTGGGGCACCAGTTTAGTGGATCTCGGGTTTATGACGTTACAACTAGACTTTACAAACCTTAGATTGTATTTGGGGGATAAATATGATTTAAATCATGTAGAAATTTGTGTAAACTTCTAGGGTTTCTGTATTTATAACATGGGGAAAAGGGAACATAATATGGGTGATATAAAATTATTAGTAAAGGTAAACATAAGAATTAACAATTGAATGTCATAAATGAGTATAAAAACTACATAAGGGTATAATAACCTAATCAATGTGAATGAGTAAATCATAAGAGAAATAATAACCATAAATACCTAGATCATCAAATACCGAAACAGAACTGAGGAAAGATTCATCATAATCAATAATCAGGATCCATGTAATATCAATATTGATCATAAGAATCATTATAAACCCTCTTATAGCATAATTGTTTTTCAGTATATTTGTACATTTTTCATCATTAATCTTGTTAAACTCATGTCAGATATAATAGGAGACCATTTAAATCCATAGGAGAAACTCCCATGTAACCTTATCCTTCATTCCTCCAAAGACAAGGCACATTACTTAATGCATTGGAGTATTGTGTGGGAACACCAATCATTTATGCTACAATAGGCCCACCCAACATGGTCTAGGACATCCAATCATATAAGATATAATGGTATCTCTAGTTTCTTTCTAGTTCACCCCATCTTATAATATATAATAGTCTTAACGAGTGTTATCTGGACCACCCCATCATATAAGTAATGTCCTAGAACCACAACATAAATAAATTATATATATTTTTATCATAAAACTCATAGAAATAATAATAATTATTTTATAACCTGATTAACTAATGGAAAATAAATGGGTTTCAATTAAATCTTTTTGAAACATGATTAACCCATTGAAAAAAATGGGTTCTGTAACCATCTCTTTGAAACATGATTAACCTATGGAAAAAATAGGTTTGATAACAATCTATTTGAAACAATATTAATTAATCTAAAGAAATAATGAGGATGGTATCATTACAAAATATCCATAATGGATCGTAATCAATAATAAGGGTTTTGAAAATTGATTAATGGAAATACCATTAGATGTTCATTAAATACATTTTAAGTAAAATAACCTATATTTTTATTTTCTAAAACACTTTTTTAAAACTAAAGATTCATAAGGAAATCTGAAAATAATTTTTTTAAAACAACCTTAGAACCATATAATGGAATATTTTAAAAAATTTAAAACATTTATTGATGATAAAATCATTCCAATTTTGAAAAAAAAAATTAATTTCTTTTTTGAAAACATGGTTTTTGAAGAAAACTGATTTTTGATCAAAGAGACAAAAAATGTTATATTTTATTAAAAATATTTTCTCCGTTATTTTAATTACCAAGGAGTTGAAAAATTGTAAAAAAAAATTAAGATATCATGATTTAACATAGAATAAGAAAATTTATAAGAAATATTGATATGTAGATCAAGATATATCAGCATTGTAGACTTATTCATAATCAATCTCGATAAATGAAGAGATTGTAACATAAAACTCTTAACACTTTAGTAACCTTGAATCATAATTCCTATGAAAGGATAAAATAAAAAAAACATTAAAATATAATGAGGAAAACTAAATTTAATATATTACATGTAAAATAGGATGTATACAAATCTTGTAAAATGATATTGGTGTATATCATAACTTATGTCTCAAAGAATGAAAATTGAGACAAAAAATCACTATAGATTTGGTAACATTTGAACCGTAAAACCAGATCAAAGAAAGATCCTAAAATAGATATTTAAATACCCTTAAATTTAAGTGTAATTATCATAAAATTCTTATAAAAAATTGTATAAACACCAAATAAATGAAATTGGTGGTGAATTTGGCTTGTGCCTCATAAAAGTGAAAGGTGCGATGGAAATACCTTACCTTGAGTCCAACATATAATATGGATATTTATCATTATAAACAATAAATTTATGTTAATCATTTAATTTTTTGATAACCATTTCATTTTTATTTTTAATTTAATTTCATTTATTAACATTTTATATATAATTACTCAATCAATTAAATTTACGATAGATGTTTTGACCATATTCAGCTTGTGTGTCAAAAACAACTTAGGTTGGTTGACTGTGGTAAAAGAGGTAATTATTTAAGAATATATAGAATAATAATCACAAAATAATTATCATATTTATACAATAATTACACTTTTTAAACCCATCAAGAAATATGGTTATGAAAAATGAACTAACTTTACTATCATGAAGATGGTAGGTCATACGTACGCATGAGTAATGTTTCCATTTTTTAATGATCATTATAGAAAGAAGGAAAGTAATATTTTATCTATAAATAATGATAATAAAATAATATCTAAAATATTATTTAATTATATATAATTATATATAAAATTCTTGTGATGTGATGGTGAAAAAATAAATCACATCACTTCGAGGAGGCGGTAGTCCACATGTCCACGAATGACGTTATAATTTTTTTTCAATGAGTGAAAAGGTAAAAATAAAATGATATATCATATTTAAATAATGTTAAATATTACATTAATATAATATATATTTATTATATTTACACTTATTACCTTCCTTGTAATGTGTTAGTGAAAAAAATCACATCGCTTCGCGAGGCGGTAGTCCACCGTACACATGAGAGACATTATCATATCCTTTACAGAATGGAATGTAAAATGGTATATATGATATAATGACTGAATAGTTATAATTATGTTATAAATATCATATATAAACATTATATCCATCATCATACCCAATCATGAGAGTTGGTAATGAAAAAATGAATGACACTGTTTCGTGAGGTGGTAGTCTATTGTATGAACAGATACTGATTTTGTAACCAATTTGATTGAAGTGTGTGCGGTTTTAAGTCATACCATTATCAAAACAACATATCAGTATTGTAGTTATACCTAGGTTATTCTATCATTAGGTTAAAATAAAAATTTAAGGGGTTGGAGAAAGGAATATAACATAAAGGCTCAATGATGAACGTTACCTCTTCTTTATGTAAATCCTTTTGGTTTTCACTAAATTCCTTCCTTGGTTGTATTTATACACAAATTAAGGAATATAGGATGAGATTATGGAATTTTAAAATTTATTTGGTTTGGTATTTTCAGAACCAAAGAGGTTTGAAAGTGTGAATAGCGGAGGACAGGTGGTGGCCTTTTATAAGTGAGATGAGTGGCAAACTTGTAATGTTTTTGAAAGAGTGAATTCCACCCACATTTGTTTTCATGTCACTAGGACCCAATAATGGAAACTTATCTATAATATAATCTATAAGGTCTTAATGGGTCAATAAAATGTGTTTTTTATATGTTACTAGGACAATTATCCCCTTAAATTCAATGTTTAATCCCTCGATAAACTAATTTTTACATTAATCGCTAAGGTTACCTTTAACTTTTTGCCTAAGATTTATGGTAAACAATTAAGTTTTCCTTATTATATATTATAAATTAGTATGATTAAAAATAAATAATCCATTTTTCTAAATTTAATTGCTATAACTAGAAAATTTTAATTTAATATTAATCCCACAAACACGACAATACATCGAGTTTTTAAGAAGAGTATTTTATTTTAAAAAAGATGATTCTATATTAACTATATATATAATAATAATCATTGAATGAAAATAAATTAACATTTACTGATATATATTATATCAATTTTATATAAAAAATACCACATTATGGATTATTTTAATTAATTAAAATGGATAAACATTATGAATTTTAAAATAGTTTTTAGAAAACCATATTTTTAAACAAAAAAACATATAATAATAACCAATATAAAGTTGATTAAAAGTAATTAAGTGGATTAATTATAATTAAATAATACAATCGTTAATTGAAAAAAATATTCAAAGCATATTGGTACTTAATTTTTTCAAAACAATCCTTTTTTACAAAAATATTTATTTTTCATTATTCACTGAAAAATAAAAAATTCCCAAAAATTCCCAAAGTTTTCCCAAAAGTAAATTTTGATTCTCCAATTAAAAAATGAGTTTAATTTTATAAAATAAGTTTAATAAATTTTCAAAAAAATAAATATAATATTTTTTTTCATTAAAAACAACAAAAATAATTTTTGAAGAAAACATATTTTTGAACAATAAAATCACTTTACTAAAAGTTTATTGATTATTTAATAAATATTTATAAATAATTTATTTTGAGTAACAAATTTATATATATGTATATATTTTTATACATAATAAATTAATTGATACTATTTATACATATAAATTTAATGGATAGGTTAAAATAACAATATATATCCTGGGTTGTTTAAGTTCAGTGTTGTGTGCTGAATATGCTATCAAACACAAAAATATAAGGGTTAAATGTTATTCAAGATAAAATGAGTGTTTCGTGCAATGAATGATTAATATAGTGTTGCATGTAACATAAGATAAAACTAGTGTTGTGTTTCCATTACTCTATCGAATATAATTTTCTTCTTTTAATATCATAGAGTGTTATAAGTTTATTCATTAAAATGGTATATAATACATAGATCACAATAAAAATGATCAAATAGTTTATTAGTATTAGGAAGCTAGATATATAAATGATTACTACATCATTGTGAAACATAAAATAAATTCTCTAAATACAATAAAAAATTATTATTTCTCCTTGAATGTCTTTATGTCACACAAAGTAATCTTCTTAGTTTCTTGGGGAAATAAAAAAACTATATTAATTGGTGATCTTGGGATCTCAGTTAGGGGTTTCTTATAGAGGATTCTATTATAATATATTCATGAAATAAATAATATGTTAAAAATAAATGAATATAATAATTCCATAAAAATGAAACAATGAGCATAATATATCCATGAATAACATAATAATAAATGAACACACAAATAACAATAAGTGATCTTATAGTGATGGGATGCATAACTTCAAAAATAATAATCATACCATTAATTCCTTATGCCAAGACATCATATTTTCATAGGTAATAATTACACTAAGTCCCTAACTATTATATCTCACGAGTCCTACTAATGAATTATGGGGTTATATCCAGACCCACCTATCAAATAATAAGTCCAATTAATCCATCATATGAAGATAATGGATAAATAATACATATCATATATATATATAATATCAATATTTATTTATTAAGTAGAATAATATGGTTATCTAGTTGAATATCCCACAATCAACTTAGAAACAATAGGACAT
This sequence comes from Viscum album, assembly GCA_963277665.1. Taxonomy (NCBI): domain Eukaryota; kingdom Viridiplantae; phylum Streptophyta; class Magnoliopsida; order Santalales; family Viscaceae; genus Viscum; species Viscum album. The sequence goes on from OY728151.1 coordinate 1,906,087,719, forward strand.
ACATAATGTAATAGTAATAACCCTTATCAAACGAATGATAATAAGTTGTAGTAAATCTTACAATCTTTATGTAGGGATATAGATAGTAAATAATACTTCATTAACATTCATAAATATATCATAAATTATCCAAATTGTTTCCTTTAAGAGTGTCGAACTAGGTGTGTAGTTAGCCATTTTAATTGTACACTAGGTAAATATTTTTTCAATACCAAATTAACCTTTTATAGGGTTATTACCACTATTAAAATCTAATACTAATCCTATATCCACATGTTTTTATCTAGATAGGAATGTAATACACACTCTTTATTTTACTAAAATGTTAGGATGCTTCATAGATATGAGTGTTTTGGAGCATTATAGTAGCTTATCAGGGTATTATAATTAGAGGGAATGAGGTTATATAATTGATAATATAATAGTGAATTTATATAAATGAATCATAATAACATTTCTCATTGAAAATAAAATGAAATGGAAGGATTGTAAGAATAAAAGTAGAGAATATGTTATGAAACTTTTCCTTGAATGATTGGATTCTTAAAGCTATAGAGGAACACCATATAAAGTTTCAAACTCCTTAAAGATACTCCCTAGAGAATAAATAAAAGGAAATTCATGATCAATGGATTTAGAGTAGAATGGAATGGGTGAATGGGTGGGTATTTATAGAAAATGATGGAGAATTGTTTAATAATTTTGAAACTCGGGCTTTAAAAATATATATTGGGTAAAATAAAAAACTTTTATCTTACCCATTGTTTTAATTCATTTTTTGGACATTTGAGACTTGGTTTGTGATATTTTAATGTTTTAGGATGGAACTCCATTATTTTATATTGATTTTTACATGGGGATATAATTTTTCCACAAAATATTATTTTTCAAACCTTAATTTTCATTTTAGACATTAGAAAGTTATTTATAGGTTTAATAAATAATTTAAATACATAATAAAATATTATATTAAATAGTCTACTTATTTTCTTTATGGATCTAATTATATTAATTATTACATCACATTTATTTCATAATCATGTCATAAAAATTAATATATATGTTCACCATATTTTTCTATTTAATGATAAATTTAATTATCTTAAAATATTATTAAATTTTATAATTGTTTAATTTCAATGCGCTATTGAAAACTATGATAAATTTTATGAAAAAATTTATTTATATGGGAATTTTAATTTTTAAATAAAAATATTGTTGTATTTAAAAGTCTTATGTTTGCTGCAAAAATTTTAAAACTATTTCTTCTAGTAAATCTTAATTTTTTCTAAGTCATATGTAAGTAATTATATTACTATAAATTTATTAACATAATTTTTTATATTTATTTGATTATATTAATATAAAATGATTTTGTTAATTTTATTAAATACTTTCATGAATAAATATTTCACTACTAATAAAATGGTCAAATTTCCAATGGTTAGATTCCAATAGACAGATTCCCATTGATAGGTTCTAGTAGTAATATTTTCCCTTATATATACTCTAAATTAAAACAACCCAAGATCATTTATTTCCTTCTATTAGTTGTTATAAAATTACTATTCCATTTATTATTTTTATCTTCATGATATAAATGATTTTCATATACTTATTATTCTTTTTAGAGTATGATCCCATGGAGTACAACATTATGGTGTTGCCATATACTTTTCAATATTTTATTATAAAAGTTTTATTTGTTATTATAAATTTAATTTACAAGTTTACTATTGTGTTATAATGTGTTGAACAATAATGATGAAATAATAGAATGTAAATTTTTGAAAAAATATTTTGATAATGTTTTAATTTACTATTGTATAATCTTAGGTATTTCATTCCCCCCTGAAAATAATAAAATATTTAAAAAAAACTCACTTTAATAAGTGAATAAGAAATGGTAATTATTCCATATTACTTCTTTAGGATCCCTTATCACTTCTTCCAACTTTGTATTCCTCTAAAGAATGTTTAACAGTTAAGTTTTCCAATTCTATAATAACTATTCTCTAGTGTGAAGAATCTGGGCAAGATCTTTTTCATATTACATTTGATCTTCTAGTTATATTTAACTAGTGGTGAGTACATGTGTTGGGTTTGGCATATACTTTCTCAGAATCCAAACATATAATAAAACATGGACTTTAGATAGGTTGGGTTGAAAATGAAAATGATATTCCATAACTCCAATTCTCTACAAAATTTTAAATGCATATTGTACCTCATAATTTGATTTTGATTTTTGTCGTACCTTATGACTCCCTTCCATGATTATCCTTTCAATATTACATGATCTCTTACATGGAATTGTAATTCCTCCCCCCAATTCTCAATATAGGATTTATCACATCTCTAATTTATATTTATATGATTATATATGCACCACACATTCTTAGTTTTCTCCTTAATGAGTTATGGACCAACTGACCTCATTTACCCAACTTTATCCTAATAGGTTGGAGTATGAAATATTTTACATTAAAGGCCTAATACAGTTCCATTAATATGCTCAATGGATGCTATTTTTGTATTAACATTACACTAGATGTTTGTATTAGTATCATATTACTTGTAAATCAAGAGATAATGAACTTAATATATCCTATAAGGTTTGGATGGTCCTATCAGAATGCCCATTAGTTTGAGGATGATAAGAAATTATTAAATATACCTTGGCGTTCAATGTCTTTTGGAGACAACTCTAAAATTTTTATGTGAAATAGAGGTCACTATTAGATAAAATTGGGAATGGTCTACCATAAAGTTCTATAACTTTATTAATATATATCCATGCAATATGCTCAAGGGGAATGTCCTCTCTTACTTCTAAGAATTGTGTATAATTTTAAAGGTGATCAAAAATAACCCATATAACATCATTCCTCTCAGATGTATTAGGTATCCAAGTAATAAAGTGCATTCTGATGTTTTCCAAGTTCCACATTAGTATAGGGAGGGGTTTCTTCACACTCTTTGGGAGTCATATCATAGACTTTACTTATTAGAATATTGAGAAATTAAACACATAGGAAACTATTTTTTTCTTCCTTTTTTTACCACCAAAATAACTCTTTTAGATCCCTATATATCTTTTTACTACTCGGGTGTATAGAAAATTTTTATGTATGAGATTATTCCTATAATTTCCTCTTTAGCATAGGTACATATGAAACAAATAGTCACTTTACAAACTACAAGATACCATCTTCATAGATAATGAATATCAATTTCCCACATTTATGGATTTAATATTCCTTTTTAAACCCTTTCTTTCTTATTGAGAACTCATTATATTATCTACTAATGATAGTTAGAAAATAACTTGGAAAATTAATGATTTATAACATTATCTAGTCATTTCCATATCTAACTTTTCTAAATTCGTGAATATTGGATCCTTGATTATCCACATATTGAACATAACTCTATGATAATTTATACCCAAAGCATCTACCACATTTTTTTTCCTTCCTTGGGTGGCAGTTTATTTCATAATCATAGTCCATGAGTAGTTTTATCTATCATTTTTTTCTTATATTGAGTGTTTTCTGAGTGAATATATACTTAAAACATTTTTGATCCATATATATATATATATCATATATTTCACTAAAATTATTGTTTCTCGATATCATTAAAATAATTATTAGGTCTACTGACTCAAGGTCATGAGTTGGGTAGTTTTTTTCATGTGTCATTAACTACCTTGGTGCACAAGTAACTAATCTATCATTTTGAAAAAGGACACAATATATTCCTTTATTTGATGAATTAATTTATACAAAAAATCCTTCCTTTCTGGATGGTCAAGTCAATACTGGTAAATTGATAAATATTTTCATTAGTTCCTCAATGATTTATTTACACTCTTTAGACCATTTTAATTTCACTATATTATATTCCAACCTAGTCAATGGATTTACTAATTGGGAAAACATTTGAAAAATCACTAATAATAACTATCTAATCCAAGGAAACTACATATCTCAATTATATTCATTTGTCTGTGACATTACTTAAAAAACATTGTATTTTTATTGTTAACTTATATTCAATCCTTGGAGATAATATGTCTAATAAAAGATAATATATGAAAACAAAATTCAAAATTAACGAATTTACCATATAGATCCTTCTCCCTTAGAGTCTCAAAGAAAATCTATAAATAGACTTCATGATATTCTTGGAATATAGATTATATTTAAATTTTATTAGTAAAAACATAATCAAATTTATCTTGATAATACTCAAATACTCTATTTATTAGATCCATAAACACTAAAGACGAGTTTGTTAACCCAAAGGGAATTTCAATGAAATTATAATGCTAATATTTTATATGAAAATCCATATTTCATATTTTATCTTTCTTTAATAATAATTAATGATAACCAGAGCATAGATCAATCTTTTAGAAGTGTTTAGATCCTCTAAATTTATCATACATACCATCTGTGCAAGGTAAAAGATAATTTTTCTTTATAGTAATGGAATTTATTCATCATTAATCGATGCAAAAACTCTTAGACCAATCCTTCATTTTTATAAATAAGACAGTTTCTCCCTATAGTGAAACAATTAGGCATATGAATCCCTATCACAAAACTATTTTATTGGTTTCTTTAATTTTAAAAGTTCTATAAGATCTATTTTATAGGGAGGCTTAGATATGGGTTTTGTATTAGGGATAAGGTTAATAGAGAACTGAACTTCATGTTCAGGTGGATATCTAGTTTTTTAATCAAGAAATAATTAAATATAATTCCTCATAGTAGATAAATCCTCTATTCCATAGATATACTTCCCATAAGTTGATTCATCCTCTCCATGATTTTCATTATGATGAGCCACTGAATGTGGTTCCAAACCAGACTCAAGTAATGAAGTGTCACATATAAAAACATTGTTTTCTTTTCCAAACATATAGATCATAATATTCATCTGAAAATAATATATTATTTGATTATACCTTTTTATCCAATCCTTAACAAAGATTACATAAAAGTACACCATCGGTATAACAAGTAGTTTATCAACTAAAGAACATAAATTCATAATGAAATATAGTTATAATTTCATTATAATAAGATTTCCAAAATGTGTTTTAATTGAAAAGTCCTTCCTTAGTCCATTAGCGGTGACTAAGAATTCCTAGAAAATTTGAGTCCATGAATGAATGTGTAGATCTAGAAAAAAATAATATATCAAGAATCTTTGAGTTTATGATGAAAGTACTTGCTATAAAATTAGTTGGTAACTTAACTTCCACTATTTCAATTTCATAAGCCTAACCTTTCTTAGTTTACCTCTTATAAGAGAGATTCCCTTAACACATGGGTAAATTATTTGGATAGTTCCATATCTCATTAAATATGAAGCATTGGATATAGGGAATTCTATCCTTTACTTTAACTCATTTGGTTGATGGCCTTTATCTCCACACTTAATGAAATTTCCAAATCCTTTCAAATAGTTCTCAAGGTGTTTCTTTATAAAATTTTTACATGTTGGAATTTATACCCTTCCCTTATTTTACTTTTCCAAATTTCTTTCAATAAGAATATCATGTTATCTATTTTTCTCTTGATTTTCATTGAAAATTTAACACTTGGAGAACACTTTCTCAATATTTATCACACTTATCATAATATCCTTATAAGATTAAAATGTTCAAGAGACTAAATCATTTTTAATAATTAGATTAATTTTATAAAAATGATTGATAATTCTTTTAGGGAGGTGTATATAATGAGAATAATGCCTCACAAACCATGTATATATAGATTTGTACATAACCACAACTTCCACCTATATTTTTCTAAATTTAAGAATTTTATTTCTATATCATATTATTTATCATGAGGAGAATATTTCTATAGGAATATTAATTTAAAATCATTCCACTCTATACATTACATATCATAATCTTTATTGGTGTTTTGAATCAGATACCACCATTGATTAATCTCTTCCATATGAAAACATTTTCCCTTTTACTACATCCCAAATCAAGTAATATATTCTCGAAATACATGATTAATTTATCTACCCCTAGTTGATTAGTGGTTACATTGAAAGAGAGAGTTTTTTTCATATAAATTGATCCAATGTTGTTACAACATGTTAAGGTGATATGGGTTGTTCCATATGGGAAAGGTTATTTTTCATAATTGGAGTTAAATTTACTAATATAGTGATAATAATATCAACTACAACATTATCCCCATTGATCTAATCAAGAGGGAAATACCTATATAAATTATGAGTGTTTATGTGTTTTCTATTAATTCCACTAGGAACCATTTATACACAATAGAATATACTTAATTTTTTCATGAAAAATAGGAATTATAAATCACAATTTATAATTTTAATAGATTTATTATAAATTTGTGTAATGTAATCTAGAAATAATTATAGAATATTATAAGGGGTTTTCATCGAGTTATGTTCTCTAACTATATTATTATAAATACAGTTTCTAAAATTTATACTAACCTTTATCTAATGCTTATTGTAACATCCCCAAATCTAGTATCCTAGATATGGTGGTTATTTTATTAAAATACTATATAATACAATGATCATAATACATATAATAAAAAGGTTTAGTAGTTTCTATAAAATAGATACTTAAATGAACATTACATCCCTTTTCAAATCAAAATATATCACATAAGTACAATAAAACATTACTATTTCTCATTGAAAGTCTATATTTCTCATGTATTAATCATAATGGTTTCTAAGGGAAATGGGAAAAAATATATTTGGGTGAGCTCAGTAACTTAGTTAGGGGTATCATACAAAAAAATATATAATAACATAATCATGGAATAAATAATATGGTCAGAATAAATGAATAGAATAATCTAATAATAAATGAAACTATTATCATAATATATCCATGGATAACATAACAATAAATAACCACATAGATAACAAGAGATGAACTCATATTAATGAAAGTAATAATTTATTAAATCATAATCATACTTTCAAGTACTTGTGACAAGAGATCATAAATAAATGCGTTAGGATTACATTAAATACCCAACGAATTTTCCTCATAAGTCTTAACGATGCATCGATGTGCTATATAATTCTAGGACAAACCTATCATATAATAATTTAAATGCATACATCATATAAATAGATTATATAAAAAATAAATATCATAATTTTACATAAGGAAAATCATACATAGTTTTGGATAAGAAATAAATAGTTTTCCATAGGAATATGGTTATATATAATATCAATATTTCTTTATTCAATAAAAAATATGGATCTCTAGGTGAAAATACCATAATAAAATTAGAAACAATAGGATATTAACATTGTAATGGAACGCAATCTCATCAAAGTAATGTTAAAATGATTGAAATGAATATTATATTCATCATGTAGGGATATAAATAGAAAATAATCCTTCAATGTGGTTGCTAAATATCTTGCGAATTATCCAAATAATATACCATAAGAGTGTCCGACCAAGTGTGTGGATAGAAAAATTAGTTATTCACTAAGTGGAGATCAATTTAAGAACCAAATAAATTATTTTAGGGTTATTACGCTTGGGTTAATCTAATCAAGAGCCTGAATCCACTTGTTTATATCCAAACAAGGATGGCATTACTAGGAAACCACACACGCTTTACCAAAATTTTAGGATGTTTTATGGATATGGGAGTGTTTGATAATTATAAAAACTTATGATGGCAGTATAATGATAGGTAATGGTGATATATCATTGTTAATATAATAAATTTATAAAAATGAATCATAATAACATTTCATGTTGAAAATAAGAGGAAATGTAAGTATTTTAATAAGAATGGTAGAGAAGTGATTAAGAACCCTTACCTTGAAAAGTGGGTTCTTAAAAATTTATAGGATTACAATAGAACCATAAAAACTCCTTTAATAGACTCTTGGGTGGGAAAATGAGAATAAATTTGTGATCAATGCATTTATAGTAGAGAGGAATGATATAATGGGTGGGTATTTATTGAAATTGAGGTAGAATTGTAAATTACATAACAAACATAGGCATTGAAAATATAGGTTGTGTCAAATAAAAAACCATTGGTTTACCCATGATTTTATCTCATGTTTTTTTAAATTTAAGAAATAATTTTTGATATTATAATGTTTTAATACCAAACTCTATTATTTTATTTTAATTTTCCATGGGGATATGTTTTTCCATAAAATGTTGTTTTTTGAACCATAATTTCCATTTTAGACATTGGAAAGTTATTTATAGGTTTAAAAATTAATTTTAATTAATTAAAATATGTTATATTAAATAAATAAATTATTTTTGGTAATTAATTAACTTATAATAATTATTAAACTATTTTTACAAAAAAATCATGTCATAATACATATTTTATTTTTCTATTTAATGATAAATTTAGCTATATCTAAATTTAATGAAAAAATCACCATTGGATAATGTTTATATAATGGTTTCAAATTTAAATTCATTTTTATGAAAATAAGTTACATTAAATGATAATTTTAATATTTAAATAAAATGTTTGTTATATTTTGAAATTATGTGTTTGGTGCCAAAATTTTAAAACTCTTTCTTCAAGTGAATCATAATTTTTTTCAAGGACTTATTTGTGTAATTAAATTACTATTTATCTATTAATATGAAAATTTTATATTTAGTTAATTATATTATTATAAAATTATTTTATTCATTTGATTAAAAACCTACATGAATAAATGTTTCAGTACTATTATAACAGTATGATTCCAAAAAATTAAATGATAATGATCATATCACCCCTTATATATACTCTTAATTCTAACAACCTAAGATCATTCATATCTGTCTCTTAGTTCTCATACCATTCCCATTCCATTTATTGTTATTTTATTCATAATATTAATATACCACATATACCTATCATTGTTTTTAGATTATGATCCTACAAAGCATAAGATTATGGTGTTGCTGTATATTTTTACATGTTTTATGGTACATGTTTTAGATTTTATTATAAATTTAATTTTGTAGTTTTCTATTTTATTATAATTTGGTATAATATTGTACTTAAATGATAGAGTATAAATATTGTAGAAGTTTTTTTGATGATGTGTTTATTTACTATACTAGAATCTAACTTATTATAATTTTGAATAGTTGGAACATGGTTTTTGAACCTGATTAGCCAAAATGTGCACAATTATCATTCTCCACTAGATAAGTTTTCATATCCCACTTGATTTTTGAATTGATGTTGACGGGGCTTACTATTAATGTGGGGATAATTAAGGGTGTTTTTAATTATGAAATTGATATTATTTTTTATTTTTTTGATATATTTTTTTTCCTTTATGTATGGGGTTTTCTTTTGAAGGATGGTTTTATATTTTGGGAAAGTAATTTTAGGATGGAAGAGGGGGAATTTTCTAGTTTTCTTATTAAAATATTTTACCTTCATTGGAAGTTTTAAACTAGTTGGTAATGTTTTTCATATGAAATGTATTTCAGGGTGAATTTCTAGAGTGTTTTTAAGTAATATTTATTTCTTGATAATATGATTAGTTTTTGGTATTCAAATTTGTGTGAGTGTTTTGAATTTTTATAATGGGAAGATCTAAGAAATATGAATTTTAATATATGGTGTATTTGTAAAATGTAATTCCTTGTTTTTATAAATGGAGGTGAAATGCTATAAATTGATAATGATTTGTTAAAAATAATTTTGAATTATTTTTTAAGGCATATAGTTTGAAAATGAAAAATATTATGAGATGTTTTAAATGTTCACTTCTTTTATTTTTTGGGTTTCATGGGATTTTATCTAATTTTATTTATAGAACATGAGTTGATCGAGATTATGTTTTGTGTTGTAATTTTATACCTACTAGAAATTACTCAAAGAAGAGTAAGAAGTATATGGATTGGGAATATCTCCAGGGTGATTCCTCTTGTTTTTTGAATGTTGTTCCTCTTCTTTATTACTCTACCTAGACTCAAAAATAAGTGGAATAAACTTGTATACTAATCTATTTCCAGTAGTAATCAAGATCCAATTAGGGTAATGGACTCTTAGAGAATATTGAGGATGTGGTGAAGATATCTTTATTAGTAGAGGTTGAATATTTTGGGCATATTAGATTGGATGATACTATGGCCTTAGTTAATATAAGTAAATATGTTACATTTTTTGTTGGGTGGAAGTTGGTTAAGATTATATTGTAAGAGAGGGTTGATCTTGGCCGATTTTTGTAAAGGACCGTTACTTCTTAAGGTAAGTGTTCTCTCATGTTCTTTTAGTGTAAGGAAACTCACTTATGATAAATTTATGATGATATATAATTGATAAGTACTCCTATATCAACATTATAGGGTTTTTAAGTTTAATTGCTATAATAATAAGTATTTGGTGTGGTTTAGTTTTGGGTTATTATTTTTTGGGTTGTGTATTGTTTTTCGTTTACATATTTAGGATGTTGGTTGTGCTGGAGTTGGAATCATAATAAATTGAAAATGTGGAAAACCCATAGTTTGGTACTTGGGTAGCTAGGAAATGTGTTTAATTCATGAAATGGAGAACTTCTTGATGTTGTTTAGTTATTTTTTGGGTTCTCAAGGAGATTATGTCCTAGTTTTGTGGTCATAGTTTACCTGTTTTTAGTGTTATGGCCCGATATTTGAAGTCGTGTCATTACTTTGTGGCATGATTGTATTTTTTTTCTTTTTTATTTTGGTCTGAAAGTGTTGAAGAGTTTGAGGATTGATTTTATTTTATAGACACATCATATGGGTTTTAATGACGTTTTTTAGATGTGTAATTTTATATATTTCACTATTTTAGTTGAATTCTTAATACTAGAGAGACTAATGATAGGTATATAAATTTTATAGATATTTTATATCATGATCTTGAATGAATTATACTTGAATACATTTAGTGATTTTTTTGTAATTACTCCCTTTGTTTAGGGGTTTTTTCTGGTGGTTCATTACCTTAGATATTTTTTAATTGGTTCCTTGATCACCCTTTACTTAATGTGGGGTATTTAGATAGTATTCCTTTTTTATCCTTCCACTATTAGAAGGATTTTATTTGGGAAGAATGTAACTTGGTCAGGATAATTATGACTCCCCATGTCACTTTTGTTGTTTATTCAGTGATTTTCTTGGAAATTTAAATTTTTAGTATTTTGGTGTTGAAATTTATAATTTTAATGGATTTCATTATGATTCATGATTATGATAAAGTTTTATAAAACTATGAATGATTTAGATGAAAAAATGAAGGTGGTTTGGATGAACTTTTGTGGAGTTTTTCTTAGTTTGAGCATTGTTCTTATGTCCATGAAGAGTCTTTGGGTAACCATGATACTTAGCTTAGTGTTCAAGGTGACTTGCATGATTAAAATGAGATTTTAGAAAAAAATTTATAGAAACTCTGTGAATGGTATTACATGATTTAGATGAAACTATATGGTTTCTACATGTTTTGTCTAACAACACCTCCTAACCATGTGTCCTTTTTTGTTTTTTTTTGAAAAAACATTGAATTTCTAAAAATTACCCTATTCAAATTTAAGGGGTTTACACTCCCCACTCATATAATTTTATTTAACCAACTAGGGGTACACATATCGGGATCACCCTCCACATCTTCATGATTTTGAGCTCATCCACCTTTGATTTCAAGTGGATTCTTAAGGTATACCCATCATTTCTTCTTTCTCTCCTCTCCTTCCTTCCCCTACATCCATTTCCCTTTGGTTTTCCATTACTCTATGAGCCCTAATGATAGTTTTGGTTGGATTTAGGGTTTGGGGTAACCATAAATTAAGTATTTTATTGTTTAGGGTATTTTTAGGGTGTTTATTTACATTATTAGGTGTTCTACATGGAAGGTGGTACGTTATGACTTGGTTTTTCTTCGATTAAGTTTGTTTTTTTTGTATTTCTTTCAATTTACATGACATTGTTTGATTTATGACTTTTAAATCATTTTTTTATAAATTATACTTATATGTGGTAATCATAGTAAAATTTAAAAGTGTTTTTTATAGATTTAACAATTCAAATAAAGGGTGTTTACATTTTTTTCTACATTTATAAATTATTTTTGTCTGATATGTTTTTAAAAAAATTATTAAATGGTTTTTTAACTTAGTTTTGATGATTAAAGGAATTTTATCATGTTTGGGTCATAGAATGGGTATAGTTTGGTTTTAAAAATTAAAATTGGGTGTTTAAGAGTTATAAATTTCTTTAATGAAAAATGGAATTGATTCCTTAAATTATTTTATAATTTGTTTTACTTGTATTTTTAAAAAAAGTATATTTCAAAAATGGATTTGAAGTCTTATAAAATGACTTGGAATCCTAAGTTTGTTTTTTTAATGGCTATGATGGAACTTTAGAAAGGATTTTTTCATGAGGAGAATGAAATCCTCTTTAGCCCCTTTATTTTTATATACATGATATGGATGGTAACCCTAAGAAGGGTGGTTATTTATTATTGAACTACTCATAATGTGAAAAGGTGTTATTTCTAGTAATAATTTAGAGGTTATATTAGATTTATGATTTTTTATCATTTATAATTTCATATTACATCCATTTCTCACCTAAATATGATTATTTTCATGTGAACCCTATGCACTAGGAGTTGCGTATAGATTTATGATATACTTGTTTAGCTCACAAACTAATTAGTATCCCATAGTTTTATATTTTACCATGTCTAGGGGAGTTCCCCCTTAGAGGCCTATGTGGAAAACTCAGGTGGCTTTTTTTATTTTTAGACACAACATAAGTCAGCAGTTGGATTCCTATTTAGTATTATTTAGGACCATGTCACCTCTGGATCTAGTGATTTTCCCATGTTACATAGTGATTTTTGATGAAATTTTAGGAGATTCATGGATTTTTTATATTATATCCCATATTTGATTGTCATGTGTGGAACCATTATGTGGTTTTGGTTATTTTTTACCTTCATTCCATTTATTATTTGGTTATATATTATATTGTACACTATTCTTGTGTTTTACACATTTTTTTAAAGTATTTTCAAAAGTTTAATTGAAATGCTTAATTTTAAAAAATAGGAAAAATGTTTTTATTATGAATCATTTTTTGAGAAAAAGAAATGTTTTTTATTTTGGAGAACCTTTCATATTACCATTTTAATATTTTAAATATTTTTTTTTTCAAAAGGATTGGTTCATCCCTTGTTATCTTAAAAAGGGTGTGGTTTAATGAAATGTAATTTGGTGTGATATTTTTTTGATATGATTATTTATAAAAAAACATTCTAAAATATATTTCAAACTACAATAAATGAAATTTAATTTTAAAGGAACCAGGAAAACTCTTTCATGGGATCCCACTAGGCTTAGTTCCTCTCACACCCTATACACACCTTTTGGTTTATATTTCCCTTATGTTTCCTTTCAGGTTCCTAGGATCTGATCCTTTCTTGACTAATGTTTCATTTTATCTATAGTGGTTTGGGATTTTTTGATTGAATTTAGTCACATAAATATGATCAATGGTTATTTGGGTTTGGTTTTATTTTTTTCCTTGGGTTATTTATGTATCATTATTATCAATCAAGGTCCTTACTTTATATTATCTTGCATATGTGATATTGATTCATTTATTTATTTTGTTTTATTTAAGTTTGTTTGAAACCCCTAGATTCTAATAAGTAATTCCTTTTTATATAAATAATATGTTAAATAACTTTTTTCACATAAAAAATCAAACTAAAATGAAATTGTGATCTATTTTAGGAAGATAATATTATAAGTGTTAAATGAGGCTATTATAATAAATCAATTGAATTGATATAAATAGAAAAAAACTAATTTTAAAATCTACATGGAAAGATAAATAAAATTTTATTCTAATACCAATTAAATGATAAATTCAATGAATACATCTAAATAACTAGTAAGAACATTTTACGATTAAAAATGAATTTTCAGGATAATTTTATTTTTAGGTGCAATATGATTTTATTTTAAGAAAATAATTATATTTTTTCTTAACATTGATTAAAAATATTTTTTATATGAATAATATATTGACAATAATTTAGTTATTAATTGATTGGAAAATTTAATAAGAACAATTAATATAAAGAAAATCATTTTCCTATTAAAAAATAGTTTTCCATTATATTTTATATTTCCATTTAAAAGTTAAACTGTTAATTTTTAGAATTTTAATTTGAAAAAATGACCTTATTTTTTCTATCGATCATCTCAAAGTTATCTTAGATAATTTTTTAAATTTTTTTTCTGAAATAGTTGATTTATCGATGAATAGTGAAATATACAATTTATACATATATCATAGATTTTATGACATTATCATAAAATAAATATGAATATGAAATAGATAAAAAATTTATTAACAAATATTCAGTTATGGAGTAAAATTATTCATTTAAAAATACAATTTTGAATTTTAAAAACCCATGTTTAACGTTTTAAGACTTAAGTAATATTTAAACTATTTTAATCGATTTCTTTTAACTAGGTATCAAAAATGTGGAATTCGGTGCTGGATTGGTTTTAATTAAAAATAACTCATATTTTTAAAATAATAATCATATTAATGTCATACAAATCAATAACAATGATTATTTTATCTTAATCATCATTTATATGTGTAAAATTACACTTTTTCAAAAAATGTTTTTACACATTTTGTGCATTTATATTAAAATTAATTTTTATCACCTTTAGAAATTTTAGTTGAAAAAATGATTTAATATTTATAATATTTATTTAAAAATTATTTAATAAGTCCCATTTTTATTTTTTGTCATTAAAATTAAATTACATATGTAAAAATTAATTACCCTCTTAAAAACAAAAAATGGTAAAAGTGAGAAATCATAATTTAAAAGACTTTAATACATATTAAAAACCTTGGGTAAAAATGTTTTTATGAGACTTTCTCGACTTATAACCTTCCCCCACTCCATTATTTTACATTATTTGATCCATTTGACCCTAGAATAGTGACTTGTCCTTTTATATAATTAAAAAATCCCCTCTCACCACTTATAAAAGGATCTTTCACCCCCCCACTTATCCTCACACCCAAAGCCATTATTTTGAATAAAACTCTACCCAAATCTCACCAAAACATATTTATTCACATCCTAGGGGTCCTATTATTTTCAAAAGACCACCCTTCATAGTCTGAGTCATTTTTCAAAGGAGTTTTCCAAGGATTAAGGTAAAATTTTATAATTACCAGTTTTCCATTTAAATTATTTTCCTTATTATTCCACCTCATAAAGATATTACTAATCTATTATATTATAATTAAATAATAATTATTAATATTCTAAAATTTTAATTTTTATTTAATCATCATAAACTAACAGTTACCTTTTACTTAGAAAAATAAGAAGGTCATTATGCGTACGTGTGAATTACCGCCTCTGTGAATGATGTGTTTTATTTTTCGTCAACACCTTGAATGAATGATTTATAAGGGATATTTAATGGATTAATATTATATTAATTACCTTAAATATATTCTAAAATTATAAAATGTTCTTTATCTTTCTCTCATTCTTTAGAAAATGAATGTGTCACCTGTGTGTTTGTATGGACTGCAGCCTCCATGAAAGTGCAATATTTTGTTTTCTTCCAGTATTTTATTCATTATAAATATATTTTAAAATATAATTTAACACATTAAAATTTAATAAATAATATCATTTTTCCTCTATAATAATGATATTATTCCAAAATAATTAGTTTCTTATCCATAATCACCCATATAGTATTGCATGTTCTTGTTTGCGTCGGTTTAACCAGGAACATGGACAATTATACAAATATATATCATTGATGAATATGGAATCATAAATAATAGTGTTACTATAAATTAATTATAAAATAATTATTTTTATGGTTTTTTAAAGGATATATTAGTATTTAACATATTATTAATATACCTCCCTTTTTTTGTTAAAAATTTCTGAAAAAAGGTCATCACTAAATTCATCATCACAAATCAAAAATAAAAATACATATGAAATGAAATTAAAAACATTAAAAACCACTAAATAAATATATACGAATACCTATAAATATCTTATAATGATGTCATCTTAATCCATAAAAAATAAATTACACTACCAACATAAAATTTGTACTAAAAAAATTGAAATTAATAACACCAAATAATGAAATTAAAATATAACAAAAATATATATTTATAACAAATGGTTATAAATTATGTTTATAAAATGTTATATAAATGAATAATTTTTCAAAAATAGTTGATTAAGATAGTTATTTTTGTTAAATATGAGGTTAGATCATGTTCAAATGAGCATGATTAATGGTAAGGGTTATATACCCCCTTTTGATTCCTTGAGATATGTTTTGTAATATTCTAATATTTAATTTCACATTGGGTATATACATACTCTTTGATATATTATATTATTATTATCTTTATTTTCATGTTATTTTAATTTCTATTTCAATACCTCATTTCAGAGCATTCAATTTAAAAAAATTCCAAATTCATAAGGGTTCTTCATAACTCAATTTACTTTATTTAAGTTATAATGACTATTCTTGGACCATTATTCTTATAAGATTATTTTTTATCCAATTATTGTAAAAAAATTATTTCCACTTTAATTTCTATGGATTTACAATTATTTTTTAGGAAATTCCTTTTAAAGTATTATTACTTCAATGATTATGATATTCGTGATGGATTTTGTTAACTCAAACTTCATTTAATTAGGTTATAATGTTACTTATTAATATTAATTCTTCTAAGTCACAAGTATTCTTCTTTATCTTATTTTATATTATATCCCCCTTATCACTCTAGATAATGTGACATTTTTAATTCAAAACCCTATACTTTATGAATTTCTTAATCATAAAAGTATAACTTTGTAAAGAATAATTTCCATTATTTATAAAGCTTATTTATATTCCTTGTACCTATTTTTTCTTATCACTAATGTTCTCCTCTATATTTTTAATGCAAATTATAGGTTATCTCATGTGTCATTAAATATTCCCCTTATATATTTTCAAAAGTAAGTTTAGTTATTGTTTTTATGATATGATTTTCAATAAAGTATTTTAAAAATATGAGAAAGTGATTTAACTTTAATGTTTATATTTTTATCTTCAACACCAAATTACCTCATGATAACCTTTATGGATTATTCCAGGCTCTATTATTAAAAATTATTTGTAATTTTTTTAAATGTTTTTACTTTGCCTTTTTGAAAATAGATTTTTAATGTGACCTATAACTTGTTCTTTTACGACTATAGTAAAGGAATTTTCTATTTTTTTTTTAATTTTTATTCAATTTTCCTATTCATCTCAAAATATATATCTCATTTGGAGTAATTTTTCATTAATCAACCTCTAAATTCCCTTGGGAAATATTTCTTTGGGTAATTGAATTTTTGGTATCAACCAATCCAATTCTTGATCCTTTTTTACACGAAACCATCCAAAGTTTTCTTCTTATGAATGTGTTTTTTCATCTATGTAAATGTAATTAAAATATTTTATGTTTCAATTATGATATTCCCTAATTATATCATTAACATTCTATTTCTAGATGTCTTATGACCATAAAATTCATTATATTTTTTTGGGAAATTATTGATTTAACTATATTACCTCTATAAAAAGTTAGTTTTAATAATGATTATATAGAGAGATAATCTATTTTTTGTTTGATGAAATTTTGAGAATTCATATTTTCATTAACCTCACCTTGACGGTTTTTGAAAAATAGGAAAAATTTATATTTTTTACTTTCTGGTGGTGTTTGAGGTGTAAAATGGTAGTTTTTACAGTCAATAGATCTCATATAATTTTTCTAACCACTATATTGATAAAACAATATTGTGTTTATCTTATTAAAAGAGTTTGGTAGAATTTTGAGGCATTTAAAATTTGGTGAAATATTTAATATTTAATTAATTTTATATTATTTTTTCATATATGTTTGTTTGGTGGTATCATATGTTTAGAGCATCATATTGAATTTTTGAATTCATGGTTGGGTCTAAAATATGGTTTTTATAGGTATGGGATAACCTTATGTTGGTCACCAGGGTCGGGTCGGCCCCACCTTTTCTTTTCTTTTTTATCCTTTCTATTTCTCTTTTTACTTTTTCTATTTTTCAAAATTTATTTTCCCTTTTTACCCTTTCTTATCACTCACACCCTTTTGTGGCGTTATACATTCCATGGTAGAGAGATAAGAGGGAGTGGGAGAGGGACAAAAGAGAGAAAAAGTTAAAGAGGTGCCACCATAGAGCTTCAGAGGAGATGAATCATTATATGGTAGTTGCTGACCACGAATCAGATTTAGTTTTTGGAATTTTCAACTCCTTGGTAGGCCCTTTTAATTTTTTCTCCATAAATCCTCATAGAGATATTGTTTTATATGTTTTAGTCTTGTTTTTAGGATTTTAGGGACCCCTAGAGAGTTGATCTGCTAGGTTTTAGGGGAAATCAGGTTGTTTTGGGGGGTTTTTAGGGGGTTTTATTTAAGAAAATCTGACCACATATCTTGTGGTTTGATGAAAACTAAATTTTTGTTATTCCTATTTTGTTAATATGATCTTTTTATAAGTAAATGTTGTGTACATTAAGTACATGTTGTGTAGTCATACATATCCATGTGGCTTCACACTTGGGCATGTGGAGTGTTTGGAACTATATAACATGTACCCAGGGTAAATATTGGGTAGTCCTACTTGGACATGTGTACAAGTACATGGGAGTATAGAGTTTTGGGATGTACACGTCGTGTACCCTGGGAACACATCGTGTAGTAGGTCTTGGCCATATGGACGAGTGCTTTGGAAGACACCCCATGTGTTGGGTACTTGGTCGCGTAGTAGTACACAACCCTTCCCCATGATGTTATAGCCATGTAAATAAACAAAATTAGAACTTGGGTGTGCCTTTTTTATGTAGAAGTACTTTTCCATGTGTACCATTCAGTGTACACAATGTGTACTTAGAATTACATGTCGTGTACTTTTTTCAGTAAGGGGTTTTGGGTTTCTTTGTGTCTAAGAGTCAAAATTAGACTTGTAAGTAGTACATTCTAAGTGTTTCCCATGTATATAACAAGGGAGTAATTTTTTTGGAGTTTACAGTTAGTTTGGATGTTTTTTTTTGAATAAGAGTGTTTAATGGAGGATTACTACGAGATTACTGTTCTGGAATCCTTTCTGGGGGATGGTATGTGAGTTGTAAGGCTCGACTGAGGTTTTTCCTCATTCATCACTTTGGATGAGGATTCCAGGTGAGTTTCATTGAGGTTATTGGGGGAGATTTGGGGAGGTGGGATCGATGAATTCTTGGAACAGATCATTAGTTTTGTTTCATATGGTATACATCTTGTATCTTGATATTTGAATTAGTAGGATACATTAGAAATATAAAATATCATAGGATATTAGGTGTGGATGGGATCCATTTCAAAAGTTTAATTTAGGTTTGAGGGACCTATTCTGATGAATTCCATTCTGGGAATGGTGTTGCTTGAGGTTTCCCTTTTGGGAATGGGATAGTTTGAGGCTTTCCCTTTTAGGAGTGGTGTGGATAGAGGTTTCCCTATTGGGTGGTATATTTTAAGGTTTCATTCAGGGTGTGGTGATATTTGGGATAAGATCTATGAGTTTGATTGTGTTTTATTTTGGTGGGCCTGGATCAAGGCTAGGTTTTTTATAGAGTAAATCCTCATAGGGTATCATGGTTGGGTTGAGGTTTTTTGGGATGTAAAGGGTTTCCTATGCTTGTTATCCTATGATATGGTCTATGTCAATCATAGTAGAATCAGATAGTTAGTTTAGGTGTATATGGACTCACTAATTGATCTTTTAGTCTTTTAGGTTTGAGTATTTTATTTTTCAAGACTGATGAGAGAGGGGAAAATGAGGATATTATTAGATAGGTCATTGTCTCTAAAAAATATTTGGTTTCTCTACTCTATGAGTTGGTTATTGTGAGGAGGTGCTAGAGCGATAATAAACTATCTTGATGAGTGGGTCCACCCTATTTTAACCGGTATACCTAGATATGTTCAGGGGACCATAGAGGATATTTCACTCTTGAGCTTAGTTTTTGAGTTTGGGTCAGATCAGGATATCCAAAGATGCACGGATAGGTTCCTTATTTACAGTTTAGTTCTATAAGAATTATTGGACTTGTTAATATCCTCCTGAGTTCAACAATAATTCCATATAACTAGTTTAGATTATATCATGGGAGTCCTAGATCTTAATATATAAATTTTCTTTTTTTAACTTAGGATAAGATCATAGGGTTAGACCTTCATACCTATCCTTATGTTGTACTTTTCAGCTCCTTCTTGATCAGGAATACACACTTGATGTGTGGATATATGCACCATGTTTTATAATTCCTCTGGATAGGGTCATAGAGAGGGTAGATTTACCACAAGTTATAGGCTATAACCCATGGTTATTGTTTTGCTTTTTTGTAAAACCTTTTTTTATTTTATATTTTGATTATCTTTGTGCAAGTCTTCTCATTCTTCTCAGCTGGAAATGAACCATGTTATATGAATATGTTATGAAAGCAGATGTTAGTACCATCATTGGGGGTGGCCTACATAGATTTTTTTCTCACCCCCTAAATGTGAATATCATTGTACATGCATACCTTATGTTTTATTTCATGTTTATAACATAAATATGGATTGGTCGGAGGCCCAATGTTGTATGATCGAACGAGGCCACTCATGTGGAGGATTTTGTTCATGTTGGTGCTGTTAACCAGTCATGGAAACCAAATATGCGGTTCATCTCAGATAGTTATTAGATCCTTGTGTTTTTATTTTACTTTTATTTTATCCTTTATATGTGGTTATCCTAGTGTGCAACAAGTGTCTGTATGTTTGTACCTGAGCCTATATACTAGATTCTATTTGTTATAGTCTATTTCAATTATTTATTTATTTATGAACATTCATATGTTCTTGGATGTTTATGTATTCAACATATTTCATCTTTTATTTCACTCTGATCTAAGGGAATAGTCTCTCCACTATAACCCCTATTCCCTCTCCACTATTTGGAAACCTCAAGCTTATGGGGTGGAAAACATGAGGCCTTGTTGCGAGCTGGATTGGGTCAACCCATGCCAATTTGTGAAAAAATGGTATCAGATCATTACTTCCTTAGTATTAATATTTTGAGAGATTGTAGATAGGAGGTATAATAATGTTTCAAATATTATTATTGATATCATCCTAGTGCCTCAAGACCACATTTTCTAGTATGAAGGGTTATAGTATTACTGCTCTTGGTTTTATTTATTACAGTCGTATGATTTTCACCTCAAACGATGCAATTTAGTTTTTGGGTTTTAAGATTTATGTGTTTTTGTATATTTGTATAATGGGAAGTGTCCTATGTTCATGCATTATTATAGAAACATAATATCCTCAAGACATTTTTCCGACTATATGTGTTTTTACGGACAATAGAAGTTTAGTTGTCTAAAGTGTCAACAACAACCGATATAGCATTGTCATAAATAGCCTCCTGGTGAAATTTTACTCAACTTAACTATGGGAACATTCATTTTGATGAAATGTCTTGTGGATCCCATGGAGAGGTTATCTCTAGTGATAGGGATTTATTCCCTTCATTTAGGGATTCATGGAAACCCATGTGGGTTGGTGCGGGCTTTAGGATGCCATGATGGTGTGGTAGGCTCGATGAAGGAAAGGATTCCTAAAAGATGATTGGATTTTTGTTTCGTTTTCCTAAGGTTGTGGTATCATTGATAATTTATATGGTGATATGTAGGATTTATTATAACTATATAGTGGTTAAATGAGAGTTTTTACTATTTAATGGCTTTATGGCTGGTTTGATAGGGTAGGTTTGGTTGGATTCCTAGTCATGTTAGTTATGGGTGTGCTTGGTGTTTCGAGGTGAGAGTATGGTTTGGTGCTCATGGTTTTGGATTGATTCTCATGTGGATTGTGGTCAGTTGTTGGATATTGGCATGAGGGATATGCCTTGCTTCATTAGAGGAGTGTTGAGCGTGCTTCAAGTCACGTAAATAACATGAACAAGGAGAATAGTTAGTAATTTTAGGTGTATTGGACTAGGTTTTTTAGGTCATGGATTATTTGAGTGTGAGAGTTTGATAGAGGTTCTTGAAGAATCACTATACCTTGACGATTTTAGTGGCAGTTTTCATTGAATTTTGGGTAAATACTTGTTGAGTGAAGGAATATTCATACTATCAAGGAAACTTTTCAATTGCTTTTTGAGTTAGGTTATCGAGGAGTGTCATAATAGAAGCCTTATGGTAGGGAGTATACCATAGGATTCTATTTTTTTGCCCTAATTTTAAGAGTTTAATTGAGTGTTGGGGATTTCATTCCTAGAGAAATGGGTGGAGGTTAGTGTTTAGTGTTGGTTCTCTAGGATGATAATATTTTCCACATCCATCCATTGCATTTGGTATAGGATAGAGTGTGGACCGTAGTGTTTAGTTCATAGTAGAGGGGTAATGATATATATATTTTTATGGTGGGGAGATTTAAATCATCCATAGTTGAATGTCCCTCATAATAGGAGTTTCTTTGAGAACATTGAGAATAGTCATTGGACATTCATGATTGTATTATAAGTGTTAGTGTTTTAGGTTAATCTTTTTAGATTCTTAACCACTAAGGCTACTCAGGGGGTGATAAGCATTTGTTTTTTTGTTCTTTTCACAGAACTCATCATGAAATTATATTAAAAATAGGGGAAACATTAATTTTTGATATTGGGTGTTTTTTGAGAAAACAAATTGTAGTTTTTCTTGTCATGAGATCTTGAATAATTCTTATGAAACTATGTTGGTCCTAGAATAGGGTGTTTACCCTGGGGTAGATTCTTAGTGGAATTCCAAGCCATTTGAATTTTGGATGAAAATTTAATATTTAATTAGCTATATATTATTTATTTCCTCATATTAATTTGGTGGTATATTCTATTCCAAGAATCATATTGAAATAATTAATTTTTAGTTTAGTCTATAATAAATGGATTTTCATATGTAGGCCATAAACTTGCATCAATTGTTGGGGCCAGATAGACCCCACTTTTCTTTTCTTTTTCTCCTTTCCCCCTTTTTCTCTTCTTCCTATTTTATTTTACTTTTTCCCATTGATTATCAGACCCTACCTTAGAGGGGATTTACATTGACTTAGTGGAGATAAAACGGGGAGAGGGAAAGTGAGAGAATAAAGATAGAGGGATAGAGGTAAGGGTAAGCAGTTTGCATTGAAATGTTTGTGAGGAGACTAATCGAAACTTGATAGTTGAACACCATGAATCAGATTGAAGCTTCAATAGTTTCCACCCAAAGTTAGTGATTTTATTATTTTTTTCCATAAATCCTCATAGAGTAGTTGTTTTAGAGTTATAGTCTTTTTTAAGGTTTTTAGGGACCCTTATATTGTTGATCTAGTGAGTTTTAGGAGAAATAAAGGTATTTCTAGAGGTTTACATGGGTTCTTTTTGGGAAAACACAATCACATGTCATTTGGTTTGAATAAAACACATAATGTGTTCTTTTTATTCAAGGAAGATAATATTTTTAGAATTACACACCATGTACTTTTCTTAGTAAAAGGTTTTGAGTATATTTGTTCCCAAAATCTATAATTAGACTTCCGAGTTTTCAATTACGATGATTTTTTTGGGACCAATTTGGATAGATAAGGAAGTAAGAAGAGTTTACCGTTACAGAGTGTTGTCTTTTGTTGTAAAAAACGATAAATCAATTCACTTTGTAGAGGACATGAAAATCAGACGATACTTTTCTGATTTGTATTTTAGAAATATCATAAGTGGGGAGAACTTATGATGAAAGCCTTATGAAGGAAAGGCTGAGTAAAGGTGCTGCAAATCATATACAATTTCTATTGAAAGGAATGATCCTACTGGAAGATAGGTAAGTTATAGTACTTTCCATGGAAAATATGATGATTCCAATGGTATTCTATAAAATACTATATATCATGATATAATTTTTCATGCAAGGAATGATTCAAGGTCAGAACATCATAAAATGGAAAAGGCATGGAATGTGTGGAAAATTGGGCAAAGTGAGCAGAAAAATAAGGCTGTCTGAAAGATTGGTTTTTTGTGCAATATGGAACGCAGTTCCAAATTTTGTGCACAAGTGGTGTTTTGAGATTAGAATGAAGAAAAATGATAAAGACATGAAGTTTGAGATAAACTAAGACAGTTCTCGAAAAATGATGTTGCGAGAAAGAGCTTTTAAGTGCATGGAGAGGGTTTTACACACTAATTAGTGTTTTTCACGCAGGGTTAAAAATGCCTATAAATACGAGGTGACCCCGTCTCATTTGTTAAGGATCAAAACATAGAGAAATATTGAGCCTAAAGAACGTAAAATTATACGCTAAGTGTGTTGTGAAAAAAGAAATATGATTTCATGGAAAGAGAAAAGTTGCGTGAAAAAGTGGGAAGTTGCATGAAAAAGTAGAAAGTTGGGAAAAAAGGAAGTTACGTGAAAAAGGTTTTTCTATGAACAAGAAAATTGTTATGCACTAGAAATTTGAATTTCTTGTTAGGTACCCTAAAGGCTACGCGAAAAAGTTATGGTCATCACAAATATTTAGTTGTGCACATAGGAGTTCTTACCAGCTTCTAGGTAGGAAAGTGAAGAGATTTACTTTAGAGAATATATCTGTTGAATTATAAAGAAGCACTGGAACATTGTTTTCCCTATTTATGCTAAGAGGTTGCACATGTGCTTGCAGATTTTTTTCCAAGTGATACACGAGTGTAAGAGCATATCCAACTCACTGTATTCCATATCAAAGGATTGTTTTATAGTGGATTGTGTGGTACTGGATTGTTTTTGTACCATACCAAGGGCGTAGCTACTCTTGTTGAGTAGTGAACCTTGTAAATATTGTGTTCCTGTGGTTGTGTGTGTTCAGTCAGGAATAAACTCTTTAAGAGGAGGGGAATTTTGTTTCAAAAAGAAGGAAACATAAAAAGAAAATCAACATCACTGATTCACCCCCCTCTCATTGATACTAGGATCCTGACTTGGAACTTCACAGTTTTCTACATAGATCACAACGGTTGAATTATTTCAAATTCCATAGGCTATATGGATTATGGTTTAGACTAGAAGAGTTTAGTGGAGGATTTATTCATGGTTGTGGTTATAGAATACTCTCTAGGGGTTGGTTTGTGATTTTTAAGTCCCAGGCGTGGTTGTACACTCATTGATTACCTTAGATTAGGATACTAGGTGATATTTCTTGAGGTTATTTGGACAAATTCTAGGTGGTCGCTTCTAGTTTTTTCTTATATGGGATCCATAGTTTATTTTCTTGAGGTATTGATCATGTATCTTGAGGTATGAATCAGTGAGAGCCTTATGGTTGGGACAATATCATGATATTTCAGTTATGGATAGAAGATTTTTTGTGAGTTTTAGATTTTTATGATTGACTGATTACGAGCAATTACATTTTAAATCAGATGTTGCTTAAGTTTCTCCTTCCAATAATGTGGTGGATTGAGGTTTCCCTTCTAGGTATGGTGTAGCTTGAGGTTTCTATTTTTGGTGGTATGTCTTGAGGTTTTCTTCTGGGTGGTGTGTCTTGAGGTTTCCCTATAGGCATGATGATATTTGGGATTTGATCTATGAGACCAACTATGGTTTCTTTTGGTGGGAATGACCGGAGGTTTGGTTTCAATGGAGGAGACCCTCATAAGGTCACTTACTTGATTTGTGGTTTTTGGGTATTGTGGAGGGTGCCACATGATTATTTCCCTATTATATGGTTGATTCTAGTTTAGTAACTCCAGAGAGTGGGTTTAAGTGTTGCTAACCTAGGTGTTTGAGATTGTGGGATTATAGGGTTGTGGCTATTATTTCTGAGGAATGATGAGAGTGGAGACTTTTGGGATTACAAGAATAACCATTGTACATGAGATAGATATGGTTTCTATCCTCTATTAGTTGGTTTTTATGAGGTGGGACTATGGAGCTAATGGGTAATCTATTTGAGTGAATCCTATTTATTTTAGCTAATCAACCTAGCTAGGGTTAGTGTAATATGGAGGATATTTCACTCTAGGGACCATTTTTTGAGTTTGGGATTGTTCAGGTAGCCTGGAGATGCGCTTTGGGTTTGTTATTGTGCATTTGGTTATGGAGGACATCTAAGACATTGTAGTATCCTCCTGTGGTTGATAGGGAGTCCCTACAGTAAATACAGATTTTTCCATTAGAGTCCTAGAGCATTTAGATGTTCTTTGTTTTTTTATACATAATATTTGATCATAGGATTCGACCTTTATTCATGTCTTTGTGTGGTAATTTGGATATCCTTCTTGATAATGTGGATACAGTTGATGTGTTTCTATGTGAGCCATGTTTTGTAATTCCTCTGGCTAGGGATAGAGTGAGGGAAAATTTAACTCCGGTGACAGGCTAAAACCCACAGTTTTTTTCCATTATATATATATATATATATTTATTTATGTTCTATTTTTTATCTTTGTTCATGTAGTGTCATTCATATAGGCTGGACATGATGTGTATTTCATGCACATGTTATGACAACAGATTTTAGGATCATTATTATGGGTCGCCTAATGAGATTTGTTTCTCACACCAATATGTAAACCTAAGTGTATTTTTAAACCATATGTATGATTTCCTGTTGAGAATAGGATGATGGACCCTTTGGAGGCCCAATGTTTCATGATCAAGTGGAGCTACTATTGTGGAGTTTTTGGTTAATGATGGAGCTGTTCAGTTGTCATGGAGACCAAGTATGTAGTTCAACTTTGTGTTTCAGTAGAGAATTATTAATTTATTTTCCTTTAATTTATCATGTATATGTGGTCAGTCAACTGGGTGAAAAGTGTCTGTATGTTTTTCCCTAAGTCTCTTTATTTCATTCAACTTTTTAGAGTCTATTTTTGTTATTTATTTATTTATTTATGTACACTGTATTTTTCATGGATGTTTATGTATTCAGTTTATATATGATGTTATTTCACTATGATTCAAGGTCATAGTCTCCCCACTATATCCTCTAGGACCTCCAAACTAGTTAGTATCCTCTGGTATATAGGGATGCCCACTTGAGGCCTTGTTTTAATCTAGATCAGTTGATGGGTTGTGTCAACCTAGGTTGGTTAGTGACACAAATTATTATCAATTCAATATTTATTTTTATTTAATAATAAGACATTTTGTTTATATATTTAATATTTTATTCATTCCTTTTATATAAGGGTTGAATTTGACTTAATTAGTGATGGGTGGACCCAATAGTAGCCGGTCGATGTATCCGTAGGCCTCATCAGACAATATTTCTTGGGTATTTGGCATATACCTTAACTATTTATGTACTCTATCTTGGAAAAAATATTTTATATTAATAATATAATGTCTAAAACTATTTATTTGACTATTATGAAATGAGTTATTATTATCCTTGTGATTATTTAAATTTATATGTAATACATGGATTTATTTAAAGCTCATTTGACTAGTTATATGACATTATTTAGTTACCATTTACTTCCTACCATATTATTCATTCCTAGTTTATTATATGATTTCTTTTGGTATATTATTTCCCTTATTTAGAATTTTAGAAAACCCATCTTATTTTTCAATTTCCCCGGGTTATAAAGAAAATTATTACTCATGATTTTTGTAGATGAATAACATGTGTGGAGATTTTTTGGGATATTATAAAGACTTATATTGGATTAATTAGTTCCTAATGTAGTCGGAAAAAATATACATTTGATGAGAAAGTCATGGGTTACATTATTTAATAATGTGTCCTAATTCTCTAAAACTCTAAACCTAAAAGGTTTTGGGAATATATTTACTGAAATATTTTATATAAATCACATAATTATGGGGCATTTACATATGGGCTATCAAAGCTTGTATCAGATTAGGGTTTAAATAAATTTAGATATTAGGATGTTATTGGATAAGGATAAATTAAGATTTATAAATGTAATAAAGTGTTGATAAGTTAAAGTTGATCATAATTTCAATGGTACAGATAACTATTTAGGTTGGATGTGGTAATATTGAATATTTTATGTTTTTTGGAATTATGATGAGAGATAATGATTAAAACCCTAGGAATATTACTACGAATAGGAAAACATCCAAAAATTTTATTAAATTAGAGATTTTGTGGTTCCCATAAAAATTCTATTCCTTTATAGATACTAAAAAAGGAATGTGGCTATGGAATGGATTCACCTAGGGATAATGACCATGAGAATATATGGTTGGGTGTTAACATGATTTTCTCCTGATGCATGATGAGTGGCCCTAAGACATTACACATGACTAGACACTCCTAAGAGATATGATTTGTAAATTCACATGCTCTTTTTAAACCATAATGATGGATTTGAATATATTTAGCATATAGAATCTAATGGGGAATGATCATGGATAACCAATATTGAATCATAAATATTTATAATCTAGGATATGTATGATATTTATGGATCACTTATTCTATATTCCTAGTTACATATTATAAAATTACTATTTTCTTCATCAAAAAATTTTAATTTATTTATGTAATGTATTAAGGAAGGAGAAACCAAGTTAACAATATATGTAATAGGAAACATGGTGATTATCCCAATAATCAACCAAAAGTGATAGAAACTAGAGTGAGGAATCATGTAATAATTCTAAAGAAACTAAAAAAAGATTATGATCAAGAATGCTAGAATAGCTGAATTCCAAATCTCAGCAAAAAAGAGAAGGATAGAGTATCATATAAATTTCCCTGACAAATAAGATGAAGGAAACAATATTAAATTTCATATTTATTAAGAATATGGTAATAATCTCCCATGGAAATGTCTTCTAGTAATTGGGAGAATTTTATGTATAGGAAGTAAGAGAATATAGAAACTAATTATCAAGGTAAGATTAATAGTTTAGTTTATGTGATAAAGGTAACATGTGAATTATCCAAACTAACTCCCTAACTCAAGGGCTAATAAGGATATTAGACCTCTTTGTCCTCCTCTATCCTTGGAACATGGTGGATCTTGTGTAATTAATACCAAAAAAGTGGATCATAATAATTAAGGTACACTTATCCTATACACTAGAGTTATGGATGTATTTTTAGAGTATAATTCTAGGCACTCTCTTATAGTTAGTAATCTTTTAAGATAAATAAATCACCAACCCAATTATTTGGTATTTAATTATCAGAGAAAACATCTAGTTGTATAATTATCAGTTCCTAATTTTAAGGTTGTGGGAATATAAATTGAAAAAAATATTATTATTATTAATTTAGATGAATTTAATATGATTTTGGAAATGGATTGTTACTCTCTATATATAGGTGAAATTAATTTTCAGAATAAGGAGATAACATTTTATATCAACCTATTATAATCTATCATGGAAAGGATGATTATGAAATCCCTTTGGAAGAATATTATGTAATATGGGTCTTGATACTGAATAGAGAGGGACTATTGTCTGAAATGGTTATAAAGAAACTCAATATTTTATATATTCATATTTTTAAAGAATATATGAATTCAAAAGTGTTTACCAAGTTATTGAGACTGATATCCCATTAAACATTGTATCTTGAATATGTTCTATCTTATAGTTACCCTTAATTATTTTTTTAGTATGTTATAATTAAAATTGCGAGGATTAAATTTAAGGGGGAATAATGTAACACACATATATTTAAATATGTTATTATACTTTAAATAAATAATATGTTGAATAACATTTTTCCCACACAAAACTGAGTTGATATGAAACCACAATAACTTTTATACAGATAATATTATAAGTATTAGATGATACCATTATAATATATATTTTTAATTGAAGGGTATACATAAAAGTAACAACATTTATAAATATGTTTAGAAATTAAAGTAAAAGTTTAATTTAATACCAATTAAATGATAAATTCAATGGGTATAACTAAATAACTAATAAGATCATTTTATGACTGAAAACTTGTTTTCCTAAAAATTTTCTTTTAGGTGCTATGTAATTTTTCCCTATAAAACTAAATATATAATGGTTTAATGTGGATTAAACTTATTATTTATATGAATAATATAATAACACTAATTTAGTTATTAATTGATTGGAAATAAAAATAAGAATACTAAATATCTAAAAATTCATTTTCCTATAAAAATGTTTTTCATTATATTTTCTACTTCCATTTAAATGTTGAACTCTAAAATTTTAGAATTTTAATTTCAAAAAATGAGCTACATTTTTGGATAAAAAATTTAAAATATATATGAGGATTAATTTTTAGTATTTCTCGGGAATAGTTTATTTATAGGCGAATAGTGAAAAATTAACTTTATACCTATACCTTATCTTTTATAACATTAACATAAAGTCTGAATATAAAGCATATAAAATAATTTTCATAACCGAATACTCATTTAGGGAGTAAAATTATTCATTAAAAAAATTGAATTTGAAATACCTTATTTAAAATTTTGAAACATATGTAATATTTAAACTATATTCTATTTATTTTTACAAAGTATCCAAATAGAGGAATTTGGTTTAGTATTTTTTTAATGACAAATAAATATTATTTGGAAAATAGTTTAACAATTAATTCCATAAAAAATAAATTTCTTTCTAATAATATTTTTTACTCATTATGTATGCTAATATTAACATTATTTTTTATCACACTTAGAGTTTTTATTTTAAAATTGAATTCAAATTTAGAATCATTAGTTCAAATTTATCTAAAAAGGGATATTTTTTTTAATCCTTAAAATTAAATTACCTTGGTGAAAATTAATTACCATGCTGAAAACAAAAAAATGGTAATGTGAAAAATCTAAGAGTAAAAGACTTAAAAACATGTTAAAAACAGGGGTGGAAATGTATGGTTAAGGATTTACTGACCATAACCCTTCCCCATAATCCATTACTATTTGTTATTAGATCCATTTTACCCTTTAACAGTGACTTATCCTTTTATATTATTATAAAAATGCCTATCCCTCCACTTATAAACGGGTCATTCACTACACCACTTATCCTCATTCTAATATCAACTGAGTTTTACTAATTTTAAAGGCACAATACTATTTTTAAAAGAGTTTTCCAAGGAGTAAGGTAAAAAAATTTGAATATTAATTTTTCATTTAAATTATTTTCTCTCATATTCCACCTCATAAAGATCTACATTATTATATTATAAAAAAATAAATATTATTATTTCTCTGAAATTTAATTTTGTTGATGTAATCATCATTAACTAACACTAACCTCTTACTTAGAAAAATATAAATGTCATCATGCATACATACAGACATCCGTCTCCATGATTGACATGTTTGATTGTTCATCACTACCATGCATGGATGGTTTTGAAGTGAAATTTAATTGATTAATATGATAAATATAACCTTATTGATATTATTAAATTATAAATAACACCATATCATCCTATTATTCTATGGAAAATCAATGTGTTACTTGTGAATATGTGAGAACTACCACCTCCATGAAAGTTACATATTTATTTATCATCTAGTATTTTATTCTTTATAAATAACTACTAAAATATGATTCAACACCTTAAAAATATATAAATAATATCATTATTATTTACTAATAACTATAAATTTCCATAAAATCACTTTCATGACTATACTCACCCATAGATTATATCTAGTTCGGTTTTGGGTTGGTTTAACACCCAACATGAACAATTCTATAAAATTATATCATAGATGAAAATAGAAACATAAATACCAATGTTATTATAATATAATGATAAAATAATGTTTGTATTATAGTTTTGGAAATGTTATATCAATATTCAACTTATTCGTATTATACCTTCCTTTTTGTTCATTATAAATTACTAAAACTAGGTTGTCACCAACTTCATCATCAAGAATAATGAAAAAAATACTAATGAAATGAAATTGAAAAATTATAAATAATTATTAAAAATATATTATAGTACCTATAATAATCTTGGTATGATGAAATTTGAATCCATAAACAATAATTGAAATCTCAATTATAAAACAAGTACTAAAAAACAATCGATACTAATAACATTTGATGGGAAAATAAAATATAAATAACTAATAAATTTTTAACAAATGGCTATAAATTATTTTTAAAAAAGTTTAAAGGTATGAATAAGGGTTTTAAATAAGTTATTAGGATATTTATTTTTGTTAAAATGAAGGTTAAATCATGTTCAACTAATAAGGATTAATGGAAAGGGTTTTGGTCTCTATTTAAACTCCATGGTAAAAGTTTTTTATATGCACATGTTTTCTATTTCATCATGTATATACCAAAAAATTGATATATTATATCATTATTCAATTTATATTCACATAATTTTATGTTATATTTCAAAATACCTCTCTTTCAAGCACATTTGATTTAAAATTTACCAAATTAATAAGGGTTTTTCATTAATCAATTTATTTTCATTGAGTTATAATAACTATTATTGAACCCACATTCTTCTGAACCTATTTTTTATCCTATAGTTATATATAATTGTGTTTTTTACTTTAATTGAAATATATTTCAAATTATTTCTCTGGAACTCCTTTCTTAAGGATTATTACTTAAATAATTGTGATATACGTAAAGTATTTTTTAAGTCAAGCATTATTTATTTAGGTTATAATGTTACTTATTAAGCATAATTATTCTAAGTCACATACATTATTCTATATCCTATTTCATATTATATACCCCTTCTCTCTCTAAATATTGTGACAGTTTTTTATTGAAAACCTATTCCCTAACTAAGTTCTTATTCATAAAAGTATTATGTTGTTATGAATAATTCCCATCCTTTCTAAAGGTTATTTATCTTTCATATCCATATTTTCTCTTCCTTCTAATTTTCTCCTTTATATTTTGAAACCTAATTTTATATTATATCATGTGACCATCATTTTTCTACATTTATCTTTTTAAAAGTAAGTTTAATTATCCATTTTTATTTTTTGGTTTTCAAGAAGGTATTTTCCAAATATTAGAAGGGTTTCCCTTTAATTTTTGTATTTTTTTCTTACACTCCACATTTACTAAAGATAAGATTTATGTATTTTTCAAGGCTCTATTATTGAATATTATTTTTAAATGTAAAATTTTTCAATAGTTTTTACTTTATATTTTTGAAAATGGATTCTAAATGTGAATCATAACTTCTTATTTTATAGATACCGTAAAAACATTTTATAAAAACTATTTTATTACTTTGCTTCCATTTTTCTCTTTTTCTAAAAAAAATCAATATAAATTAGATTAATGTTTAATGAATCATCATATAAATTCCCTCATGAAATCTTCCATTAGGTGTTTTAATTTTGGTTTTAACTAATAAAATTCTTGATCCTCTCTTTGGTGATAAAATTTAAAGTGTTCTTATTATAATTTTTTTTTCATCTATGTCAGCATCTATTAAATATTTAATATTTACCTTATGATATACCAAAATGATACCATACACCATATTTTTTAGTTATATTATGAGCACATAATTCTATTTATTGATTGGGGAAATTGTTGACTTTAGCATATACCCATTACTATTTATAGTGATAGTTTAAGGTATGGTTACATGGAGAGATATTTCATTTATTTATTGGTGGAATATTAACAATATCTATACTATTAATTTTGATACATATTATTATTAATTATGAATGAATGTTGGTTATGTATTTTATATTCTATTGAAACCTTTATATGATGAATCAATTGGACTTAATTATTAGTTGGTGGGGCCTGCAATAACCAGTTTAGGCATCAAAGGTCCAATGAGACAAACTAGATTGGGTATTTGGTGTATGCCTTACCAATTTATGTAATATTTCCTACTATGAGACTTTGATGGCAAGATTATAATATCTGGAATTATGTATACTATCATTTTAAAATGAGTTATTTCTATCTACATAATTAATTATATTGTTATGTCGTCTATAGATTTATTTAAATATCACGTGATCAGTTATAAGGAAATATTTGATTATCATTTTCTTCATTCCATCTTATTCATGCTTTATTTATTCTATGATAGATTTTTGTCTATGATTCCCATTAACAATAATTTTTTCTCACCATTCTTATGTTTCAATTTTCTCATGTTATGAAGAAAATTATTAGACATGATATGTATAAAAGAATATCATATGTAGAGAATTTATAGAAAATTTTGAATACTTATTATGGATTAAGTAGTTCCTAAGGTAATGAAAAAATGTCCATTTGTTGAGAAATGGATCGGATATATTTGTTAATTATATTTCCTAGTTATATAAAAATCTAAGACTAAAAGTTCATGTGAATGTGTGTAATATAATAATTGATATAAATCAAGTAATTATGGCATAATTATGTCTAGGATGTCACAATAGCTATCATAGAAAGGTTTATATGAATTCATGATGTTGATGTTATTGGTTGAGGATAATTTAAGAGTTATAAATGTCATTAAGTATTGAGAAGTTATTGTTGATCATAATTTCAAAGGTATAGATAACCATGTTGGTTATTTAAGGTAAAATTGAATATTTTAGAATTTTTGGGAATTAAGATGAGATAAATTTAGTGAAAACATTATGAATAAGTTTATGTATAGGAAAACATCAAAAATTCTAGTAAAGTAGATATTGTGTGGTTCTATAATAAATTTCATACCTATCAAGATACTAGAAAGTGTATGTTGATTTGTTGTATATTTACCTTGGGGTAATAACCATAAAAACAGTTGGTTGGGTATCAACTCAATTTTTAATTAGTACATGATGAGTGAGCCTAAGAAAACACACTTGTATAGACACACCCAATGGATTTTATTTGAAAATTCACATGATTTTAATGTACTATTATTAAGTATGTGAATATATTTAGTTTAGGTAACCTAATAGTGATTGACAATAGATAACATAGATTTAAACTTGGAGATTGATAAGTTAGGATATGCATGAAATTTATGAATCAATTCTTATATATTATAGCTTCCTTTTATAAAATTATTAATTTTCACATACTTAAAATTTCCATTATTTAGGTAATGTCTTTACGAAGGAGAAACAAAGGTAAAAATTTATCAAATGGGAAATTTGGTGATTATACCAATAAGAGACCAAAATATACATGATCTGGAGTGAGGAATCATGTGATTTTTTCAAACCACATATCAGGAGTTATTATTATCAATGTAAACATAGTTGAATTATAAAATTAACCAATTAGGATAATGATAAAGTCTCATGTAATTTTTTTGATAAATGTGATGAAGGAAATAATCCATTTAATACATGTAAATAATTTGGGAAGAATTAACTAGGGATATGTCTTCAAGGAACTTGGATATGTTTTATGTATAAGAATGGAGTACATAGAGAATCTAATTATAAAGGGAAAATAAAGTGTTAAATTGACATGATTAATGAAACATGGGATGTATTTAAGTAAACTCCCTATCCTAAGGGTAATATGGATAATATAACTTTACAACCTCATCGATTAGGGGAACAAGGTGGAGCCTGTGCAATGACTACCACTAAAGTGGATCATGACAATTAAGGTACAATTATCCTCCACTTTTGAGTTGTTGATATTTTATTAGAGTTTTATTCATGGAAATATTTTATATTTTGTATTATTTTTAATAGTATTAAATCATTTCCCCATTAATTTGGTTTTTAATTATCATATAAAACATATAGATGTATAATTATCGTACCCTAATTTGAAGATTTCTCGAATGAGCCATGCACATATTATATTGTTATTCCTTTAAAATAATTTAATGTGAAATTGGAAATGGATTGGTTCTATCTATATAGAGGATAAATTAATTTTCATAATGAAATGAAATTTCTTATCAACCTATGATAGTCTATCAATGCACAGATGATTATGAACTATATTCATAAGAAAATTTAATAATACGGGTCATGGTACTAAATAATGAGGGACTGTTAAATAAAATGGTTGTAAGGAAACTAAAAAATGGAGATTTGAATATTATTAAATAATATATGGGTTTACTAGTCTTACCAAATTAAGTGAGACTAATATCTGATAATAAATTTTATCATGAGTTATGTTTATCTTATGGATACCCTTTTTTATTTTCATTAGTAGGTAATAATTGAAATCTTTTGGATGTAATTTATTTATGGAGGGGGGGGGGAGATGTAACAAAATTATATTAAAATATTTAATTATCCATTATATTGATAATATTTTGAATAGTTTGTTTCACATGCAACACCGAACTGAAACGAAACCATGATACCTTTTAAAAAGATAATATTAAAGGTATAAAATGAGACTACTGTATTACAGTTTTTGAATTGGAGAGTGTAAATAAATATATTAATATTTTTAAATATATTTTGAAATTAAAGTAAAAGGTTATTTTAATATAAATTCAATGATAAATTCAATGATTATATCTAAATATACAATAAGATCATTTTATTATTAAAAATATATTTTCACAAAAAATTTATTTTTTGGTGATATGAAATTTTATTTATAGAAACTAAATAAATATTAGTATCATTTTTATTAAATATACTATTATTATAAATAATATATTAACACTAATTGAGTTAGTGGTTGAGAGTAAATAAAAATAATAATAGTTAATAAATAGAAATTAATTTCCCAATTAAAACAACTTTTCATTATATTTTTTATTTCCATTTAAAAGTAAAGATCCTAAATTTTATAATTATAATTTCGAAAAATGAACTTCAATTTTTTTTTAAAATTTCAAAATCATATTGGAGTAGATTTTTGGTATTTTTCTAAAATAGTTGATTTTTTGGTGAATAGAGAAAATACGGTTTATACTTATACTATAGCTTTTATGAAATTATCATAAACTAAGTATGACTATAAAGATTACAAATTCTTTTGATGAATAAATATGTATTTAAATAGTATAACAATTCATTTAAAAATAATAGGTTTAATTTTGAAAACCAATGTTTAACAATTTGAAACATAAGTAACATTTACACTATTTTTAGTTTGTTTAACTTTATCTAAGTATCCAAACAGTGGAATTCAGTTTTGGATTGATTTTGAATATATAAAAATATTATTTTAATAATAATACATGAATTAATTCCATATAAATCAAAAATATTGATAATTTTAACATAATAATATTTTTTGGCATAACAATACACTTTTTATAAAAATTGTTTTTATGCAATATGCATGGTAATATTAAAATTAATTTTTATCACACTTAGAAATTTTATTTTAAAAAATTTATTTAATATTTGAAATAATTATTTCCTAATTATGTAATGAGGCCCATTTTATTTGTATCTACTAAATTTAAATTACCTAGGTAAAAATTGGCTCCCATGCTAAGAAAATATATATAAGTGAAAAATCTATGAGTAAAAGACATAAAAAATATTAAAAACATGTGTGAAAATGTTTGGATGAGTCTATCTCAACCTTAACCCTTACAAAAATATATTAATATCCATTATTGGATCCATTTGATAATTCAATTGTGACTTTTCCGTTTATATTATAAGGAAAATGTTACTCCCTCCACTTGTAAAATGAGCCTTCAGAACATCACTTATCCTCACACAAAAATCCACTCAGTTTTACAAAAAATATATCCAAATAACTCCCAAAAATTCATATCCAAATCATAGTGTTTTTTATTTTTATAATACCACCCTTTAAGGGCTTAATACTGTTTGAAAAAGTGTTTTCTAAGGGTTAGGGTAAATTTTTTTAATTACTCATTTTCTATTTCAATTATCGTCTTTATTATTACATTTCCTTAAGATATATTTTTTCCATTATGATATAATGAAATAAATTCTATTAATATAATTAAAATTTATTATGACATTGTAATTATAGTTAACTAACCATTACTTTTTTCTTATTAAAATAAAAACATCATCATGTGTACATACATACTACTGCCTCTATGAATGATGTTTTTAATATTTCATCATTTCCATGAATAGATGGTTTATATGGGGTAATTAATGTATTAATATGGTATTTATAAAATTATTGATATTCTAAAATTATACATAATTCCCCATTTTCCTCTCATTATATGAAAAAACTCTTCACCCATGTGTATGAGTGGACTACCACCTCTTTATAAGTTTTTTTTTTCATTATTAATGAAATATTTTATTATTTATAAATATATATATTAAAATATTAATAAAAACCTTAAAAATTAAAAATTATACCATTATAATTCTTTAACAATGATATTATTCCAAAAAATCATTTTTAACCTTACACACTCAAAGATTATAACTTGTTCTTGTTTGGGTCAGTTTAACAGCCCACATGAACAATATTATAAATTTATATCATGTAAGACTGTTGATAATTAAATACTTTTATTATTATATATTAATAATCAAATTATATTTTATTTAGGGTTTTGGAATGTTTATTTTAATATTGAACATAATATAAATATTCCTCCGTATTGTTCGTTATAAATTAAAGAAACAAGATTTTCACCAACTTCCTCACCAGAAATCATAACAAAAATAATTATGAAATAAAAATATTAAATTATAAATAATTTTTAATCATATATTAAAAAACCTATATTTATCTCAAAATTATTAAATTTGAATCCTTAAATAAGAATCAACACAACCATTACAAAACTAGTAGTAAAAAAACTATCAAAACTAATAACATCCAATGATGAAAATAAATTATATCTAATTAATATATTTATATTAAATTATTTTTAATGAAGTTTATAAAAGGTTATAGGTTTGAATATATTTCTTCAATTGGTTATTAGGGTTTTTATTTTTTTATATTGGAGTTTATAGCATGTTCAAATGTGGACTGATGTTAAGGTCTTCGGTATCAATTTTAACTCATTTTGAGATGTTTTTTAATATGTACTGATTTTATTTTACATGGAGTATATAATACCTATTTGATATATTATATAATATTTCCCTGTATATTCATGGAATTTTTTGTTCTATTTTATGATATATCTTTTATGAAAATTTGAGTTAAACAATTTCTAATTTGGTAATGATTTTTCATAACTCAATTTACTTTTTTAGAGTTATATGATTAATCTTGAACCACCATTCATCTAAGTTAAATTATTTTATCCTACGTTTGTATAAAATTATATTTACACATTAATTAATTTATATTTACAATTATTTCTCATGAAATATTTTCTAAAGGATTATTACAAATATGATTATGATTTTATTTAGGGATTTTGTTAACTCAAAATTTATTTATTTAGATTATAATGTTACTTCTAGAATGTAATTCTTCTAAGTCACATATATCATTCCATTTACTATTTCTTATTTTATCCTTAATTATTTCTCTAAATAATGTGACATTTTTAACTCAAAACCTGTACTGTGATGAATTTCATACTCATAAAAGTATAACACTAGTAAAAATAATTCCAATTATTTTTCAAGTTTCTTTCTATTCCATGTATATATTTTTTCTTACATCCATAATTCTCATTTATATTTAGAAACCTAATTATATATTATCTCATGTGAATTTAATTTTATGATTTCTTCTTTCCAAAATGAATTTTAATCATATTTTTTTCAATGTGAGTTTCAAAAAGATATTTTTAAAATGTTAAAAAGTTCATTCCCTTTAATTTTTGAATTTTTATCTTCAAATCCATATTCTCCCCAGATAAATTTTTTGTCTTCTTTAAAAATAAATTTTTTATATTTTTAATGTAAATTTTTTTAAAGAATTTCACTTCACCTTTTTATAAATGACTTTTGAATGTGACCCATATCTCCATTTTTTATGACTATGGAATTTCTTTTTCTAAAAAATATTAATTGATTTGGATTATATTATCCTCTTTATCTCATAAATATCTATCTTTTCTAGTGTAATGTTTTATGAATAAAAATTTAAATTAAATTTTGAAATATTCATTTGGGTTATTTAATTTTGGGCATCAACCATTTTAATTCTTGATCCTTTCTTATGTGATACCATTAAAAGTGTTATTCTTATAAAAGTATTTTTCATCTATGCCAACATCCTTAAAGGATTTTGTGATTCACTTTTGATTCCCTAATGATATCATCAACATTATTTCTCTTGATATATTATGATCATATAATTATATTTATTCATCGGGAGAATTAATTTACTTAACTATATACACACTACTCAATTTGGTATTAGTTTGAGGAAAGATTATATAGAGACCCATTCCATTGGTTTATGTGGGAAATATTAACAATATGTACACTTATAAATTAAATATGGATGTTTTTTAATTACTAAGTCATGTTGGTTTTGTATAATATATTTTATTTAATCCTTCATATGAGGATTTAATGGATTCAATTAGTGATGGGTTGGGCCTACAATTGCCTCTTGATGCATCAGTAGGTCTAATGAGGCAAACTAGCTTGTGTATTTTATGTATTCCTTACCTATTATGTAATTTTTATTGGAAAGAAGAATTAAAAGAAATATTATGATGCCTATAATTATGAATTATATTATTATTAATATTGTTCTTTATCCAAGAGATTATTTATATTTTAATGTCATCCATGGGCTTATTTCATGCTCATGTGATTAGTTATATGGAATTATTTGATTCTCATTTACTTCTTAACATATTAATCTTGCCCTATTTTTATTTCTATGATATATTCTGGTATATACTCTCCCTTCTGGAGAATTTTATATCACCCTTACTATGTTTTTAATCTCTTTAAATAATGAATAAAATTATTACACATGAAATGTCTAGAAGAATAGCATTTGTGGAGAATTTATGGGAAATGTTGAAGACTTATTATAGATAATGTAGTTCCTATTATATTGGAAAAAAATACCATTTTATAATAATGTAATGTAATGTATTAGTTAATTATATATATCAATTCTCTAAAACCAAAAACCAAAAAGGCCTTGGTAATGTATCTAATTCAGCATTTGTTATAAATAATTTTTGAAAATATTTAATATTTTGAAAAATTAGTTTTTGGTAAATAATATAATATAAATTAAATTTATTTCTTTTAAAAATAATTTAAATAGTATAAATTAACAAAATTAAAGTAATTATTTATGAAATAAGTAAATAAAATCCAATAAAAATTAGGTATAAATAACATGAATTTCATTATTCACAGTTAACAAAAAATGTTTTAATTAAAAAAATTACTTTTATATTATATTAAATTTTTTTGTTTAAAGGATAAATCTCTCATTTTTCTATTATATAATTTAATTAAATTGTTTGTTTATATATTCTAAAAAATTAATTTACATTCATCCAATGATTATTACTTATTTATGAATAAGAATAAATTCACTTTATGCTTAAAATATAGTCTTTTAAAAATTATTTTTTATTATTTTGTGTTTCTTATTTAAAACTGATTTTAATAACTTTTAAAATTAAAAATTATTAAATATAATTTTATTTTTTGAATCAAAATATTGATGTTAGGTAACAGAGTAAAATTGTTTTGTTAAAAAAATTGTCGAGGTGAAAATAGAGTTACTACTATAAGGTTAAAATGAGACAATGGGGTTTAAATTAAGGGGTAAATGCATAAAATATCTCTAAAATTATCTATAAATTTTTTTATGTAATATTTATTGACCCATATATATTATTTCTTTTATTTTGGATCCACTTTCTTTTCAAAAAATTATTCTTCATATTTTAAGGAATGCATTTTTGT
Organism: Viscum album; assembly: GCA_963277665.1. Lineage (NCBI taxonomy): Eukaryota > Viridiplantae > Streptophyta > Magnoliopsida > Santalales > Viscaceae > Viscum > Viscum album. The sequence goes on from OY728151.1 coordinate 1,906,129,610, forward strand.
GAAAATGAAACTTTAACTCACCTATAATGGGCCCCTTCTATACCCATATAAAACCAATATTTTCCAAAAGTTAACTCTTGAATACTTTTCCAAATTACCTATAATAAATCCTTAGTACATTTTTGGTAGCCTCTATATCTAATAAAGAGGCCTAAATCCATCATTCTGAGGGTTCTGATCTCGAGAAGGAGTGAATTCATCAAAGTAAGTATCTAGTTCTACCCCATCTTTTTCAATTACCTTATCCTATTAAATATTTTTAAATACAATTCCCCACCATAATGATATTTTATTAACTTAATTATTTATTTATAATAATGATATTAGAATAATAATGCCCTTTAATATTACTCATTATTTATTATAGCATGTTTTTGATTAGTTAGATTCAACTTCCTACATGAATGATGTTATAGTATAATCAATGTTTCCATCATGAATGACTATCAAGATGTTAATAATTATTATATACTATATTAAATATTATTTTATATTAAGAACATGGTTATGGAGTTATGACCCAAAAATTAATGTCCATTATAATGTAACTCATTGTTATGAGTAAAATTACCTAAAACATGCTCATCTTGGATACTATTCTCATGATTCATACCCATAAATTCTATCAAATGAATTTGGAATTTAATAAATAATCGAAAAATAATGATTAAAATTCCTTTAATTGTCTATTAATGATAAAGTTCTCAAAGATATAAGATTAAAATCTCCATTATCAAAACATATATGAAACAATTAAAGTTACTTGCATATAATGAATAAAATAAACAATAACTAATTAATATATATGAAATAATTGATTATAATTTAGTATTATAAAATTAAATAGATATGATTATGGTTCTGAAAAAAGTTATTTAGATGTTTATGTTTATTATACATGAAGTTGAAATTATTTCAAGGAACTAAAGAGTAAAGGTAAGGGTTTATATTCCAATATCACCTTGAAATCAACATTATTTATGTCTGAATTACTATATGGAGAAATTGAAAAAAATATATATCTATAAACCCATTTATATTCTTATCATATTTTTATTACTAATGTTTAGTTTGATACATACCATTTAACCTCCCTTTGAATCATAATTTAACTGAGGGTATTCTTAGCAGATGATCTTAAATATAGTAAAGTTGATGACTTCATGTCATTCCCATTCAATAACCTAGAAATTGGAAAAATTAAATTGAAAGGAAATCTTCCACTTACATTATTACAGTGTGTAAATATTTAAAACTCACTATAAAGTGTCCCAATAATTTTTGTGATAACAATGAAGAAAAAAACAACCTTTGAATAAAGAATCAAAATATGTGATGGTAAGAGGAGTTTATAATATAAATTATTCATGAAAAAATAGTAATTTAGTAAAATTATGTTAGATAAGAAATAATTTTTGGTATAAGAAATTCATTATTTAGAGTAAATCAATAAATAAGTCATTGTCGATATTATTGAAAAACCATAAATAGATGATAGGGATAATGAAACTACTTATTTTGACGGAATACTAAATTTTAAAGTAGAAATAAGAGTTAGGATCAAATAAATTAATGTTTCTAGAGATTTATATATATGACCAATTATATTTTTTATTATTGAAAACTTTATAAGTAGAAACAGGAAGTGGAGAAATCCAATTATAATACAAAAATTGAATGTTTCAAATTTGGTGATCTGGACAATTTGGGGGAGGATGTAGAGTAAAAAATCAAAATTGAAGAGCAAGGAAAAATCATAAACGGATATATTCTAATGTATCTAGTTTCTTAAATTTATAATTTTAATTTATAATGAATGATTGAATATCTTGAAAGGATCATAACACCTGGTATGGCATCAAAAAACTAAAAAGTGTTGGATATGGATAAGGTGGAAGAGAAACATATTGATCTAGCTGAAAAGTTGGAGAATTTCCTATTAATTTAGTTTTTTAAAAATAGATGAAATTATAAAATATGGTTCTAATAAATGTAAAAAGTGGTAATAGTTTATTTAATGCATTAAGATCACACACCTTGTAGAAAGATCAATTTGTGTGACTCATAAAATACCCAAAAGGATATTGTGCCATCAGTGGAAATAAAAAATAATATACCACATGTTTTTATTATAAATGTGGAAACATGGGAAATATCTAATATTTTATCTCTATAAAAAATATTCACTTCAAGGAATAAGAGAAACAAAAATAACTATGAATAAATTCATTCACACTATAACACCCCATCACCTTTTTTCAGGTATTACGTAACCCTTATTTTTTAATCCTTTTGGTTGGGTACTATTATGGGGTGTTTCGGGTAAAATTTGGAGAATATTGGAAGCCTAAGAGTCTATGAATGGTTGTAACATGGTTGGGGAAAATCATGTGGTTTTCCCAACAAACCAGGCACCCTGTTTTCAGCCACTGGAAGAGGGCACACATTTTTTCCAATATATGCATCTAGCCCCTCCAAATTGTTAAACCTCAGATAATAAGAGTTGGAATGGTTATAACATGGTTTGAAACAATGTTCACCATACTAGGAGAAACTGTGCACCCTACTAATAAGGGTGAAAAATTAAGGGGCACAGTTTCTCTAACAGTGCAACCGTACCTAGAAAATCATGCGTCCAAGTTTTAATTACTCAAATTTTTTTATTAAAAACTAGAAACCCCCATTATTAAGCCATAATAAACCTATTTCAACCCTAAATTGAATCCATGGTCCTTGAAATCTCTGAAGATGTGTTTTTGACTCATCTAAACCCTTTTCGGGTGGATCTAAGCTCAGGAGACTGTGTTTGATCTCTTCCGAGTAAGTGGATCTCTTCTCGTGAGGTCTCTTCTAGTCATTTTTTCTCTCCTCCTTATAGAGTAATGGGTTATAATGTTATTAATAGATATAATATCTATTTTTACAGATCTGGATTCTAAATTTTGTTTGTTGGTCTGTCTCACCATCTCTCTCTATTGGGGTTCCCTGTTGTGGGTATATTGAGTTGTGCTCACATGATTTAAAGGTAGGTGGTTCCATAATACTTCTCCCTATGATTAAAAACATAAATTTTTTACAATATTTAAATGATTTTTTAATTGATTAAAAAATTGATCTGAAAGTATTTTATGTTTTATTTTAATATTGTCATATAATTGATAAAGAACACAAATTTTAATTGAATTTAAATGTGGGGTGGATTTTAGGAAAAATGGTTTCTTTATTTTGAAATTGATTTGATAAATTTATTTAATGTCGAAACTTGAGAAAGTTGGATTAAAGTAGAAGATAAATTGAAATGGTCTAAATTGATGAAAACCAAAGTTTTGGTTTTGAAATGAGCACGGCATGTTCAAAACTAAACTAGGAATTGTAATTTGAATTGATTTGAAATGTTTGATTTTCCCATGTTTGATTGATTTATTGTTTTATGAACATGTTACCCTTGGAAGTTATTTTTAATTGGGACAAGCCTACTGGGGACTTGACTCCCTCTAAATGGATTTATAATGATAACACAAACAAAACAATTATTTCATGAATGCAAGAGTGGGTTCTTATTTGGGGGTGCAGATGGCCTATGAGGTTTCACCAATTTGTGGCATTGATTGATTTGATTTTGCACATATATCTTGATCCAAGATCATTCTTGAGATGTGTAAAGATCTTATTACCTGAACTAACATACCATGAGGCTTTTTTTACATTGTTCTATGATTTATTAGATTAGATATATATTCCATTGATTATTGAACTTTTGTATTCATTCAAATTTCTTAATATATGAGTTTTATATAAAATGTTCACTTTAACCAATTATTATCTATAAAAAATCCAAATTTATATGGAAGAAAGTTTTAATTTAACATATTTGAATGATATACCATGCCTTGTCTTATTTTAAATATATGAATAATTCATTTTACTATTATGGAATTTGTAATAGAACATTTGGTGAGACCCTACTATGGTTTATAGCTTATATTATACCTTTTTATTTTAGGGGTTTGTGGATTTTATTATGCAAATTTCGAGCAATTGGAATGTTCCAATTAGAGGTGGTATATTTTCACGATTCTTGGGATTGTGGAATTTTGATGATGATAATTAGAGCTGGTGTCCACTTTTTACATAGGATATTTTTTGAATTTTTTTTGTTGATGTAGTTTCTTACTTTGGGATGTTTTTCTTACTATCTGAGTACAATTTACCCATTTTTATATTACTTTATCCCTTTTGAGTGTTGAGAAAACTAACTTATATATTTTATCTTATACTATTTATTTGGAAAATTCAATTCCTCTTATTTATCATATGATTTTAGGTGCTTGTTTCCAACCCACAAGGATTAGTAAGTCCCTTTGGGATATGTTAGTGTTGGATTGGGTATTAGGGTACCTGGGTATTGTATGTTGGTTTGTGAAAAAGTTGTATTATATGAGGTTAAGAATCATTACGTTATGTTAGTATATAGTTTGGGATATCTTGATGGAACTTTAGAGGTGGTTGCGGGAAAACTCCTAGACAAGTCTCTCCGTAACGTGCCATGATTCACTATGGGAGTTTAATAAAATTTTATTTGTGGATTTTTTTGATCTGATTCTAGTATTTTACTTACCTTTGATATAATATTGTTGAAATCAAAATCTAAAATTTCTACTCAATGGAATTGACATTCCTATATCATTGATCTGTGTATCATTTCTAATTTCTTTTTTGTTATCATATAATTTTGTGTAGCATCATTCCTCTAATAATATGTGTGAATAATCCCTTGGAGGAAGATTCTAGTGAACCACAATGAGTAAATATTCTCCAGTAGTGGAACCTCAAAGGGGTGATTGTTTTGATCATTTTAGTACCCCTAATTTCTAGTAAAGAACTATTTATTTATAATTTTTAAGTATACAAAGTGTATGGGTAATGTTTTTGAGGATTTGGGAGAATTTAGTAATGTTTTTGGGCCTTTTATAAAGGTTCACAGTTAGTTGAAACTATATAAATCCTATGGAAAACTGTGCACAAAGAGACATGTGCTATGGGGAAGTCAAACGGTTAGGGGGACGTTTTTTCCAAACCATGTGACCACCTAGGAGAAACCACGAAATGTAGGACATAAATCTATTTAATGGTTAATTTAAATTCTGTCTAAACACATATTTTAACCATTTTAGGTGCTCTTTGAGGTAGTGGTTGGCCCACAATTAGTGCATGTTTTTCCTAACTATGTAACTAATCATGCACAGTTTAAAAACAAGATCCACAAAAGTGGATCTAGGTCAAGATTATCCTTTAACCCCTTGTTTGGATCCATTTGTTCCCAAACATGAAAATTATTCATCCCAAAGGCTGTGTAAGCCTTCCAAATTGATTTGGAAGTGATATATAGTTGATTCTTAGTGCGTTTAAGCCAGATTCTAGTGGTAAGTCTTTGTTTATGGTAGTTCTCGGTGATTTGGATTCGATATACCTCTCTCTATCTCTCTAGGATTATTATATCTAGTCCATTATGGATATATTTAATGTTTTTATGCTAATAATGGTTATACTTGGCCTTTTTGATGATAGGGGAAGATGTCTAAGGTGATTTTTTTGAGATTCAACATTGTTTTGTAGGCATTTTAGTACCCTTATTTGTTTTCTCAATAAATCTTGAGTTAGGTGGTTTCACTATCAACTCCTCTTTATTTAAATAGAAATTTTGATTTCAAATTTTTACATGATATTTATTATTAGATTTTTGAAAAATGCTTTATAGAAACCTCCTATGGTGGCTGTTTATGGAATTGTGAAAATTTGGTGTTTTGGTGGAAAGTGAAAATGGTACGTTGATATTAAAATGATAATTTAAAAATGGTTATTTTATTTTTATGCATAGAAAAGTGTTTTTAATAAAATTTTGGTTTTATTGGAGTGTTTTTTTGAAATGTTTTTTCAATAAAAGGTTAGTTTTCTTGAAATGGTTTGCATGAATTTGTATTGGTATGTGGTTGGATTAAATGGTTAATCATTAATGGAATGATATGGATAATGGTGGTGAAGTACCACCGTTAAATGGATAGGGTATGGATATGAAGTTCCACTATCAATGGTAACACCAAGATTGGGTGGTTCTGTGTATTTGTGTGTATATCGGCGATTTGGAATGGGTAATGCAAATTGAATTCATGGAATGGTTGGAATGACTTATTTGGTTTGTTTCCTTGTAAATTGGTTTATTTGAGAAAACTATTTTGGTAAGGAATTTTTTTGGCTTTGTTATAAAATGTTGAACTGATTTAAATCTATTTAATATAAATTGTTTTATATAAATGTGCTAACTTGTTCTATCATAGTGGCGTGAGTAGGGAAGTCATTTGGGGAAAACCTTCTTAGTTTCATTACTCAACCTTGCATTGACATGTTATTGATTTTTTATATATTTTATATTGGGATATAGTTAAAGGTAAATTATCACACTTCTTTATTCGTGATTCATGATATTTGGGATATATCGTGGAGTTGGAGCAATAAATCATGTTGGGAGTTTGGAGTTCTATCTTAGAGTCATTGATTTGTATTTATCTTCTCTTCCATTGTGTACTTTAATATTGTAGTCTTCTATAGTGGTACTTATAAATGTTTTATTTTGATATCAATGGAAATTATTCAAGTTTTATTACATTGTTATAATGCATCATTTAGTGGTTATGTTGTTTTTATGTGTTTCGTTAGGTTGTTTTATTCTTAAAGGGAAAATCATCCCATAATAGTATTGAAGCCATTAGAATTTATTTCCCACCTTCGGTGTCGTGGGGATGTCTCTTAAAGCCATGTAATGTCCTTAAACCTTATCATGCTAGTGAGGAGGGGTGAAATGTCATGATTGGTATCGCCTTGTTCTGTCCTTCACTTAAAGTAGTCATCAGTTTCTTGGTCTTGGAATTGAAATTCATTCTACTATATTCCTTGTGTTGGGTTGGTAGAAAGGAGTAGGATTGTCAAGACATTAAATGTAGATCAAAAAAAGAAGCAACTAACCTTTTCATGTTGAACTTCAAGTTTTCAGGGAGTTTGGTACATAAGTGTTTTGGATAAACTTATATGATTTGAAATCTCATTTTCATGGGATTACCCAATGATACGAGCATGAAATGCATTATAGAAATGATTTCTCAATAGGAGTACATATTTAATTTTTCATATCAATATATGATTTGGTACAAAACTGTTGATTTTTTAAAACTGTTATTGTTTTTTTTAATGTGAGATTATGGAAAGGATTGAAATAGTTATTTTGAAAATGGTTTCATTTTCAAAAATATAGTGCAATTTTAAAAAATGTATGGATATAGAAATATTGAATTTTGTAAAGAAATGTTGTGATAGTATGATGTGGTATAATTTGAAATTTTTAGTACTTAAATTACAAGGGAGTTAAACTTATGTCATATATTTTATGTATAGAAAATTTTACCTGATAGGCATTGAAGGAAATAGCTGGAGGAAGTTGCTGAAAATGTGGTTTCACCTGAGCCACAGGTAAACCAATAGCTAGTTCAGAGTGTTGTTCAATATTTTAAAGATTTTTATATAGGGAACAGGAGAAATGAAGCAATGAAATTGGATCATTCCATTTAATTACAAATGTATAATTCATCCATCTTTTGGGGCAATTCAGAGCTAGAGAAAGTAGAGGTATTTTCAAAAAAGATAAATTTTATATTCCAATTCCTTGGCACACCAGAAGAGCTAAAAGTTGAGATGGAGACATATATATTGGAAGATCAGGCATTCTAGTGGTGTGATTTAGCTATTCAGGCTAAATTTGACCAAGGCATTGGTTGAGAGTATTTTGAAGAATTTTTCATCAAACAATTATATCCTCACACATTCAGAATTGAAAAAATATGAAATTATTAATATTAAATAAATAGAACCTAACCGTGACATATTATACATAAAAATACATGATTTTATTATTATTTTTTCCTGAAGTTGATGCTAGTGTATCCTTGAAGGAACACATTTTTGAATCAGGGTCGAGTCAGGAAATTTTCTCAAATATTGATGCACTCTGTGTAACTGATTATACAAAGATTGTTAATAGATAAATGGTGGAATAACATGACATCTTAGGAGCTATGAGAAGAGGAAGTATATTGATAACTACAAGAAATAGCGGGAACTATAATTTTGAGATAAATAGGAAGAGGTATAATTATTTCCAAGGTGAGAGTATGTCTTAGAATCAGATAGCAAGATCAGTAAATGTTCTACCAAAACCCATGATAAATCCATGTTGTTTCCAATGTGGTTCTCTTAGTCACATAATGCGGGAGTGGATGAAACCACCTAGAGTATGCCAAAATTGAAACAAGATGGGGCATCTCCAGCACTTTTATCGTAGTTTTCCAACGTTAACTATTTGGGACACTTATCAAGTGTCATAGATGTTGTATGATTCGACATGATGTGGGAAGAATAATACCTATCATAATAAGAACATATATATCCATTATGATTATATAAATACCATGACTCATTAGTAAGGGATATCTTAATAGGGAATTAAGGAACAAAGTGTGGAGATCAAGAAATTATATGGAGCTGAGAAGGTTATTCTGGATGATCAGTTTTGACCATCAATGATTGAAAGGTACAATTTGAAAAGACCCAATCTTTTAATAATGAAAATTATTCTTGATCTAATTAAATGTATTATTATGTAAAATCGTTATATAAAATATGTAATTATTTGGTTTTATGTTTTTTTATTTTAAAAAACCATTAAGAATTGTGACCATTGCTAATATAGCCGTTGAATAGAGATCATATGATTAGTATAAATATTGGGTTTTAACAAATCCAATTTACATAGACAAAGGATGTGATGACCTCATCTATTAGACATTCCCCAAACGAAGCCCATTTGTCGAGCTCAGAAAAGAGGTGGCGTCATTGGGCTTCTCTCTTGAACAAGTCCAAGTCGAGCTTCAACACGTTAAGCTCCAATAGAACCGTCTATCTGGGAAATGGAACTTGATATAGATTACCACCCGAGCGATGTTATCCGAGCCACCCCAAGAGTTTGTCACACTCGCACACCTTACCCTTCAGTCATATATAGGTGTTATAAGGGGTTATGTAAAAAGACCATAGCACTATGATTTGTACATTATTTTTTTATATAATAAAGACTATACATTCATTTTATTATTGTTACTTTGTAAATAGTTTTTTTTAAATAGAATTTTTATTTAATATTTAATTAATAAATATATTTTTATTAAATAATGGATTTTTTTATTAAATAATATTTTATTATTATTAATAAAATACTTTTTATTAAATATAAATGATCGTATAATATTTATGAATAAAACTATAATTCTTGTCAAGGTTTGAAAGCTATTTTTGTCAAAACCCATGAATTTTTGATAAATATCAGTTTATATTTTAAAATTAGAAATTCGAATAATTATAAAATAATTTAGATAAAATGAATTTTATTTTTGGATTTAGGATGTTGAAACTATCCAATAGTGAATTTTTCATAATTTTCTGAGACAGTCATGTTTTTGGGTAAAAATTAAATATCATTTCAATATATAATATGTTTTATGACATCATAATGACCCAATAGTGATGTAATAAAATACTATAAAAAGTATTTTTGGCCAAAATATGTTTTACAATTAAACTAATGTGATTTTAGGTCTGTTTGATTAATTTTACATAGCTTTATTGGACCCTTCAAGACTTATAAAACATTTTACCTTTTTAAATTGATTTCCTTGAGAGTGTGACTAACCTCCACATAAGAAACCCTATTATTTTAAGAATTTCGGCCATTGTACATATAAAATAAAGTTTTACACTCCCCTTTTTTAAAAAAATGGGTAAAAAACAATGTTCTGGTTTGTGGTTTTGATTAGTTTAATGTGTGGGTGCCAAAACCTAAATAATGAAGAAATATCTCTTTTTTCCTATATAAACCCACCAAATATCCCACTTTCTCTTCAATAAAAGCCTTTTAAGCTTAAAAACACTATACCCTCCTCTCTCTAGAATCATCCCAAGTCACCCCAAGCTCTTAATAATCCTCTCTCAAGCCCCTCCCAAGCCTTTGGGATCACTCTTCCAAGTAAGGGATTCCATCCATTCTCATTTTACCCAGGTTCATTAATATTGTTATGCCATTTTATTTTCAATTGTAAATTTTGGGGTATGATTTCAAACCCCCTAATACTTCCTCTTTATTTTTGAATTATTAGAGACCAATTTCTCTCTCATTAATTCCTCTCATTTATACCAGTTACCATGATGAAGTTCCGTAAGAAATTTCTCTCTCCACACTAACATTCGATCAATTCTTTTGTATTATGAATCTAAATTCCATTACATTTGTTGGTAAATGTATCTATATGACTAACATACTGTAAATTTAATTTAAATATTATGATACACCCATTTATCTCTCATCAACCATTTTTTTTAATTTTATGTCATGCAGTTATGTTGCCGAAATTGCATCGCGATTTTTCAAGCCAAAGTCATTGTGTAGTGAATACCATGCCCATTTCTATGTTAAGTGTATTAAACTTTTTGCACATTTAATTATTGTTTATATAGTTTTATGTATGTATTAAACATTCCTTTAATGTGGAATACATGATTTTGTTGAATGACTGCATGTTGTGTGATCCATGTGGCACACTTATGCATAAAATGAAATGTTTAAGAAGGGTGCGCATTGATAGTGCTCCAACGCATTGGGTAAAGTTAGTATCATGATATATCAAGTGAAATTAGGTTTTACTCTTGATAATTCAAGTTGAATGAGGTTTTACTCATACTCCATGTGCAATGATCCTTGGCTCATGCTAATACCATGTTAAGTGTTGTTCCCATAGTTCCATGTTAAGATAATCAAGTTATATCATTCCTTTATATTCATGTTTATATTATGAGAAATTGATATTCCTATTTCCTAACATGTGTTGTAATATCCATGGTATGCTTTTTCTACTCCCTAATTGGGCTTTACATCTCACCCTTTTCTTATGAATGTCCTCAGGTTATCCCATGCAATGCTAAGTACGAGAGAATGTAGAGGTTGTGTAAAGGATGTTTTCAATAAAGATGTTGCGTTTCATGTTTTAAGTAATTATGTAATGTTCCTAAGATCCAAATACACTAGAACTCTTGATATTATATGTTTTATCATGTGAAGATTTTATGTAATAAATCATTTTTATGTGTGTAATAAAATGCAGGGTTGTTATAGTTGGTATCAGAGGATAGGTTTAGTGATTTTTGGGATTAGGATTAGAAAACCCTAGTGAAAGAATTGGGGATGAGACTAAGTATAGTAAAAACATTCCTAAATTTTGGTGAGTAATGAGTAAGTGGTTTATCAAGAAAAAACATCCATGTCTGGATATGAGTAGGTAGAGGCGGATCTAGCACAAATGTACCTAAGAGTGAAAAGTTTGACAACGAGTTTCTGGCATGACCTGAGGTATCTAGGTACATGAAAATGGGCCTTCCTTCACTCTTGGTTATAACACTCACGATAGATATGCTTGGTTAAATTCACAATCTTATTATGAACCATTGATAAAGGAAAAAAATTCACCTAAGAATAAATATTGGGAAGTAGATCATGCATAACATAGATTGAAGCATATAGATTCATAAGTTAAGGGAATAAAAGTAATTTATAAGTCATCAGTTTTTGTCTTTGTATTACCCTTTATATGTTACCCATACCTATCCTTTATTATGTCCAATGGCCCGAAATATGAGGACTCGGGCTAAAAACTGATGCGAAGATCAATGTAACGACTGTTTTATTGAGATGCCTAATACGATTGGAGGGGGAATCACGAACATTGTCATGATACATTCTCAGTTAACTCAATATTTGAATAGAAACATGGGTCAAGAGGAACATTAAACCCCCCCCATGAAACAAAAAGTCACAATCGAGATACTCATGAGACAATGACCTTCTACTTTTAATGGATCATTTGATCCCTCAATCGTCGAGCAATGGATTATCTCCTTTGAAATGATATTTTCCATCCTTCAATGTTCTGAACAAGAGAAGGTTCTTTTTTATGCTTATCATATGGAGGGTGAATCTAATCAATGGTGGGCATTGCTCAAAAATACAAATCCAGAGGAGGTGATCGATGCATTAGAATGGAAGGATTTCTAGAAGATGTTTTTCGATAAATATTTTCCACGCACCCTCCGAATTAAGATAGAAAGGGACTTTCATGCCCTCAAGAAAAAGGAAGATGACTCCATCAGATTGTATGAGGAAAAATTCACAAGGCTTGCGTGATATGCCTCCTACTTTGTCGTTACCCACAAATTCATGGTTGACCGCTTCTTTGGTTGGATAAAACATAGCATACCGAAATTATTGGAGATCCGTGACATCGATAGCTATGATGAATTTTCCGATGTGGCCTCAAAATAGAAATGGAGATCGAAGAATATCAAGGGTATCATGGGGATAAGAAGAATAAGATGGACTTCAATTATGGAAATCTGATGGATAAATCCAATAGTGCTAAGAAGACCCAACACTCCACTTTCCAAAGGTGCAGAAAAAAGCACCTAGAAATTTCCTAAAGGGGATGAGGAAATTCTTTAGGTGTGGAGGATAAGTGAACCTAGCCGTTAACTACCGACAAGAAGAACCCAAGGCTCCAACAGAGAAGAGTAATTCTCTATTTGACTCCCATCATGTTGTTCATTGCTTCAACTACAAAGAACCAGGGCACCTTGAAAATCAGTGCCCTAAGCCATGGGTTTTTGGAGGAAACCCACAACCTCCAAGGCATCAAGGGTGAGATTTTGACATCACTACCACTAAAGTGGACCCTAATAATGAAGTGGTGATAGGAATGCTAGTTATTCATTCAAGAATAGCGAATGTACTTTTTGATTCTATTTCTACACATTTTTTATATCCCTAATGTTTATTATAACAACCCCAACACCACAAAAAATCATGGAATTGATGATGTCGGTGAGTACGAAAAATGGGGAAATCAATGCATCCCATGAATTTAACTCCTCCCCAGTCATAATATATGGATTTAACTTTTCTATAAACCTCATCACACTCCCTCTTGTGGAATTATATGAAATTATTGGCATTGATTGCGGTTCCATATATATAGCCATAATAAATTTCAATGAGAGGGAAATCTCTCTCCATATAGAAAATCAACCCCTGATTCTATACAAGTGAAAAGAGGAAAATGAATCTTCTTTAGCACCATCATCTCAAGCGTGGATATTACTTCTCTATGAGCATGTGTATATAGCTTAGATAATTGATTCTAGGGAAGAAACTATCCTTGAAGACATGCCTATTGTGAAGGAATTCACTAAAGTGTTTCCCGAGTAATGGTCTAGTCTTACTCCTAGAAGATATGTTGAATTATAAATTGACTCATACCTAGGGTATTTACAATATCCAAGACTTCATATAGGCTAGATATTGTGGAGCTTGAGGAGCTAAATAAACAACTACAAGAGAATCTTGATAAAGGGTTTGTACTCTCAAGTGCTTCACCATGGGGTGAACTAGTCCTCTTTGTCAAGAAGAAAGATGGGTCAATGTGCCTTTTCATTTATTATCATGAGATTAAAAAAATCGTGATTAATAACAAGTATCCTCTACCCCGAATTGATGACTTATTTGATCAGTTATGTGGAGCATAATACTTCTCCAAGGTATATTTTTGTTTGGGATATTACCAAGTAAGGGTGAAAAAGGAGGATATCCCCAAGACTACTTTTTGTACAAGACACAGTCAATATGAATTCATAATAATGCCCTTTGGACTCACTAATTCTCTATAAATCTTCATGGACTTGATGAATAGAGTCTCTAGATATTACCTCGGAAAATTTGAGGTGGTCTTTATAGATGATATTCTAATATACTAAAAAACTAAGGAGGATCCTGAGAAGCATCTAAGCACTATACTAGAGGCCTTTCAAAAGGATAATCTCTATGAAAAGTACAAAAAAGTGTGAGTTCTGGTCAAAGGATGTCTCATTTTTGGGGCATATCATCATGATCAATGGGATATCTGTGGATCCCTCCATGACAGCTTTAATTGAGGGATGAATGAGGCCAACATCGGTAACCTATATTCGTAGATTCCTAGGGTTAGCTAGATATTATCACCAATTTGTGAGAAATTTATAATGATTCTCAAACCCTCTTACTCGGATAACTTAGAAGGGTGTCAAGTTTTCCTAGAGAGATGAATGCGAACAAAGATTCATGGAGTTGAAATGAAATCTTATCATTTCACTTGTTCTCACACAACCCAAAAGTGGATAACGATTTTCGGTATTTATTGATGATTTAAAGGAGGTCATGGGATGTGTGTTGATGCAAAATGAAAAATTAATTGACTATGCTTCAAGGAAATTGAAATTTCATGATAAGAATTATCCAACACATGATCTGGAGTTGGTTGTAGTGATCTTCACTTTAAAAATTTGGTGACATTACCTCTTTGGGGAGAAGTGTGAAATATATATTGACCACAAAATCCTCAAGTATATACTCACACATAAAGAGTTGAATATGCACCAACTAAGATGGTTAGAGTTGATCAAATACTATGAATTCGCAATCCATTACCACCCTGGGAAAGCGGGCAAGGTGGAGGATTCTCTAAGTATAAAGGACCCGACAATTATACCATTGATGGGATTTTAAAAGGATCCAATCTTCTTAGATTTGATGAATATGTACATGGGAATCATAAATAAGGGAACATCATCAATCCTTTAACAAATTATTTCTCAATCACCTCTTTTGGAAAGGTTAAAGGATGCTCAAAAGAATGATGTGTGAATTCAGATGATGGTGGAAACAATTTGAAAAGAGAAATCCTTGGAGTTAATTTCAATGAAGAAGGAATTGTGATATTTGGGTCAAGACTATGTGTTCCATAGAATTCAGTGTTAAAGAAGAAACATATGGATGATGCATATAGTTTAAATTTCTCCATTCAACCAAGAAACACAAAGATGTATTGAGATATCAGAGAGAATTATTGGTGGGATAACATGAAGAAGAAAATCATTGAGTATACATCAAAGTTCCTAGTATATTATCAAGTGAAGGATGAGATGCAGAATTCTATGGTGATGATGAAACCATTACCCATACCAACATAGAAATGGGAGAATATAACAATGGACTTTGTCATCAGACTTCCGAAGACATCCAAAGGAAACAATATTATCTGGGTTGTTGTGGATCATCTTACAAAGACTTCAAACTTCATTGCAATTTGGGAGGATTTATCACTGGATCAATTGGAAAAGATATACATCAGAGATGTGGAAAGCCTTCAGGGAATACCACTATCTATTGTATCTAATCGAGATCCAAGATTAACCTATATGTTTTGGAAGTGTCTTCAACATGCTCTGGATACTAAGCTGATCTTCAGTACGGCTTATCATCCTCAAATTAATGGCTAATCAGAGCGGACTATCCAAAAACTTGAGGACATGTTGAGAGCGGGCTCAATATACTTCAAAAGAGGATGGGATAAACATATATCTCTTATTTAGTTCTCATAAAATAAAAATTTACACTCAAGCCTGCAAATGGATCCTTATGAAGCCCTGTATGGGAAGAGGTGTAGAACACCAGCATGTTGGGATGAAGTTGGGGAGCGAAAACTCCTTGGTCCAGAGATGGTTGAAGAAATGGTGGATAAGGATAGAACCATCCAGTAGCACATTAAAGCTGCTCAGAGTAGACAAAAGTTCTATGTTGATAATTGTTGATGGGACCTATAGTTTTAGGTTTCAAAAATGGTATTTCTCCTCATATGACCATGAAATAGAGTTATGAGATTTAGGAAGAAGGGAAATCTTAGTCCATGATACATTGGCCCTTTTGAGATCCTTGATCGCATTGGAGTAGTGGAATATCGACTAGAACTCCCACCAAACCTATCTCAAGTATATTATGTGTTCCATTTATCACTATTGAGGAAGTACACACCTGACCCATTGCATGTACTCAATCCATAGGTGGTACCATTGCAGAATGACCTCTCCTATGAAGAGAAGCCGGTGAAGATCTCATATCATATAGAAAAATATCTATGAAATATGAAAATTCACCTCATCAAGGTGTTGTGGTGAAACCACAAGTTTGAAGAGGAAACATGGGCATCAGAGGAAGTGATGACGCAGAGTTACCCACATCTGTTTTAGTATAGGAGAAGGAAATTTCGAGTATGAAATTTCTTATGGGGGGAAGATTGTAACAACCCAAAAATTTATTAATGGAAATTCCACTTGATATAATTAAATGTATTATTATGTAAAATGGTTATATAAAATAAGAACATATTTGGTTTTATGTTTTTGGATTTTAAAATACCATTAAGAATTGTGACAGTTTTTAATATAGTCGTTGAATAGTCATCACATGATTAGTATAAATATAGGGATTTAACAAATATAATTTACTGACGAAAAGGAAATGTTGGCCTCATCCAATATACTTGCCACATATGAATCCAATTTGTCAGAGCTCAAAAAGGATGTGGCGTCATTGGGCTTTTCTCTTGACCATGCCCAAGCCGAGCTTCAACACGTTAAGTTCGAACAAACCTGCCTATGGAAAAAGTGAAATTTGATAGAGATTACCACCCAAGCGATGTTATCTGAGCCACCCCAAGAGTCCTTCACCCTCGCACACCTTACCCTTTGATCATATGTGGGTGTTATAAGGGTTTATGTACCAAGACCCTTGCACTATTATTATGTACTTTATTTTTTTTTGTATAAAAAATAATATACATTCATTTTATTATTTTAACTTTGTAATTAAATTTTAAAGCACAAATAGTATTTTTTGTTAATATTATATATAAAAAATATATTTTAATTAAATAATGTATTTTTGAATTAAATAATATTTTGATACTATTACTAAAATACTTTTTATTAAATATAAATTATCGTATGATTTTTATGAATATGGTTGTAATTTTTATCAGGGATTGAAATCTATTTTTGTCAAAACCCATGAATTTTCAATAAATGTCAGTTTTACTTTAAAAGTAAAAAGTCAAATAATTAGAAAATTATTTAGATAAAATAAAAAATATTTTTGGAATCTAGATGATGAAATTATGAAATGGTGAATTTTTCATAATTTTCTGAGATAGTCAAGTTTTTGGGTAAAAATTAAATACCGTTTAAATATATAATGTGTTTTATGGCATCATAATTACCCAATAGTGATGTAATAAAATAATATAAACATTATTTTCAGAAAATATATGTTTTAAACTTAAAATAATGTGTTTTTAGGTTTGTTTGATTTATTTTAAAAAGCTTTAGTGGACCCTTCAAGACTAATAAAACATGTTTGCCCTTTAAATTGATTTCCTTGTGAGTGTGACTCACCTCCACATAAGAAACCCTATTATTTTAAGAATCTGGGCCATTAGACTTATAAAATAATGTTTTCTATTCCCCTTTGAAAAAAACCATGTGCCAAAACCATGGTCTGGTTTGTGGTTTTGATTAGTTTAATGTGTGGTGGCCGAAACCTAAATAATAAAGAATTCCCTCTCCTTTCCTATATAAACCCACCCAATATCCCACTTCCTCTTCACTCAAAGCCTCTAGAGCTCGACCAACCTCATAAATAATCTATCTAAAATCCTCGAAAGTCACTATAATCTCTCAATAATCCTCTCTCAAACCCCTCCCAAGCCTTTGGGATCACACTTCCATGCAAGGGATTCCTTCCTTTCTCATTTTATACAAGTTTTTTAATATTGTTATTCCATTTTATTTTAAATTGTAAATGTTGAGGTATGATTTAGAACCTTACCCATACTTCCTTATTTATGTTTGAATGATGATATACACCTTTCTATCTCATTAATTCCCCCAACATACACCCGTTACCATGCCAAAGTTGCATAAGGAATTTCACTCTCCACATTTACATTATAGAAATACTTTTGTATTATGAATATAAATTCCACTAAATTTGTTTTTAAATGTATCTATATGAATAATTTAATATAAATTTCATGTAAATATGATGATAAAACCCTTTCTTTCTCATTAACCATTTTTATGAATTTTTATGTCACACCGTTATGCTGTTGAAATTGCATCACAATTTTCCAAGCCAAAGTTATTGTGTAGTGAATACCATGCCTATTTACCTATCAAGGGTATTCACATTTATGAAAATTTACATATTATTTATAGAGTTTCATGTATTAAATCCACATTCATTTATCGTGGATTAAATGATGATGTTGAATTACTCCATGTTGTATTATCCATGTAGCACACTTATGCATGAAATAAAATTTTTAAGAAGGGTGCACCCTAATAGCGCTCCAATTCATTAGGTAAAGTTTAGTATCATGATAAATCAAGTGAAATGAGGGTTTACTCATGATAATTAAAGTTCAATGAGGTTTACTCGTGATCCATGTGTAATGAGCCTTGGATCATTCTAATACCATGTTAAGTGTTGTTTCCACATTTCCATGTTACGATAATCATGTTATATCATGCCATTATGTTCACGTTATTCTTATGCTCCATTGATATTCCTATTTCCTAACATTTATATTATTCTACATGTTATGACTTGTATACTCCCTTACTGGGCTTTATAACTCACCATTTTCTTATACAGGTCCTCAGGTTATCCCATGCAATGCTAAGAACAATGGAATGTAGTGGTCATGTAAAGGAATTTTTCAATAAAGATGTTATGTTTCATGTTTTTATTTGTTATGTAATGTTTTTAATCCCTAAGGACACTAGACCTATTGATCTTCTATGTTGTACCAAGTGAATATTTTATATAATATATCATGTTTAGGTGTGTAATAAAAATCAGGGTTGTTATACAATTTTTTTTAATTCTATTATCATGCAAGTATTGTTTGATATGGGTGAATACCAATATTATATTTCTTATCATGCTGTTGATTTATTGGTCTTGAATTTTGAGATGATTTCTTATTTGTTAGAACTTCAAACTACTCTTGGTTAAAGAGAATTTCGATCCTTTATATGTAGAGCATGTGTTATAACTATTGATGGATTTGATTTGATAAATGATTTATCGATGTTATATATTGATGTCTGTGACATAATCCTAGGTATGGAATGGTTAACGATGTTCAAGGATCACATCGACTGTTATACATTGAGAGTTATTTTTATGACTAAGGATGGTTTCAAGAATCACTTTAGGGGAGAAAATCAGGTAAAGATAAGTGAAATAGAATTTTTGGAACCAATAGTTGGAAAAATATCATACCAGTTGGTGGATTTCACTTTATTATCGATGGATGAGATCATGAATAATAGTTTTCAAAAAATCATTGATCATTTTCCTGTTGTTTTTCCTGAGAATTTATTAGGTTTTCCACCCACAAGATAAGTGGAGTTTATGACTGATGTTCTTATAGAGACTACTCCTATTTCCATTCTTTATTATCAGATGGAAACAATAGAGTTAATGTAATTGAAAGTGTAGTTGGAAGAGCTAGATGGAAAAGGGTTCATTCGGCCGTGCATGGATCTATGGGCATCACTAGTCTTGTTTTTCAAAAAGATGAATAGAGCTATTCTAATTTGTATTTATTATCAGAAGATTAATCATGTTATGATAAATAATCGGTATCTACTTTCACACATTGATGATCTTTTCAATCAATTGAGGGGATCTCAATGGGTCTCTAAAATTTAATTTCGATTAATATATCTCCAATTTCATGTTAAAAAATAGGATATTCCAAAAACATCTCTTAGAATTAAATATTACAATTATGAATATGTGTTAATGACTTTAGGTCTCATGAATTCATAGTAATTATTTATCGAATTGATGAATTGGATATTTTAGTGATATCTAGATTCCTTTGTGGTGGTGTTTGTGGATGACATATTAGTGTGTTCAAGGATATGGAATAGACATGATCAACACTTGGAGACAATGTTAGGAATCTTAAGGGATCATCGATTGTATAAAAACTTTCAAAGTGTGATTTTTGGATAGAAGAGGTATGTTTCCTTGGACATGTATGCTTTAAAAGAGGTGTTTCTATGGATCCAGAAAAGATAGAGGCTGTTATCTCATGGAACCCACTAAAGAATGTTTTCCAGATACATAGTTTCTTTGGTCTAAATGGTTATTACTGATACTTTGTTCATGATTTATGATGACTATCTTCACCTATGATAGATTTGACAAGGAATAATGATCCATTCCAATGGAGTTAGGAATATCAAAACTATTTTCAATAGATTAAATTTCTCCGTACATAAACTCCAATATTGATTTTTCTAGAATTAGGAAAATGGTACATGGTGTATTGTGATTCTGAGGGATCTGGGTTGGGGTTTGTTCTCATGCAAGGGGATCATTTTGTTTCTTATGGGTCAAGACAGTTATGGTTTCATGAGAATATTTACCCAAAATATGATTTGAAGTTAGATTCTGTAGTTCATGCTTTGAGGATTTTTCATCATTACCTATTTGGTGAGAAATTTATAGTGTTTACAGATTAAAATAGATTGAAACATATTTTTTCACAATTGGATTTGAACCTGAGATAAAGAAGACGGATGGAATATCTCCAAATGTTTGACTTCTAATTGATGTTTACATTGGATAAAGGAAATACGATGGAAGATGCATTAAGTAGAAATTCATTTGCTCAGTTGGGAAAAGATGATTCAAATGAGTGGTAGTTGATGTCAGTCCTAGGTGACATGCATTTGAAACGTGAAGACTAATGTGAAGTAATGTTTTTCCTATAGGTTTTATTTGTTCCCGATTTGTGGAGATGTTTAAAGAGGTATAGACATCTGATTTATAATGTGTTGATATGAGGTAAAAAATCAATGATGGGGAGACCATTGAGGGATGGAAGATAGATGGGAGTTTAGTGTTGTGGTTCAAAAATTGTATGGTCGTACTAATGGATTACCAGGAATAACTTCTTCATGCTTACAGACATTCAAGATTGGTCGTTCATCCTGGAATATAAAAGATTTATTATAGCATTGAAAACATAGTTGTTGTGGGTCAACATAAAAAGGAAGGTGGATGAGTTTTTTTAAATATACATAAATTTTTAGTACGTTAAAGCACAACATTAGTGAAAAATAGTTATGTTGTGGTATTTACCTATTTCTTTTTGGAAATAAGAGAATATATATGTGTATTGTTTAATAGGTATCCCAAGAATGGTATGGAAACATGATTCCATATGGGTGAGAGTGTATAATCTCACAAAGTCGGTTAATCTCATCCCTATTCAGGAATTTCATATGGAGGAGGTCTTTGAAAAAATATATATCCAAGAGGTTGTAAAGAGAAATGGAATACTAGTGTTGATAGTGTCGGAAAAATATTTGAGGTTCACATCTCTTTTCTAGAAATCCTCATAGAAATTCCTTAGGACTCAATTGACTATGAGTACAACGCATCATCCTCATACAGACTTCCAATTTTAAAGGATGATACAAATGTTGGAATATATGTTGTGGGTTTGTGTAATGGATTTTGATGGATCATGGCAAGAGTACATACCATTGGTGGAGTTCTCATACAACAACAGTTACCATCCCTCTATACAAATGGATCCTTTTAAGGCATTGTATAATTTATCTTGTTGTTCACCACTTTATTGGGTGGAAATAGGTGAGAATTCACTATTTGGGCCAAGACTTGGCCAGGAAATAACATATAAGATTTATTTGATGAGGAAACAGATGGAAACGACATAGAGTTTTTAGAAATAATTTGTGGATCATCATCGATAGTCATTTTCCTTCAAGGTGAGTGATCATGTGTTCATGAAGATCTCTCCAAGGCTTATACATCATCATTTTGGGAAGTAAGGTAAGTTATCTACTCAATACATATACCCTTTCAAGATACTAAAATGAGTTGGATAGATGAAATATCAATTTTCATTTAAAACATGGTTCAGTGCAGTGTATAATGTGTTTCATGAATCTCAGTTGAAAAGTATATAATCCTAATTATGTGATTCGATGAGATCATGTTAACCTAGAGTCAGATGCTTCATCGGTTCATGTACTAATACCGATTTTTGATAGGTAAGATAAAGTCTTTCATGGGAAATGTATTAGTCTAGTATGGGTTTTGTTGAAACTTGGTCAGATTTAAGAAGATGCTTGGGAATTAGAGAAGGAAGTAAAAGATAAATTTCTATAACACTTTAAGAGAAAGGATAGTTTTCTACATAATGGGGATGAAAATTCCAATGGTGTGGAGAATTAATCACCTCTGGTACTAAGTATGTAACCCTTTCTTTATTCTTTTTAAGTATGTGATGTGTATGGGTAAATTTTTTGAGGGTTTGGAAGAAAATTTTAAGGTTTTGGGTGATTTTAAAATGGTTCACGGTTAGTTCATGGTTAGTGTAATCTTTGAGAATCCTATAGGAATCCATGAACAAATAGACAGAGGCTAATGGGAAGGAACGTGGTTAGGCACAAGGTTTTTCCAAACCATATGGCCACCTAGGTGAAACCATGCAATATGGGATAGTAATATTTTTCATGGTTGGTGAACAGTTTTTCTAACCATGCAGTCTAACTATGTGAGGTTCCCCCTCAATTTATCAATCACAATATTTTTATTCTTCAATCTCCTTCATCTCTCCCCTTTTCATTCTTCCCAACGAAACAAAATTTTAGTGTAACAGATGAAATTTTTTCCATTTCTTCAAATTCTCCCGCATTTTTATTTAAAAATCCCAAAAAGGTTATAAGAGTTAATCATTAAGAGAAATATAGGGTAGCTAAATAGATTAACATCAAATAAAATGAATATGAAATAGTAGTAATATATTCCCTTTGGTGAACAAACTTATTATTCTTGACATTGGATTTCTCCCCTAGGATGCACTTATTCTTTTGTGATTTATAGTGTATGATAAGGGAAAGTCTTTTTCTACCTCTTAATTTTAAATAATCTCCCATGCTCTAAATAAATCCCTAAAAACTAGTCTACTCCCTATTTGGGATTATCTAAATTTGATAAATAAAAACTATGTACAATTAATAGATAAGAAGATTAATTTTTTTAATGTTTTTCTTCATCAATTGGAATGGAAACATCTAGAAACATTCTCCCTAAATAAAATTTTTGAACTTGATTTTGAAAATAGAAAAGAAATTATAAATTTAGTACATTGTAAGAGATTTCGAAATTATATTATCCAACTTATTTGATATTTTCTATTAATGTTTCAATGATTTGTTTACTTCCTTTGATTAATTCCTATTTTATTCTAGATTAGTTTCTTGTTTGTTTAATTATTTATTATATTATTGTAACTTCAATTTTTTATTTGGAGGAAAAATTCTGGCTTTATCTAACTTATTCATTGGGTTAGAAATTTATTTTTGATGATATAGAACATAGACATATATAAATTTCAAATACATATTTATTTCGTTGAAATAATGGAATTATATATCACAAATGTTATTAAAATTTGACGAGTCACCATTCATTTCTACATTATGTTGTAAATTTTACTTATGCATCCAAGATATTTGATGATCTATGTTCCAAAAAAGCATCAAATGTAACCATTAATAAACTTGGGATAGTATTGAGGAGAAATTGGTTAATGTAAAAATTATTTTAGACATCAAATTTAATAAATTTTCCATAAATATATTTAGATTCAAAAATTTCACGCACAACTTTATTTGTTTTAACTTCCTGTTGTACAAACAAATGATCCTTATGTTTTGGAGATTTTATCAGAATATCCACATGATATACGGATTTAACTTATACTTATTTGTCCACATAAATTATATTTTAACTATATATTCTATATGTTTTCTATTCTTATACTTTGGTAGCTTTATTATCCTATCATAATTATAAGTTCATTCTAAAAAATATTTTTTCAATATCTATTATTCTTAAAAAGTGAAATGTTTTTTTGTGGTTTCATCTAATGAACTCATTGATATAGATGATTTGGATAATGATAATGAATTATCATATGATTTTATAGTGAATCTTCACTTAGAATATACTTTTTAGGGTAGGTTATACAGTAGAATCTTCAATATTTTCTACAAACACAATCGACTCTCCACCTTATTATAATAGAGGTGGGGAAAATTATTTTGAGTAAGTTTTTACCTTATCTTCTATCCCTTTTCCTTATCCAATTTTGTTTTCAACTTCTAGAAAACATCAACTTATTATTAAGAATACTTTATACCTCTCGATCAGATAGTATACCAAATAAAGGGGGTAACAAACTAATAGTTATTTACCTTTATAGAAAATAATATATTCTTCTTTAATAACATTCAATAAATCACTTATTCCCACTAATACATAAGTTCCAATATGGATAAAACAAAGTAATTATGATAACCCATATCTTTAAAAAACTTTACTTCATTATTTATTTCATAAAATCACACCTAGTACAATCCATAAGATAATGAGTCCTAATGTATTTGAGAAATTGGGTACATATAAAAACAACTTCCAACAAAAATAAAACATCATTATTTAAAAATTCCTTAACATACTCCAAAAATTCCATCATCTTTATAAACCTATATAGGATAACCTAGGTAAATATATAAGAGTTGATATATAAATTCTAGTAATGGAATAAAAAAATTGTAATAAATTTAAAGAAATACTTGTGATACAATAGGATAATCAAGGTAACATAGCAGGGGTGATAATCATAATATTGAACAATGAGGAATGGTGTAACATGATAGCCTAACGAAAATATGGGAATATATAGACCGCATAAAATGTTACAGCATAAACATAAGTTAAGGATGAAGTCTAAAGAATCATAAAATTTTGTGTTTAATATTACCACTTGTTCACCATATATAGCATATCATTAGATAAAAACATTTCCCAATTAATTGGAGGGATATATAATTTTGGGTCCACCCCTTACTTTCATATCATGTACATACATAAGTGTTCCACATAGATCATATAACATAAGGATATATTTCATAAATTTTAACCTGAATATTAAGGTGCATGGTTTACTTAAATGTAAATTCCCAATCATTTAAGGATAGGAAATACTTGGTGAATATGCTTGAGTGTAAATAGATATAGGTATTCACTATACAAATGTTTGGCATAGAAAATTATAGGATAATTTCAATTGCATAACGGGAGTACATAAAGATTTATAGAAGGGGTCAATGATAGATAAAAGGGTATATAATTATTTAAAAATCATAACTAATTTAATAGGGATGTATAAAAACATATCCCAACTCAAAAAATTGGAAATCATAATGTATGAAATAAAGAAGCCGCTTGAATAATGATTATATGGGGAGGATCCCTTACGTTGAGATAAAACTTATAAAATACGGGGGGGGGCTTCTTAAAATATTGGAGGAACATTGGAAGGACAGTATAATGGTAAAGATATATTGATTTCATGATCTAAGGGTTTTTAGTGAAGATTAATGAGAGTTTTGGAGGGTTTATATAGAAAAATATAGAAGAATTATTTTTTAATTTCCAAAATTCAGCTTTAGAATATTTGTGATAAAGTAATCAAAACCAAAAACCTTAAAATTATTTAACACATATTTTATACCAAATAATATTTTTTTAATTATTTCATGAGGCTAATAACTGAAAACATTAAAATAGTTCCCTTAGTGATGTGTAAGTGGTCATGTTTATAAAGAACTGATTTTAAAACATTAAAATATAATATATATTATGATGGATTAAATAAGGGTTTATAAATTTTTAAAAATTATTCAGGAAAGATTATTTTAAATGTTGAACATAATTTTTTCATGTATACTATTTATAGTATTTATTACATCACTTTTGGGCTTTTATGATGTCATAATACTTACCATAAAACTATACCATATTTAATTTTTACCAAAAAATTTAACTATCTCATAAAATTATTGAAAAATCATCATTGGATAATTTAGATGTGTTTATTTCAAACAAAATATTCATTTTACAATAAAATTCTTCAAATATGTGAGTTTACACTTTAAAATAAAAAATTACAGTTTTATTCAAAAATGTTGGTTTTTTATAATAGTTTTCCGAACCTTTTAAAAATTATATTTTCGTTCATAAAATTTAATTATAATTTATATTTAATAAAAATAATTTAATAATAATAATTTAATAAAATATATTTTTGTTCAAAAGTTCTTAAATTCCTCAAAAATAGTGTCATGATTAAAACTATATATATTCCAAATATAAAACCTATTTCCCATTGTATCAAAATCTATTTTTTATAAAACTTATTATTTAACCATTTAAAAAATAATATTAAAATTGGATAAATGTAATAATTATTCTATTAAATATAAAATATAAAATTCATACTATTAGGATCTAGATACTTATCCCTTTATTAAATTAAAGAATTCCCTATGGTTAAGGTCTGTAAAAGTAATATTTTTATGGGGTGGTTCAACGAACATGGTTTCAGATATTATCTCAATTAGATTTAAATTATCCCATAAAAATTTTAAATCATAATTTAGTTTTGAACCTCAGCTTGGGATTTTTCATGGGAAAACACTAGTGATTCTATATCTCTCAGAAGCACAGATAAATGAGATTCATAGGGTATAATCACACAGGTTAGGTACATTTTTTCCTTCATCTATGTTAGTTTGAATTTATCATAACCATTAATATACTAATACTAATTATCACTATAAAACAACTATATTATCAAAGGTTATTATTCTTAAATTTACTTTAAATCCAATAGAAAATAACCATAGTAGTTCAAGTGTTTTCTAAAACTAGACAACTTGTTAATAAATTTATTCATCAAAAAAGGTAATTTAATTTTTAAAATTTAGGGTCATTACATTCTTACACACTTCAAAAATTTATCCCTCAAAAGTTTCATTTCATTCACTAAAATAGATGAGGGAACTTTTGATTAATCACTTCTTCTATTTCCCATGTTGCTTCCTCAAACTCATGGTTCTGCCATAAAAATTTGACCAAGTGAGTTTTCTTATTTTTCTAAGCCTTGTATTTATGATCTAAGATCATAAAAAAAATTATACTCATATGTTTGATCATTATACAATGGTACCACCTACATATTCAATACATGTGAGTGGATTCATATATACTTCTTTAAGTAGGAAACATGGAACACATAATTTACTTGATATGGGTTTGGTGGGAGTTCTGGTTGATAGGAAACCACTCCGATGTGATCAAGGATATCATAAGGGTTAATGTATCTTAGAATAATAGTTACATTCTTCCCAAACCTCATTACTTTCTTCCATAGTGATATATAAAGAAGCACTATTTCTCTAAACTGAAACTCCATGTGTTGTCGATGATTGTATGCATAGCATTTCAGTCATCTTTGTGTCGAATACATATGATGTTGAATGGTTCAAAAACTTTCATTCATTTATTGGATAACATCTTGTCCCATAAATTTATACTCTCAAACTTCATCCCACCATATTCGGGTCTAAAACCTATTCCCATGAAAAACCATATATGGATCCATTTGAATTCTAGAATTGTAACTTTTATTATATGAGAACTCTTATAGAGGAATATGTGGATCCCAATATCCATGTAAATCCATTGAAAATTATCTTAGTATATCCTTTAGTGTTTAAATGGTT
The DNA here is from genome assembly GCA_963277665.1 of Viscum album. Classification (NCBI taxonomy): domain Eukaryota; kingdom Viridiplantae; phylum Streptophyta; class Magnoliopsida; order Santalales; family Viscaceae; genus Viscum; species Viscum album. Next base: position 1,906,157,369 of record OY728151.1, read on the forward strand.
CCATTAGTATAACCATCTATCTAAGGGTGAAAATTAGTGTTGAATCTCAGATCTATATCCAATTATTTCTTAAAGATTCTCCAAAACCTCAAGGTAGTCCTCAAATTTCGATTGGATACAATAGAGATTGGAACACCATGCAGTCTTACTACTTTTCTTATATATATCATGGAAATTTTGTCTAGTGAGAAATATTATTTGATAGAAGTGAAATGTGGTGACTTCTTAAGGTGATTGGACACGAGTCGTATGGAATTATTTCCTCTAGGGGTCCTAGGGAGTCCTACAATGAAATCCATGGTTATTTTTCCCATTTCCATAATGGATTGGGAATTGGTCCCATCATAACCTTAGTATTATATCATTTAGCCTTGACTTTTTGGCATACTAATCATTGAGATATAAACTATACAATCGCCTCTTCATGTTAACCAACCAAAAGTTTTTCTTCAAATATCTATACATCTTAGTTCTTTTTATATGAATAGAGAAGGATGATCTATTCACATCATCCAGAAGTTCCCTCTTTAGTTATATTTTTTATAGGAAACATATCAAGGTTACAAACCTTAAAACCCCATCTTCAACAATATCAAACTCCTAAATATTCCCTACTTCTTTATAGAACCTCATCATCTTTTTTGGCCTCCTTTACCATCTCAAAAATAGATGGCTATGTTGTAATTTGGGAAAGGTAGGATGCAGATCCTTTTATTTATACAATATCCCTCACTTTCATTTTCAAGAATATTATATCCCTTTCAATCCCCATCAAGTATATAGTTGTAGAGTCTTTTATACTTTTAGAATCTCCCACTTCATTTTCCATCCAAAGATGGTAATTTATTTTCAAAATCATAATCTTAGATCAGATTTATCCTCCTTCATTGGAAAAAATTAAGCTCATTTTTTATGAATATATACTTGATGATTTTATGGGTTTTATATATGTAATAATTTTATCCATAGAGTTAATGTTTCTAACTATTCAACATAAAGATAAATACTGGAAATTCTTGATCATGGATTGGTTAGTTCTTCTAAAAGATCTTTTATTGGTTGGAGGAATAGGCTATCATTTTTTATCTTGCACGAGTACACAATGTAAGATATTTTTGGAAACATCATTGTAGATAAAAAATCCTTCCCCAGTGGTGGGTAACATGAGAATAAGTGAAATTTTTAGCCTCTTCCTGCGTTCGTAAAATATTTATTTTCATTATTCAGTTGAAATAAAATTGAATCCCTTTTGATTTATGTTGGTTAGAAGGCTTGAAATTCATAATAAGTTTCTCAAGAATCGATGACAGTACCCAGCTAATCCAAGGAAAGTATGGAATTACATCACATAGGTTGGTATCAAATATCCTTTTATTACATCTATTTTTAATTGATCAAAATATATCCCATTGTTGGTTATACGATGCCTCAAGAATGTTACTTTCTCCAACCAAATTTCATATTTACTATACTTTTCATATCAATTTTGCTTCCACAAGTTATTCAGTACAGTATTTAAATTCTCTTTATGTTCCTCCATTCCTTTGGAGTAGACAATAATATCATCAAAAAAAGTCTACTGAAAATTTATTGAGGTAATCCCTAAAGTCTCGATTCATTTAGTCCATGTATATTGTTAGAGAATTATTGATTTCAAATGAAATTACTATGTACTTGTAATTCCTATAACTCGTATGAAAATCAGTCTTGGGGATATAATCTTTCCTCACATTTACTTGATAATATCCCAACCAAAGACCCACCTTATAGGATTAATTTACTCCACATAGTTGATCGAACAAGTCATCAGTACATATTAGGGGACAATTTTTTTATCATTGTCTTTTTTGGTTCATGATAATCAATGCAGAGGCACATTGACACGTCCTTCCTCTTGATGAAGACGACTGGTGCACCACATGGTGAAACACTTGGGCACATAAACCCTTCATCCAGATTATACTTTAATTATTTCCTTAGAGTCTTAAGTTCGAATCTAATCATTCTATATAGAGTCTTGGATGTTGTAAAATATCTAGGAAGGACCTCTATTGAGAAATAAACATAAAAAAATAGTTGGAAGAAAACGTGATTTATTTAGGAAACACATCTGTAAATTCCCTCACAATTGGAATATCATCAAGGTTGATCTTTTATTTAGTCTAAATCATTTTATCTAGATACAATTTCTCGTAAGGAAATAATATCCATGTTTTAGATATTTTTACCAAATAATATTCATCCTCCTCCTTTAACATTTATATAATTAGAGGTCAATTCTCAATATGGAGGGTGACTTCCTTCTCACAATAATTTATGTTGGCTCTATATAATGAAATCCAATCCACATCAATAATTGCATCAAATTCCTATATAGGGATTATTGTACGATTTTATAGGAAATTAAACCTATAAATTTATTCAAGGGACGAGTAATATATTTTGGATGCAATAATTAAACCATTTTATGTCTTCACAAATAACTTGACTTCCCTTTTTTGAGGTGGTGTTTGAATAGTTATACTAAACTTGCATGATATGAAATAGTGCATAGAATCTAAATCAAATGGAATGTTCTCTATCATTGAATGAATAACTAGAATACCTATCACTATTTCATTTATGGGATCCACCTCAGTAGATATGATGGAATATGATTTCCATTTGTCTCTAGGACTTAGAGGTTGTTGTCATCAATTATCATCTACAACCCTTATCTTAAGGCATTCATTCACATATTGTACATTTTAATTCTAATTGTAACATTGTATGATAGTTTGAGGGTTGACTATATAATTCCTTTATTCTATAACATTGGTGATTTCTCCTATATTAAATCTCTGTATAGGTTCCCTTCCTTCCCACACCTAAATAATTTACTTATCACCTTTAGAAAAATTTCTAGGATGCTTCTTTCTACACTTTTGACAAGTGGTATGTTGGAATTCCATTCCACCATTAGATTTATCCATTACAGTACTATAATTAAGCTCAATTTACAACTTCTTATCCCCATGAGAACCATCAGATTTATACATCTCCATTTTGACTTTGAGGGAACATCAGAAAATTTACTCATAACTATCAGTGTCCAAAAATCATCAAGGATTTTCATAGAATTATCTTCATCCTACCAAAGAATGAGTATACTTAAATTTCAGGGGAAATAAAAAAGCTGAAAGAATATCAAAAAATTCATACGATGTTTTCCTTGTATGACCCTATGGATTTTAATCCTTTTTCTTGAGGCTATGGAAATACATCTCCATTTTAAGTCGGGAAGCATGAGAAAAATATTTTTTGATATTTTTTGAATTCCTTTCACTCTATCGATTCGATATACTATTCAAGAGTTGTATTTCTGACCAACTTCCTCCCATTGATCAACTTCTACCTCTATAAAATAAACAATAAGTACGACCTTATATTTTTAATAGCATTAAAGGATGTAGAGTATCATTTCAATAAATTTTACCCATTGCTACATGATTAAGGGATCATATGATCAATTAAAAGTCAGAGGCCTTTATCACATAATGGTCTCAATTGAAACATTATCTTTATTAGGGATATTTATGTGTTCCCCCAAATTCATGTTTATGTTCAAATCGTGAGTCAATTGAGAATGTATTTTCACAATGTTCCTGATTTATATTCTGATCAGGTTGGGCTTATCATTTGGGAATTCATCACATTTCCACTCACATTGGTTATTGAATCAGTTCCTCCAATTTTCAACCATTGACTATAAATAATGGGAAAATTATTGGTGTGATTTTTTAACTATTAAATACATAAATGGTAAACCATTCAAATTAAAAGGATAACTCATAAATGACATATATTATTTAACTTATGAATTTATAGGTTTCAATATATGTTATCCATGATCTATTTCCTAACATAAAATATTTGAAGAATTTATGTTCCCTTAATAATGGTTTGTAAGGAGTTTGTGAATTTAATAAATAATATCCCCCATGAATGTGAAACTAGTTGTTCTTCAATGACCATTTTCATGAACCAAGTTATGATCAAGTGTAGCTTAATGTGACCTTATTGGTGTTATTACCAACATGCACCTATATATTAGATCCACATCCACTTATAGTATCTCAACATAGATGCATTTTATTAGAAACAAATTAATCCATAATTTAACAAAATTTGGGATGTTTATCTATGTTTAGTCTTATCCTTAAGTATTTTAGTGGTGTTTTTTAGTCCTAATCCCACAAAAATTAGACATTTCCTATGATACAAACTACGACAACCCATATCTTTAATACACTTTATTTCATGATTTTTTATATAAAATCATACTTATTAAAACCTATAATACTATGAGGCCTAGTTTCATTGGTAAATTAGGTACATATATAAAATTTTATAACATAAATATAATTCCATTACTAGAAACATCCTTAACAAGCTCCTAAAATTCCTTTATTCTTCTAAAACATTACAGGATAACCTAAAAATGTACATAAGAAAGGGGTGATATATAAAGACCATTAAAAGAATAAAAAAATCATATAATATTTAAATCAATTCATTTTATCCAAAAGTCTTCTCAAAGTAACATAATAGGCGTGAGAATCATAATATTGAACAGTGAGGTGTAGCATAACATGATAGAACAAAGGCCACATAGGAACATGCAAACAACATAAAAAATGAAATCATAAACCTAATTCAAGGATTAACACTATTAAATAATAACATAGTCTGATTAGGATGACCTCCCATAGACCATATATGGAATCTCATGAGATACAAATATTACCCAATGCATTGGGGTGCTATATAATTTTGGGTCCACCTGTCACTTTCATTTCATGTACATGCTTCAGTGTGCCTAATAAATCATACAACATAAGGATTTGTTTCATCAATTTTAACCTCATGATTATGGAGTGTGGGTTAAATACATTTAAATCAACAATCAATGAATTATAGGTATAAAAAGGTAAATATTCTTGTGTGGAAATGGTGTTGGGTATTCTATGTACAAATGTTTGGCATGGATAATCAAAAGATAATTTCAAAAGCATAGCAGGTGTTTATAAAGGTTTATATAAGGGGTTAATTAGATAAAAAGGGGTCTATAATTACTTTTTAATCATAATTAAAGTATATTTGATGCAAAATAATATATCCCAACTTGAAAAATTATAAATCCAAATGGTTTACATAAAGAAGGTGCTTAAATAAATAAGAGAATGAGAGGATCCCTTACCTTGATAGGATGCATACAAAATCATGGGAGGATATTATGATGATATTGGTGGAACCTTTATAGGAATATATTGATGGAAATGTTGAGTAATGGAATTATCCAATGGGTTTTAGTGAAGTGGAATGGGAATTTGGGTGGAATTATATAGAAAAAGAGAGGGTAATTCATTATTAATTTCCAAACATAGTGTTTGGACTCTATATGATAATAATAATTAAATTAAAAAAACATTCCCATGGTTTTTGAAAAGCTTTTACATTCAATAAAATTATTTTTAATTATTTTATAATTCAATGAACCGAACAAATTAAAATAATTCCCTTGGTGATGTGGTGGTGAGTCATTTTATAAAGAATTGATTTCAAAACCCTAAAATATAATATATGTTTTGGAGGATTTATTAAGGGTTTACAAAATTAATCATATAAATTAAAAAAACATAATTTTAATGGTGAAACAAAATTTTGGTCATTTATACTCTTTATTTTCTTTAATACATCACTTTTGGATATTTTTAACTTCACATTGTATTTATTTTTTACACAAAAATTTGGATGTCTATGAAAATTTTGAAAAAAATCACTATTGGATAATTTTTATGTGATGATATAAAAACTAGTATTTAAGTTATCAAAATAATTCTATAAATATAATAATTCACACTTTTAAATAAAAAATACCCATTTATTGAAAAATACCTATTTATTTTAAAATAATATTTTTATGACCCTTAAAAAATTATATTTTACTTCGTAAATTTATATTATCATTTATATTTAATAATTTTTATATAATAAAAATATTTTATTTTAATATAATTTATTTAAAATGGATATTAATTAATTGAAAAGAGTGTCTTGAATTAAACTATATATTTCCCTGAAATATGATTTGTGTTTCATCGTATCAATATCTAATTTTTAGAAATAACATTATTTAATTACTTAAAAAGTAATATTAAAAAGAGATAAATATAATATTTTTTATCAAAAATAAAATATAAAAAATCAGATTCTTAGGGTCTAGATACATATACCTTTATTACACTAGTGAACTACCTAAGGTTTAGGTGAGAAATGGTGATATTTTCATGGGATTTTTTGGAAAACATGGGTTGGTTCATGATCTTGATGAGCTTGAAATTATCCCATCAATATATTCAATCATGGTTTCTTTGCTTAAAATTGTATTGGAATTGTTAAATGGAAAATACCAGTGATTCTATCTCCAATGGAATATCTAATAAATGGATTTCATAGGGTACAATCCTACAAGTCAAGTCCATCACTTCTTCCATCTGTGTCAATTTTACTGTATCATAACCCTTAATATAAAAATATTAATTGTAATTGTACAATAGTTTTGTTATCAATGGTTATGATTCTTAAAAATAATTTAAATCCAAAAAATTATATCTATCCAAAATAACTAATGTAGGTAATACATTTTATATAACTATATTACTTGATAAGGAATTTATTCATTTTAAAGGGGAATTTGATTTATAAAAATTTGGGATGTTATAGTAAAGCTTCCAAGATTTTCACTCCTCAGGATTCAACTAACTTATTCCACATTCTTTACCTATTATTTCCCAAGTTCAAATATAATCAACTAAAATTTTTCTTCTAAAGTATTATTTAATTTCTTCTTCTTCTAAGATGAGGATTCTATAGCTACTAGTGAATTTTTAGAAATATTCCATTTATTATAAATTTCAATATAATTACTCTAATTGAGTGATTATATATTAATTTTTAGTAAGTCATCTATTATAATTGTCTTAAATATATTCTTATATGTTTCATCTATCCGAATATTAACTTCCATCCTATAAAAATTGTTAGACTAGTTTCATCATGGTTATAGTCTCATAGTTAAGTGAAACCTATTTATACATTCCTAAAGCTCTAATGTATTCAATAACTTCCTTTTAAAATATATTCACAATAATATGAGTTAGAATTCTCTAGTAAGGTATAATTTTAATCTCTAAATACCTACTTACAAAAATTTGATATATTCCGAAAACAAATTTATTTTTTTTAACATCTATATATTGTAAATAATGTCTAATACATAGACATATTAAATTATAATCATGTATTTTTACTCTTAAATTATAAGTAAGAATTATTAATCCCACATTAATATAACATTAACTTCTATATCTAAATGTACCATCTTATAGACTCTTTACATTAACTAGAATAATATTTCTCTTATACTTGATTTAATAAAAGTTTTGTAAGTTTCTAAAGGTTTATCTAATATAAGAATAGATTGTACTTAAATTTTAAATCCAACCACTTATATAAATCATTTTATAGTAAATATAAAATTATCTCCCTGAATTTGGAATGTTACTATCTTCTAAACATCTAAATCATAAAAAATATTAGTTTCATTAAACCATCAGATGATGTGAGGGCAATATAATTATTTTCTCCAATTTTAAGTTCAATTTTCTCCTATACATGAAAAATATTCATTATTTTTAGTAAACATCAATCTCATAAAACAAATAAAAATCTATATTGTTTTCTAGTACAATTTATCATGATGTAGTTTTTCTAGAATTTTCCATTAAAAAAAATGTAAAGTCATCCAGAAATTTAGATTTTAAACCTATAGAACATATTAATAAATATTGAAAAATAATTCTAGGTTCATAACCCTTAGATATGAAATACACCAACCCATTGATCTAATTATGGTTAGACAGTTCATTCTAATTTACACCAAAAGATGATTAGGAAAAATCTTATAAAATCTTAAATTTTCAGTTTCCAAAAATTAATGTTATTACCTCCTGAAATTATAAAACATAAAAATAATACGGAATTTATCATAATAAAGATTACAATTAATAATAAATTTATTTTTTAAAAGATAATAAGGATTAATCCTTAAAGAATTTATATCTTGATAAAATGATAGATCTTATTTTTTGGATTACTGATTTTAAAATTCAATTAAAATGACTCTATATATTCCATTGAAATATCTATAAAATATAAGCAATCTCTATGAAAAATATTCCAACAAAACTAAAATCCCTTATCTAAAGGATTTAATCAAAATATAAAGAAAAATTTTCGCATTAAAAAAATCATAAAATTAAAAAGATATCATATTTCAATGTAAAAATACCAATATAATATGAAATTTTTATAGTAAAAAAGATAATGTATAAAAGTAATTGTTTCTAGGTAATGGATGTTATAGTTTAGCTGTTAGTATATAACTTATTTTTTTGATAAAAAATTAGCTCCTTGGAACCCAGACCTACCTGGGCTTGATGTTATTGGATAACATAACCTTAGGCACCCATATTTTAATCACTATTCCATTTTACAATGTAGTAAATTACTTTGAAATAAAATATCAGTGAGTTAAAAAGGATTGAATTAATTTCGGATAATAATTATTCATACAATGTCCACTCCTTTATACTTTATCAAGAAGGGTGAGATATTCATTATAAATATTTTCAAATTGAAATTTCCCATTTTGGTACTCATAAAACCTATTATAAATATTTTCATTTTTTAGATTCTACTAATTATAAATATTTTCAATATTCATCCTTCAAAAAGTTAATTTTTATAGAACCTTTTTCATTTTATTTACTTTTGTTGTCATCTTAATCACTTCACACTTATATTCTAATGAAATAATAAAAGTATATTTCCCATGTAGTTAATATGTTTTTCAGGTAATGTCATTTTCTAAGTCATAAACCTTACTTTTATATTTATTAAACATAGTTATATAAATTGAAAGATCGGCATTATTATGATCATAATATTAATTTAACATAATATTTTTATTTAATATATTAGTCACATATTTATTCATTTCATTAAGTGATAGAGTTTCATACTCATCATCAACATCTGGATAAAAATCATAATCACCTATTAGATATAAATTTAATATTACATCTGTTTTCATTTCCCTACAAGGCATAATTAATTCCTAGGTTATTTAGTATAAAAATTGATTATCTTCTAGTTATCATCAATTACATCCAATAAATATTTCAAAAATAACCATCATTAGAAATATATGTTCCCATATTATTTAACACCTTATTCCCTTTGTATTTAATAAATTATCCTCAATTCTATTTCCTTTATCTTTAAATTTAGACATTCAGTTTTTATATGACATGACTTCTTAAATTCATAAAAAATAACCATGAGTGATTATTTATTATCAATTTTCATTTTATATCATTATAATTATCTCTACAAAAGACCTTATTTATCTAAATTTATTCATCTTCCTTACAAAATAAGTAATACCACCATCACAATGTTCTAAATAACTATTATCTAAATGTATTATCCAATTACTCATTGATGTAAAATATTCATAGTGTTTACCATATATGTTTAGAAGAACATAACTCTATTATTATTCATATCTTTCTTAGATTCTATTTAATTTTTCCCCATATTTCATTAATTTTATAATTAGATGATCCAATATTAGTTTAGTGATGTGATTTGTGACCCAAATAATAGTCCCCTTGGATCCCTACTCTTTTATCAGAATATCTTTTATTTTCTCATTGATATTTTCATCCAAAATTTCATGCTCACCAAGTTATTAAAGACAATTATAAATAATCATGATCCTTTAGTGAATCTATGAAATTGATTCCCCTGATAGAAAGTCAAATTACTGATTATAAATGAGAAAATTGTTATTTTCGTCTTCAAAATGAATTCCAACATTTCAATATACATCATATTGTTTTTGAAAGATGATGTTTAGGTGTAAATATTAGTTTGAACCATGCACAAAAAGTAATTCCACACTTGAATGTTTAGTTGAAATTAAATTTTCTCCCAATGAGTAAAATTATATACTTATTTCTCCAAAATCTTGTAGTCTTTGTTAATAATTTGAAATTGTTAACTCTAGTATTAACCAAATATGTTTCTATATGATCACCCTAATACTCATAAATGAATTTATCAAAATTATGTGTTCATTTCAGATTATGATTCTCTAAAGATCCAAATGAAATTAGTATTACCATAGAAAAAAAATAAATTATACTTCCAAAACAACATGATATAATAAGGTAAGAAATATAATATCTAGTAAACAAAAAATATATATAAAATTACAAAATATAGCTCAAATTTATAAACTAATACTATGGATAAAAGTAGAGTAAGGCCCTGATACCAAATGTTATCCCAATAGGAAAATTTATGGAAGCTTAAGGGGGGGATTAAAGTTAAAACACTGACTCTTGATTTTAATCCCACTCACAAATTTATGAGTTTAGAAGATATAATTTATAAAAAGTCATAGTAAAATCAATGTAAAAATTTAATATAAATAATGAAATAAAACAATTAGATTTTATATATCTAAACTGAGATATAAAAACCAATTGGAAATTAAACACAATAGAATGGATAAAAAAACATAATGTACAAAATAAAAATTTAAAAACTCCTATAAAATATATTATATTACCAAAAAAATATTATTGGGGGAACTATTGGGATATAATCCAATGTTCTATGAGGTTAGGTAACCTAAACTAAGGTATCCAGGTTCCAACCAAATGATTCATCAGCATAACCCTTTAGTAGGTAAAAATTCTAAACTAGGAACTTCTTTGACTAAATATCGATAGTAAGAAGATCTATCCTCAAGCATCTCTTTAATTGGGAATGATTAAAAATAAGTCCTATCCTTATACTTTAACATACTAGAAGTTTAAAAGATATAGATTCTAAACATGGAATATCATCAATCATGATGATCTAAAGTAGAAGATGCCTAATAAGGATCTATTCTATCTGAAGATATGAAGAAGAATGATTACTTACCAAAAGATAATATATTTTACAATAACTCCTATCACAGAAGAACTTTTAATAAATCACATTATAAAAAACACTGTAATCGAATCTTTTAATAAATAGGATAGGATTCACAAGAAATTGATTAAATTATTTATAATATTTTTTTACTTTAATCCTAGATCTAATGTATAATTATCAATATAACTAACTCCACCATGATATTCAGGTTTGGTTACAAAAAAATTGAAAGCGACACCCTATCTTCTAATTAATCAACTTTATCTTCCAATGAAGAATCTCAACATAATCTGTCAATGTTTTAAAATTTAAATGGATAATATTAGTTTATCAAAACATGAAAAATTGAAATTTATAATCTATGACAAAAACATAAATAATAAACATAAATTTAATTATAATTAAACATGAGTGTAATGTAATTTTCAAAATGTGGGATATGAGAGAATTATTTTGAATCAACAAGAGGAACAAGATGTTTGGAAATCATGGAGGATGAACTTAAGTGTGTTCTATAAGGAGAAGTTAGTGAATTATATGGGGTAAATTTTCAATCATGATTCTGAGAATTAGTTATAGGAGTTTTTGATATCATTTTAGTTGGTCCAAATAGAAGATGAGAATCATGTTCCCTTAGTGGTGATTTTTTTTTTGTGTTTCGACATGTAAGTGATGAAATAAGGATTGGGAGATCATGATGTTTGTATAATTGGATGGAATTGGTTTTGGGAGTTATTAAGTAAATGGTTCTTATCAATACATCTTAGGAACCAGAGGAAATAAGATTCATTAATGATACATTAAGAGAATTCTTTATTTTAGGAGTTTGGTGAAACTATTATATATTTAAAGAAATATTATTTTGATTTGATGATTGATGAGAAGTTAAAGGCTAATAATTTTTAGAGGTATTTGATTGATGAGGTCAATATGTATTTTGGAAATATTTTTTATGATTTGCGTTAAAAATATATTATAAAGGGATGAGGTGATAGATTATTTATTGATGAGTATAAAATATTTTTTAGGTAATACCTGGTATTGTATACCTCTGAGTCAAGGTAATGTTTTATGTTCTCAATTTATGAAGATATTAATTTTTAATAAATTAAATGATATCCAAATATCAATTTAGTATGGTGTCGTTTATGTGGGTAGTTCACAACAATTTTTTGGGACCAAGGTTTTCCAATGTTTCTCTTTTAGTGATATGGTCAATCTAAAATCTATATATACATATCTTTATAGTGGTCAAAGGAGGTGTGAGAAAATAATGAATATTTATGGAACACCCCATTAGACATCATATAAATAGTTTATATAATAGTAGTAGGATAGATGATCCTTGATAACACCATCAAAAGGAGGTTCTATAATAGAAAATCATAGATAAACTCATTAGAGTGTTTAGAAATAAGGAGTTAGAGATAGAAAAAAAGGATAGCGAGGAGAAGGAAATGTAAAATGGAAACTCATATAAATCCATGTTCAGTATGTGGAAATTCATAAAGTAGTTATAAGTGAAATTTTAATTTAATCTACTCATTTTTTGGCTGATTCTAGTGCCTTGAACTCTTTTACCATCCCTCCCCCAGATATTGATTTAGTTCTTCCATTAGAGAGGCCTGTGTGGATATTAGATTAGATTACTCTAGTAGTAGTTCAGATGTTATTGGATGAAGTTCGTGGTTGTGAGTTTGTTGAGGGTGATTTTGGTACTCTTGCAACCTAATATTTCTATAAATGTAACCCTATGATATTATTATAGTGATGTATTTATTACATATTTTTAATCATGTATAAACTAATATAGATGGCTCTGATTTACTCTTGTTTGTATAGTGAAGATGTGGTACTGGTTGGGGAATGAGATTTCTATTTGAAATAGAGATATATTGAGCTATATGGTGTTACATACTAGTATTAATGTTTTATTATTTATGTATCTAATGTATAGATAGAGAAATTCACTTGAGTTATAAGGGATTATTTTTATTTATTCCTATAATATGTTTTTAGTTAAACATTAATGTGAGATACTATGTTTGGGGTTGAACTGTATCTGGATGTTTATCCTATAATAATGGTAGATAATTAGATGTAATATGCTGATCTTAGAGAATTTAGAATCCATATTTATGAGTTATTATAGTGAGTTTTTTTCTAGCATATTTTGTCAACATAGGTTTCTCTAGGGTCATTTTAAAATAATTTGGATGAAATATTGAATTTATGTATAGTTTTATCATAGTTGAACCATATAATAATGAATAAATACTATCTTTTCCAAAGGATGTTTTATTTTAATTAGATATATTGGAAATATTGGGTTTTAAACTAAATTTTTGAGTTGTATATCACATTATGTGATTTATAGATAGACATATACTTAAGATCACTTTTTAATGTTAATATTTCTATTTTGAGTTTGTGGTGATGCTTTTTGGAGTTAGAAACGCACTATCTGTGTTTATAGGGCATATGAATGGGTTATTTTAACCATATGTTGATGATTTTATAGTGTTCATCATTAATAGAATTTTTTATTCAAATACAGTGGAGAACGATGTAATGAATCTAAATATGGTGTTAGAGTTAATTATAATGAAACAATTATAAGGGTAGATGACTGAGTGTTGGTTTTAGACACATGATGCGCATTTCATGTTTCATCTCATTTGGGATCCTATTTTCACTCCATCATAATGCATCATACAATAGGAAGTGGATTCAATATAACTATTCCCTAAAACATTTGTCCCATATAAATCACACTAGAACATCCTCCACATAATAATCGTCAATTATTTATCCCATTTTCTACTCCTTCATTTCAACCCATCTGGATAACACTTACAATCCATCTTGAAACCATAAACCCATTCAAAAATGAAGTAAATTGTAACAAAAAATCATACGTCGAACCCAAATTATTTTACTACAATAAAAAATCCTTGGAAAAAATGTTTTTTTAAGACAGATGAGGTGAACAACCTTACACCACTTCTCTATAGAAGCTAGGACTAGGTCACACTCAAACTAGTACACCTATTTCGATCCCCCATAGGGTTAACTCAATCTATTCAAAACCACGTGGTCACATTGATACCTTAAGAAGAATCAAAATAAGAAAACACATTCACTTTCATGCATGAATTCCCATGACATATAATACAAACACTGAAACATAATATGGAATTTTACATCAATAATTTGAGAGATAACTCAGCAAAAAATGCATCCTTATTTTAGCCTGATCCACTAAATCCCAAATATATAACATAAACTCATAAATATTTTGATTTAAAATTATTAAATAATAAATAATAAATTCTCACAACAAAGAATGCTTAGATGTGGTTATAATTACCTTAAAATGACCAATGACCAATGCCCTCAAAGAAACTTCAAACGTGGGAGTAATGATCCTTTGAGAGATTGAGAAAGCTAAGTGGGAACCAAAATAGAGGTATGGTCACCCAGGGTTTGGGTATAGAAAAAAGAGATAATAATATGTAATTCATGGTGAAATTAAAATAAATACCCTAAAATCCTAGTAAAACCATCAGATACCCATTCTTTCTATAATTGGCACCTAGTTTTCTCTTGTTCACTCGAGTAACCCCCACTGACTAGAGGGGGAAGGGGATATAAGGGTTTTAGGGCCTCTATACCTATTATATAGTGCGTAGTGAACTCTTCTAAAATTTTACATTAGAATGTCCTTGACTAACCCTATATTAAATGAATTTGATCCATGACACCACCAACACGGATCCAAAAACAACCATTATGAAATAAGTCAATCATAATAGTGAGATTCAAATTATAACTAAAAATTCAGGGGTCATTATAAAATCTTGTACTAATTTATTTTTTTCTATTAGAAGAATATATAATGATCCTATAAGAACAGTTTTCACAACCAAGATCATATGTATATCTTTTACTCTCATGTCCTCTTTTAAACACACCCGATCAGCCACATTACATTCATGAGAGGCCCTAAATTTACCTTTTTCACCTTCAAACTCTAGTATATAATGTAAATATGTCTCTCGATAAAGGACACATTAATCATCAACTCAACATTCTAACTTTCAATCACATGTGTCGGATGTCACTCCTACTTTTAGAGTTACAACATATGAAATACATTAATAATTCCATGATGTTTTTGAAGAAGACTAAACCATTAATATATGTTACCAATCCACTCCAAAATCATGAATGGAATAATAAACCACAATTAAAACTTTTTAGGCGCCTTTAGCCAATATTTCTCCTAATTTAGGTATTACCTTATAATAATACCTGATTGCACATGGAAAAATCCAAGGTTTTTTTCCTTTGGCTAGGATATGAGTATTTCTAACTCTGAGAGGTAACCAATCAACTTATAATCAACCCTAGCCTCTCATTTTTCTCTTTAACAATTATTATCGTAACAACCTCAAACTCACCCACCTCCAACCAACACAATAGTGACATAAATGAAAAATAATATAGGGCCTCATATGGATCCATCTATAATGAATCCCGATAATTGATATTATAAATAATCTTAGACAAATATATATGGTCATAACATGCTCCAATGAACATTATAAAAATTTTCATGATTATATCATTATTTATACAAAATTTCCTATATGATTTACCATCAATATAATTCTTATGATTCAATAATCTGAATGGTATCAGGTTGTGTATTCATAACACTCTAATAATACCTCTAGATCACTATAGTTAAACATAAATTTTAGGGGTTGAATAAAGATTTCATGGGATATGGTTTTCCCCCTTGAAATTAGATGCAATTAAAGGTAATGGGATGATGAAATATCATTATAACCCTTGGGTTTGACAAACATTCATGACAAAATACATTATAGTCAACCATGGGTACCTATTTATCAAGAAAAATTAGTTAATAAAAATTAAACAAGTATATAAACATGTATACATATATAATCTAGCTCCAAAACTTCCACAAAATAAAAAAAGTTCATATTAAGAAAAATATATTATACACTAACCATAAATCCAAACAAGTCTTACTGGTACAAAAGAGAAAGACACTTATGTAGAAACTATAGTTATGAATTTTCCTAATAGGTCATTACTATCCAATCTACATGGAACTCAAAATATTAAAAAGTTTTTTCCCACCACATTAGACTCAATTTGGTACTATCCAATGTTCTCTACTTTTATCCCCTTACTTGTATCACATACAATAAGGTCTACACACATCCTATATGGGCACATTTACAACATGAGTATTAAAACTCAGAAAGTGGTCACCCCCACCCCTACTACCCCATTATAAACCCATATGGCTAAAGAGAATACTATTTGGATAGAATAAAATAAACAAAAAATTAAAACATGTTTTTATTATTTAAAAACCTATCACTTATAACTATAATGTGTTACCCACATTCTCAGGAGGATCCTCGCCTGAACTTAGCTTCTCCATGGTAATCTTGATATTGATGTCTATATAGACATTGGAAAATCATGATACTTATCCCATATATGTATAAGAACATATAATATTTATATAATAATATTATCCCGTGGTAAGGAGAGTTGGTATACTTGAGTTAGGTCCAAAACCCATCCCATAGTAGTGGGGGAAAGGGTATACAAATTCAAGTCATTTTGAGTTCATCCCATCACCATGATTCAAATAATGTTTTAACTACTTGAAAATATATATTCCAAACATATTCCCCTTATAATATACTAATGTACCACGATGTTTTATGTGGAAATAAAATAATATATCAAATTTGGAAATACATGAAAATATACTTTATATAACTTTAAGTGAAACACATTAACCGTGATAAATTCCTAATTTTAATGGCTAAAGAAGCAATTATTCATTATTGTTTATTATAAAAAATAAGTGGTACTATCATGGATAAAATATCATAAAGATAACTGAAAAACCTATTATAGGGTGTGAAAAATATTATTTATATTTTCTTAATAAAGTAAAATGATGGGTTGGGTTCATCTCTCATGAGGATCATTTATAATCAATCACTAACTAGTAATAATTCAATTACTATATATTTGGGTTTTTTATATTAATTAAAACAATAAGAAAAGATTTTGTAGATAATAATTGAAAAAAAATAATAGAAAGAGACTTGTATATATAATTGTATATAGAATAAAATTATCAAGAAAAAAACTTTTTCATAGAGTTTTTATAATTCGATTCCATACATATTCATTATTTATTGTCTAAATTCTACATGATAGTTCATCCAATCATACATGGATAAATACTACATACTTTGAGTGTAAAATTTAGCATACCCAAGATATCCCTTCGGTACAAAAACCCTCACATCCTTAAATGGTAATGAATGATGAAATCACCTCAATTAAGAGCATCACACCTTTAAATACCCGATTCCATCATATTATGTCTTAACCCTCAAACACACTTAACTCTATTATATAAAAATAATTCCCAATATAAGGGAGGGAGTAACTATTTGGAATAGAATATAATGAGTTTGATAGTCATTCCAATGTGTCGGATGGTTTCCTCATCAACCCACAACTCTTTAATATCTTTCACCACAAATATAAAATAAACATGAATAATTGTAAAGTGATAAATTCAAAACACTAGGAGAACTTTCTCTAAGGCCGTGTTTTAGGTCAGTCAGTCACCATCATGAGGGTAAGAGGTCAAAGTGAATATATATATATACATATTTTGTGTGTCTATGTAAGACCCCAATATTTTATATTTATTTTCTTTTAAATAAACTTGAATTATTCAACAGCTTTATTTATACACAACACTTACTTTAGACAAACTAGGATATACTATTAAATTATTATTATTAAATGTGGCCATTATAACGAAGATGTAACATTGGTGGTATAAATAAGAATAAAAACATTATAAAAAATATAGATAAAGGTATTAAATAATTAAAATATACTTATTAATTAATAATAAATAATTACACAATTTTCAATAGTCATTTTATTCTTTAAAAATACGATTTCTTCAAAAATGAATTTTTTTAATTTTTTGAGAGGGTATTATAATTATTTTATTCCCTTTGAAATTTTTTTATTTTATCAAAAGGATATAAATTTTTAAACTATAATTTCAAAAAATATTTTATGATTAAATTTTTTTATTATCTAAAAAGATTATTTTTCCGTGAATATTAAAAAATATCGATTTTTTAGAAAATTGTATATTCCATACATGTATTTACAAATTAAAATTTTATTTTGAATTTTTCATAAAATTTAATTAGTTAATTATTATTAAAAAAAATCCATTCAAGGTCATTTTAATTTAATTTTTTAAAATTTTGGTATAAAAACATTTTTATACTTAAAATGTAGTTTTCATGGAAAATAATTTTTCGTCAGGTTTTTTTTGTTTTTAAAGTAATTAATACCACTTATAGAAATTGAATTTTTAGAAATAGTTTCCATATTTGGAATCAGTATTTCAATTATTTTTAACAATATCAATTTCATTTTTGGTGATAATTTTTATTAAAAATAGATTTTTTGACACCATAGTTAATGTTAAAATTGGTTTACTGATGGGATTTAACAAAGAGATAAGGGTCCTATTTCCATATAAACTTGTATAAATCCTATTATGGGTCTTTTTTATACCCAATATCACCTAAAATTATAATATGAGTCATTTTGAATCATTTTTATTAAGTAGTACATTAATATATTTTTATATTTTTAAAAATTCGAACTGTGTCCTCTCCCTCCCTTATAAAATGACACCACACATCCTCTATTATCCACTCCTCAAGAGCCTATTAAATCTGAAAATACCTAACAAAATTTTTTTATAACCTCACTCCCCATTTCTTTTAGTTCTGATTTTTATTATAGTACCATCTAATCAATGATTAATTTGCACGACAATGGAGCTTTTTCAACAGAAGTCATGTTTTTAACCGATCTCTTTCAATTTTATTTATAATTTCATGATATATAAACCTATTTTATCAAATATAACATGATAAATATAATATAATAAACAAAATGAGATGTTATTATAATGATTTAATAACCTTTTTCCACATCCCTTATATCAAATTTGAATTGAAAGTATAGCACATGCGTACGTGTGGACTATCACCTCCACCTAGTGAAATGATTCATTTTCGATCAAAGGAATACATGGATTTTTATAATTAATTATTTGATAAATATATATTAAATTTAGTATTTAATAATAATTAATTAAAGTTAGAATATTATTTATCTTTATATTTTTTTTCATTAGAAAATGAAAACAACTTTCTTACACACATACAGACTACCATCTCCGTGAACGGTGTAATTCATTTTTCAATCTCTAACTTTTATGGATGGTTATAAATATGTATATAATGTATTTAAATTATATTAAAATCATTATTAAAATTACTGAGTTTATATATACATGATCAATATATAATTACATGAAATACTAAATCGAAACTTTCATGAAAAATGAAATAGTTAACACTTAAAAATAACAATTTTCCTAAATAATTACTAATAAATGGGGATTGAAATGTTATAAGTGGATCATATATGTTATTTTAAGAATATATATGAATCTTAAATGTAATTATAATAAATTTCAATTTATTTTATAGTATTTTAGAGTTCCTATAAAGTAAGTCAAACTTGAGGTAAGGATTTTACATTATAATCTCAATTATATCAGAGTTATCTATGTTTAAATTCATGACAATGAAATTATATAAAAAAAATATCATGAATTTTATTATAATATATTTACTTATATTTAATAAATATTTTCCTTTCATTTACCTCTCTTTCAGTAATTAAGAGACTGAAATAAATTTTTAAAGGAAAACTGACCTTATTTTTCTCTTTGGTCGGGAATCTTTTTCTCCCATTTCCATATTATCTTTAAAATGTTTTGATTTTTTAATATTCCAAAATGTTTTATTAATGATGAATTTACCCATATTTTAATTTTTTATAAAAATGTTTCAATAGAATCTTATTTTCATGTTTTAAATCATGTACTTTTCAACAAATTTGTGAATGGAATCCTTATACTAACATAAAATGAATGAATATATTTTCCCTATGTCATGCATAATATTTTATTTGAATTTTCCTTTAAAATTTTTCATGGTTATTTTCAAAGAATATTTTTCCTTAATATTTATGATTTTTTTAGATTTTAAATAACTAATATGAAAATGAATATTGTATTTTCCGCAAAAAAAATGTTTTAGTGACCTTTTAATGACAATTTTTTATCTATGATGGAATTATTATTTTTATATTTAAACTAGGTTATAATTGTTTGATAATATTCTTATTATTTATCTATATGTTTTATGGTTATTAAGGTCAATTAATGATGAAACCCATTTTCTTTTCCATGGGTTAATATATAATGAAATTAAAATAAATCAAGACATTGTGGAATATGTATGAATGGATTATGATTTTTTGTTAGGTGGGTCCATTTTATACCTCTAATTAGTTGGGAAAATATTTAAGTTTTATTAGCTCAAAGGGTATGTGAGAGGTTATTCCAAACCCAAAATAGGGTAAAAATAAGGTTATTGCAAGCTCAAAGTAGGTATATAGGTGGTTAGCCATAGTCTAACATGTGATGAATGTCTTGGAGGGTATCCTTAACATAAAATTTATATGATTATGATTATGTCAAAATTTATGAAATAATATTATAACATGATATTATGCTAATGTTATTCTCTCATAGATCATATTTTTTGATTACTTTATGGTTCATGTCTTATGAACTGTTAAGATTTATTCAATCACTCATTAATATGAACTATGAATTTCTGGGTATGATTTTCAATTGTTAAGATCATGTTTTCAGACCCATATGATTATGTTGTGATTAAATTATCATTGACATATAATTATTTTAATTTTACTGGGCATCTAATCTCATCACTTTTTCTATTTCCTTTTCCCTAAGATATGAATAAAGGTTTTATGTTTTACATTTCTAAGAAGAATGATAGTTGTGAGTAAATTTTTGGGAGATGCTATAGCTATTTGATATTCCAGTTGTTTATATATATCTGTTTCCAAATACAAAAAACCTTTATTCTTATGGAATGGATCTTAATGTTATGTAAGGAATATTCTTAAAATAATTTGAAATATTTATATGAAATGTTTATGCCACATCAGTTGGTATTCCAGAAAGGTTTACTTTTTTAGGGAAATTGGGATGATGAAACATTAGCGAGAATCATTACAATAAGCCTAATTATATGAAAAAATATTATATTATGGTAAAAAATATTTATGGTCTTCCTATAAAATACATCCCAATCTGGGTACAAGCATGTGGTGGTAGTTGTGACACATATACACTTAGGGGTAATGTAAGATCCTGTCTTATTTTATTTATAATTATGTATCTCTATATGTTTTCATTTTATTCATGGTGGCCAACTCTTGTACAGAGACAAAGAACCTTTTTTGGAGAAAATTAACTAATGTTTAGGGAGGAATTCTTGTTTGAATTAATGGATTCAAGCTAAAAATCAGTTAAGTGTTTCATGGATTCATGGAAAGTTGAGAATCTTTAAGAGAGGTTCCATTTGTTTAAAAATAAAATGGGCTACAAACTAAACTATAGAACATTTACAAATCATTTAAAGGGATTAAAAGTCATTTAACTGTTAGTGGGTTTTAATAAAATAAATCCAAGGCTACTTGTTTTCTGTATAATTCCATTAAAAACATTTACACACCCTGTAATTCAGTTACACGGTGTGTAAATGTATGAGCTTCTATTTTAAACATGTTGGGTGACTAATTCTCTTTCTAATCTAGTGCACATTATCTACTCTCGACCCTAGGGAATTCTACAAGGGATTTTGGGGTGACAAATTCCCTTCCAGACATCCTGTTTTTTTAGAAAACCCTAGAAAGTCCTTTTGGATATGTTATTACATATTCTCTAACCATTTTCGTTAAATCATTTGACCAATTTGATTGTTGATTTTGATCTTTATTAGTTTTGATCTATGTACCTATTTTAAATCACAAGAACCTTATTCTTTATGGGAGTTTTCCATTGGAAGAATTATTGGATCATCAGTTAAAGGTAAGGGTCTAAATCTTAACCCTATAGTATTAATATGTTCATTTTTATGCAGTATTGTGAGTTCACTAATGAAATACTTTCCCAAATTTAACAAATAATAAATGGTTTTATTACTTTTATTCCTTTATTTTCAATTGGCATCTAAACTAGTTTATGTGTGCACATTTGGTGAGAAAACCATTTAATATAATTTAATTGGATAATGGATTAATGTATATTTAGCAAGAAATGTGACCTATAGTGATTTCTTGTTATAGAATCCCAAAATTGTGCCTTATTGATTAGTGATATAATTTTTAATCAACTGTGAATTAAATTTCATGTGTAATTATAATGAATAATGGTAATCTACCTAATTAACCAATGAGATATATGATGTGATATTGTGATATCCATACTGTATGATAGGAAATGTGTTCCATGTTTTAATGATTATATATTTGGATCGGCCCTAGAACATACACACTTATATGCTATAAAACTGATATTGAGTGGGCTCGATCCTATCCATGATATAATTCTTATATATGGTGGGTTATGCCTAGTCCCATTCTATAATTATTATAGGTATTTTAACCAGAATTCTATATTGATTATAGGGATTTGACCTAAAAATAATGTAATGATTATAGGGATTTAACCCAGATTGTTTGTTGTGTCTTTATGATGTTTACATGGTGGTGGTTGGCATGGTTGTAATGAATGCTCAACGAAATTCCAACATAGAAACAAAATAGGTTATTTTACCTTGGTTATATGGTTATGGTTGTCATGGTTGTAAGAAATGGTCATAATACATGCTCAGATATATTTCAGCACAGTGTCGAAGTTGGTTATTTTACCTTGGTTATATGTTTATGGTTGGCATTGTCATAATACATGCTTAGAGATATTCTAAAACGGATCTAAAGTAGTTTTTTGTTGTATATTATTAATTGTTAAATTAATTAATACACCTTATAGTAGTTTTATTGCACAAACTTCTTATCACACTAGTTTTTTTTCAACACGGTGGTCTCGACCGAATGAGCTATACTCACACCATATTCAGGACACCATTTGAAACCCGAGTAGATTTTTCCAATGCAAGTTTGGATAAGGGAAAAGCACCTTGATGTTTATCGCGTTTTTTCTGTTGGGCTAGAATTTGGATATGGGACCGATGAGGGGTTCAAGACCCAATACATTGAGTATTTTATTTGAGTCTGCTAGTGTGTTTTCTATATTTTTGTAGCATGTAGCATGAAATTTTGTTTCCTTCGAGTAATTCATTACATTATTACTTAGTTATTTATTGGATTATTGAGTTGTATTTTATTTTTGTCTTTTGTAATGTATTTACTATGATTATTTCCATTTTATTATGAATTTTTTCTATAGCTATAAAACTTTATACCAGGAGGAATAATCTCCACACTATACTACTCATACCCCCATTTATAGTTGGCAGCCTTTGGCGTATGAGGAGGTGTGCTTAAGTTTCCATAACTAACTATTTCTATCCATGTGAGAGAGTGCCATATTGAGGGATGTTACAAAGTGGTATCAGAGGATTAGTTATTCTTTTCTTTTGAAATAATTTTTGGGGAATGGTAGAACGGAGACTAGGATGTATAGATACTTGGTAATGATCTTGTGAATGGAAGTAGCTAGCCCATGTAAGAGAGAAAATTTGAGTATCTGGGGATGGTATTGTTATTTATGTTGTGTTATTTTTATAGTTGGTGTTATTTCACCTAGGTTTATTCACATGTTGTGTGAAGTTATTTAATAATGATTTTATTGTTTCTTTAGTTTTGTTCTCGCTGCCCATTATGGCATGAGATGGGAATAAATTCATAATAATAGGAACATAAGGATATATTAACATGAATTGTTCATGATGGGGACATATCTATTTTTTCATGTAATATATTCTTTTCAGTAGAATTGTAATATTAGATATTTATTTCATAGCACAAATGAAATGAGTGGTCATGTGATACTAAAACTCCTGTATGTCTTTTCTAGAGAAACCAGGAGTTAGTGGTTCTCTGTTGTAGTCACCTATTCAGGTTGACCTTTCCACTTGCCAGTTATGAAAGGTGTGTGTTTCTCTTGAAGAGAAAATTTATCCTCATCATATTTGAATTGAAATTTAGGACAGTGGAAGTTATCATGCTCCAAATGCATCTGAACTTCAAATTTATACAATTCCTAAGGAGTAAATGGATGTTCGAATTCACGACAGCTTCCTGAGGGTCATGAGATCTATGGAAATAGAGATAGTCCATACCATTCCATTGATATTAGAGCTGACAAGAGAGTTACATCTCCAGCATCCACTTGTGTTCACTGGGGAATGGGGACCACAGGTAGCCGAGTTCTAGATGGATTCAGTCCATACAATCATCAAGAATTTCAAGACACCCAAGGATATGAGGGTGAAGTTTACTGCATATATGTTTCGTGGACCTACCAAGTGTAGGTGGGATATTATAGAGGAATCTGGGTAGCATGATGAGATATCTTGGAAGGACTTTGAGACGAATTACATAATTCATTTCTATATTGAGACCTTGAGGGATAAAAAATCTCACAATTTCATGCATCTGACATAGGATGATTTTTTAGTTCAAGACAATCCTAGATGTTTTACTGACCTATAGTGATTTCAAACATCTTTTGTAGCTGATGAGATCTCTAGGGTGAGACGTTTCCATGATGGTCATAATTATGAGATCAAGTCACAAGTAAAAATTTTCCATTTAAACACCTTTGAAGATATGATGAATAAGGAACTCATCACATGAGGGAATCTGAGAGAGTATCTGAGCAGTGTACAAACTATTTCAGTAAGGAAATCTAAGAGATCTTTCTCAAGTGGAAAGAAGCTCTATTATGAGAGGTTCAAATATATCATAGTGGGAAGAGCAGTCAGGGCAGTGGGTAACTATCTTAAGATGATTTTCTATTCTAGTGCTATTAGAGTAGAAACTTTGGACTCAAGTGCCCATAGTGGCCTTACCCCATAATTGAGTGTCATATTTTTGGTATATTGATTCATATTCAGAGGTTTCATGTAAACTTTCTATATAATACAAGTTAAAGAAGATTAGTATAGGACCAAGAATCAGGAAGGGGATCAACTACCCCTCGGCAGGCTGTTAGTTGGAGTTCCATAGGCTGTTAAAGATGTGGTAGGGGACGTGGTACCTCAGTGCATGAGCAACAATACTAAACATGGTATGTAGCTCAGGGTAGTCAGACTATAGTGTAGGAAAAAGGGACAGGTCAATTTAAAATTATACAGACTACTCTGGATAACATCGATAAATGAATACCTGTCGTTAGAGGTATGATTCTTGTATCATCTACATCATCTTGTGTTTTGTTTAATATAGAAGAATAACATTATTTAATATATGATATTTTTGAAAAGTATTTGTGATTGTATTTGAAAATATTAGATGGTGTTTTAACCATTTACACATTGTTGGGAGTGCGTAAAAAGAATTTAAAATATTTCAATGTGTGTTCTCTAGATATTGGTGGTTACCGTTTATTTTGGGAACAATTTAAGATGGAAATTATAGAATTCAACATGATTTTTGGTATGGATTGGTTAGTTCTATAACATGCACATATCAAATTTTATAGGAGGGTATTTACTTTCTTATCTTTATAAGGATGCAATTATTCTCACTAGGGTGAGTGAGATCTTTAGGATGGTCATACAAGAAAATTTTTGTGCAGATTGGATTGTATGACAGCTCAAATCACTGATATTTATCTAGATAATATTGGAATGAAACATTATTATTTTCCTATAGTGGTAGAATATTTTCAGGATGTTTTCAATGAATATTTCTATATATTACCGCCCAATCAATAGATCAAGTTCATGATTGAGTTGGTTCCAGGAGTATAGCCAGTTTCAATCCCACCTTATCGAATGGAACCAGCAGAGCTTCAAGAGTTGAAATTTTTGTTGTAGGATCTAGAATATAATGTATTAATACGACAGAGTAAATCTACTTGGGGTTCTCCAATTCTCTTTTCCAAAAAGGTTGATGGATCTTTGCGCTTATGTGTGGATTATCAAATGTCAAACTAGATGATGGTCAGGAACCGACATCCTATTCTGAGTATTGGTGATATTTTAGATCAGTTTGGAGGTGCTAATATATTCTCCAATATTGAATTGAGAACATGATATCCTCAGTTAAGGGTAAAACTATCATACATACATAGGTTTTCTTTTTTAGTAGTAGGTTTGGCCTGTATGGATTTATAGTGATTCAATTTGGGTCAACTAATGTTCTTATGGTATTCATGGATTTAATGAATTGGATATTTCATCCTTTTAAGGATCATTTTTTTGTAATTTTCATTAATGATATCTTAGTGTACTCTCAGTCAATAAATGATCTTGAAAAAAATCTTGACATTTTCCAGATTACATTGATAGAGCATCAAATTTATGCCAAGCTAACTAAATGCAGTTTCTAGATAAATAATGTTCACTTCTTGGGTTATGTCATCATAGAGGTAGGAGTGTCCATGGACCTAGAGAAAGTCGTATCCATGAAATCTTGGAAACAACCCATGAACGCCTTCAAAATTTTGAGATTTCTATGATTAATATGTTACTATCAGTGTTTTATCCACGATTTCTCCTATTTTAAAGCACCATTTTCTAGGATTACAAAGAATGGGTTGAAGTTTATTTTTTATGCTTGTGAGAGAGATTTTCAAGAGATGGAGGGAAGGTTGACCTTAAAACCAATCCTCACTTTACCTCTTCCAAATAAATCATATATCGTGTACTTTTATGCATCCATAGTGGAACTCAGAGCATTTATAATGTAAGAGGATCGAGTGGTTGCTTATGACTCAAGGAAGTTGAGACAACATGATACAAATTACCCTACCCATGATATGGAATTAGTAGTAGTGGTACATGCCCTGATATGTTGTAGATGCTATCTAATGGGTAAGAGGTTTTTGTTATGAATAGCTCACAAGATCCTCAAGTACATATTTTATTTGAGATACCTAATCCTTTGACAGAGGAGGTGGGTCGAGTATCTGAAGTATTTTGACATTGAATTGGATTATACACAAGGAAAGGGAAATGTCATTGCCAACACTTTGAGAAGAAAGACAAAGACAGAGGTAGTACAGGAGTCTTGTGATGAGTGGAAGATAATGGACCTCTTTTTAAACATGAATTTGGATGTCTATGAATATTAGGGGTGAGTATATTTGACTGTGACATCCATTATTCGTGTTATTTTGGACCAGATTAAGACAAAGAAATTTTCTAATTTGGAGGGATTGGTTTTTTTAGAAAAATTATATGGTGGGAAGACACAATTAGGATGGTCTATCATAAGTGGAAATTGTCTTTTTTCTCTGGCCGAGTATGGGTTATTATGGCCCTGCGTGAGGAGTTTATAAGGGATTTTTATGCTTCTAAATGGGAGGTACATCATAACATAAAAAATATTCCACATTATCTCCATAGATAGTACAGGTGGTCCGGAATAAATAAGGGGGTGGTAAACATCATGGATAGATGATAAACTTGTTTTTAGGTTAAATATGAGCATCATTGGGAAGATGGTATTTTGTAGCCTTTACCCATTCTTGAGGGGAATTGGGATGATGTCCTTATATATTTCTTCATATGACTAAAAAATAAAATCCATAAGAATGATGTTGTATGGGTTGATGTGGATCATCTAACTAAGTTAAGTCACTTCATACCTATTAGGTAAAATATTAAATTTGATGACCAGGGAAATATTTATATCTGTGAGGCAGTTTATTTGTATTGTGTTATGAATAGTATCATTTCAGATAGAGATCCTCATTTCACCTCACTTTTCTAGCAGGGTCTTCAGAAAGCCTTGGGATCTCGATTTCTTTTAAGAATACCCTATCATCCAAAAATTTATAGTCAATCTGAGTGGAAAATTTAGGTTCTGGAGGATATGTTACCAGCGTTTTTTTGGATTTTAGAGGTTTATAGGAGAAACATATGACACTCAAGGATTTTTCATATAATTATAACTTCCAAGAATCAATCCAAATGGAAAATTTTGAGGATTCATACTACTGGCCATGTTTTTCACCTCATTGTTGGATGAAGGTAGGCATGTCAGCATTTTTTGGGCCTAGTCTCATGCAAGAGACATCTGAATATGTTAATTTGATCAAAAATTGGTTGGTGATCATGTAAATTTAGTAAAAAACATATGTTAAAAATCATATATGACCTCTATAATTTAAATTTTGACATTATTTTTCCTTTAGGATTCTTCTAGGTTGGGGAAGTGTTGTATCAGGAAATAGGGGAATCCATCACCCAGGTTTTTCAAGCCATTTGAAGTGGTGGCAAGGGTAAATCCAGTGGTTGTAGGGTCCGAAACATTTAGCAATGGGAATGAAAATACTCCCAAAATTTTGGTAAAGAAGATGGATGCATGTTTGATTAAAAATTTGAGAAGAAAATTGAAGAAATAAAATTTTGAAAATGGATTTGGCCTAACCATGTACCGACTACTGAGAAAGGCTTGCATAAGGCATAAGACGTGAACCACCATTACGTAGAAGGCCTATAGTGCACTGGCCCATGAGGCATTGGCTAGAGAATGAAGTTTTTTGTGGTGAATTTCCACTTGTGAACTGAAGCCACCAAGAATTGTTCTCATTGGTGAGAATCCTATAGAGGTACGCCTTATGAACCATTCCCACAAATGATGTTGTTTGCAGATGAGGAGAAGACGACGACATACCACACCTATGAAAACCTCGGCTGGTAGAGTCTTATGAGGATCGAAATATCTCTTCATGGCTGTCATAAATTGTGTCACAAACCCATAGATATGATTTTCCCCACCACTATAAAAAAGGACAACCAGAGGAATCGAAAAGGGGGTGGGCAAGGAAGACGAGGAGAGATCTTTGGAATGGGAAAAAAGTGGATGAATAATTTAGATGATGTGGGAGAAATTTCTCCCACACCCGAATCAGTTTTTGGGAATCCATACCACATCCAAAACATTTTGAGGAATCCATCCCGCAAACCATATGTAGAAAAAAGTTCACAGAAATCCTCTCCATGAACCGTATTTGGAAGTCCCTTTGTAGCCAACCAGTGAACCAATAGAAATATATAATAAAAATCGTTTGTGGATTCCAATATGCAGAAAACAATATGTTCATGCCCGTATTTCGAAAACTATTCGTGAATTCTCATATGAAGAAAACAGTAAGAGGACTCCCATATACGGAACCCAGTATGCATACGGTCCATGGTGGCTAGCTCTTCTGAGTACCATCTTATGCGGCCAACTCGTTTGCGAACAACATCCTTCATGAACAGACAGTTTGTAGTCATCTCCTAAGCAACCCTCTCTTATGTGGACGCCCTATACATAAAACCGTTCATGCCCACTAATCCATACTGTGGGGGGTGAACCTCCGTACCCCCATGAAAAATGGGGGGTCGCACCGGGAACTTTTTGGGCCAGGTCGAGGACATTTTCCATTTCACCCTTATACCACAAAAACATCCATCCCATAAATACAATGAGAAGACACATTCCTCATACACCTCCCAAAAAACCCAATCACATGCCTCCTATGCTAGGTTGACCCAGAACTCCATGGACAATTACATCCTGAGTGTTTCTTAAATTCCCAAACACATCCTTTAATCCATCAAACTATGTGTCTCTAGTGATTCTAGATCCTCATAACCCTCCATGGACATCATGAATAGGAAAGCTAGTGTCCTAAGGACACCTCTTCTTGACTATGAACATCATTCCCCAGTGGCTTTGCATTTGTTTCCCACAAAAAACGGTCGTCAACCAAAGGAAAATTCATCCTCAGGAGAGTCCTTTCCAACCTCTATATGCCTCAATGGCTTCCATGCCCCATATCATTTCTCCTGATCCAAGAATCCTTAGAGTCACAATTTATACTTTCCATCCCTCTCATGTTCGAGGCATATAAGAACATCCCAACCTGATTATCCTCCCGCTAATCATAGTTCCCTCCCCACATGGTTCAAACTCTATGGCCTTAAACTATGAGTTATCATCCTTACCACATGATGTTTAACTATTTGGTATTAGTCCTTGTCCAAGCTATATGAATTTAAACTGTAGTATAATGGGTGATTTCAGATCTTCATAAACATCCCCTTGATCAAAAATGGAAGGCCAGTGTCCCAAGGACACATCTTCTTGAATATACACATCATGCCCTAGTGGCTCGGCATATTTTGCCCACAAAATGGCCTAACAACAAGAGGAAAATTTGTCCTCAAGAGAGTCCTTTCCTACATTTGTACGCCTTAATAGATTCCATGCCTCATATAATTTCTCCTTATCCGAGATCCTCTATAATCATTGTTTAGACATTCCTTCTCTCTCATGTATGAGGCACATCTAAATATCTAAACAAGATTATTATCTAATTCATCATCATCCAAGCTATAAGAATTTAAACTGTAGTATACCTCACATGATGTTATGGGGCCCTCCCATGGAGGTAGGTCCCTAAAAGTATGAGGCTGGGCAGTATGACAGTTAATTACATTTCACATGGAATGGTTCATCACTTCGCACCCTTGAGAACCATCTCCTTGGACTCTTCAATCGTGGGAACTCCCTCGCCCACCAATAGTGGTGGAGGCATGTACATTGTTGAATCTTTCACATCCTCTTGTTTTTTACACCGAGAATGACTCACATGGGCTTAGAGTTTTTTGATTATTACAACATCGACATGAATCTGAACTACAAGAACATTGATTATTGATCAAATTAGGATACATAGAACATCTAC
This sequence comes from Viscum album, assembly GCA_963277665.1. Lineage (NCBI taxonomy): Eukaryota > Viridiplantae > Streptophyta > Magnoliopsida > Santalales > Viscaceae > Viscum > Viscum album. The sequence continues at coordinate 1,906,188,453 of OY728151.1, forward strand.
CAGAAGGCGTGAGATCAAAAGGTTTCCCATCCAAAAGGGTCCACCCAATCTTTTCCTAAAATGGGAAGCTCTCATACATAATCCCCACACATATGAACTATGGGAACTCTGATTCCAGACCAAATTAGGATACGTAGGATGCCTTCTAGAAGTCCTGAGATCAAAAGGGTGCCCTCCTATAAAGGTTCCACCCAACCATGCCCCCTAAATGGTCATCTTCCATGCATAATCCCCACACCATTCAAACTACAAGGGTTATGATTCTTCCCTTGAGGATATGTAGGAAGTATTCCTTGTGGGCTCGATCCCAAAATTAAGTCACCTTCCATCCCCCTGGATGATGAAAAACTCCATAACGCCTTATAATATGGCTCAAGTCAGCATCACCTATGTAGCATCAAATATAAGCATGCTTAGTACGATCTTACAAACCAAGGGTAGCACATGGAAACACTCTTAAAGAATGATCCAAGGACTCATGAACATATGAACATGACATAAATCTATAAGAGAGTCCCAGAACAGGAAACAATCCTCCACTAGAAGGGTGCAGTGAGCCTGAAATCCCATCCTCTCGACCAATGGAGTCCTTAAGTGTCATTGGCTAAATCATCAATCAATGAGTGCCTACCTTTGGAAAGCAGGTCCATGAATCATCGATACCAGGGCTGTTGGGAATTGTTGGCTCCATGAATAAAATCATTCAATACTATTCGAGGAAGTTATATCTGAGAAGGACCGATTTCACAAGTGCTTGATCCCCACACAATCGCCCACGGGGGCCAATAGTTCCCACAAGGTTAGTCCAAACGTCTTTAAGGGATAATGATGCTGAACGGGTGGTAAAAAAATGAATAGATAATTTGACAAGAACCCGTCTCTATATAAAAAGGGACAGGTGATGATCCTCATCATTCCATTTCCGCACCACCCGGAAACACGCCACCTCAGAGGTGGAATAGTGTTTTACAATTTATCCCTTTAATAGAGATACCGTTCTATGCACAACATGTTCCATGTGTCACAACTATAGAGATATCATCCAGACCCTTCCCATGTTATATACATGGAAGACATTGAGCTTTGTGATGGTGCATCCTTTGAGGAATGTCTCATACTAGATGTGGATCATTGTGAGAAATATCTTTAGGGTTAGACTATAACGTTGGTTTGGATATATTGGAAGCATGGGTGACTTCAAGAGGAGGCCTAGGAGAGGAGTTTGATATGTGATCATAGTGGTCAGACTTGTTTACTGAGACCTCATAGAGACACTTGGAACAGCTCTGGGAAAAACTGTTATAAGGTGGGGAGGTTGTATGATCCCTCCTTTTTTTCTAGGTAAGTCTCTCTCTATGTTTTTCATTTTAGCCTTGGTGGTCATGTATTGTTCGTATACATAGACCCTTTATTAGAGAAAGTGACCAAAAGTTTTATTATGTATGATTTTTTGAATTAATGGAGTCTTCCTGTAAATGGGTTATGTTATTCATGGGTTCATAGAGAGTGTAGAATATTTAAAATATGTTCATTTTTTAAAGTAAAATGGGCTGAAAACTCAAATGAAGAACATTTAAAAATCATGAAAGGTTATTAAATTTCATTTAAATGGATTGCATGTCATGTAAAGGGATTACATGTCATTTAATTATTCATGGGTTTTAATTAAATAAATCTGAGGTGATAGGTTTTTCATAGAATTCCATTAAAAAAATTTATCTTATGTGTAATGGCTTTACATGATATGTAAATTACTGACCTAATATTTTAAACATGTTTTGTTGTTGATTTTCTTTCGGATCCACCATAGTTTCTCTCCTGTTGACCCTATGAAATTCTTCAATAAATTTTGGGGTGCCAAAATCCCTTATGGATGTCCCATTTTTGTGAGAAACACCTAATATGTCATCTTGGTTAGGTTCGTCCTTCTTCTCCAATGGTTGTGGTTAAATCCTTTGACCAATTACGTTATTGATTTTGATCTTGATCAGTTTTGGTCTAGGAACCTCTTTGAAGTCATCCATACCTTCTTCTATGTGGGTGTTTTCTGTTGGGATCATTGTTGGATAATCAGTTAAAGGAAGGGAATCTAAATCTAAACCTTATAGTTTGATTATTGTTAAGTTTATACAATATTGTGATTTCACCAATGAAATATGAACCCAAATTGAATAAATAATAAATGAAACTATTAATTGAATTCCTTTGTTTTCAATTGGAATCTGACCTGGATTATGGCTACCCATTAGGTGAGTAAACCTTTGAATAAAATTGAACTGGATAATAGATTAAAGTATGTATAGCATGAAATTTTACCTAGGGTGATTTATTTTTATAGAATCTCTATATTTTGTCTCATTACTTAGTGATATAATTTTTAATCAATTTTTTTATTAAATTTCATGTGGCATTTGAAAGAATAATGATAATTCTCGTAATTAACAATTGAGATACATGTTGTGATATTATTATATCCATTTTTTATGATAGATAATGTGTTCCATGATGTAATTCTTATATATCGGGATTTTCCCTGACACTTGCATACTTATATATTATAATGCTCATATTGAGTGGGAGCAACCTAGTCTATGCTGTAATTATTATAGAGATCTAGATATTCGCAGTCCCATGCTGTAATTATTATTGGGATTTGACTCGGAATGATGTATTTATTATAGTTCTTTGACATGGAAATGATGTAATACTTATAAAGATTTGGCCCAAATTGATTGTTGTGACTTTAAAATGGTTATATGGTGGTGTTTTTCATGGTTGTAAGATATACATAGAGATATTCTGTAATGACGATGAAGCCGTTTATTTTACCTTGGTTATATGGTTATGGTTGGCATGATCATAAGACATGATTAGTGATATTAGAGCATGCCACTGAAGTAGGTTATTTTACCTTTGTTATATGGTTGTGGTTGGTTTGATCATATGATATGAGTAGAGATATTCTATAACGGAGCCGAACTAGGTTGTTTTATTTTATTAATTGATAAATTAATTAATACAACTTCTTATCACTTTATGGCATACACTTCCTATTATGCTAGTTTTGTTTAGACATAGTGGTGTAGACTTACTGAGTTATACTAACACCCTATTTAGGACTCTATTTGGAACTCGGTAAGATTTCCTAGATGTAGGTTTGGAAAAGGTAAAAAGACCTATTGTTAATTAATTGTTTGATATTGGACATGAGTTTACAGATGGGACTAACTTGGGGTTCGGGACCCAGGACTTTTAGTCTTTTATTTTATTCTTCTCGTATTTTTCTTCTATTGTTTTAGTATGATATTTAGTTATATTCTATTTAAAGACCCGTAAATTTCAAGGATTTTTTTTTCTTAATTTTCTTTTGAATTTTACAAGAACACAGTTTCTGACGGAACCAGATTCTGAGGCCCGGTGTGCCCGGAATCATTTTCCGAAGTTTGGCTTGGGTACGTTCAGTGAACTGACGAGCGGGTTTTTCTAACTTTTGAACCAGTGCCCGGAATCAAATTCTGAGGGCACCAATGGAATTGCAGCATCAGTATTTTCTTAGAAATTCCTCTTCCGGAGCTGCGTTTGCTCGGGTGTGGTTTTTAATTTTTGGGCTTAAAGTTAAGAAATAAAATAAATTGTTCGACAAACATTATTTTATTTCACTTAAGACACTTTAAATCCACATAAACTGAGTTGAAATAGATATGGTACTATCCAGAAATATCCTACCCTTTTGGTAGGATATTTGTGAGGTGGGCCCGCACGAGCCCCACCGTTTCATTTCCGCTAAGTAATGCACCCACAAAAACCCGCCACTATGAAAGTCAACTGACGCGTTTTCTTAAATTCTTAACGCACCATTTAATTGGGTGGTTTATTTCGTGAATTAAAAGGGCGGTTTCTTTCGTTAAATTAATTCTACGGATTAATGGGTCGTTACTTAACTCTTTTTCGTTTGTTGGTGTAAGAATAAAATAAGACCAACACGACATTGGGAGGATTACACGTTGAGAGGCTTTGACATAATTCTTGAGCCTTCATCCTCCTTCGCGAAAAACGCGAAGAATGCGAAGAACGCGAAGAACTCTGTCACCCTCAAATTTTGGCGACGCTTCATCTGAGGCGTTCTTCCCCGCCCCGATCTCCGATCACCAACTGCTTGAGGTAAGAGATCTTAGGTTTCTTTTTAAACTTCTTTGTGGTTTATAACAACACACAGATTTAATTATTTATAATTAAATATGTTGTTTCTTGGTCCTCAGAGTTCGTCGACGCGGCGCCGGATACCGCGACGATCTCCTCCTTCCGCGATGAACCCCTCCTTCCGCGACGGTCAAATCCACGAAGAACCCGCGCGTGTGACTTGACGACGTAGGTATTTTATTTTGGAAACACCTTTTTCCCGTGATCGTTTCTTTTAAATAAAGAACCTGGATTCTTATGAACAATTTTATTTTTTAAAAAATTGTTTTTGGATATGTTGTTTTATTCTCCCGTTGTTATTATCTAACGCGGAGGATGTGGGCCAAACGAACACGGCCCGACAACCCTTCGTCGTTCTTCGTGGTCGTACGGATTTGGCGGGTGACGGAAAAACGTGACGCAAGGGCATTTTGATGATCCCGCAGTGAAGAACGGAACCCGGGAGGAACAACGGCGCAGGCGGGAAGTAAAACGGACCACCTGAGCAACTCCGGTGGCCCGCGGAAGCGGCGGCGCCCCGGCGCACCGCCGGACAGAGCTGTCGTGGCTTCAGCCGCGGCCGCGTGGGTCCGGCTCGCCCGCACGGGATGCGGCGACATGCCGCGTCCGACCGATCCAGCGCGGCCCCACGCGGGGCCGCGACACCTCCAATCCGCGGGGTCAGTGCCCCGCGGGGTCCAGCTGCTAGGCCGCTCGGCCGAGCCGAGCCAGGCCGGTCCGACCGGCCGGGCCGTGCCCTGGCCGGACCGACCGGCTGGGCCGTGCCCTGGCCGGACCGGACCGGGTCGGGTCGACCCGGTTCGGCCAACCCTTGGGGGGGGGGGGGGGGGGGTCGGGCCGGGTCGGCCCGGGCCCGGACCCCCCGTCTTCGGACCATTTCGGTCTTTTGCCCGTAACTTGAGATACGGGCCTACGAAAGGCGCGCCGTCGGCGGCAACGCGATCCTTGGATCGAGACGGTCGTTTCGGTATATCGCACTCAAGGTTTAGGAATACTTTGGTTTTAGACGGGTTGGTTTGTACACGAAACCAACCGGGCCCTCGGAGCGGAAACACTCATATCTTGAGCTACGGACGTCCGATCGACGTGTCGTCAGCTTTGGTGGATTCCTCTAAGTGAGACAGATCTTTTGGCTCACTCCACCCGAGGTTTGGATGCAGGTGGAGTATGGTCGGGTTGGTTTTGCCTTAAAAACCAACCGGGCCCCTGGAACGAAAAAACCAATAACTCTCAGACCGGGCGTCCGATTGACGCGCCGTCTGTGATGTTGAGTTCCTGTTGACGATACGGAACTTTTGGATACATCAACTTCGGACATTGTGTCAGTTGATGTATCAGCCTCTCGGCTCGTGGAGCAGACCCTCCCGAACGAGCTTACTGTGTGCGGGAACCCTAGAGCTGGCTGCGACTGCTACTTCGACAGCGACGACTGTGAAGAGATCCTCAGTGGACTGCAGCGACGACTGTGTAGAGGTCCTCAGTGGACGGCGAAGATGACTGTGCAGAGATCCTCAGTGGACTGCGATGACTACAGCACTCAGCGATCCCTTGCGGGTCAGTGCTACAGGTCCTGTGTGGGACCGATCCTGTGTGGGTCCGATCCTGTGTCACCGCTCAGCGGTTCAGTGTGAGCCAGCGCCTACAGGTCCTGTGTGGGACCGATCCTGTGTGGGTCTTTGCGGGGATTATTACCTTTTGATCCTTTGTGGGTCCAACGACTTATATGGATCAGTGATCATCTTTATCGTCATACAAGAAGTATACATGTGTGAGCTGAATCCTATGTTACTCTCCTTTGTGGATTGTGTTGAGCTATCCTGTGTGGATTTACTGTTTTCTCTCCTTTGTGGATTGTGTTGAGCTATCCTGTGTGGATTTACTGTTTACTATCCTTTGTGGATTGTGTTGAGCTACCCTATGTGGATTACTGTTTACTCTCCTTTGTGGATTGTGTTGTGCTATCATGTGTGGGTATACATTTTTTCTTCCCTGTGTGGACTGGGTTGTGCTTGGGCTTGGATGTTGGAGCCGAACGAGAATTGATGACTTAGGTATATGTATGGGCATATACCTAAGCAGCGTCGGTTGTTACTTTGTGATTGTATCTTTCCTTTGTGGATTATCCTTTGTGGATTTCGGGAGACCTTCGGGGGTCTCGAGGTCCCTACTGAGTAGCTTATACTCACCCCTGCACGGGCTATTCCCGCACTTTGTTGTGTTGGTTGCAGACGACGGGCAGCGCTGATCGTGGTGGAGGCGTGCGGAGCAGGACGGTACCTGGAGGTGGACCACTAGGCGGGACGTACTCGGAGCGGACGGCTGGACCGAGGAGTTGTGGAGGCTATCTGTACCCACCCTTCAGGTGGGACCTTCCAAGGACGGCTCGACGCTACGGCTTTTCCTTTCAGCTGTTGTTTTCCCCTTTTAGTTGTACTTTACAATTGGGCTTGTATTTCCGGCCCCTTTTACTTTCAGCACAGCTTGTTACAGTTTTTACTTAGTATTTAGTTTTCCGCTTGCTTACTCTGTGGTGCTTGTTTACTTTTCAAAGGCAATTCCTTCCCTTTTGTTGGGATTTATGACTTGGTGCTAGTCACCCGCCCCTGGCCTATGGAAGGCGGGCTTGGGGTAGTCACGGCACGGGGCCCGAGGACGGGTCGTGACAAATTGGTATCAAAGGTGGTTGGTTCTACCGCAGACTCTGATCTTTCTTCTATGTGAAGCAATAGTGTTTAGCGTATTGGGTATGGTTATCAGTCCAGGGAGTCCAGTGTTGGTGCGGTGGCCGACGTATCCGTACACCAGGACCCTGACTTCTAATTTCCGACTTAATGCACGAAAACATTGATTGCATGTGTGTTTCAAGTTTTCTTTGTGATTACTTGTGTCATCTCACCAGGTATACTGTTATGACCATGGCACACTTTTTTCCTTTTCAGGATGGCCCCACGACGGCAGCCAGCTAGGGTTCCGAGAGTAGAGCGCGACGACAGCCTATCGAGCAACGAGGCCTCGGTACAGGGCCCATTGACAGCAGAAGCACCGGCGATACCTTTACCCGCCGAGTCCCCGATGCTTCCAGCGCCGACCGCTGACGATGCACGTCGCCTCGGAGCTCTGCACGAGTTCCAGCGCCAGCGACCACCCAGGTTTCGTGGGGAGATAGACTCCCAGGCAGCCGAGGACTGGCTGGAGGCGGTCGTTCGAGTTTTCAGGCTAGTGAGGACACCAGCAGACCTCATGGTGATCCTCGCGGCGAGCCTACTGCATGCAGCTGCAGGACGATGGTGGAGCTTGATTCTCCAGGTGCACGATGAGGCCTCTCTTCTCTGGACGGACTTCGAGAGCCTCTTCCGCTCAGAGTTAGTCCCATCCACCCTCCGTACGGTGCGCATTTAGGAGCTTCTTCAGCTGCGGCAGGGCATCTTGACGGTTGCCCAGTACGCGGCGAGGTTCACTAATCTTTCTCACTACTCGACCGACATGGTACGAGACCCATTATTCCGGGCCCAGACCTTTGAGCAGGGTTTGAGACACGAGATCAGGGCATCGCTGATCTCCCTCAGCATCCCGACCCAGGCAGGAGTACTGGAGCGAGCCCTTCTGATCGAGAGATTTCTGGATGAGCCCACAGCGAGACCTACCGCAGGGCGGCAGGTAGCGGAGTCTTCGACAGCGGGTAGCCGACGGATGACTCAGGGTTCCAGGCAGACCAGACCTTCTGGCAGATGACCTCGGGACACTGGCTCAGCAGTGCGGGGCACACAACGCAGATCTAGCCTTCCGAGAGGCAGGCAGTGCTACGCCTGCGGCGGGCAGGGCCACATGGCTTGTGACTGCCCGACCTGCCGTACCGAGGACCATCAGACGGTGGAGTGGCCACCTAGGCAGAGGCAGAGGGTCGATCGTGGCGGTCCGAAGGGAGGAGGCGGACGAGGCAGAGGTGCTGGACAAGCAGCAGGTGGTGGGCGATGCTTTGAGACTCTGCCACCACCACCACCACCACCAGGAGGTCCGCCCCGACCACCGTGAGCTAGCGGGCAGAGACAGGCACAGCTCCAGGCAGCGGAGGCCTACGACCACGGCGTGCCGGAGATGATTCGAGGTACGATCTATGTCTATTCCACCCCTGCTGCAGTTCTTATAGACATAGGATCAAGTCACTCTTTTATAGCCGCTGCCCTTGTTCAGAGCTTGGAAATTCCGACAGAGCCGTTGGCTCGATCCTTACTACTAGAGACCCCTACGGGAGTAGACTCGACGATTACGCACTAGTGCCGGAAGTGTGAGCTTACTCTAGGAGGCGAGAGCTTCGGCTGGGATCTTCTTGTAGCGACGTCGAGGCCTTACGACGTCATCTTGGGCATGGATTGGTTATCTACAGTCCATGCTCAGATTGACTGTTTTAGGCGCAAGGTGTGATGTGTGCGCACCGATGGGAGCAGGTTCACCTTTACCGGTGAGAAGGGAGACTTTGCAGCACAGGAGGGACTCTCGCAGAGGAGGGGACATCCCATCACTCATCAGTTGGCTAGCCTCATCCATGGAGGAGTTGACGTGCGGAGTCCTAGTTTTCCTGCAGTGGTGGATCAGTATGCGGACGTCTTCCCCGACGACGTTCCAGGGATACCTCCTTGCAGAGAGGTAGACTTTTATATTGATCTATACCTCGGGACAGCCCCGATATCCACTCCAGCATATCGGATGGCCCCCGCTGAGCTTCGAGAGCTATGGGTACAGTTGGAGGAATTGCAGGGCAAGGGGTTCATCTGACCCAGTGTTTCACCCTGGGCTTCCCCGATATTGTTCGCCAAGAAGGCGGACGGGAGCTTGAGACTGTGTGCCGACTATCGTCACCTAAACCAGGTGATAGTGAGGAACAAGTATCCGCTACTGAGGATTGATGGCCTCTTCGATCAGCTCAAGGGAGCACGGTGGTTCTCAAAGATAGACCTCAGGTCAGGCTATCATCAGCTCAGAGTTCGAGATGAGGACGTGCAGAAGACGGCCTTCAGGAGTCGGTATGGCCACTATGAGTTCTTGGTCATGCCTTTCGGCGTAACCAACACTCCAGCAGTGTTCATGAGCCTCATGAACAGGATTTTCCAGCCATACCTCGATCGATTTGTCGTGGTCTTCATCGACGAAATTTTGGTGTACTCGACCACGGAGGAGGAGCACGACTACCACATACGGGTTGTACTAGACACACTCCGAGAGAACCAGCTTTATGGAAAGCTCTCGAAGTTCCAGTTCTAGTTACGTGAGGTCCACTTCTTGGGGCACGTCATTTCTGAGGCGGGAGTTGTAGTGGATCCCGTGAAGATCGAGGCAGTGCTAGCTTGGGAGCCACCCATGAGCATGACGGAGGTGCGGAGTTTCCTGGGTCTAGCCGGATACTATCGGAGGTTTGTGCCGGACTTCTCTAGAGTTGCGGTGCCACTCTCATCTTTGACGAAGAAGGGGAAACACTTTGTGTGGTCAGACAGATGTCAGCAGAGCTTCCAGGAGCTGAGGCAGAGATTGACCTGCGCACCTATCTTGAGGTTGCCTAAGGAGGGAGTTGGATACGTAGTATACTAAGATGCATCAGGGACCAGACTCGGATGTGTCCTGATGCAGGAGCGGTCCGTGATTGCCTATGGATCACGTCATTTGAGGCCGCATGAGCATAACTACGCTACCCATGACCTGGAGTTGGCAACAGTGGTCTTCGCACTGAAGACTTGGCGGCACTATCTGATGGGCGAGCGCTTTACAGTATTTTCTGACCACCAGAGTCTCAGGTACATCTTCTCTCAGAAGGAACTGAACTTGAGGCAGCGGCGATGGCTCTATTTCTTCCAGGATAATGACTTTGAGATAGTCTATACTCCTGGGAAGGGGAACGTGGTAGCCGATGCCCTCAGCAGGAGGACAGGCATCCAGCTACTTGAGGAGGTGACATAGCAGCTAGTCGCCTTGCAGATATCCTTCGTGGATAGGGATGGAGCAGCCTTCCTTCAGTCTCTCACAGTCACTCCTCCACTACTGTAGCGGGTCAGAGAGGCACAACGTGGGGATGCTGACTGTGAGACACGTCGTGCACAAATAGCCTCGGGACAGGCACCTGATGGTTTCTCCCTTGGAGTAGAGCACGACGTCCTTTTCAGAGGACGTACCTTGGTACCAGTTGCTTTAAGAGAGGAGGTGCTGAGGGAGTTTCACACTTCTCCTTTGGCGGTACATCCTGGAGTGGAGAAGATGTACCAGGAACTCAGATGACAGCACTAGTGGCCGGGCATGAAGAAGGCTGTGGCAGAGTTCGTTTCACAGTGCCTCACCTGCCAGCAGTTGAAGGCAGAGCATCAGGTACCAGCAGGCTTGGTACAGACCTTGGAGGTCCCGGAGTGGAAGTGGGACGGGATATCTATGGACTTCGTGACTGGACTTCCACGCACTTCTAGAGGTCACAACTCCATTTGGTGATTGTTGACCGACTCACCAAGTCGGCACACTTCTTACCCATCAGAGAGCAGGGCTCAATGGAGAGCTTGGGGAGTCTCTACATACAAGAGATTGTACGTCTTCACGGTGTGCCATCGTCTATCGTCTCTGATCGGGACGCACGTTTTACTTCCTGGCTTTGGAAGGGGTTGCAGGAGGCGTTCGGGACGCGGCTACGTCTGAGCACCGCCTTTCAAACACAGACGGATGATCAGACAGAGAGGACCATTCAGACTCTCGAGGAAATGCTCCGCGCATGTGTCCTCGACTTTGGTCAAAGCTGGGAGGACCACCTACCCTTGGTGGAGTTCACGTACAACAACAACTACCACTCCACCATCGGGAAGGCACCATACGAGGCATTGTACGGCAGACCTTGCAGATCTCCTTTGTGCTGGACAGACCCTGGGGAGTCAGCACTCGTGGGACCAGAGATGGTCCGGGCCACGACAGAGAAGGTCCAGGTCATCCAGGAGCGGATGAGGACAGCTCAGAGCCGTCAAAAGTCTTATGCTGACAGGAGGCGGAGGCCACTAGAGTTCGAGGATGGCGACCACGTCTTCTTGCGTGTCTCACCTCGATGTGGTTTTCGGAGATTTGGCCGAGGCGGAAAGTTGTCTCCACGCTTCATTGGACCATTCCAGGTCCTCAGCAGGATTGGCGAGGTGGCTTATCACCTGGCTCTACCACCTCAGTTGCACCGGGTGCACGACGTCTTCCACGTATCTCAACTGAGGAGATACGTGCACGACCCGACACTCATCATTGACCATGGGGAGCTAGACGTGGATGATGGAGCGACTTTTGTGAAGGTCCTAGTGGAGATCGAGGATCGACAAGAGCAGGTCCTACGTGGACGATCGATTCCTCTTGTACGCATCAGATGGAAGCACGGGAACCTCCAGGAGAGCACTTGGGAGTGGGAGGATCAGATGCGTGCTCAGTACCAACATAAGTTTCCCTAGTTTATGATGTATCTTTACGGGGACGTAAAGCCCTGAGGTGAGATTAATGTAAAGACCCGTAAATTTCAAGGAAATTTTTTTCTTAATTTTCTTTGAATTTTACAAGAACGCAGTTTCTGACGGCACCGGATTCCGAGGCCCGGTGTGCCCGGAATCATTTTCCAAAGTTTAGCTCGGGTACGTTTAATGAACGGACGAGCGGGTTTTTCTAACTTTTGAACCGGTGCCCGGAATCGAATTCTGAGGGCACCAATGGAATCGCAGTGCCGGTATTTTCTTAGAAACACCTCTTCCGGAGTTGCGTTCGCTCGGGTGTGGTTTTTAATTTTTGGGCTTAAAGTTAAGTAATAAAATAAATTGTTCGACAAACTTTATTTTATTTCACTTAATCCACTTGAAATCCACTTAAAATGAGTTGAAACGGATAGGGTACTATCCAAAAATATCCTACCCTCTTGGTAGGATATTTGTGAGGTGGGGCCCTCACGAGCCCCGCCGTTTCTTTTCCGCTAAGTAACGCACCCGCGAAAACCTGGCATTATGAAAGTCAACTGACGCATTTTCTTAAATTATTAATGCACCATTTAATTGGGCGGATTATTTCGTTAATTAAATGGCCAGTTTCTTTTGTTGAATTAATTCTACGGATTAATGGGTCATTACTTACCTCTTTTTCGTTTGTTGTCATAACAATAAAATAAGACCGACACGACATTTGGAGGATTACACGTTGAGAGGCTTTGACAGAATTCTTGAGCCTTCATCCTCCTTCGCGAAGAACGCGAAGAACGTGAAGAATGAGAAGAACGCGAAGAACGCTTTCACCCTCGGAGTTTGGTGACGCTTCATCCGAGACGTTCTTCCCTGCCCCGATCTTCGATCACCAACTTCTTGAGGTAAGAGATCTCTGGTTTCTTTTTAAACTTCTTTGTGGTTTATAACAACACATGGATTTAATTATTTAAAATCAAATCTGTTGTTTCTTGGTCCTCAGAGTTCATCGACGCGGCGCCGGATACCGCGGCGATCTCCTCCTTCCGCGACGAACCCCTCATTTTGCGACGATCAAATCCGCGAAGAACTCACGCGTGCGACTTGACGAGGTAGGGATTTTATTTTGGAAATACCTTTTTCCCGTGATCGTTTCTTTTAAATAAAGAACCTGGATTCTTATGAACAATTTTATTTTATTAAAAATTGTTTTTGGATATGTTGTTTTATTATCCCGTTGTTATTATCTAACGCGGAGGGTGCGGGCCAAACGAACATGGCCCGACAACCCTCCGCCGTTCTTCGTGGTTGTGCGGATTTGGCGGGCGACGGAAAAATGTGATGAAAGGGAGTTTTGATGATCCCGCAGTGAAGAACGGACCCCGGGAGGAACAACGGCGCAGATGGGAAGTAAAACGGACCACCAGAGCAACTCCGGTGGCCCGCGGAAGCGGCCGGCAGCGCCGGCAGCCGGAGGCGGCGGCGCCCCGGCGCGCTGCCGGACAGAGCCGCCGCGGCTTCAGCCGCGGCGGTGGCCGCGCGGGTCCGGCTCTCCCGCACGGGACGCGGCGACATGCCGCGTCCGACCGATCCAGCACGGCCCCACGCGGGGCCGCGACACCTCCAATCCGCGGGGGCAGCGCCCCGCGGTGTCCACCTGCTCGGCCGCTCGGCCGAGCCGAACCAGGCCGGGTCCAGCCGGGTCGGACCGGGTCAGGTCGACCCGGTTCGGCCGACCCTGGGGGGGGGGGGGGGGTGTCGGCCCGGGCCCGGACCCCCTCGTCTTCGGACCATTTCGTTCTTTTGCCCGTAACATGAGCTGCATGCCTCCAAACGACGCGCCGTCAGTGGAAACATGATCCTTGGATCAAGACGGTCATTTCGGTATATCGCACTTAAGGTTTCAAAATACTTTGGGTTCTGCCGGGTTGGTTCGTACACGAAACCAACCGGGCCCTTGGAGCGGAAACGCTCATATCTTGAGCTACGGACGTCCGATCGACGTGCCGTCAGCTTTGGTGGATTCCTCTAAGTGAGACGGATCTTTTGGCTCACTCCACCTGAGGTTTGGACGCAGGTGGAGTACGGTCGGGTTGGTTTTTCCTTAAAACCCAACCGGGCCCCTGAGACGAAAACGCCAATAACTCTCAGACCGGGCGTCCGATTGACGCGCCGTCTACGACGTTGAGTTCCTGTTGACGATACAGAACTTTTGGATACATCAACTTCGGACATTGTGTTAGTTGATGTATCATCCTCTCGGCTCGTGGAGCGGACCCTCCCGAACGAGCTTGCTGTGTGCGGGAACCCTAGATCTGGCTGCGACTGCTACTTCAACAACGACGACTGTGCGGAGATCCTCAGTGGACTACAACGACGACTGTGCAGAGATCCTCAGTGGACTGCGACGACGACTGTGCCGAGATCCTCAGTGGACTGCATCGACAACAGCACTCAGCGATCCCTTGCGGGTCAGTGCTACAGGTCCTGTGTGGGTCTGATCCTGTGTGGGTCAGCGCTCATCGGTTCTGTGTGAGCCAGCGCCTACAAGTCTTGTGTGGGCCGGATCCTATGTGGGTCTTTGCGGGGGTTAGTACCTTTCGATCCTTTGTGGGTCCGACGACTTAGATGGATCAGTGATCATCTTTATCGTCATACAAGAAGTATACCTGTGTGAGCTGAATCCTGTGTTACTCTCCTTTTTGGATTGTGTTGAGCTTTCCTGTGTGGATTTACTGTTTACTCTCCTTTGTGAATTGTGTTGAGCTATCCTGTGTGGATTTACTGTTTACTCTCCTTTGTGGATTATGTTGAGCTATCCTATGTGGATTACTGTTTACTCTCCTTTGTGGATTGTGTTGTGCTATACTATGTGGGTATACGTTTTTGCTATCTTGTGTGGACTGGGTTGTGCTTGGGCTCGGACGTTGGAGCCGAACGGGAATTGATGACTTAGGTATATGTATGGGCATATACCTAAGCAACATCGGTTGTTACTTCGTGATTGTATCTTTCCTTTGTGGATTATCCTTTGTGGATTTCGGGAGACCTTCGGGGGTCTCGGGGTCCCTACTGAGTAGCTTATACTCACCCCTGCACGGGCTATGCCCGCACTTCGTTGTGTTGGTTGCAGACGACGGGCAACGCTGATCGTGGTGGAGGCGTGCGGAGCAGGACGATACCTGGAGGTGGACCACTGGGCGGTACGTACTCGGAGCGGACGGCTGGACCAAGGAGCTGTGGATGCTATCTTTACCCACCCTTTAGGTGGGACCTTCAGAGGACGGCTCGACGCTGCGGCTTTTCCTTTCAGTTTCTGTTTTCCCCTTTTAGTTGTACTTTACAGTTGGGCTTGTATTTTCGGCCCCTTTTACTTTCAGCACAGCTTGTTACAGTTTTTACTTAGTGTTTACTTTTCTGCTTTCTTACTCTGTGGTGCTTGTTTACTTTTCAAAGACAATGCCTTCCCTTTTTTTGGGATTTACGCCTTGGTGCTAGTCGCCAGCCCCTGGCCTATGGAAGGCGGGCTTGGGGTAGTCATGACACGGGGCCCGAGGACGGGTCGTGACATTCTAGAACATAATTATATTATTAATTATTTATTTATTGGATAATTCATTTGGTTTTTATAATTGTATTCTGCAATGTATTTAATCTGATTTTTTCAATTTTATTATGATTTTTTTCTACTACTATGACACTTTATACCAGTGGTTATAGTCTCTCCACTATACTATTCACACTCCACTACTAGTCGGTAGCCTCTAACATATATGAAGGCATGAAAAAGGTCCCGTAACCAACCATTTCAGGCCACATGAGAGGGTTCCAGATTGGGGGATGTTATAGGTAAAAACTATGAATGGTGTGGATTGGGTATTAACTTGATTGACACCAGTTTATGATGAGTGTCCCTAAGAATGCACACCTTTCAAGGAAGCCCTTGGGGATATTCTTAGGAGAAATCACATTTCCTTTAAGAATCATTATGAAGGATTTAAATAGTTGATAACCATGGATGACCTAGGTTAAACATATAGTGTAAAATATTCAAAATAAGGTTCCTTTATTTGAACATATTATTAATTATTTATCAATATTATATGGTTTCTTTAAATGATTATTATTTCCCACACTATGATTTTTTTAGTTTTTTTCAATGGATGGAACATGAAGGAACTGTGTTAACATTAAATGTGATGGACAATGAAATAATTTTCTTCTTGATCATCCAAATGTTATAGAAGATGGAATGTAAAATATCGTTACAATTATTATGAAACATTCTCAAGAACTAAATCACATTGAGCTTCCAAATGATAAATTGAGGGGAAAATGTTCTGTTGAGTCCTTCATGAAGAAGAATACACATTCTTTTAGTGGGCCCACTGATCCACTTGTTTCTTAGAAATGGACCAGTTCCATTGAAAAGATATATTCATTTCACCAGTTATTGGGGAAAGAAAAGTTATTTTGGTTGTTTATCATTTGGAAGGTTAAGTAGATCAATGTTTGACTCTCATCAAGAGCATAAAAAACATGAATTAATTGTCTCTATGTAATAGGATGAGTTTAGAAGGTTATTTTTTCAATAAGTACTTTCCTCTTATTCTCATTTTAAAATGTTTAATGAATTTATTAAGCTAATGCAAAAGGATTATGAATCCATTAGTAAATATAAAGAAAATTGTACAAGACTCTCGAGGAACACTTTTGGTATTATCATCCAATCATAAGGTAAGATTGATTGGTTCTCCATTGGCTTAAAACCATGTCTCTGAAGGGATGTAGCTATAAGATACTTTAGTGGCTATGAAAAAATCATTCATTGTGATATCAATGTAGAAATAGAGATTTGAGTCACCCATAAATATAAAGGTTTTGATAGTAAAAGTAATATGGAAATCAATGAAAATACTAATAATAAAAACCATTTAGGGGATGGCTCAATCATCTCCGCTGAAATGAAATCAAATTTGTAATATCACTGTTAATCAGAATTGTTCCTTTGTTAATGTTTTATCTAGATGAGATTCAACACTCTCAATAATATCTACTCATAGTAGTCATCCGACATTCTTTTTCTTTCGAATAAATATCCTAAAGAAATCCCTTTATATACTCATTTTTCCAAATTCAGTATGTTTTTAAAACATATCCCCGTGTTTAAATTCCTCATATGATCTTTTGAAGTTAATATCTTATCTAATTTTGATAAAGGTATTGATGATTACTCCCATGTTATTATAAATATTTCATCAAAACATGATTAATATAGATATTTGGTTAGAGGTATCGAGTATTTCTCACATTACCCTATGAAAGTCCTAAACCGGTCTTCATAGTTTTATTATGGTGTCTAACTACCTTTCACCCATGTTTAGATTCATTTATATGGTCACTTGATTAATTTTTTCAATCATGATTCTATCAATCATATTTCATTCCTCATTTGTTGGCCAATCAAATTATATGTAGTGACAAATATGGTTTCTAGATCTTTGGTGGTTGGAATTTTAATTCTAGTTTATTTGTATAAAATTCTTCCACAAAATTTATGGATTCAAAATTATGATTCTGGTTTTGGTAGAATATTTCTTATAAATATATACATTTATATTACTCTTCTTATTGAAAACTTGGGCATATTCATAAATCATGTGGCTATAATAATAATAATTCACATTGAACTTCTTGTAAGCATCCTATTTGAAGAAAAATGATGTGGGTCTAGAAGGGTAATTAAAAATATATTGAAGGACCCACCATTTCTTATGAGATCAAGGAAAGATATCTTTCTATTAGTACTAATTTTTTAGGGGATTTGGATGAGTGTGTAGGGGAATCTTCTATAGTAAACCATAATTTTGGAACTTCTATTAAAGAAGAAAAGGATTCCAGTGAACCCGTTGATGATATACATGAAGAAAATATTATTTAATCTCAATAGGGTGTAGTAGTGTACATTAATTACGATTTATCTAAAGAAAAGAATCCAATTATGGAATCAGACCATTTTATCACTCCACACCCAAGAACGAATTGGAAGTTTATTGATTACTCTAAATTGAGAAAAAAACACTAGATCCTCATCGATATGTCTGGAGGAAATAGGAATCCCCTCTCATATAGAGGGTAATGTAAGGATCAAAATAGTAAGGCTAAGCCCTTGAAATAATATGGTAATATCAACAAATCTATTGTGGTTGGTCAGGAATCATCTACTGAATCTATTAGTGATGAAGATAAGGATGATTATCCCAAGTCAATTAATGGTCATAATATTATGGATGGTTTGTGGCAGGATAAAGACTCATGGGTTGAATATCCTGAAAAATTGTGTTTAATAAATATTTAGCTGGAGAAGTCACTATAGAGGATTATCTTAAAATCATATAATTTATGATTATTAGATATAAGATGAATTTGATCAAAATCTTAATTTTAATTTTAGGGACATTCCATGGAATTTATATCTTTTAAATTTCAATTTTATATATGGAGTTGGAATCCTCAATGCTAATCATTCGAATCTTTAGAATGGTTGATGGAGTGTTGGATATTTCAGTACTAGTTTTGGATAATTCTAGTTTGTGCATATTTTAAGTTCATAAGGGTATTTGGATGAGATTTAAAGGCTATATAATGGTATCGATGAGGTTGAGTTAAAGGTAATTGGTTGTGTAAAATTTATCGACAACATATACAAGGGTGATTTAAACCATTTTTAGTGGTGACTTTTCTAACGTCCCGGACCCAGACGACACTTAAAATGGTTCCCTAAGCCCAGTTGGCCCCATAGGCAAAAGTGAATCTCCACAAATGCTAGAGGTTCCCGACTAGCAGTGAGGGACTAGGTGAGTCAGTGGGGAGTCTATGTCCTCATTTCCAGAGTATCATAGTGGAAGTTAAAAATAATATAAATAGAAAAAGAGAAATAAACAGTAGTCAACAAAAAGTAAGGAAAAAAGGACATGAATACATTACAATAACCTGAAATGTATCATATCCCAAATAATGTAGATAATACATGTATCTAAAATGTTTCCAGAATAGTACATGGAAATAAAATACAATACAAGTATAAAAAAACAAAATACCAATAAGTTATCTCAGCATCACAAGCCCTAGCTTGGTCATATGCTCCCCTTCTCTAAAGCCACAATAAAAAACCTATACTAGGGCACTTTCCTCTATCATCACCTGCAACCATATAATCTGTTTGGGTCCCCTAGGAGGCCCAAAATGGGTGTGAGATAAACATACCAGTAGGTAACCAACTAGGTCTATATAGTTCTAATAACAATTCTACTAAGTGCTAGAAAGTGTAAAAAACTAGTAATGTAATTGTGCATGACCCTGGTATAAGTCTATAATATATATGAAATCCAACTATCCTTCAAGGATACTTAGAAAAGAGTCATCTCTGAATAAGGAAGCTAAAAGAAAATTAATCAAGTCACATGGATACATCATACATCCGTCTATATCATGTAACCACAACCGCATCGTATAAAGAAATCAAGCATTCCACAAACAAGCCATATAGTGAAGTCAAATATCTCACGGACACACCATATAGTTAAATGTAGACTACAATGGCCGGATCCAAGGTGTTATAAGACCAAGGCATATATATAATAATTCTAGACCATGGAGGGCCGGATCCAAGGAGCTTGTCCAAGGAATCCAATCGAGTCCTATTGGTGTCCTTGGTGAAAACTTGGTTAAGCACTGGTTGTGGTCCTAGGAGCATGGAAATTAAAATTCCTATATGGGCCCAAGAAAGTCAGATCCATAGGGTATCAAGGCCCGAGGCATCCCATAGAATCAATACCCAAGGAGAAGAATCAACCTAACGAATCCACTACCACATTCCAAATCCATGGAGAGCAGTCCATGGCATCGATCAATAATTAATTCAAACATTCAAATCAAGCAAACATTCCATTTGAGTATACCAACTCTTATCAACCATCACAATTCATGAGTATACCCAGTCATGCAAACCATTTATCATTTAAAAGCATATGGGCCTACCCTCCCATATAAACCATTTAACATTCCATTATCCATTTCATATAGGTATACCCACCCATATTATCCATTTAACATGCCAAAATATCAAAATAGATAAGTCATAACATGATGTTCATTGATCAGGAGGCAATATATATCATAAATAGCCTATTCATGCTATCAAAGCATTAAGATGATTCCTCTAACTAGGAAAGCTCAAGAACACACCCCTTGGGTGGTTTAAACTGGAATAAAGAGGTTATTTCCTTAAGGATCACCCCTTGGATGACCCTGAATCCTGTAACAGGTGCCAACACACATGAATGGAACCTATAGGCATTATCACTAGGTTTGACTAAACCTAAGACAAACAAATTTCTCAAAAACAGGGCCTCGCTAGAAAGTCCGACGGGAGAAAAAATGGCCAAATGCCCGAAAACACTCGAAAAGTCGAAAAAAAGTAGAGACAACCTACCTCACCTCAGTGGTAGATAGATCATCCAATATCAAGTCCCGATTCACCTTGGTTCGGAAGAAATATAAAGAACTAGTGAACAATGGGATATTAAGGCAAATGATACTAAATCAAAATATCCTAGTTGTTGTTAGGAAGAATCAAGAACGACTAAAAAGGAATCGAGTACTGACCAATGTGATTCTAACGTGACAAAACATGCTCAAATCGGAGTCCGAACAACTTATTATTATCCAAAACTAGTTTATAGGTGTTTTGGCTCTAAAAAATGGATGAAAAATCTCTATCTGTCAAAATATGAGGCTACTACCTCTTTTATAAAAACCCACACAGGGAAAGTACACAATGTGTACCTCAAGAACACATCATGTACTGAACTTTTATTTTTTTATGAATCAGAAATGCTACACAATGTGTAGTAGAAGTACAAGGTGTGTAGTCCAAGTACACAATGTGTACCTGGCCTGAAGCCAAATTTCAACCTATTTTCCAATTTCTTTCCCAAAAGAAACCCAACCTTCCCACAAACAAGCGTAGGTTCTATGAAAAAAAAGAAACGTAAACAACATTTAACCCTAACGGAAAGATCTGTACCTCCAGAAAGTCCTATGAGCATACAATATTTCCCCTTATAGCAATTCATCCCCAAAATGCTCTCTAAAGGGTGATCAATATTCTTCTGAGAACAACTCTGGCCACTAATCACATACATCGGCCTCCCTCTCCCATGTCTCATCCTATAAATGGCCATGGTTCCATAGCACTCAAACTAGAAGAACTAATCAGCCTCGAACAACCTTAATGATCCTATCAACTATACGAATCAGATGATCCTCAAAGGATGCATCAACATGAATTACAACCTCCTAATTATGAAAAACGTGAGATGAGTTTGACTGATAGTAGTGAAGTTGAGATACGTGGAAGACATTGTGCATAGATCGATACCTCTGAGGTAACTGCAACCAAAAGGCAACTAACCAAACTCTCTACAGAATCTCAAATGACCCAACATATATCAGTGAAAGTTTACCCTATCTCTGAATCTTCTTGTGTCCCAACCTTGGGGAAACATGAAAGAAAACCCGATCCCCAACCTCAAACTCTATAGGTATTCTTCGATGATCAACGTATGATTTATGGTGAGACTATGTAGTGGCCATCTACTTCTGAATCATCTGGACCTTCTCAAAAGTCTCCTGCATGATATTCGGTCCCAAAAAAACTTCCTCACCTTCCTCTAACCATGATAGGGGAGAACAGAATGTCCTATCATATAGAGCCTTGTAATGTTTCATATGTATCATATCCTGATAACTATTATTGTAGGAGAACAGAACTTGTGGAATGCGCCTCTCCCAAGAGCCAACAAAATATAGGATGGATGCTCACAACATTTTCTCTAGAACCTATATCTTATGTTTTGACTAACCATCTATCTGAGGGTGGTATACTGTTCTAATGAAGCACCTGTGTACCCAATACCATTTGAAAACTATTCCAGAAAAGAGATGTAAAGTAGATGTCCCTATATAAAATGATAGTGCTTGGGACCCCATGAAGTCTTACCACCTTTCAGATGTACAACTTTCCATGATCAACAAAAATGAATGTATCCTTGATCGAAAAGAAATGTGCAACCTTCCTAAGCCTGTCAACCACCACCCACACAACATTGATACCTTGAGGCGACCTCAGCAAACCTATTACCAAAATCCAACACAACATCATCTTATTACCACTATGGAATTAGTAACTACTGTAAAATCCCTGTTGGTCATTGATGTTCCGCCTTCACCTGCTGACATGTGGAACACCTAATAAACAAACTAGCTAACTCTCTCTTCATTGATGGCCACCAGTACTAATGTCGCAAGTCATGATACATATTTGTGACTCCAAGGTTAAATTCCCCTAATGAGTCATAAAACTCTCACATCATATCCTCGTGTATATATCCTGGAACCCAAACACGTCCATATACACAAAGAACCTCATCATCACCGATCGTCCAACCATGAGTAGGGTCCTAACCTGCCACACCATCCCATAGAACTAGGACTTTATAATCCGATAGCTTCTTCATCCTAACTGTGTCTAGGAGGGTTGAGTTAACAACTAAGGATGAAAGAAAGTTTAATTCGTATCTATCATGCACCACTAGATGTATCTCATAGAAAACTGCAATAAGTTTCCACTTGCTACGGTCCTACTACAATACAGGTATATGAGTCCTCTTACTCAGTGCATCAGCTACTGCAATGCCCTTACAAGGCATATAAGCAAGCTTGAAGTCAAAGGACTATAGGTAATCTACGCACCTCTACTACCTCAAATTCAGATCACACTGTGTAAAGACATTCTTGTGGCTTTTGTGGTATGTGCACACAACACAATTATCTTCCATTAAATAGTGACTCCAATAGTGCAATGTATGAAAAACTAAAGCTAACTTGAGATCATGCATAGGGTAATTTATCTCATGAGGCCACAACTGTCAAGACTCGTATGCATCAACTCGATCTCCTTGCGTTAACACTACCCCCATCTCAATACCTGAAGAATCACAGTACACTGTGTAGCTCTTTCCTTGATCTAGAAGTATTAGGACTGGTGCTGATGTCAACATCTCTTTCAACTCCTAAAAGTTTTTCTCATAATTTTCTGACCACACGAGATTTACACCATTCTTAGTCAAGCCCATAAACGACGCTTATATGCATGAGATGTCTTGTATAAAACACATGTAGTATCTTTCTAGCCCCAAGAAACTCCATATGACCAAAACGTTCTTGGGATGTTCCTAGGAAACTATTTCTATAACATTATTTTGGTCCACTGACAGTCCTGTCTCCAACATAATGTTACCCAGGAAGTGAATCTAATCTATCCAAAAGTGGCACTTTGTGAGCATATAATATAAATTATTCTATTTCATTATATTCCAAACGATCTTAATATGGTTGTAATTATCATGTCTATTATGAGAATACACCAAGATATCATCCACAAAAACCACCATAAAAGTAAACAAATAAGGATGGAACACTCAGTTCATCAAAGCCGTGAAAATTTCTGGCGTGTCCTTGAGACAGAAAGGCATAACCAGAAACACATATAAACCATACATGCTACAAAAGGCTATACGAGATATTTCTGCAGGTTGAACATGCACTTGGTGATATCCTTACCCTAATTCAATCTTCGAGAAAACTTGAGATCCGTGAAGCTGATCAAATAGTTCATCCATATGTGGAAAGGAATATTAGTTTTTAACTGTTAGTTGGTTCAGTTTCCAATATTCCATGCATAGCCTAATATTTTTTTCCACCTACTTTTCAAAAAGGATCAGTGGCCTCCATAGAGAAGTACTGGTTCTGATAAAACACCTCACTTTCAAATCCTCTAGCTTCCTCTTGAGCTCCTGAAACTCTATCATATCCATCTTTTAAGGTGGAATAGATACCGATATAGATCCTTCTACTAGCGCGATGGAGAAATCCACCTCTTTCTTAGGAGGTAAACTATAAAATTCATCAGGAAAGACATCCCTAAAGAGCTCAACCATTAGAGGAAAGTCTGCCTGACTCACTCCATGATCATCCAGAAACAAACTACCAATTTGGGATGTCATCCCACCTATCCCACAATGCTTTGGTCCAACTCCTATCTCCTAGAAATTTCATTCACCCTTGTGAATAAATATTACACCCTCCAGTGAAGTGAAATTCACCTTTCGGTGATAGCAGTCAATGTACGCTCAATAAGAAATGAGCTAGTCCATTCTGAGAATGATATCAATCCTTATAATCTTGTTGAAAAAAAGATCCTAGATAAAGTGATACCCTCCAACCTTAATGGGAAACTCCATAAACTAGTGTACATCACCCATTCTAACTCCCAATGGTGTGCCTAACATAAAAACACCATTAAAAAGAAAAAAAATACCATGAAATTTTACCACTCGTGAATAGATAAAACTATGAGAGAAATCTATATCAAAAAGAGAAGATGAAATAGTAGAAGCAAAAAATATCATAACTCTCACTGTAGATGGTCCAAGATCCTACTCTTATTGGGTTCATTTCACTACATATGTCTAGCCAACACCACAACCCTATGACCTTGGTTGGCTAGCCTGAGCTGATCCACCCTGCTGTCTCTGTAACGACCTAAACATTCATTAATGGAAATTCCTCTTGATCTAATTAAATGTCTTATTATGGATATATAAAATTTGAACATCATTTGATTTATGTTTATGTATTTTAAAATACCATTATGAATTGTGACCATTTCTAATATAGCTATTGAATAGTGATCACATGATTAGTATAAATATAGGGCGTTAACAAATCCAATTTACTCAGAAAAAGGAAGCGTTGACCTCATCCAATAGACTTTCCACATACGAAGCCCATTTGTTGGAGCTCGGAAATGAGGTGGTGTCATTGGGCTTCACTCTTGACCAAGCCCAATCCGAGCTTGAACATGTTGAGCTTGAGCAGAACCAACTACGGGAGATGTGGATGTTAATAGAGATTACCACCCGATCGATGTTTTCCGAGCCACCCCAATAGTCTGTCACCATCTCACACATTACCCTTTGGTCTTATGCAGGTGTTATAAGGGGTTATGTAACAATACCATAGAACTATGACTATGTACATTATTTATTTATAAATAATGTTCATTCATTTTATTATTGTTACTTTGTAAATAGTTTTTAATGTGCATATAATATTTTTATTTAATATTCAACTAAGAAATCTATTTTGATGAATTAATGGATTTTTGAATTAAATAATATTTTAATAAAATAATAATATTATTATTAAATTATTTTTTATTAAATATAAATTATAATATAATTTTATGAATGCAATTGTAATTTTTTTAAGGTTTGAAAGCTGTTTTGTCAAAACCCATGGATTTTTGATAAATGTATGTATTTATTTTAAAAGTAAAAATTCAAATATTTAGAAAATTATTTAGATAAAATTAATAATATTTTTTGAATCAGGACATTGAATTTATCCAACGGTGAATTTTTTATAATTTTATAAGACAATCGAATTTTTGGGTAAAAATTAAATACCGTTTAAATATATAATCTGTTTTATGGCATCATAATGACCCAATAGTGATGTAATAAAATAATATAAACATTATTTTCAGCCAATATATGTTTTAAAATTAAAATAATGTTATTTGGGATTTGTTTTATTTACTTTAAAAAGCTTTAGTGGACCCTTCAAGGCTTATAAAACATTTTTTCTTTTTAGATTGTTTTCCTTGAGTGTGACTCACCTCCATATAAGAAACCCTATTATTTTAAGAATATCGACCATTGTCCTTATAAAATATTTTCTTACACTACCCTTTGGAAAAAAATAAGGGCAAAACCCATGGGATTTTTTGTGGTTTTGATTAGTTTAATGTGTGGAGTCCGAAACCAAAATAATAAAGAATTCCCTCTCCATTCCTATATAAACCCACCCAAGCTCCTACTTCCTCTTCACTCAAATCCTTTAGAGTTCATCCAACCCCTACCATAATCTCTCTATAATCCTCCCAAGGTGCCCCATGCTCCCAAGAATCCTCTCTCAAGCCTCTCTAAAGCTTTTGGGATCACACTTCCAAGTAAGGGATTTATTTCTTTCTCATTTTTGTCCAGTTTTCTTTAAGTTGTTATGCCATTTTTTTCAATTAAACATGTTGGGGTATGATTTCTATCCTCCCCCATACTAACCTATTTATTTTTGGATGATGTTATATCCCTTTATCTCTCATTAATTACTCCCATTTACACCCATTACCATGCCGAAATTCCATGAGGGATTTGTATCTCCTATTTTACTTCTAAGAAATTATTTTGAATTATGAATATAAATTCCATTATGTTGTTGGGACATGTATCTATATGAACCCCTTATTGTCCATTTTTTGTACATTTTATGAGACACCCATTTCTCTTTCATCAACCATTTTCAGGAATCATTATGTCATGCCGTTATGCAGCCGAAATTGCACCATGTTTTTCCAAGCCCAGATCATTGTGTAGTGAATACCATACCCATGTCTCAATAAAGGGTATTCACCTTTATGAACATATAAATATTTAATGGTACACTCATATATTTATTCCACATTACTTAATCTTGTAATAATTTATGATGTTGATTTATTCCATGTGATATGATCCATGGGGCACACTTATGCATGAAATGAATTGTTTAAGAAGGGTGCGCCCTAATAGCACTCCAATGAATTGAATAATGTATAGTATCATGATACGTCATGTGAAATGGGTGTTGAATCATTCTAATTTAAGTTAAATTATTTTTTACTCATTCTTCATGTACAACGAGGTTTTACTCATGCTCCATGTGCTATGAGCCTTGGATCATGCTAATTCTATGTTAAGTGTTGTTGCCACATTTCCATGTTATGATTATGATGCTTTATCATTACTTCATGTTCATGTTTCTCTTGTTCTCCATTGATATGCCTATTTTCTAACATGTATTTTATTCCTCATGTTATTCTATGTTTATTACCTTACTTGGCTTTATAGATCACCCTTTTCTTATGAATGTCCTCAGGTTATCCCATGCAATGCTAAGTACGAGGGAATGTAGTGATCCTATAAAGGAAGTTTTCAATAAAGATGTTGTGTTTCTTGTTTTATGTTGTTATGTAATGTTTCTAAACCCCAAATACACCTGACCTATCGATACTCCATGTTGTATCAAGTGAAGAGTTTATGTAATAAATCACGTATAAAAGAGAAATAAAGAGTACGGTTGTTATAGTCTCTGAGAACCCTGGGCCTGGGTACCATGGACATGACGACAACTACCCTGACCTAACCAGCCTACACTGCTCCAGCACTTATCCTAACATAGATCTTTAGAACCTGCTCCTAAAACTGATGTCATACCTGACCCCTACAACTTGCAGCTGGAGGTAATGTCTTGGAAAACCACTTCATGTGACCCATCATACCGCAAGATCGGTACTCGACTGGGTTGTGGTCACACTAATTTTTCATGTGGCCTCATCAAACACACTGATGGAAATACACCAAGATACTTGAACCCCTATCCTAACCAACACACATGCCACATGAAGCCTTAAAATAACGCTTCTTTCATGAAGACGTATTTCTGATTCACTGGGAACGACGATGATTTGGTGCTGTGAGCTGTTTCACGGAGGATCTGGTTTCCAACGATCTCCAACGACTGATTTTCATGGTGGTTGGAAGATTATGTTGATACAGTGATGGATGTCATTGGTGAATGATAATGGTTTGTGGAAAGGTGATGTGGTCTATCTTCAAGTGTGATTCTTGTTGGTGGTGTGCCTTTTGAATTTTGAATTTTGAACTTCGATGCAGTTGTTTTTTTGGGTTCCCGCATGGTCTGTCTGTAGGTTACCGCTAATCGGTGAAAGTGTATTTTGGAAAATCAAATAAAAATCTAACTTTAAGGTCATAAAGACAAAGATCCACTAGGGTGAGAAATAACACTCTATTATTCTGTACCCCCAACATCCCTCAGGTTCGGCTCGGTAATCAGCACCTCATTCATAATCTCATTGATAGAAGGAAACCTAAACACATTGACCTGAGATTTGATATCATGTCTAAGACCTTACTCAATGTGATTCTCCCTCAATAAATCATCAATAACATACATAAACACTAAAAATTGTATCTATGTAAAGAATGATGAGTATTCCATAACCGTTATCACACCCTGCTCAAGATGCATAAACTCATTATCCCACTCTTCTCACCAAGTCATGAGGTAAATGTAGTCATAGAAGAAGGTTTTAATTTGTCCAACCCGATTTTCGGGATCCCATTAACCTGATTTAAAATGTCACAACAGCTCTCTACCACTCTAAATAGCATATAAGTTGTAAGCTTTACCCTCCTCTCCAGAGGCATCTTCAGATTCCCACAAATTGATAACATAGTCTCTAGACATATCTCTACTGCCTGTGGTCCAACTTCCCCTAAAATTTAGGAATATGCTACTGTTGGAACACATGTGTCAGCTCAGCCATAGTCAAGGTTGGCTGCGGTGCTCTTGGGATTGTTTACATATATCAACAGAAACCTTTGTGGAATATTTCCTCATCACCTATGTCCCGAAAATCCTTAGATGTCATAGATGAAACTACACGAGGATCAACCAGTAGCCCACGGACCACCGTCTTTGATGTATGGTCATTACCTCCATCACGGTGTACAACTAGAGGTCATCATGGTGGCATGTCTTTATAATTCCAAACACATGAATCAGGAAAGAACAAAATCAAATCACAAATCTCAATGCATAGGACAAGTCAAAACCCTCCTAGAAACCAAGTTAAACCCATAACCTACTCCTAAAGCCAAGACTGTACAATAGCTGCCAACGAACCACTACAAACTATGCCTCCTTCCCACTCAAAATTCGAGCCTAGGTCAAGTTTCCATTCACCATTCAGGTTTCCACTTCCATTTCACATTCATTTATTCAGGAAATTTCACCATGGGTTACCAATTATTAATCCATGAGGGCCCATAACACCTCATGAACCCAACCATGGTTCCCATTCAAACCATACATGTAACAAGTTCATTTAACATTTACATTGCATCAGTGCATCATTTCCCAATTCATAAGGTCCCATACTCCTTATGGATTTAAAGATGACATCAGACCATTATTTACTATGACCAACTAACACAACAATGGGCACAACTACCACATCAACATGTAACATCTAATGCATCCTAGTTGGATTGGCATAATGCATGGCATGTGATTCTAATATGTTTCTATATGATGCATGAGATTAAACAACCTCATATCATCAGGTTGAAACTAAAATTGAACCCACAATTGTATCAATAGTAATTTTATAAAACAAGTGCGTCACTCAATAGTGAAATCAATCAACTGTAATAGTCAACATCCAGAAAATCAGAACTCAATTTGATGAATTTTTTCATTTCCCTGTACGTAGGGGTAGCTACTCTGAGGCATAGTTTATTACCAAATTTCATTTCAATACTATCCCTATTAATTTTCTCCAAATAGAAAATAAATCTAGAAAAAATTCCTCTGATACCACTTTTTGACATCCTGAACCCAAATGCCACACAAAACGGTCCCCCAAGCCCGGTTGGCCACATGGCCTAAAGTGCATCTCCCCAAACTCCAGAGGCTACTGACTAGCAGTGAGGGCCTAGGTGACTTTGTGGGGATATTATTCCATCATTACCAGAGTATCATTGTGTAAGTCAAACATACTATAAATAGTGGAAGATAAGAAACAAAAGTCAACACAAAGTATGGAAAGAAGTACAGGAATACAAAACAATAACCCAAAATGTCTCGTATACAAAATGATGAAGATAGTACAAGTATCTAGAAATCATATAGAATAGTACATGGTAATAAAATACAATACATGTATCCCCCCCAATGAAAAGACAAAAAAGGTATCCTAGCATCGCATGCCCCAACTTGGTCCTATGGTCCCCTACTTCAAATACATAGTCAACAACCTATACTATGGTGCTTACTCCTATCATCACCATCAACCATATAATCTGTTTGGGTTCATGAGGAGGCCCAAACAGGGTGTGAGATAAACATCCCAGTAGGCAACCACCCTAGTCTATACAGTTCTAATAGAAATTCTAAAAAGTGATAGAAAGTGTAAATAACCAGTAAACTAAGTGCATATTCCCCTAGAATTAGTCTATAATAGTAAGAAAAATGTCACGACCCGTCCTCGGGGCCCGTGCCGTGACTACCCCATGCCCGCCTTCCATAGGCCAGGGGCTGGCGACTTGCACCAAAGGCTTAAATCCCGATAACTTGGAAGGCATTGCCTTTATAAAAGTAAACAAAACACCACAGAGTACAAGCGGAAGTAAAACACTAAGTACAAAAGAAAGTGATGAAAAGTAAATGAGCCAGAATACAAACCCAACTGAAAGTACAGCTGCAACTGAACGAAAGTAAAATAGAAAAAGACAAACAGCTGGATGAAAGAAAGGAGCTCCTGGGCCGTCCTCCTCAGACCCTACCTGAAGGGTAGGTACAGATAGCGGAGCTCCTGGATCGTCCACTACGGATCCTACCTAAAGGGTAGGTACAGATAGCCTCTACAATGCTCTCGCCCATCAACTTCCTTCGAGTGTCGTCTTGCCGTGAAGTCCACCTCCGGATACCGTCCAGTCCTCGAACACTCGGCCTCCGTCAGCACTGCCCTTCATCTGCAACCAACACAATGAGGTGCGGGCATAACCCGTGCAGGGGTGAGTATAATGATACTCAGTAGGGACCCTGAGACCCTCAAGGTCTCTCTAAAACCAACAAGGATAACCACAAAGAATATCTCAACAGATAAACTCTACTTAGGTATATGTCCATACATACACCTAAGTTATCAGGTAACCCATCTCAGTCATGAGGAAACAAAAAGATTATGAAATCAACGGATAACCACTACCCAAGTATATTCCCATACATATACCTATGTTATCAAGTGACCCATCTCAATCATGAGGTAAACACAAAGGTCATAGTCTCACCTCAAACCAATATTTTTATTATCGAAACCGTAACTGCTGAAGAGCCCCGTCTCTGGAGTGTACAATGGTCCTGTCACGACTCCGAGGTACTGCTCACTAACCTAAGACTGCTAAGGTACTCCTCCTGTCGAGAACCGCAGGTCATCCACCCAAACACAGTAGTGCTTCCCATCGGGGTATGCCACCCAAACACTGTAGTGCACACCCCCTAATAGCCTGCAGAGGTACTCTCCAGACGAGTACCGCGGGTCTGCACTGTCACACATTAGTGCTCTGTCCTCCATGGGTCTGCACCCAGACAAAGTAGTGCTCCGTCCACTGGGTTAATCGACTCACTCCATGTCGAGGCGGTCAAGCAGTCGTCAGGTCGCAGCCGGCTACACGGTCTCTGTACTCCGAACGCTCGTCTCTGGGAGGGTCCGCTCCACGAGCTATAGGTAGATACTCCAAGTATCTCAAAGTCCCACGAAGAAGTATTTCAATGGACCGCCTCATCATATGGGTCTCAATGCAACAGACGGCGCGTCAAACGGACGCCTGGTCTGTGAGTTATTAGGCTTTTCGTCCCAGAGGTCCGGTTGGTTTCGTGTGCGAACCAACCCAGCCGTATCTCAACTGTACCCCGAACTATTATAGGGAATACTCATAGAGACCGTTTCTCCACGTGATCACCAACGCCGCTGACGGTTCGTCAAACAGACGTCCAGTCTGTAAGTTATCAGCTTTTCCGTTCCGGGGGCCAGGTTGGATTTCAGGTACAATCCAACCCGACCACTATCCAACTGCAACCAAAACTCAGGATAAGTATGAAAAAAGTTTTGTCTCATCATGAGGAGTCCAACAAAGTCGACGGCATGTCAATCGGACGTCCGGAGCTCAAGATATAAGCGTTTCCGCTCCAAGGGCCTGGTTGGTTTCGTATCCGAACCAACCCGGACGTACTCAAAGTTGTCCGAAACCTTGAGTGTAATATTCAGAAACGACCTTCTCGATCCAAGGATCACTACACAATTGACGGTGCGTCGATCGGAGGTCTGTACCCCAAGATATGGGAGAAAGACCAAAAAAAGGTCCGGAAGTGGGGGTTTTGGGCCCAGACCGATCCGGCCCGAGACCCCCCTGGGTCGGCCCGATCCGGGCCGACCCAACCCGGGTCCGGGTCCGGCCCGCATGGGCGCGGCCTGGCCCGGCTGGCATGGCCCGGCGCGCTGGCCACGCCCGGTGGCTCGACCAAAACAGCCGAGCGGATGCGCAAAGGGGGGGGGGGCGCCCCGCTTGAATGAGACCGTGGCCCCGTGTGGGGGCCGCCCCTTGCCAACGGACGCGGCTGAGCACTGCATCCCGCCTCCCTCAATCGCGCGCAGGCGTGGGACCACCGTCATGCCACCGCGGTGGCACGCCTGGCACCGCTGTCTCCTGGTGGCCGGCCGGTGACGGCCGCCGTCTGTGTTTTCCGCAGACCACCGGACGCGCTCCGGTGGTCCGTTTTGCTTGCCGCCTTCGCCAACGGTCCTCCCGGGACCCGATCTTCACTGCGGAGGCTTCAAATTTATCTTGTGGCCCCATTTTTTGTTTCACTCCAATCCACGCACAATGATCAACCAGCGGAGTCTTCAATCGTCTCCGCGGCCCCGACTCCGGCCGCAGTTTCGTTCGGCCTCAACGGCGCGGCGCGACGGCACCTCGCTTCTTTGTCACGTTCTTTCTTGTTTCCGCATGGTGCCATAGCACCGCACCACCTTTTTTTGTGCCGCAATGAATCAAAACAACAAAGGGGGAGGAGAGTCGGCCGTGGTCGTGCGGTCCGACCTCCTCCCGTTAAGTTGGTAACAAGCGGCCCAAAAGATGAAGAACAACAAGGATTTTTCACGAACAAAAGAAATCAACCCAAACAGTTTTCCCCAAAATCAAGAATTCCCAACCCGCAAACATAATCTTCGCGGATCAACTTAATATTTAGTTGATCCGTGTTCTTATATTTAGAAGGAAGTAAACAAGGGTTCACTAACAATCAAAAATAAATTCCCTACCTCGAGCGTAGTCGTCGAACGAGGTTTGTCGCGGAAAGGGACGTCGTGTAATTGAACATCACGGATGAAGATGCCACGGAAGGAGACGTCATCGAAGGAGGATCGTCGCATCGCGAAGAAAAGACTTTTCAGCATCGCGTCGTCGATCTTCGAGGATCCGGCGTTCTTCGTCGAGGAAGAAGAACTCCAAGACCTTGAGCCGTTCTCTCCAAAATCCTCCCGCACAACCAAGGAAATCACAATAAAATAAGGGTTACCTTATTTTATTACTCGTGCTAAACGTTTTAAAAATCAAAAAAGAATCAAACAATTAAGTGAATTAATTGCAACATTTTAAACCGCCCAATTAATAGAGGCGTTTATTAAAAAGTTTAAACACAAGAGTTGACTACGTTTAAAAAAGGTTGGGTGTGGGTGCGTTACCTTAATCAAAGGTGGGGGTTTCGTGGAAGTTGAAAAGGTGGGGCTCATGTGGGCCCCACCCCACAAATATCCTACCTAATTGAGTAGGATATAGTGGGTCCCACTTCAACCACTTAGCTTAGGTTAAATAACTTTAAATAAAATAAATTGGTTTCCCCATTTTATTTTATTCATTTACTTAACCCAAAATTTTAGTAACCACACCCGATGAAACGCAACTCTGGAAAAGGTTTTTCTAAGCAATTACTGGCGCTGCGATTCCATCGGTGGCCTCGGATTTCAATTCTGAGCACCGATTCAAATGTTAGGAAAACCCGGTCATTCGTTCACTGAACGTACCCGAGATAAACTTCATAAAATGATTCTGGGCACACCGGGCCTCGGAATCAGGTGCCTTCAGAAACTGCATTCTTGTAAAATTCCAAAGAAAATTAAGAAAAAAAAATTCCTTGAAATTTCTGGGTCTTTACTAAAAACCAAAAATCCCTCAAGGATACCAGTAGAAGAGTCATCTCCTAAAAAGGCAGCTAAAAAAATTAAAACAAGTCACATGCCCATGCCATATATCCATCTGTGTCATGAAACCACAGCCACACTGTATAAAGAAGTCAAGAATTCCACAACCACACCATATAGTGATGTCAAATATCCCATGACCACACCGTATAGTGAAATGTATACCACAAGGTCTTGATCCTAGGTTTCAGTAGATCAAGGAATCCATGTAAAAATTCTATACCACAGAGGGCCAGATCCATGGAGATTGTCCAAGGAATCCCATCGAGTCCCATGGGCGTCCCTGGTGGAAAATCGGTTAGGCACTGGTTGGGTTCCTAGGAGCATGGTAATAGAAATTCCTACGTGAGCCAAAGAAAGCCAGATATATGGGGTAGAAAGGCCTGAGGCATCCCACAGACTCAAGACCCAAGGGGAAGAGACAACCCAAGACATCCACTACCATGTTCCGGATCCATGGAGAGCAGTCCATGACATCAATCAACAATTTATTCATGAATTAAAACATAAAAATTAAACAAAAATCCCATGTGAGTATACCCACTCACATCCACCTTCCCAATCCATGAGTATACCCACTCATGAAAACCAATTATCATCTACAATCATATGGGAATACCCTCCTATATAAACATTTTAACATGACCTTATTCATTTCATATAGGTATACCCACCCATATTATCCATTTATCATGAAAAAATATCAAAATAGATAAGGAATAACATGTTCTTCATTGAGAAATGTGGAAGTACATTTCTTATACATTCTATTTAAGTTATCAAAGCATTATCAAGATTCCTATAACTTAGAAATCTCATGAACACACCTCTTGGGTGGTTTAAATAGGAATAAACAAGTTATTTACTTAAGGCACACCATTTGGGTGACCGTGAATCATGTAATGGGTGCCAAAACACCTAAACAGAACCTATGGGAATCCTCAGTAGGTCCGACTAAGCCTATGACAAGCAACTAACTCAAAAATGAGGCCTTTCACGAATGCCCGACGAGCTGAAAAAAGGGTGAACACTCGAAAAGCACTCCAAAGATAAATGAATGTATACACCGCTTAGCTTGCCTTAGTAGTAGATAGTTCGTCCAATATCAAGTCCTAATTCATCTTGGTTTGGTATAAATCTGACGAACGAATGAAGAATGGGATATTAGGGCATATGATCCTAAATAAAAATAGAACAATAATTTTTTTGAAGAATCAATAATGACTAAAAAGGAATCGAGTACTTACCTATGTAGTTCTAACATGACAAGACATGATTGAATTAGAGTCCAGACGGCTTCTTAATAAACAAAAATAGTTTGGAGGTGTTTTGGCTCTCAAAAATAGTTGAAATAGCTATATCTGTCAAAATATAAGGCTACTGCCTCTTTTATAAAAAAATACATTAGGAAAGTACACGAAGTGTACCTCAAGTACATTTTGTGTACTGCCCTTTTATTTTTTCTGAATGAGAAATGATACATGTCGTGATGGGCCAGTATACAGTGTGTACTGAATGTACACAGAATGTAGGCCAAGCACATGATGTGTACCTAGCCTGCAGCTAGATTTCAGCCTCATTTTCAATTTCATTCCCAAAAACAATCCAACTGGTCCATGTCCTGATATAGGGTCTAGGTAAAAAAATAATGTAAACAACATTTAACCCGAAAGGAAAGATTCGTATCTCAAGAAAGACCCGGGATCTTACAACTTGAACATATGGAGGCCATGTATAGGCTCATTGAATCATGATTTGAGTCAACTCTTCTATGTGGAGTCTTTATAAAGGTTTAGTAATTCATGAATAATGGTACTATGAACCATTCGCAAAGGCCTGTGATTGATATATAAGGGTAAATTTTCTATATGGAGGCTTCATAAAGGTATAAGGATCCACACGTAATAGTAACATAATTATGATGTGTATGTAAATATGATTCATGTGTATGGGTAAATTGACCGATTCGAGGTAGGGTACTGTGAATCATGTGCAGGGGTAACTTTATTATTTGGTTGATATATTAGGGATATGTGATTCAAATGTAATGGAATATGGGATATATAGAGGATATGTAAAGGTTTATTTAATCATGCGTAAGGGAAACTTGGTCTTACGGAGGATATGTAAAGGTACAATAAATCCTATGTTAGGGTATCATGTCTATATAGAGGATATGTAACTATAATGGGAATCATACATAAGGGTACCTTGACTTCACAGAGGCTACCTAATGGGTCAATAATTTATGCATAAAGGTAGTGGGTCCTAATTTAGCATCTAGATGAAGACTTCTATTGTCCCCTTTTCTGACATTATTATGCTATGTTTTTGTCCCTTTTCACATGTAATATTTAATTTTATAGTCATTGTAATCACATTACACCTTGTTATCTCACTTTGTAACTTAATTTTTTTACTAAATTTTGAGGGTGAGGGTTGGGTATCCAACTCATGCTGAATTCTCTTCTCTCCTAAAAACCATAGACTGAAAAATACGAGTCTTCCTTTTTTCTAGAAACGAATAATGAAACATGGGGGAAATTGTCTTAATAGGACAATTAAATGATTTAAATATGGTAAGGAATGTCATTAGGAAATCAAATACTAAAGTGATTTGAATAAGAAAAATAATAACGTGAATGGAGAAAATGATCTATAGAATTCACCACCTAGAGTCTAATATTTCAAATTCAAGGAGTTCCGGCATTTTGTAAACAAGTGATCTAATATAATGGTTAATGGTGATGATCAATTTTAGAAACCTCTCAATCCATGAGACAAAGTGAAATATCATGAAATCACTATTTTTGATGTGGGGTAAAATAATGAAGTGGTGAATGGTACACTTATCATCCACTAAAGAAATTTTAATACCTTCTTTAATTATTAATCTACCCACTATTTTATATCTAAAAAATTTGATAAGGGTATGTTATCATGTTATAAACCTATAAATGATAGCACCCTAATGGGGGTGATGAATTATTATATTTATGTTTAAGAAAATTCCTTCTTAGATAAGGATATTTCTCTCTCATTGTGTGGAATAATTAAAATTTTCTCAACTATTCCCCTCAACGATCTATGAAAGAGGTGAACAAAACAAGGTACTTTACGTTTTCACCTGCATTGGGATACATCAAATTAGCTTGCATGGAAATATGATTACACAAAAAATTCACTAAAATATCACTGCATAATGTAAAATTCATAGCGGCCTCACTGACTCTCCTAGTTTAATACTCTGAACATTTGGAGAACTCACCACCCTCCCTCAGTGAGGAAATCACTGTTAAACTTCTGGAATCTCCTTCATCAAATGAAGATGATATGAATCATACACCTATATTGGTTTTTCACTTCCTCACAAAAAAATTTAATTCTAGTGAGGTTGCAACACCTAGAATAACACCTTCTTTGACAATCAATCATCTATATGAGATCTCAAGAACTCCTCTTGAAATATTTTGTAAAAATGATCCATGTCTCCACTCTCTATAATTTTCTATATGTTTCACAATATATTCATGCCTATTTTATTTCAATACCATGATTATAATGGTCTCATATTTGTGTGGTGTTGATTCTTATTATTAGGTTCATCATTTACCATTAAATTGTAATTAACCATGAGGCCATCACTTTTTTAAAACTCAAATTACAAGCAGTGAGAAAAACCCTGGCTATGATGTGGTTATTCATTTTGGGGATTAGTATCACATGATTTACATATACTACATCATGAACACTATCTTTTTGGTATAACACACAATTCTTCTGATCCCTCATTGGAATGGTCATCATTACTATGACATAAAGACTTTCATTTGACCATATCTTTAAAACTCTGATCACAACTTTTTCAATTACATAATGATCTTATCATCCTTAAAACCTATTAATTTCACCATTAGAAACATACTAAATAAATTTAAACATATCCACATTTGTTTTGGTGTAGTATTTGATATTCCAAATTACATACTTCTATCAAATTCATACCCTTAATAGCGTAATGCGTAGCTACACTGTGGACTTATTCATATCCAAGGGGACTGCGACATAATATTTTCTACAGTGGAGTGGGAACTCCAAAAACACTACTTCTAATGATATTTCTCAAACCACACTTCTACATCATGGTGAGTTTAGCTATTGCGTAGCCTAATAACTATACATCCCGCATTGGACTAACCTTCACAATTCCTACAACATCAAGTCCTCATTGCTCCCTCAACTTGATATTTGTGAGTAACAGGGTCTTCTCCTAGACTCCATTGTGATTCTTGCCTATTATATAGACCAAAACTACTGCTCTACCTCAATTTCTCTTGATCCTCTACTCCCATTGACTTTCCAACCAACATGCATCCTTTCCTAGATTCCTAGTGTTGTTGTGGCTCGATGACCTTTCTAGTACCTCTTCATCATTGATCTTTCTTCCACATGTGTATGGTCTCCTTTTCATGGTTAGGAAAAAACGTATGGCCTTATTTTTTTAGCATATTCATTGTGAAAATGAAGTATAACCCTAGATGAGGTGTTGTCACTTTTATTGAGATATAATTCCTCTTTACTTGCTTCCTTATCCACCCTATAAAAAACAAAAAACATTCAATATTCCAAAGGGATTTTAGCCACCAATATCACCCTTCGGGTATGTAGATATACTTATAAAATCTCTAAAATTTGATGCATTATTTTTTGAAAATTACCACTTTAAATATGTTTCATTATGAAATTATAATGTCTAATTATAAGCCCCTGTGAGCCATACTTGATGTGATAAACAATAATTGAAAGATTTTTTTCACAACCACAATACTTGAATAAGCTCTTTCATCATCTAAAAATACCCCAATTTTTTTTTCTAATGAATAGATCTCCACCATCAAACACTTATCCACATTACCAAAAAACGTTCACATATTACCCCCTTTGTAAATAGAACCAAATAGATCACTTCACTATAAATTTAATAAGAGAGGGTTTGATATCCAATAAATTGAGTTGAGAAAACATAACATACTTCTAAATTAAACAATGGGCAGTGAGGTTCTATTCTGAAATCAATTATGTGTATAGATATATTTGGACTCCAAGAGCCAACTGATGATTTACAAAAATAATTTTTGATAGATTATTTATTAATAATTTTTCTACTCAATCTTGTATTGAAACATAACTCTATATCACAAGTCCTTAATAAAACCTATTTTTTATGAAATGACATTTAATCTCAATGTGATTTGTCCTTTAATATTGAATTATATTTTTTCTCAGAGTGACTTCACTTGATTTGTCACACATGACTAGAATAGGAGAAATCAATTCAACACAAACATCATGAAGTTTTTTTTTCATCCTTAAATGTTGGGTTTATGCTTGAGTGGTAGTAATACACTCAGATTCTATGGTGCTCAATGATATAAAATTCTGCCACTTGGTTTTCCATGATATTCATGATCTGAAGAGATAAAAATCACCACCATATGTTTATTTTCAATGATCTACCAAACTGGTGCAATTTATAATAGTGAATCCCAATAGATTTTTCTATGAATCGTCGTGATATAAGAGACCATAGTCCATAATATGATATACATATCATTTTTTTCTTTTCACATAATTCATGTATATTTCCCTGATAGTTATCTAAAAATCAGCATCTTGAAAATTGGAAAATAAAATATATAGTTGAGTGAAAGTCAAATAAAGTAGACTCCATATGATTTGTTGATATATAGTTACATTCACATTGTTGTCCTTCTCATATTTTGATAGTTTTTGTCTTATATATACCAAAGTTTCCATAGGCTTCTAAAATATCATATGAAATATTCTTACAACCTCTTTGGCTTGTTTAGTTTTTTAGATAAATATACAATAAAATAATTAATACACCTTCAAGGCAAGGGGAAATAACATTTTAAAAATTAGAGACATCTCAAATTTTCACAACATGTGTTATGAAAACTATATGCATTGGTTTCCATCCAATAGTTTTAAAATTATTCCATCAACATAAATAAGAATAACTAATCACTATTAATTTTCTTTCTCCATGTAAAACTAATGATTAACTCCACCTTTATGAAAACCACGATTCTTTTGAACATGGTTTAATCTGGAATACTATGCCCCTGGTTCTTGCCTGAAAACATAAAAATCCTTATTAATTAGACACATTTTTTTTATATTCATTAATAACATACCCATCTGGTTTCCTAATATAATTTTTCTCTTCTAGGAAACCATTCAAGGAGGTTGATTTAACATCCATTTGATATATTTTGAACTGATTCTTGAATTGACATGGCTAGGAATAATTAAATATTTTAATGCCAAAAAATTGGCATGAACATCTATTCGACACCAATTCCATAAATTTAGAAATACCCTTTGCACAAAATTAATTATTTTATTTGAATCACCACAACATATTCATTCATTTTTTTCAAAACATTCTCTTAGTTATGATGAAATTCTTATTAGTTGGTTTTGGAATAAATTCCCATGTATTGTTTTTATTAGTTCAGTCAAGTTCTTCATTTATATCTATCATGAATACCTACCTATAAAGAAACCAAAATTATAAGAGAGAGATAACAACCCCAGAGTCCCCTCTCTAGTAGGACCTATGTTGGAGAGAAGCACTGAGGGTATAACAATATCATGAAATGAGATGAATTACCCTCTATAATAATATAGTAACAGGAGATAAGATGAATCACACACATAAAACTCGATGTAAATATATAAGTAAACCAAAACAAACCCAAAAACGTATGTATAAATAATATTAATAAAAATAAAAGTCTCCAAATTAAATACCTAAAAGAAACAATAAAGTAGGAAAACAATAATTATCCAAGGGTTGGAGCTACTAATTTCCAATATGGTCCACATAATCCACTTGGAAACCTAAAACAATATTATATACTTAGGGTGACCATACATGTATACTCATTAGGAAAACCAAAGTCTCTCATTCACATGATAAATAATAATACTAATGCATCCATGAGAAAAACATTAGAACTAATAACACCTTAATAAGTCAACTACACGTACGAATCTCACGAAGGCATGAGCACCAAATAACCCCAGCCAATTAATATAATACAAAAAAGAGTGACTTCAATAAAGGGTACCCACACTACTTTCCTTCTAGTATAACACTCTCACACCCCAATGTCATATGTCTGAGCACTTAAATCTCTTTTTAATACCACACTAACCTATAAGCACGGTCACATCATGTCACCCCTATAGACACCTAGGCTCGCTTCCCCAGAATCAGGATAACATCACATCTCCCCTGAAAAAACCTAATCCACAACACATACACAACCATAACCAGAAAATTCGGGTATCATGAGAATTAAGGACATCAACCTCTTTCCCTCCTCTTACCATGCATGAACCCCACTGTAAGACAACTCATCCCATATCACCCCACATGCAAACACTAAGGAAATGTCACATCTCACCCGAAGACACATGGGCTCACCCCAACAAGAATGACCACATCAAATCTCACCTAGATACACCTAGAAAATCACAACCACCATAAAGTTCACTATCAAACCTATGACCATCAAAACCTATGCGATGCCTACCTTGGATATAAGAGATATAAGGAAAGATTGGGTACCTAGCCATCCGTCCTCCTCACTAGATATTAGGAAAACACCCCTAATATAAAAATTAATGTCAGCACTTAGTTCTTGGCATGGGTGGGGTGCATATTGAAATCACAAGGAATATATAAGTATATACATATTGACACACAAAATCCCACCCTGTGAGTTCACAACCATGCACTAAACAACTCTCAAAATCACCACTTTTTCTACCACCACTGAATTCACAACACCACAAAAACAAAAAACCAAATCCCACCACCAAAAAATTTCCATTATACAACCCATTTGTTTCATAATTAAGAAGTAATCACATGTAAACACACATTCTTTCATTTATTTTTTCATTAATCATATCTATCACATTAACTGAATGAAATAACATCTATTTAAATCAATATTAAGTAATTATTTATTCCATCATTACACATGCATGTATCATAAATAACCAACATGTCATAAGAAGCACATAATACCCATTAAACAATCACATCACCACCATAAAATAATAGACACATAACCACCACCTCACTTCCCAAAAAGAACGACCAAACAACCAGCACCTCACATCCAAAATACAATGTCCAAATAACCACAACCTCACTACCCCAAAATTCGAATCCAAACAACCAGCACCTCATTTCCCCAAAATTCATAACCAAAAAACCACCATCTTACCACCATAATAGAATAATAAAACAACCACCACCTCAATTCCCCAAAATCATGTCCAAACAAACAACACCTTTCCGCCCCAAAAGCACGACCAAACAACTACCATCTCACCACCCAAAAAACATGGCCAAATCTCACCCATCATCCCCACATCATATATTAAAAATATATCACCACCACACAACATGGATACACATCACAACAGATCAAGATAATTTTAAAAATTTAACAAAGGTAATTTCATCACATTCCACTTTATTTTAGTGTTGTTATCAAACAATCAATAATAATATGGAAACCATTTCATTAGTCAAATATAAGTGGTTATCCAATTTACATTTTAGGGTGATATCCCAATAATTGAAATAGGAACATTAGTAACAACACATATCATCCAGTGAAAAATAATCCCCCAACAACCACAATTTATAATGGGGCATCAAGCCTGAACAATCCATCATATCAAAATAATATCAATGCTATAAAAGCATGAAAATCATTCCCATTTTCCCTTAAATTTAAATTATATATTTATTTATATTTAATTAATCTATAATAACCATCACTTATTGATAAAAAAAATTAAACCCCTCCTGTGTGACATAAAATAAAGAGAAATGGGGGATTCCCTACAGAAAAGAAGCGTTGCCAACTCGTTGTGCACCGCAAGACGAAGAAGAAGTTCTACAAACCACAGTCAGAAAAGGGAAACTATGGATCAACCTACACTACACCAAAGTATCATAAAAATCATCACTAATCATACCCCAAATAAAAACAACCCTGTAGTGGATCCCCAAGGGAATAATGAAACAAAACAAACAAAAGAGATGGGATTACCACCGATTACCAAAGAAAAAACACCGGAACCAATGGATCAAATCAAGGTAGAAGAGGGATATAAGGTCTCTTTAGGGAACCTAGGGTTTTCAAAAACAAGAGAGGGTGATTAAATAGTTGAATGAACGTAATTTTTTAATAAAATAACTTAAAACATGGAATCCCATCAATTTCATGTCATATAAAATTTACACGACCTGTAAAGAACATGTTTTTTGAATTTTTTAATGTTACTTGAAAAACGTGTCACCTAAACCATTATTTAATACAAATTATTAATTTCACTTGCATGATTTGTAATCCATCTCATAGGTTCCCCATCAATTTCATGTCTTATAAAATTTACACAGCGTGTAAACCATGAGGGTAATTGAAAGTTTTCACTTTCTCTAAAAAAATTGT
Source organism: Viscum album (assembly GCA_963277665.1). Classification (NCBI taxonomy): domain Eukaryota; kingdom Viridiplantae; phylum Streptophyta; class Magnoliopsida; order Santalales; family Viscaceae; genus Viscum; species Viscum album. The sequence continues at coordinate 1,906,231,727 of OY728151.1, forward strand.
TTCCCAATCATTTAATTAATAAACATTATGAATTGAACTTACACGAAGTGTAATCCATCTCACAGGTTACCCCTCAGACACAAAAAAATTGTGAACCCACTAACTACACAAGTCATAAAACACTTTTACATTTCTTGAATTCTAGTTACACTATGTGAACTTCAGTATAAGCTATGTTGTAGCTACAAAATCCATATAAAAAATACAAAAAACTTCTCAAGACTCCTTTGGAACATTAATAACACCTAAAACTAACAAATTAATGGGTTGTTAAGGCATGTGACATTACATTAGATTCCTCTAAAATGATTCTCACTCTTGATAATCAAAATCAAAGCCCATAAAAATTGTTTATGAATAACTACTACACTAGATACCTATTATGTAACTCGTCATACCTCAAACAATACCAATATCCAAACAATCCAAACCAAATTTCCAAATAACACCTCTCACAAACTAATCACTACATAGCCACACCACCACAACTGTCCAACCTCCACATATCCCAAACCAACAACCATATCAGAAAACTAATCACATCAGCCTAGTCACAAAAATCAGGTAATTGTATCCTCCAGGTCAAGATAACATCATCTCTGGGTGGAAATAACTCTCCCATATTTGTTTAATCACATTTTAGTATTATGATCCTCAATTAGGAATCAAGTTTACCCCTTTTCAAATGTCATAACTTTATGAAACATCATAAATTAGTGGGAACATCACATTTCATAAAACAAAAAGGTCTCAAAAAATCCAAAGAAAAATAGACAAAAGAAAATATCAAGAAAAGTAGGGTACTGGGAACACATCTAAATCTCTTGCTTCCAAGTACTCTCCTCTAGGCCACCATGCCTCCACAACACATAAACCAAATGAATGGGTTTTACTTATATAAATTTTTCTTAATGATCCTAGATCTTTACTGGCTACTCGATGAGTGTCACATCATCCTAGATATCAAACCACCCCATTCAATGACATTGGAGTCATAGTTAAGATAATGATGAATATGATATATGTGGAAGATTTAGTTGATCCTATCCAACAACGGTGGAAATTACAACTGATACGCCGCCTCTAAAACTCACCCCAACACCTTAAAAACTCAAAAAAAAATGCGGTAATCTTACTACCTCTTCTAAACCTCTTCTTACCTTGTAGAGAGGAAACCTTCAAGAACACGTGATCCCAAAAATTGAACTAAAGGGGCCTCCTCCTATGATATTCATAAGAAATATTTTGTCCCTACACTTCTTTAATTATCTAATGAACAAGTTGAACCATCTATACCGTGCTCAACACCACATCAAGACCAAGAACTGCTACCTTCTAAACCTCCCTCCAGCATAATGGAGGAAGACACAATCTCCCATACAAAGCCTCAAATATGTACATTTAATTGGATGATTGAAAGATATTATTGTATGTAAACTTGACCAAAGGATTGTTCTATAGGAAAGGACCACCAAAGTCTAAGATGCATTCTTACAAAATGTCCCCCAACATTTATATAGTCCACTTCATCTGACCATCTTTATGAGGGTGGAAAGTAGTGGTGAGGCGTAAATGGTTTCCAAAATCATGCTTCAATACCCTCCCGACTTGTGAGGTAAAATGTGAATCCTGATATAAGATAATAGACCTTAGAACTCCATACAATCAAACCACCTCATCCATATACCTCTTAGTTAAATCATCTACTATGACCGACTCTTTAATCACTAAGATGTGGACTTATTTCATCAACCAATCCACAATCACCAAGATATCATCTCAAATTTATAGATCATTAGGTAATATTATGATTAAATACATCGATATGTCATCCAATTTCCACTCAGTAATATCCAATGTCTACAAAAAACCACCAATAACATGATGACTGACCTTTAAGTACTAGAAAACTAAATAGTTTTTGACAAAATATGATGCTACCCATTTCATCTTGAGCACTAAAACTACATCCTTAACCTACAATACATCATGGAAACTCCTAGGTGTACTAACAAAGGTGATATGAGAAACTCATATAGGTAACCCTCATGCATCACTACCAAAATAAACAACCTCCCATGAAACAACTTCTGGTTTCGACCATCCTCTGGCCATTCCTAGAGAGCATCAATATGTTCAACATGATCTCACATAACCTCTACCCTTGAGTCTCTACACTGAGACTCTTCCACTTTTTACATCATAGAAGACTACACCATCATCTGAAACACATAGCCTCCACAATTATCTAGCATTGCATCTATGTGAAATGATTCCAACTCCTCTATTTCTCTCATAACATACCATATTCTCAAACAACATCCTCCCCCAACTTCCTACTCAAAGTGTTAGCCACAACACTCCATTTTCTCAAGGTGTAGGTGATCACAAAATCCGAGTTCTAAAGAAACTCCATCAACCTATACAACTAAAAATTTAGGTTATTCTGAGAAAAGATACGCCTCATGCTCTTCTGATTTGCAATGACCACAAAGTGTTTCCCAATAATGTAATGTTTCCACTACTTCCCCTCAAAATTTACCTCTTATAGATCCAGATCATAGGTTTAATAGTCACACTCATGGGGGACATAACTTCATGTACCCATAATATATCTTCTCTCTCTGCTGCATCAATACGAATCCCAATCATAGGAAGGAATTATCACAAAAAAACACCAATATCACACCCTCCTTAAAAAACTAATACACTAGATCACCGAACAACACCCAATTTAGATATACGATCACTATATGACACTGATAATTCCACAAAAAACATATTCCTACCTTGTCAACACTATCAATGGGGCTACAACTCCTGATAAATTATGAAAAAACCTTCAATAATATCTTTTACGAATAATCAAACTACAAAACCCTTCCATGTTCACGAGTTCTTCCCAATAAAAAACTACCCTGAATTTGGATGGTTGTAGTTCCATCCATACTTAGACCCTAATGTCCAAGGAATCACACCAATCATGTCCTTAACTCACAGATGGTCTACTTAACAGATGGATGGCGGAGGACGTATAAAATAGCTCTAAGAAGGTTGGTATGGTTCTCCTAAATTTCAAGTATATCAATATATCATCAAAGAACATGATAATGAACTGGTTTAGGAACTCATGAAACATAGAGTTAATAAACCCCATGAATACAACTACTGAATTTGTAACACTAAACTACATGAAAAAAAACTCAAAGTGCAAATACCTACATCTGAAGGTATTCTTTGAGATACGACCTTCCTTCAACTGCTGATATTCTGGCCATATATCATTCCTAGAAAACCAACTCACCCCAATCCACTAACTGAAAAGATCATTTATCCTCAAGAGAGGGAAATACTTCCTTACTGTTACCTAATTAATTCTCTAGAAGTCTATACACAACCTCATACTACCAATTGTGTTCTTGAAAAACAACACTAGACCACCCCATGGTGACACACTAGGTCAGATAAAACCTTATACATCAGATCATCAATAAAAATCCCCAATATCGAAAACTAATAAGGTTCCATCTAATAATGTTTCAAAAAAATAAGAGAAGCACCAGGCTGCAAGTTTATCTAGAAATCAATATCACATTGAGGGGTAGAGTCACAACCTTCTTAGTTAAAAAATCCAAAAAACTCTGCCCCAAACCTGAGGTCCTCCACTATCCAAGTTTCCACCAATTATTCTAAAAACACATCCATAAAATAAATAAGGGGAACCACATGACAAATGACCACCTCACAAACCTGATCACTGATAAAAACCACTCGATAGTCATCCAAATCTGAGAACACAACTTAACTTCAGAAGAAGTTGATAAAATCATGTATGGAATACAACCATTTGATATCGAGTATACCATTTTATGGCTCCATCTACATAAAGAATTTCACAACCCCCTCCCCATAAAGTGTACCCCTCCTCAGCCGGCAATTTGAGAAGGGATATAATGACTCTTGAGTCCTACCTCTGGTTGGCCACGGGTTGGCGACTAACACCGAGGGTATAGTAAACACATAGATGGGAGGCATTACCCTCTAAGAGAACACATGAAGAAGAGAGAGATAAGATAGACACCAAAAAATCCAACAAAAATAGAAATATAAAAGAAATACCAAGTATATGTAATGTAATGAAAAAAAACTACAATTGAAAGGGGAAAACTGCAAGTACCCAAAAGAATATAAAAACAGCAGCGACCACGAAGCTCGAACAGCTCCTCTGACCCCAAGCTAGTAGAAACCAACATGATCTCCAACCTACTCTAAGTGACCTACAAAAATAGTTTATATAGACATAGGGTGAGTATAACAGTATACTCAGTAGGATCCGCCCCAAATCCTCTCATGCAAAAGTAACAAAAGCATGCTAAATCATAGTGAACAATAAGTGAAACTAACTTATCACCTAAACAAGTATACAAAGTTCCCAGCCTCACCATGGCTACTCTCACCAAGTAACGCATACAAGAGTATATAATATAACAAAGAATATCAAGGGTACCATGATACTACTTCCCCACTGGTTTTCCACTTTGATCTAATGTCGCACGTCTGATGAATCTCTCTCCAAAAAGGCTTGCCCGTAGACACCTGGGCGAAGAACCACAACATGCACCTTGTCACGACCCATCCTCGGGGCCCGTACCGTGACTACCCCAAGCCCGCCTTCCATAGGCCAGGGGATGGAGACTAGCACCAAAGGCGTAAATCTCGATAAATGGGAAGGCATTGCCTTTATAAAAGTAAACAAACACCACAAAGTACAAGCGGAAGCAAAACACTAAGTAAAACTGAAACAAGATGTGCTGAAAGTAAAGGGTCCAGAAATACAAGACCAATTGTAAAGTACAAGGAAAAAGATAAAATAGCTGGAAGTTGAAAAGAAGCTCCTGGATCGTCCACCAAGGATCATACCTGAAGGGTAGGTACAGAGAGTGCAACTCTTGGATCGTCCACCATGGATCCTACCTGAAGGGTAGGAACAGATAGCCTCCACAACACTATCACCTGTCAACCTCCTCTGAGTGTCGTCTCGTCGTGAAGTCCACCACAGGATACTGTCTCATCGTGAGGTCCACCTCCGGGTACCGTCCAGTCCTCGAACAGTCGGCCTCTGTCTGCGCTGCCCGTCGTCTACAACCAACACAACGCGGTGCGGGCATAGCCAGTGCAGGGGTGAGTATAATGATACTCAGTAGGAACCCCGAGACCCTCAATGTCTCACTAAATCCAACAAGGATAACCACAAAGAAGATCTCAAAAGATAACCTCTACTTAGGTATATGCCCATACATATACCCAAGTTATCATGTAACCCATCTCAATCATGAGGAAACACAAAGAATATGAAATCAACGGATAACCACTACACATGTATATTCCCATAAATATACCTAAGTTATCAAGTGACCCATCTCAATCATGAGGTAAAATCAAAGTTCATAGACTCAGATCAAACCAGGATTTTCATTATCGAAACCGTAACTGCTGATGAGCCCCGTCTCGGGAGTGTACAGTGATCCTGTCACGACTCCGAGGTACTGCTCACAACCGTAACAGCTGAAGAGCCCCATCTCTGGAGTATACAGTGATCCTATCATAACTCCGAGGTACTGCTCACTAACCTAATACTGCTGAGGTACTCCTCCTGTCGAGTACCACGGGTCAGCCACCCAAACACAGTAGTGCTTCCTGCTGGGGTATGCCACCCAAACACCGTAGTGCCTCCCCCCTAATATCCTGCAGAGGTACTCTCCGGACGAGTACCGCGGGTCTGCACCCAAACAAGTAGTGCTTCATCCTCCATGGGTCTGCACCCAAACAAAGTAGTGCTTCTTCCACCAGGCTAGCCGACTCACTCCAAGTCGAGTCGGTCAAGCAGTCGTCAGGTCTCAGCCGGCTACACGGTCTACGTACTCCGCACGCTCGTCTCCGGGAGGGTCCGCTCCATGAGCTACTGGTCGATACTCCAAGTATCACGAAGTCTCATGAAGAAGTATCTCAAAGGACCGCCTCGTCATAGGGGTCTCAACACAACAGACGGCGCGTCAATCGGACGCCCGGTCTGTGAGTTATTAGCCTTTTCGTCCCAGGGGCCCGGTTGGTTTCGTGTGCGAACCAACCCAGCTGTATCTCAACTGTACCCCAAACTCTCATAGGGTAAGCTCATAGAGACCGTTTCTCAACGTGATCACTAACACCGCTGACGGTTCGTCTAACGGACGTCCGGTCTGAAAGTTATCAGCTTTTCCGTTCTAGGGGCCCGGTTGGATTTCGGGTACAATCCAACCCTCCCAAACACCAACTGTGTCCAAATCTCTAGCAAAGTATACCAAAAGTCCCGTCTCATCAAGAGGAATCCAACAAAGTCGACGACACATCAATCGGATGTCTGGAGCTCTAATTATAAGTGTTTCCGCTCCGAGGGCCCGGTTGGTTTCGGGTTCGATCCAACTCGGCCATACCCAAGATTCTCTGAAACCTTGAGTGTAATATACTGAAACGACCATCTCGATCTAAGGATCGCTTCACAACTGACGGTTCGTCTATCAGAGCTCCCTAGCCCATGTTATGGGCAAATGACTGAAAACAGTACGAAAATAGGGGGTTCAGGATCAGTCCGACCCGACCTGAGACCCCCTAGATCGGCCCGAACCGGGTCGACCCGACCTGGGTCTAGGTCCGGCCCACATGGGCGCGGCCCGGCCTAGCCGGTGTGGCCCGGACCAGCCGGCGCGGCCAGGACCCGCCGGCGCCGGCGCGCCCCGCCAAGCCCCGCTGGTCGTGCCGTTGCAAAAGGGGGGTGGATGCCCCCTTAAAAGATCTGCGGCCCCCACGTGGGGCCGCTCCCTTGACTGCCGGGGGTTTCGACCCTCGGTCTCCCCTGGTCCCGTGTGGCTGCGGGACCAGCCGCCTACCGCCGTGGCTTCAGCCTCGACGTCCCTTTTTGGCGGCGCGTCGGCACCGCCGTGTTAGCGTGGCGCACCGGCAGGTCCTTCCGTGGACCACCGGAGTTGCTCCGGTGGTCCATTTTCAATTATGTCTGCGCTGGTGGTCCTCCCGGGAGCCATAGTTTACTGGGAAGGATTCAAAACGCCTTTTCGGCCCACCTCACCATCGTCCATTGATCCGCACTTCGACAACAAACTGCGGAGGGTCCGAGCTTTGTTCGTTAGCTCGTGCCCTCCGCGTTAGAGGTTTGAAAAACAAAGTCAAACTCAAACAATCCCAAAAATTCACCCTGCAACCACCCCGCATGATCGAGTGATCCGCGGATCAACTCGTAGAGATTGATCCGCACTCATCGTCCTTTTCTCAACTGATAAAATGGAAAATCAAATAAAATTCCCCTACCTCGAAATTGACATCGCACGTCGTCGGGTCACGGAAGTTGGAACATCGCGGAAGACGGCGTCTCAGATCGAGGCTCCATAAGAGATGTCGACATTCTCTCGATGAAGGATGCGGCGCATCATCGTTCTTTGACGAATTCGTCTCTCACCGGCTTCGGAGAGGGAAGAATAACGACACATCATTCACTCCTTGTGGTGACAGCGTTCTTCGTCGGATTCATGAAGTTCTTCGCGTTCTTCAATGAAGAAGACGAGTTCTATCTCCTCCCATTCCCCACACAACCATCCAACCCCTAATAAAATAAGCCTCTTCTTATTTTATTACCCATCCCATGCATTTTCAAAACATTTCAAAATTTTGAATTAAGTTAACTTAATTAATCGTGAGCTTGTCAAAATTAAATGAAGTAGAGTTGGCATCATTAATGAGTGGGTGTGTCGCAAGGGGGGTTGGAGTGAGTTATGGAAGATGATAGGTCACCCACTTAATGGAGGAGTTAGAGTTGGTTTAACGAAAGTGAAGGGGTGGGGTTCGTGTGGGCCCCACCACCCTCATAACCTCACTCGGGTGGTTACCAAACTTCCACCCAAAGGTTAACCACTTAGTAAAAATAAAATTTGTAGCTCAATTTTATTTTTAACTTCCATAATATTTATCAAATTCTCCCATGTAAACGCAACTCTGGAAAAGGTCTTCTTAAGTAATTATCGGCGCTGCGGTTTCATCGGTGCCCTCAGATTTCAATTCCGAGCACCGGTTCAAAAGATAGAAAAACCCGCTCATTCGTTCATTGAACGTACCCGATCTAAACTTCGGAAAATGATTTCAGGCACACCGGGACTCGGAATCAGGCACTGTCAGAAACTGTGTTCTTGTAAAATACCAAAGAAATAAAGAAAAAAGTTTTATTTGAAGTTTTCGGGTGTTTACACACCTCGTGCAACAAAACCACCATGTACACATAAGAAAAGTGTCCAGGTAGTTTTTGGGAGCCCCCATAGCTCTCATAACATGTATCATACGTCGAGTATTAATCCTCAAACCATTATAGCCCATAAACTGAGTAAGGGTCCTCAAGCCATAATATCCTATACACGTTACTCTTATAGCATTCCATAGGAAACTATATCCAGAATATATGTGTGTGAATAACCTCAATCCATTACAACCCTCTACACACATATATGGGGAAAACTAACCAGTGTTCCTACCAGAAAAAGTAACTACCAAGAGAAGAGAGTAGGGCCAAAGGGGTTAGTCATCAATCCATCATCCCACCAGAATGTTTGGGAAAACACCCCCCAGGGCTTAGAATCGTCAGGGTGTCAGTTGCCCTAACTGACAAGGTGAAGTAGCGTATAGAAACACAAAAAGTACCTAATATACTATAGATCACAACCACACTATGGGCATAACCTAGTATTAGACTCAACTACAACTAACGTCTCTCAAACTCCAAGCTGCCACTTATAAGACTAGGAATAATATAAGCACAAAACCATTTAAAGAGCTTAATCACATTACTTCATTCCCTTTTTATCAGTTCCACATTATGTTAATTAATTCTTTAAAAATTAATTAAACATTAACAATTACACATTACATTTCACTAGCATCACACCCAAAGTCCACTATTCCTTCAAATTACAAACTCAACATTGTGCCCTATAAAGCTCCAACCCTATGGGTTAACATCATTTATTCAATTATTTATTTACAGAATTACCTTCCTATATTCCCAATCATTCTAGAAAAACATTCTAAGCTACTAAACACAAGGGGGATCAACATGGTGAGTTGATGAACTACTCATCGAGTCTTTCCCACCTATAGAAAGAGCATAGACCCATCTTCCCTTAAGAATCTAAACACGGAAATCACATGGAATAACCCACACGTCTTCACCAATTTCGGAAGAAGGGTTTGAAAAACCATCTACCTTGAGTAGTGTGGAAGGTAAAGTTGATAAAAACCCAATAAGAATCAGTAAGAATCCCAACATTCATATCCAACCCATTTCATCATCCCTTGTGTCCTCCTCGACACCCATATGGATAAACCGATGTATCTTTCCACTCTAGGTGTCAACTACTGCAACAACCAGTTGACCTCCCTACCCCCACATATCACAATAGCCATCCAGGTTCACATCAAAATACAAGTAGCAGGGAAAAAATCATCATATCAATTGGTATCTTGTCCCTTAAACAAGCAAGAGGGTAACTAAGACCCCTACAAGGAATTATCTTTTATCAAACAACCAGTTCTTCAATCTATCTTGGATTAACCAATTTATATTTCTTAGGTTCCAAATTCAGGAAAACTATCTAGCAAGCTAACACAAATAATTAAACATGCTTACTACACCAATTTGATTAACATCAAATTACAACAAGAAGAAACAGATTTATTTACAAGCCTATTTATCTTTATCCAAAAAATTATTGATTAATTCTGGCATTATGTTCTTTACCAATTTCCATCATGAAGGGAAAAAACAATGAAAGAATAGATATCCACTATCTAGAAAAACAAGATGCAATAACATGTGATAAATATCAATATATCTATCTAGTTCCAATATTTATTATGTTAATTCAATTTTGTTCCAGTGGTCTAAAACATGCTAACTCTAAAGTTGCACGTAAAAGAAAATAGAAGCAAAAAATCCCCTACCTTAAATGGTTCTTTTCATTCTTTATATGAGAATGATCCACATAAAGTATCACGATCGCCTCCTCCTGTGACAACTGTTTCCACCAGGGGATTCCATGGTACGACCGCACAAACCGAAGCCCAAAAAAATTACATTAGATGTTTTGAGATCACATACCATAATAGGTTGAGGGGAAACAGAAGGAGATGAACCCAAACAAACAATGATAAAACATGCCTTATTATGATGAAGGATCAACACTTGCTGCTTGCACCAAAACAGGGGGTGCATATGCCGTAGTAAGAAAATTCAAGGATAAATGATCTAAGGATTAAGGTTGGGTCACACCACTCTTATGGGAATAAGGAAATGTTTGAGTATCTTGCACCAGGGAACAAGAAGGTAGAACAAGGGAGGAAGATATCTCATCCCTTTAGAAGATTTATTAGAGAAATAGTATAAGATACGCTAGATTTTCCATTAAAAGCAGATCACATTAAACCACATGGTTTGAAAAATTAAAGGAATCCCAGGACTTAGGAAAAATAATATAGGAGTTATGAGATTTTATTTGGCCTGAAATCCATTAAAACAAGGCCTTGAATTCATTTTACGTCAAAGAAAACATCAAAGGGGAAAAACAGTAGGAAGTTGGAAATGCTGTTCACGATCCTAGAAACATTATACACCTACCGATCCTAGAAACACTGTACATGATTCTGGAAACCCTGTACACTCACCGATCCTAGGATCATCAATTCGATGGTACTTTTCACAAAATGATAGACTGATCTGATGGTACTATTCCCAGAACGGCTCACTACTCTGATGGTACTGTTCACTGAATGACTCACTAATCCGATGGTACTGTTCAGAGAACGACAGACCGATCTGATGGAATTATTAACAGAATGACTCACCAATCAGATGGAATTGTTCACTGAATGATTGACCGATCTAATGGAAATTTTCACATTGGTCTCACCAATGGAACTGATCACATCGGTCTCACCAATGGAACTGTTCACATCGATCTCACTGATTGAACTGTTCACATCAATCTCACTGAGGGAACTATTCACATCAGTCTCAATGATGGAACTGTTCAGATCAGCCTCACAGATGGAACTATTCACACCATTCTCACCGATGGAACTGTTCACATCGGTCTCACCGATTGAACTATTCACATTAGTCTCACCGATGGAATTGTTGACATCGGTCTCATCGATGGAACTATTCACATCAGTCTCAGCCATGGAACTGTTCACATTGATCTCATCGATGGAACTGTTCACGTCGGTCTCACAAATGGAACTATTTGCAGAATTGGAAAAAATTTGGAAAAGTGTTGGGGATAAGTCACCTTGACCTCCCAGAACACCTTAGACACCAGTTTTTCACAAAGTAATGAACCATAGAGGTCTTATCTATTATATCAGATACCTCTCAAATCATTATCATACTTGAGAATTCAAAACCAACCTAAAAGGAAATAGAGAAGAAGTCTGAACAACCACCCATCGGGATACCTCTCAAAAGAGATAAATCCCTAAAAACCATCCAATGAAAGCCATATCCTAAACACGAAAGGTCTATAACCACAAAGGGAACATCGTTACATGAAAAGAGTTAAACATCAAACAACTTTGGTTACTGACCACGTATCTATGACTCACATTCCTAGGTAATCTCCTCCATGCCATCGTGTTTCCACAAGACACGATCCAAGGGAATAGAATGCCCATGAAACATCTTCTATTTGTAGTTTGGATCTCCACAAGTCGCTCCACAAAGGTCACATCATCATCAACATCGATCTCCCCCTAATAGATGACATGAGAGTCATCATGAAGATAAAGACGATGTTATAATACATGAAAAACATCAAGTATCCGACTAATCTGCAGGGGAAGTGCTACTCAATACACCACGACTCCAACACAATCAAAAACCTTGAAAGGCCCAATAAACCGGGGAGAAAGCTTACTTCGATGACCCAACCTTCACTACCCATGACGAAGAGTCACCTTCAGAAACATGTGATCCCAAACATCAAACTCTAAGGATCTCCTCCTTTGATCAATATATGATTTCTTATGATCCTGCGTTGTCTTCATCCTCTCACAAATCTCATAAACCCTCTATGTTTTATTCTGCACTAGTTCTGGTCTGAGAATTACTAAATCTCCGACCCCAGTCTAGCACAACATATAATATAAAGGATGACCATAAAAAGCTTAAAACGGTGACATACCAATGGTGGATTGAAAACTATTTTTGTATGCGAACTCCACCAATGCTATGTGCCTCGTCCAGGAACCTCCAAAATCCAGGACATAAGAGCGTCACATGTCTTCAAGATTCTGGATGGTCCGCTCTGTATGACCGTCCGTCTAAGGATGAAAAGTAGTGATAAGGCATAGCTAAGAACCAAAAGCATGTTGGAGACCTCTCCGCATGATAGAGGTAAAAAAGGATCTCGATCATAAATTATCATCATTGGGACTCCATGAAGTATCACCACATCCTCCAGATACTGCCCCGACAAAACATCCACTGAGCTTGACACCTAGATTGCTATGAAGTGAGATGATTTTGTTAAACAATCCAATACCAACCAAATAGAGTCATGTCCTCCCTGGGCTCGAGTTAAACCAGTAACAAAGTCCATTGATATTTCCTCCCACATCCACTGAGGAACATCTAATGGCTGGAGAAGATCACTAGGAACACACTGTTTGGCCATCACCTTCTGGCAGACCAAACATCGAGACACAAACATCACAACTGCATACTTTAGCCCAAGCTAGAAAAACTGACTCCTCAAGGCTTGGTACATCTTTGTTACACTAGGATGCACTACTAAAGGTGAACTATGGAACACTCTGAGAACCATCTCACACATCATCAAAGGAAAAAATATCCTTCCATGATACAACAATCGGTGTTGTTCATCCTCAGTCCAACCATTAGGGGCCTCACCATAAACAACTTAGTCTCTCCAGACTTCCATCTCAAGATCTCCAAAATGGGACTCTTCCACCTGCTGCACCAGAGATGATAGCACCATCACCTGAAAAAGACAACCTCTACCCCCAACTTCTCACATATCAAAATGTAATGTTGAAACTTCATCCATTACTCTCTTGGAGTCACCATATTCACGCACTGTATTAATACATGACTTCCGACTCAGCGTATCAGCTAAAAAATTCCCCTTTCCACGTGTATATGATATTTCGAATTAGTATTCCTGTAAGAACTTCATGCACCGATGCTGCCATGAATTCAATTCATGCTGGGAGAAAACATACCTCAGGCTCTTATGATTAGTGAAAACCACAAAGCGCTCACCATTGAGTTAATGCCTTCACATCTTTAGATAAAATACCATGTCTTCTAACTAAAGATAATGGGTGTCTTAGTTACATTCATGGGGACATAAGTGCCAAGAACTATAAGAAACAATTGATTTTTTCTACATCAGAACATAGCCTAACCCCATATGTGAAGCACCACAGAAAACATCAAACTAAACTCCCTCAGCAGGAAGACAAAGAACTGGAGAACTTACTAACTTCTCCTTTAGATAATTGAAAGATTAATGACACTGATCAATCCATATGAATTCCAGATCCTTCCTGGTCAATGTTGTCAGAGGAGTCACAACTTGAGAGAAATCAACTAGGAACCTCCTGTAGTAGCATGAAAGAACAATGCAACTTCTCACCTCTGACACTGTCTTATGGGCTTCCAAGACACAACTTCTTTTATATTTGATGGATCCAAAACTAATCCTTGCTGGGATACAACATGCCCCAATAAATGGAATTATCGAGCCCAAAACTCACACTTTGACAACTTCCCAAACAGCTGATGTTTAAAAAGAACTCCCAAAACGGTGTGTAGATGCTCTGCATGCTTCTCCTCAGACATGGAGTACACAAGGATTTCATCGATGAAAACCACCAAGAACTTGTCCAGGAAATCATGGAACACAACGTTAATGAATCCCATGAACACAGCTGGATAATTTGTCACGCCGAATGACATTACAACGAACTCATAAATCCCATGATGACAATGAAAAGCAGTCTTCAGGATATCGTCATCCTTCACATGCATCTGATGATATCATTTCCGCAAGTTGATATTTGAGAACCAACTTGAACCCTTCATTTAATCAAAGAAATCACCAATCTGTGGAAGAGGATAGCGATTCTTCACCGTCACTTTGTTTAAGCAACGATAATCGACCCAAAACTACAAAATTTCTTCAGCATTCTTCAAGAACAAAACTAGTGCACCCTATAGTGAGACACTCGACCGAAAAAACCACATTGTAACCGACCATAAAGCTGTATACTTAGCTCTTGTAACTCATAAGGGGCCATCCTATATGGAGACATGGAGATATGATACACTTTTGGTTGTAGCTCAATCCCAAACTCGATCTCTCGTCGAGGCAGTAAGGCTAAAACCTCTTTTGGTAAGACATCTGGGTACTATTCTACAACCCTAGGTAATGCTAACTATTGAATCTTTGAAGAAATCAACATCATCTCAGCTATCATAGGCAATAAGGACAGAATATGCCTCTGAACCATCTGAGGGCCTTGCTCTCCAACGAACACCACTGGCTCTCCATCTACATCGAAGAACAAAACCTGCCTCCTATAGAAATACATGATAGCCTACACCAAATAAAACCAATCCATTCCAAGGATGAAATCATATGGTTGTATTCATAAACATAGGAAATCTCCCCAAGAGCAGTGCTGACCCAACACTAGATTACAATCTCTACATACTTTAAACAATTTAGCTTGACCTCCAACTAGCGTAGTCAATGTCAAGGTCACTGGAAGCCTCTCTACCTCAAGTCCTAAATAATGGACAAGGGTAGGTGATATGAAGGAGTGTGTGTCTCTTGAATCAATCAAGGCATACACCAAGGTAGAAAAAAAGAAAAGGGTACATCGAATGATGACTGGCTCACCTGGTGCATGAAACACTAAAGCACGAAGCTGTCCATGACCTCCTACATGACCTCTCTAACCCTGATGACGACCACCACCATGACCACACTCTTCTCTCTGAGGAAGGGGAGTTTCACGGGGATGTCCTTTGCCTACCCCATCTACCCTCAGCTAATCAAAAGGTGGTGCAACCTACTACTGTTTCCTTGGATGGATTTTTCTCAACGGAAGAACCTGGAGCGGAAAACCAGGTGCATGATGATTTCTCTAAAAGGTCGGGCACTCTAACTGCTGATGAACATGACCAACACAAGAAAAAAAATTGTATGATCCCTTGGCATAGGCCTAAGAGCTGCCGCCCCTAGAGAAATGAGATACTGAGGCCTGGGACCTACCTCTAGCTGAACGTAAACTCTTCTTCCTTGAAAACCAAGAATCGCGGACCATAGCTCTGCTTCATGAAGAATCATGACGACTCCCCTCTTGTGATGATTCGGTTCGGGACAATGTCCTCTCGACAACCACTGCCATATCTAGCACATCAAGGTATGTCTTAAGCATAAATGGGGTGACCTGATGCTAGATCTCTGGAAGAAACTTCTCCTCAAAAGGCCTCTCCCTATCCTCCTCATCTAGAAATAGTTCCAAAGCAAATTGTAAAAGGTTCTGGAAACGAATTCCAAAATCTCGCACACTGGATCTCCCTTGTTGAAGGGTAAAAAGATCCTGGTGACTAGACACCTTCACAGTTGAAGAAAGAAACTTGACTCTAAACATATCTCAGAACTCCTCCCATTAGATCGCTGACTCCTCACAATCCTCAAGGAACAAGAACCACCACTTCCTCGATGCTCCACGCAACATCATCACAATCAAGGTCACCCAATACTACTTCCGAGCACGAATCGAACTGAATCTTATCTCGACCTCCTCCAACCAGTCTTTTGTGATTGCATCTAAAATAGAGCCCTCATATTTCGGCAGACTCTGGCGCTGAGACTCTCAAAGTTTCCTCTCCATGTGTTGTCTTCATCAACCTCTACCCTGGGGCAATATGCTGGCACAACCTGTTGGACATCTTCTATACGATCCTGACGAGGACGTCGAACTGGAGCCATACCTACAAAATAACAAATAGTTAGAGCTCATAAACTGGGAATATAGAGACTCCACATTAATTAATTAATTGTTTTATTTTATTCAGTTTCGGTTACCCTATCCCAATGTCTACCCATTAAAATATAGGCACAAGGAAGAATGATGCATGATCCTTTCCTAGTACTCTACCCTGCAACTAATACAACCTTGTTTAGTATCCATTGTAAACATAAAGGTCCATACTTCTTATCATAGGGGTCCCTAAACAGCTATGTCTCAGATGGTCTCCAGTGTTTACATCACTTGCTAAACTGGACTGACACTGTTTCCATACCGACCCATGCAACCTCACATGTACCTAACTCCAAACTCCATCCTATCCCTCAACCAAACACCTGATACCACTCTGTCTAGACCCCCTCCCCATAATGTGTACCCCTCCTAGGACAAAAATGTGAGAAGGGAGATAATGACCCCTGAGTCCCACCTCTAGTAGGCCCTAGGTTTGTGACTAGCACTGAGGTTATAGTAAACACACATATGGGAGGCATTGCCCTCTAAGAGAACACATGCGGAAGAGAGAGATAAGATAGACTCCAACTAACTCCAACTGAAATAGAAATATAAAATAAATCCCAAGTACACATATATAATGTCATCAAAAACTACTACAACTAAAAGGGGAAAACTGCAAGTACCCAAAAGAATGTAAAAATATCAGTGACCACGAAGCCCGAACAGCTCCTACAACCCCAAGCTAATAGAATCCAGCATGATCCCCAAACTGGTCCAAGTGACCTGAAAAAAAAGTATATATAGACAAAGTATGATTATAACAGTCTACTTAGTAGGATCCTCCCCAAAGACTCCCGTGAAAAAGTAAAGAATGCATGCTAAATCTCAATGAACAACACGTGAAACTAACTCCTCACCTAAACAGGTATACTAAGTTCCTAGCCTCACCATGGATACTATCACCAAGTACTACATACAAGATTGTATAATATAATGAAGAATATCAAGGGTACCATACTAATACTTCCCCACTGGTTTTCCTCTTTTCCCAAACATCACGCGTCCTAAGCATCTCTCTCCAAAAATGATTTCCCATAGACACCTAGGTGAAGCACCACAACATGCACCTCATGAAACAAAACCACAATGTCCACGTAAGAAAAGTAACCAAGTAGTTTTTGGGAGACCCCACTTCTCACATAACATGTATCATACGTCGGGTATTAAACCTCAAGCCATTATAGCCCATACACCGAGTAAGGATCCTCAAATCCATCATAGCCTATACAGGTTACACCTATAGTAGTCTATATGAATCTATATCCAGAATATATGTGTGTGAATAACCTAAAGACATTACAACTCTCTACACACATATATGGGAAAAAAGAAATGTTCCTACTAGCACAAGTAACTACCAAGTGAAGAGAACAGGGACAAAGGGGGTAGTCTTCCATCCATCCTCCTACCGAAATGTTGGGGAAAGCACCCCCCAGGGCTCAGAATCCTCAGGGTGTCAGTTTCCCTAACTGACGTGGTGGAGTAGCATATAGAAAAACAAAATGTACATAATATACTATAGATCACAACCACACTATGGGAAGAACCAAGTATCAGACTCAACTGGAGCTAACGTCTCTCGGACTCCTGGATGCCACTTCTAAGACTAGGTATCCTATAAGCACACAACCATTTAAAGAGCTTAATTACATTACTTCATTCTCTTTTTATTAGTTTCAATTTACGTTAATTAATTCTTTAAACTTTAATTAACCATTAACAATTCCACATTACATTTCATTAGCATCACATCCAATGTCCACTGTTCCTTCAAATTACTACCACATCATTGTGCCCAAGCAAGCTGTAATTCCCCGACCCTAGTTACCCAGAGTTAGTGCATTATTACATAACATTGGCATGATCACAAGAAAGATCAAATCTCGAAAGACAGATTGGTTTAGTAGCCTTGGAAACACTAGATATATTCATAAGTCTTACATTACATCATAAAATGAAAAACTACTACAACAACATATTGTCTCCATAATCCACACTCATATCCCCACATAATATCCCTGCAGGTCATTCATAATTTACTTCTTCACTTCCTGGGAAAATTAAAACATTGAAAAGGGGTGAGCTCAAATGCCCAGTAAGGATAACAATATAGCGGAAACTTTCATAAATAAGAGTAAACATTTAAGGCAATGTATAACTAAAACAAAAGCCTTTAAAACTTGAACTTTCAACATAGTATGGCATAAATAAAATGATATAATTCCATTTACTTATTCACATGGATATTCTACTAATCGAATAATCACATGCAAAATCAATAACCACTTTCATAATGATGGAATGCATAATGCTGAACTTTAATTTCTTTGTCAAGGCCTCGTCCCAAGACCTTGGGGCTAACTGTAACCGGATCCCAACCCAGAGTGCCTCTAATAACCGAACACCAACCCGGAGTGCCTCTAATAACCGGAGACCAAACCGGAGTTCCTCTAATAACCGGAGACCAAACCGGAGGGCTTACTTTTACCGGTCCCCAACCCGGAACATACTTGTCTAACACATTCATCTGAATGAAAGGTTGAAATATAACATAAACATTCGGATTAAAAATAACTTATGAAATGTCAATACTTTAAAAAAAACCATGAGTGACATAGGAATAGATTATCCACAGTCAAAAATATCACAAAACCTTCAATACAATATAGAATTTTTGTATCATAATAAATCAACTTCAAATAAGCTTAACAGCCATCAAAGGATGTTGACATAGATGAAATCAAAACTATTTTAGAGAAATATCTCTTTTTTTAAATCATTTTAAAAGTAACATAATTATAATACATTCAATTTGAAAAGATTCTTATAAGCCTGTAAGGGAAGCTTTGACGATTTTATAACGGCGGTAAATAGCCGCACCCGCCGTATAAGTTAAAAAAACATTCTTACCTTAAATTTGTCGAAAAGGTTAAAAGTGCCTTGTTTGGAAAACGACGGAAAGATTCCTTTCGAAACACATAAGGGTATAAATGACTTTATCCCATATTCTTGTAAATAGTAAAATTGTTTTGAAATACATTATTAAGAAAAATGGATGTGGATGATAAAGAGATCCCAGTAGATTATTATGTATAAACAACCTCGGATAATGAAGAGACTGTGAAATAACCCTTACCAATTTGGTAACATATGAAACATACAACACATGAAAGAGGTATCATACAATTAATATGTAAATACACATAAATTAGAGTGTATTACACAAATAATATAATTATGGGCATTAAATACACTACACAAAACGTAATGGTGGCAATATGGCATGAATCTCACGGGAATAAGGAGTGAGATGAAAACCCCTTACCTTGTACTTTGCCTGGGTTGGGGTAGGTTAAACTCCTGTATAATGGTGAAATAATTGTTATTAAATTATTCAATAATAATATATACTAATATGATATCATATATGATCTTTTAACATTGATTTGTTAATAATATCTTTTAATTATCGTCGTTTTGGGTGTTAACTTACTCATTTTCTTTTATATGTTTTGTTACATAAGCCGTGTTTGTTATCAATAGGTTGTATCTTATTCATATCCAGAATGATATCAAGTACTTAAACATCATTTTTAAATCATCAAATGATAATTATACTTTAATGGATATGATGGATAATGAATCTCATCACGTTCGTGGAGACGGTAGTCCGTACGTACGCACGAGCGACAATATCATTCTTTTGATATTAAAATAATATATAAATGGATGGTATATCATATATAAAGAATCATTAACATGTTATATTTATTATTTACATGGGTTACACATCATTATTATTCCCATCCAAATAATAATATATTGAATAAAAATTATACCACGACGTGGAGACGGTAAGCCGTACGTACGCACGTATGGTGACATGTTATTCAAAGGGTGGATAGAATAGTGAATATGGTTGTACCATATTTATAATAACACCATAGTATATATAATATACTGGATTTATTATTTTATAATGGTAATAACAAAGAAAGAAGAAGTGGAATAAGAAAGGAACTTGAAAAGGTGTGGTGAAAACATTACCTCTTTTTCAGGTTCTTCCATTTGATTTGATCAAAAGGGCTCCTTAGGTTGGCTTTCTGATCAAACTAAGGCCTCTAGGTTGTAGTGAGGGATGTTGGGAGATTATTTGGGCAGAGTTTTTCCGAACCAAAAGGCTTTGAAGGTGTGAAGAAATGGGAAGGAAGAGTGCCCTTTTATAAGAGGGGTGAGGGGCACCTATGGAAAAGCTAGAAATATTAGTTTATATTAAATTCATATTCGGTTTCTAATGGCTCCATAGTTGATTATTCAAAGGTTAAGGTGGGGATAGGTCTAAAAAAGCTCAACCAATAGAATTTAGGCAGGTTTGGGTACTTATATTAACCTTATCCTTAAGTATTAACTCTAAGTTAATTAGTTTCACTTTTACAACGTCTTTTTGTATTTTTATATAATATGGTTAATAAACTTTCAATATACATCCAAGCGACCCCCAAGTGGTTCATTAATGAGACACATATCATGATATAAGTCTCTTGGACGAACCTTATATTTTTAGGAATTTAATATCAATTAATAATATAATATTTGTTTTAAGAACTCTTTTATGTCAATTTTGACACTATTCAATAGTTGATTTTTGTGAAACTCATAAAAGATTGATAATTTCGAACAAAGTCAACTAAATCAATACTAATATATCATATTATCCGAGAAAATTAGTTTAATTCATTAAAAGTTTCATATTATATTTATTTGGGAATTTATAATATCAATTATTTTAATTTTTCACTATTATAGTAATTATTTCATCATCATTGTGTCATAAATAAATTATATTATTCAATGTCTAAAAATTATAAATAAAATATCATTATGTATTAAATCCTTTTATCTTTCCATTTAAAATTTATAATCTAAAATCCAACATATATAACCCTATGTAAAAATTGTTTTTCTAAAAGATATATGCTTGTGTCATTTTTGTATTCATTTTAACTTAATTAAAATAAAGTGTCCCTATCACCTACAAGTGGCACCATGAGGTCCCAAAATCGACCCAAAGATGCCTATGGTAGAACATGTATCAAAAAATAAGGCTATGACAAGTTTTAGGGTAATTTAGTATTATTATAATATTATTTTTTAACCCTTATTTACCGAATTTACCCTTAACCATGGTAAATAAAATATTTACCGCAGTAATTATTCAAAATGTCTAAAAATAAAAGTTACCTATTTACAAAATTTGAACATCCTGATTCCAAATATGGAATCCATTTTTATAAATTCAAAACACAGAAGTGGCAGAAATTAATTTAAAATTAATTCCCGCTGTCAAAACAAAAAGCGTGTTTTTAAGAGATAATAACTATCAAAAGATTGACACTTGTTTATGTTTGGTTTAATTGTAAAATTATGTCCAATGACCAAAGTTATATTAAATGGTAAAAATATATTCTAAATATACTTTAAAACCACTCAAATTCATAATTTATCACTATTAATTGTTTTGATTAAAAAAGTTGTTTTTAATTAAAATTTAGTAATTTTCACTATTCATCAAAATATGAAAGTTATCCGAAAAGTACCAAAATTTCACCTTAGGCTAAATTCGATACTCCGAATCCAAAAATGATGTCCATTTCGAGAGATAAAATTTCTAAAATTTTAAAAGGTAGGTATTACTATTCATAATGGCTAGTTTGATTGGTTTTGGTGTGTTAGAACTCGAAGTTGCGTACAACACACGCTACTGTATTATTCAAAGGAAAGCGTACCGTGGAAGCTTGGGATGTTTCATTTTAAATTTTTTTGATGTCCCCCATTTAGTCAAAAAGTTTAAAATATTGTATTTAAAAATGTTTCACTATTAAAAGTTGATAAAAGTGCAATACTGAAAATGAATCTGTTCTTGCATTATGTCTAAGAAACTCATAATATGGATTCTAAAATTATAAGGATTATATAAAGTTTAAAATTTAGTTAATACTATTCATAACCTCTTTTGAATGGCTTTTTTTTGTAAGTCATGGTGTTATTGAACTCGGTGTTGCGTGTAGTGCAAGTTATTGAATTATTTTGAAAAATAACACACTATGAAATCTTGGGGTGTTACATTCTCCCCTCCTTCAATAAATTGCGTCCTCGCAATTTGAAATTGTTCTTCGAAAATAAAAGGTTGAAAATAGAAAATATATTTGTGGGAAAACCCACATCGGAAATTGGGTTAATAAAATTTAGTCTTAATATGAGGAAAAGAGAAATGAAAGGGTCACCACCAAATTATGATCTCGATTAGGAGAACATTGGTGGCAATTAGAGACATATAATTGGAGGAAAAACATAAATATTTATAGGTAGTGATTGAGGTCATCAATCAAAAACAAGTATAAAATTTAGGTCCTTAAACTCATCAATCTATGATTATTTGAAATACCATCGGTTCAACAAAACATAGGGTATTGGGATAACACATTTTTTACGTTTCAAAATATCTTAGTTGAAATCCCACATCGAAAAATGAATTAATGAGGCCTCTATTTAAAATAAAGAGTGGAAAGTATGAAGATTACCGAAAATAACACATACTAGGGTTCTTTGTAGGAAAATGTGGATATGGAAGAGAAATCTAACCATCAATTATCTGATGGAGAGTGGTAGAGAACATGGATATGAAAAGGCCAACAATCCCAAAGCCATAAATTAGTGATGATTTAAGGTACCATCTAGGACAACATTTTTGTTCTAAGTTCCTTTTCTTAATGTTGAGGAATTTATTTATGAGATTGGCTAAGATCATAAGGAGATATACTTACTTTATAATTAGAGCTTTATCCACTAATAAATTTCTACCACAAACTCATATTTCACTCTAAAAGATAATAGAACGTAAAAAATTCTATTTACACTATTTGTATAGGGTTCCAAAATAAACGAATTTATAATTCATCTACAAGATCTTTTAATAAAAACTACATTATTTAATCCAGGACATCTCGTGGGCCAGTGGAAGGTGATACACCCTTATCGCCCTTCGGTTGCAGGTTCAAGTCTCGCAGCCTTGCCGGATGCGACGGGTTGCCGCCCGACCTCCGGGTTGTCCTTTTATGGCAATCCAAAATAATCCAAACTAGAACTATCCAAAATACTTCTGTCCAAACTCACAGTCCAAAATTTATAAGGAAGGTAAACATAATGTAGATCCTTTTTACCCCATAATAGCATATGAATACCTTCATCATGTATTCTTTTAATACACAGAAATATCCTAAATTACCATATTCCTTATTGATTACATTCATGCTCCCTTATTCTATATAGAATGCTGGATATACTTCTTCAATCCAAAAAATGTTTTAAACCCCAACAATGATGGAATATAAAAATCATTAATCAGTTCCAAGTTAGTCAAGAATATCCAATATAATTTATCCAAAACAATAATGTATTATTCCAAAATCACTACCTCGGTATCAGAACTATATTATGGTTTATCATTCTCTCAACCATATATTTTCCAAAAATTTATCCTGCTATTGAGTCACTTTTCTTTGTTCCACACAATCTCAAGTCCTTAATGAAATAGTACTGCAGTACAATCCTTATAGACTCCATATTTATTATAACAAGTACATTATTGATACAACACTCAATTGACATAATCAACATAAGAACTCTAATCATTCCTCTTCATCTGTGGTAGAATCATAACTTGATTATTATCCAATAGCATCATTTGCGGCATAGTCTGATGACTGGGACATAGGTTCGCGTAGTGTCCAAACTCCTTGCAAATGAAGCATTGTACATTTGAAACCATTTTCTTACCCTTGCAGTCACGTACTTTGTTCCCTTTTCCTCCACACTTATAAAAAACTCTGATTCCTTTCAGGCAAGTTCCAGGGTGTTTCTTTCCACAGTTATCACATATGGGAAAATTATTATTTTCCCTCTTCCCTTTATCCATCTTTATCTCTTCCATCCTTTTCTTATCTTGCTTCCCTTCAAAGCCATAGGACTCAGTAAACTCTTTACTTATCTTATCAACACATGATATTATTTCTTCATATGATGATAATACATGCGAGACTATTTCTCTTGTAAATTCTGGATTAAGACCATAAAATATATGATCCTTATTTCTCTTTGTATCATGTGCATTGCTAGAGTTATCATTCCTTCTACTGGGTGACATTTCTAAACAATGGCATACATTATATTAGTTTATGAATAACAATACCTAATCCCAAACTTGTAAAACACATAACATAAATTAAATAGATTATGGATATAATCCATAATCATAAAAATGTCTCATTTGAGAAAGTATATACTCATAAAACCTTCATAGTGATTTGTAAAGAAAATGAGAGTTATCCTAAGCATATCCCCCGGGAGTGTCGTAACTAAGAGTGCAGCAAGGCCCGTTGTCGTGCACTAGTTCCCGTTCGAGTCTAGCTCAAAGCGGTGTTTTCGGGTTTTACCCCTAGGTACATCTGTGCCAAAGCTACCTCTACCTGCTCGTATCCAGACAGGGATCTATTTCTCGGAAAACTCACAAAATCTCTACAATACCAAAATTCTAGGAAGTTCATCTATACTAATCCTCAAAATTCATCTTAAATCTATGTGCTCTAATCAGAGTTTATCTAAATCTAGCTTCCAAGGTTTGTACTAAACTTCCGCTGATACCAACTGTAACGCCCCGACCCTAGTTACCTAGAGTCAGTGCATTATTACATAACATTGACATGAACATAAGAAAGATCAAATCTCGAAATACAGATTGGTTTAGTAGCCTTGGAAACACTAGATATATGCATAATTCTTACATTACATCATAAAATGAAAAACTACTACAACAACATATTGTCTCCATAATCCACACTCATATCCCCACATAATATCCCTAAAGGTCATTCATAATTTACTTCTTCACTTCCTGGGAAAATTAAAACACAGAAAAGGGGTGAGCTCAAATTCCCAGTAAGGATAACAATATAGCAGAAACTTTCATAAATAAGAGTAAACATTTAAGGCAATGTATAACTAAAACAAAAGCCTTTCAAACTTGAACTTTCAACATAGTATGGAATAAATAAAATGAAATAATGTCATTTACTTATTCACATGGATATTCTACTAATCGAATAATCACATGAAAAATCAGTAACCACTTTCATTATGATGGAATGAATAATTCTGAACTTTAATTTCTTTGTCAAGGAGTCGTCCTAAGACCTTGGGGCTAACTGTAATCGAAACCCAACCCGGAGTGCCTCTAATAACCGGACACCAACCCGGAGTGCCTCTAATAACCGTAGACCAAACCGGAGTTCCTCTAATAACCGGAGACCAAATCGGAGGGCTTACTTTTACCGGTCCCCAACCCGGAACATACTTGTCTAACACATTCATCTGAATGAAAGGTTGAAATATAACATAAACATTCAGATTAAAAATAACTTATGAAATGTCAATACTTTAAAAAAAACCATGAGTGACATAGGAATAGATTATCCACAGTCAAAAATATCACAAAACCTTCAATACAATATAGATGTTTTGTATCATAATAAATCAACTTCAAATAAGCTTAACAGCCATCAAAGGATGTTGAAATAGATGAAATCAAAACTATTTTAGAGAAATATCTCTTTTTTTTAAATCATTTTAAAAGTAACATAATTATAATACATTCCATTTGAAAATATTCGTATAAGCTTGTAAGGGATGCTTTGACGATTTTATAATGGCGGTAAATAGCCGCACCCGCTGTATAAGTTAAAAAAACATTCTTACCTTAAATTTGTCGAAAAAGTTAAAAGTTCCTTGTTTGGAAAAAGACGGAAAGATTCCTTTTGAAAAACATAAGGGTATAAATGAATTTAACCCATATTCTTGTAAATAGTAAAATGTTTTGAAATACATTATTAAGAAACATGGATGTGGATGATAAGGAGATCCCAGTAGATTATTACGTATAAACAACCTTGGATAATGAAGAGATTGTGAAATAACCCTTACCAATTTGGTAACTTATGAAACATACAACCCATGAAAGAGGTATAATACAATGAATATGTAAATACACATAAATTAGAGTGTATTACACAAATAATATAATTATGGGCAGTACATACACTACACAAAAGGTAATGGTGGCAATATGGCATGAATCTCACGGGAATAAGGAGTGAGATGAAAACCCCTTACATTGTACTTTTCCTTGGTTGGGGTAGGTTAACCTCTTGTATAATGGTGAAATAATTGTTATTAAATTATTCAAGAATCATATATATTAATATGATATCATATATGATCTTTTAATATTGATTTGTTAATAATATCTTTTAACTATCGTCGCTCCGGGTGTTAACTTACTCATTTTCTTTTATATGTTTTGTTACATAAGCCGTGTTTGTTATCGATAGGTTGTATCTTATTCATATCCAGAATGATATCAAGTCCTTAAACATCATTTTTAAATCATCAAATTATAATTATACTTTAATGGATATGATGGATAATGAATCTCATCGCGTTCGTGGAGACGGTAGTCCGTACATACGCACGAGTGACAATATCATTCTTTTGATATTAAAATAATATATAAATGCATGGTATATCATATATACAGAATCATTAACATGTTATATTTATTATTTACATGAGTTAAACCTCATTATTATTCCCATCCAAATAATAATATATTGAATAACAATTACACCACGACGTGGAGACGGTAAGCCGTACGTACGCACGTATGGTGGCATGTTATTCAAAGGGTGGATAGAATACTGAATATGGTTGTACCATATTTATAATAACACCACAGTATATATATAAGATACTGGATTTATAATTTTAGAATGGTAATAACAAATAAAGAAGAAGTGGAATAAGAAAGGAACTTGAAAAGGGGTGGTGAAAACATTACCTCTTTTTTAGGTTCTTCCTTTTGATTTGATCAAAAGGGCTCCTTAGGTTGGCTTTCTGATCAAACTAAGGCCTCTAGGTTGTAGTGAGGGATGTTGGGAGAGTATTTGGGTAGAGTTTTGCCGAGCCCAAAGGCTTTTAAGGTGTGAAGAAATGGGAAGGAAGAGTTCCCTTTTATAAGAGGGGTGAGGGGCACCTTTGGAAAAGCTAGAAATATTAGTTTATATTAAATTCATATTCGGTTTCTAATGGCTCCAAAGTTTATTATTCAAAGGTTAAGGTTGGGATAGGTCGAAAAAACTCAAAAAATAGAATTTATGCAGGTTTGGGTACTTATATTAGCCTTATCTTTAAGTATTAACTCTAAGTTAATTAGTTTCACTTTTACAACGTCTTTTTGTAGTTTTATATAATATGGTTAATAAACTTACTATATACATCCAAGCGACCCCAAAGTGGTCCATTAATGAGACACCTATCATGATATAAGTCTCTTGGCCGAACCTTATATTTTTAGGAATTTAATATCAATTATTAATATAATATTTGTTTTAAGAACTCTTTTATGTCAATTTTGACACTATTCAATAGTTGATTTTTGTGAAACTCATAAAAGATTGATTACTTCTAAAAAAGTCAATTAAATCAATAATAATATATCATATTATCCTAGAAAATTAGTTTAATACATTAAAAGTTTCATATTATATTTATTTGGGAATTTATAATATCAATTATTTTAATTTTTCACTATTATAGTAATTACTATCATCATTGTGTCATAAATAAATGATATTATTCAATGTCTAAAAATTATAAATAAAATATAATTATGTAGGAAATCTTTTTATTTTTCCAATGAATATTTATAATCTAAAATCCAACATATATAACCCTATGTAAAAATTGTTTTTCTAAAAGATATATGTTTGTGTCATTTTTGTATTCATTTTAACTTAATTAAAATAAAGTGTCCCTATCACCTACAAGTGGCACCATGGGGTCCCAAAATCGACACAAAGATGCCTATGGTCGAACATGTATCAACCAATAAGGCTAGGACACGTTTTAGGGTAATTTAGTATTATTATAATATTATTTTTTAACCCTTATTTACCGAATTTACCCTTAACCATGGTAAATAAAATATTTACCACAGTAATTATTCAAAATGTATAAAAATAAAAGTTACATATTTACACAATTTTAAAATCCTGATTCCAAATATGGAATCCATTTTTCTAAATTCAAAACACAGAAGTGGCAGAAATTAATTTAAAATTAATTCCCGCTGTCAAAACAAAAAGCGTGTTTTTAAGAGATAATAACTATCAAAAGATTGACACTTGTTTATGTTCGGTTTAATTGTGAAATTATGTCCAATGACCAACATTATATTAAATGGTAAAAATATATTCTAAATATACTTTAAAACCACTAAAATTCATAATTTATCACTATTAATTATTTTGATTAAAAAAGTTGTTTTTAATTAAAATTTAGTAATTTTCACTATTCATCAAAATATGAAAGTAATCCGAAAAGTACCAAAATTTCACCTTAGGCTAAATTAGATACTCCGAATCCAAAAATGATGTCTATTTTGAGAGATAAAATTTCTAAAATTTTAAAAGGTATGTATTACTATTCATAACGGCTAGTTTGATTGGTTGTGGTGTGTTAGAACTCGAAGTTGCGTACAACACACGCTACTGTATTATTCAAAGGAAAGCGTACTGTGGAAGCTTGGGATGTTTCATTTTAAATTTTTTTGATGTCCCCCATTTAGTCAAAAAGTTTAAAATATTGTATTTAAAAATGTTTCACTATTAAAAGTTGATAAAAGTGCAATACTGAAAATGAATCTGTTCTTGCATTATGTTTAAGAAACTCATAATATGGATTCTAAAATTATAAGGATTATATAAAGTTTAAAATTTACTTAATACTATTAATAACCACTTTTTAATGGCTTTTTTTTGGTAAGTCATGGTGTGATTGAACTCGGTGTTGCGTGTAGTGCAAGTTATTGAATTATTTTGAAGAAATAACACACTATGAAATCTTGGGGTGTTACAAAGCTCCAACCCCATGGGTTAATCTCATTTATTCAATTATTTGTTTACATAATTACCTTCCCATATTCCCTGGAATTCTAGATAAACATTATAAGCTACTAAACACCAGGGGGATCAACATGGTGAGTAGATGAACTACCCGTCGAGTCTTTTCCACCTATAGCTAGAGAATAGACCCATCCTCCCCTGAGAAGATAAACACAAAAAACACGTGGCATACCCCACATGTCCTCACCCCTTTAGGAAAAAGGGTAATCAAGACTATCTTCCTTGAATAGTGGGGAAGGAAAAGAAGATAAACAACCATTGAGATTCAGCAAGAATACGAACATTCACATCCAACCCATTTCCTCATCCCTGGTGTCCTCCCCGACACCCATATACGTAAACCGATTCATCTCACCACTCTGGTCATCAACTGGTGCCACAACCAGTAGGCCTCCCTACCCCCACATACACAACAGCCATCCAGGTTCAAATCAGAACACTAGAAGCAGGAAAACAACCATCATAACAATTGGGCTCTTGGACCTTAAACAAGAAAGATGGTAACTCAGAACCCAATGAGGAATTATATTTTATCAAACAACCGGTTCTTTAATATATATTGGATTAACTGATTTATATTTCATAGGTTCAAAATTCAAGAAACCTAACCAATAAGCTATCAAATATAATTAAACATTCTTACTTCACCAATTTGATTGACATCAAATTACAAGACGAATAACTAGATTCATTTACTTTCCTATTTCTCTTTACCCAAACAATTATAAATTAATTAAGAATTTACGTTCTTTACTAATTTCCATTAAGAACGAAAAGATAAACATTGAATGCATATATATCACACTATCTAGAAAAACAAGAGGCAATAACATGCGACCAATAACAATTTATTTATCCAGATCAAATATTTATTTTGTCAATTCCATTGTAATCTAGTGGGATAAAACACGCTAACTCTACAGTTGCATATAAAAGAAAAGAGATGAAATGAATTCCCTAACATAAACGGTTCTTGTCATTCTTTATATGACAAAGATACACACAAAGGATCACGATCACCTCCTACCATGACAATTGTATCCTCCTGAGGATGCCGTTGTACAACTGCACCAACAAAAACCTAAGAAAACTCCATTAGAAGTATGGAGATCACATGCCCTAACAGGGCAAGGAGAAAAATAAGGAGATGAACCCAAATGAATGATGACAAAACATACCTTATATGGAAGAAGGATCGACACTTCCTGCTTGCACTAATAGAGGGGTGTGCATTCAACAGCAAGAAGCTTCAAGGAGAAATGATTTGAGTATTAAGGTTAGATCATACCACTTCTATGGGAAGAAGTAAAGGTTCGAGCATCTCTCACAAGAGAATAAGAATGTAGAACAAATGAGGAATATATCTCATCCCTTTAGAAGACTTAACGAAGAAACAGTTTAAGATACACTAGATTTTCCATTAAAAGAGGATCACATTAAACCACATGGTTTGACCATGAAAATGCATCTCGGGACTTAAGAAAATTAACATAGGAGTTATGAGAATTTATTTAGCCTTAAATCCCTTAAAACAAGGCCTTGAATTCGTTTTACATCAAATAAAACATCAAAGGGGAAAAACTATAGGAAGCTGGAAACACTGTTCACGATCTTGGAAACACTGCACACCTACCGATCCTGGGAACACTGTACATGATTATGGAAACACTATAGACTCACCGATCATGGACTCACCGATCCTGGAAACACTACTCACAAAATGACTCACCAATCCTGGACAGATCGATCCAAGAAACACTGTTCTCAAAATGAATCACTGATCCTAGACTCACTGATCCTGGACTCACCAATCCTTAAATCATTGTTCATGGAATGACTCACTAATCCTGGACTCACTAATCTGATGGTACTGTTCAGATAATGATAGACTGATACAATGGTACAATTCACCGAACGACAGACCAATCTAGGGGTACTATTCACAGAATGACAAACTGATCTGATGGTACTGTTCACATAATGACTCACCGATCTAATGGTTCTGTTCACTAAACGACTGATTGATCTGATGGTACTATTCACACCAGTCTCACCGATGGAGCTATTTACATCGGTCTCACAGATGGAACTATTCACATCAGTCTCACCGATGGAACTCTTCACATCGGTCTCATCGATGGGAATCTTCACATCGGTGTCACTGATGCAACTATTCACATCGATCTCACTGATGAAACTATTCACATCGGTCTCACTAAAGGAACTATTTGTAGAATTGGAAAAAAATTGGAAAGGTGTTGGGGATAAGTCACTTTGACCTCCCAGAAAACCTCAGACACCATATTTTCGCAAAGGAATGGACTACAGGGGTCTGGGCCATTACAAATAAAATATCCCCACTGGACTGATGTGGCCCCATAATTACTCCACACCCCTAGAAAAAATTAGAACAAGATGTTTTGGCCTCTTATATGCATAGTCAACACTAGGGGCATGATAATTCTATATTCATCTAGCCCCAAATCATTTACTAGACTAAGTGAATAATAGGTGTGTGAGGATCTTGAATCAAACAAGTCACAAAAAAGGGTATTAAAAAACTGATCATACCTCTGGTGATATTTTTCCTCTCTGACACCACCGCATCCACTATGTGCAACTGAACACACCCACCTCCAAGGCCAAGCTCGGGATGGGGTCCCTGGACACAGGGAACCTCATGAGGTTTTCCAATACCCAATCTATCTCTACTACAAATAATAAAGAAACTCCTACCTCTTCTCTACCATCATGGTAAAAGAATGCAACTCTTCTTATAACTCCTTCTGTAGGATGAACATTGAAACATATTCAAATTTACACTCACCA
This sequence comes from Viscum album, assembly GCA_963277665.1. NCBI lineage: Eukaryota > Viridiplantae > Streptophyta > Magnoliopsida > Santalales > Viscaceae > Viscum > Viscum album. Next base: position 1,906,263,799 of record OY728151.1, read on the forward strand.
AGATGCAACATCAACCAATGAAACACTGCTCCCAATACCCGAATGGATTCCAAAGGGACACAATATCCCATTGAGTCCTAGATAAAAAAAATATCTCAAGATCCACCTTCCAGCTATCTATCTCTTCATCTGAAACACTTCCCTTATAATTCCCAAAGTCCTTCAACTAAAAATGGAACAATTCCCTCTCCCAATATCCATATCCTCTATTGGGTCAAACCTCCTATGATAAACTATATTATTTTAATGAAACTCAACTTCCTGAGACAGGCACAGTTGATGAACAAGATCCATAACTAAAAAGCAGATTAGAATTTCCTAAGCCTCACAGTATGAAATTTTATTTAGATTCAATAGAATGGTGTTTGTGATTTTCAAAACAAGAAGGAATGGAAAAGTGATAAGTAAAACCTTATTGACTCAACAATCTCCCCCTTTTTGGAAAGAACAAACTTCCCTATGAAAAAGAATGTCTAAGAAGAAATAAAACATTAAGGATTTTCTTCCTTTGTTTATGGATGTTGATGAATATGACTAACTCCCCCTTAGGCTTTGAAACACTAAGGATCATATTCTAGATTTCCGGAATGATATTTCATTAAGAATAAGAAAGTCTTCTTTAATGAAAAACTCCCCCTTAGATAAACTATATTAGAGTTTGTTTTATTTCTCTTCCTTTGTTAAGATTCTTTTTCCCCTTTATTAGGGTTCTTTTCCTTCTCCCCCTTTATGATTTTAAAAAAGAATTCTAGGGAATGGAAAATATAACAAAGTACCTGAAAAATTAGTAGTCACAACAAAAGAAACGAGCAAGCACAATTTTCATTAAGTTTGAAAGCACAAAAACAAAGAAATTTAGATACAAAAAAAAGATCGGATCTATCTATTTTGGATCTATTTCCTTCACCATGAGACCCTTAAGAATAGTCTTTATCTTCTTCAAGTATTTATGATCTTCCTCGGCTTGCTTCTATAACACAAAAATTCTTGCATTTTGAGCTTCAATCTTTTCTTCCTGGGCTTGAAGCTTTTCTTACTGAGCCTTCAAGATATGTTCTTGATTTAAGAACTTTTCTTCAAACTCAATCCGATGATCACTTTCATACTTCCAGTTTTGAGAAACAGAATTCAGCTTCCCATTCAGATCTCTGACTTCTTGAATCCTGAAATTCTTTTCATCTGTCAACTTTTCTTCAAAGGATGAAGTAAGTTCATTTATCTTCATGTCTTCTGTCTCAAAGGCATTATTCACATTATCTTGGAATTCATCAAAGAGCCTCATCTCTTCTACAGTCTTCCTAGACCAAATAGTCATCCTCTTGCAAGATCTTTTGTGGGCTTCATAGCTGACAAAGAAAGTTTTGAATTGAGCCTCTATCTCAACACATTTGTCCATAACCATGGATACAGAGTCTGTTTTCTGATTCAAAGCATGTTGGAGCATCTGGAATCTAGAATCAATACTTGAGAAAGTCAGAATATAACCTACCAACTTCTTTAAAGACTGAACAACAAAGTCATGCCCCAACGAATATGACTCTGAATCTGAGACTTTGCTTGGAGAATTTTCTTCTTCAAAGTGCTCAACCTTCTTCTTTGAAGAACTACCCACTTCCCTTCTCTTTACAACTACTGAGCTCAGGGTGTCAAGAAAAAGTTGCTTTCCCTTGTCCTTTTTCAGAATGGAGATTTGTTTCGGAGTTTTCTTTTCACTATCAGAAACTTGAACAACATTGTCTTCATCATCAGCAACTTTCTGAGTACCACCTTCTACCTTCTCCATTTGAGCAATATCATGTAGAAGCTGTTCTTCCTCTACATGATAGGCTACTTCTTCTTCTCCTTTCTCCTCATCCTTTCCTGGAGTGACTAACTTAGAAGACTCAGCTTCTGATGTTCGTAGTGAAAATTTTTCCAAATGTGTCCCCTTATAATCATCTACTTGTTTCAAAACATCTCCGGTGTCACCACTAACTTCAGAAACTGCTTCTTCTTCTTCTTCCACTTGCTCTATCTGCTTAATTTCCTCAACAGGATTTGCCATTTCCTCTTCCAGAGCAACATAGTTTCTTCCTGGAGTCTCAGGTAGAGATTCTAGATAAAATGATCTCGGAACATGAATGTTTTCTGAAACCATATCATTAAACTTTAACAAAGTCTGAGCTACCTCAACTTCAGACATCTTCTTCTTCAGTTTCTTTTCTTTCACTTGTTTTTCTAGCTCATCCACAGTTCTTTCCTTCAAGGCCTTAGCCTCCGTAGGATGCAAGCCAAACTGAGGCTCCCCTTGGACTCTCTTCTCTTTGATTTCCCTCCACTTAGCAACTACCTCATCTGGGTAAGCTTTCTTCTTCTTCGATTTTGGTGGTGCGGAATGAACTTACATAGACTTGGGATTCTCTACTTCAACTACAACTTCTTTCAACTTCCTCTTCTTTACTGGATTAGAGGATTCAGGTTCAGAAACATTCAGAACCGTTTCTTCTTGAGCAGGTAAATCAACAAACTGACTAGTCTTCTTGTCGAAGGCTACATCCATTCTTTTGAGAGTACCATCACTCACCAACATAATCTTGCAAGCTCTTGGCTTAGACTTGCAAGCCTTGTTGAAGGACTCAAGATACCGAACTATCAACTTTGAGAGGATTTTTGGATACATTATGATCTAAGCTCTCAGATTCCCTTTATTAGCATTCTCAAGAGTAATAAGAATGTGTTTCATCAGGTTAAACTTCCTCAGATTTATCAAAAAATCTAGGATATAAATCTCACTTTTCTTCAGACTATCTTTGTCACCTTTTCTCGGTACGATAAGGCCTTGTACCCATAATTCTAGAATCCTAAAATTTGTAGATAGAGTAGAAATCTTTGGAGCCTTGTCATCTGACAGTTCGAGAGTCTCTAATGCCTTTTCCTTCTCAAAGCTTCCCTTTGAATCCGAAAAAACATGAGAAATGAACTCGTCTTCTTCTTCATTTCCCAGACCTACCATGCTGGCTTCCTTGGCATATGAAAGCTTATAAGTCTTGCCATAAGACTTAAACGATAATTTCTCATTGCCATCATCCTTATAGAAGGAAACTGTCTCACAGAACTCTATAAGAAAATCCGAATAAACTTCATCTTGATTTCTGGGCTTGGATATATCAACATCTTCCCATCCGTTAAGATTTATGTTCTTGGATATAATAGAATCATACTTGTTGAAGAAATCAGGATGAACCAACCTTTCTCTATATACTAACCACTTATAAATCGGCTTAGAGGAAGACATGTCTTGGGAAGCTACTTCTACAGACATTCGGATCTGAGGACCTCTGAGAAGTTCAGAATGGAGAAATCTGATGTTCGGAACGGCTTTAAAACAAAGAGGCAGAGCTTCAAGATGCTGGAGCTTGAAAACCGATGTGGGACAACCATTTGGGGTCCCCTTTATATAGGCAATGAGAAGACGGTTCAACTTCCTAAGTTGATCGAACGGTTGTGAGAAGCTGAGATCAGATCTGACGGTTGAAAACCAATTGTCAAGAAAACTTGAATCCGATCTTTTGAGGTTTTTATTAAAACAAAGAATTAAGAAAACTATAATCTGAAAACAAAATATAAGAAAATGCCAGCAAGTAAAGTATGATTACGAAAACTTGAGTGATGAAATCATACCTTTCGGATTGGCTTAGGAGTGTTATTCGTAATGGGTAATATTCTTAAGAAAATTACGAGAAAAAAAACTTTACTACGAAAAAACATAGTTCGCAAAACTCACTACGAAAAATAAACTCAGTACAGAAAACTCAGTGCGAAAATTTCATTACAAAATTTGAAAACGAAAAGCTCAATATGAAAGATTCGGTACGAAAATCTCGTTATGAAAATACCAGTATGAAATTTTCCATTCCGGAAGTTTTCAATAAGAAAATTACCATTCCATAAGTTTTCTATACGAAAATATCCATTCTGGAAAATTTTAGTTCCTAAAATTCCCATTCCGGAAATTTAGTTCTGAAAAGTTTGAAAACAAACTTTGAAAAAAAACTTAGTTACTCTAACAACCAAATGTACTCCCCCTATGAAAAGAAGTTTATTATTGTAAGGAGAATTTTTCAACAGAAAGTTAATGAAGAATGATTACCTTATAGTTATCATTCCTACCTTTTTTTAATGTATTCAAATCTATCAGAAGGAAAAGATTTTGTGAAAATATCAGCAAGTTCATCTTGCGTTCTGATAAACTGAAGAATAATATCTCCTTTTAGTGTGTGATACCTAAGAAAGTGATGCCTAATATCTATGTGTTTTGAACGAGAGTGAAGTGAAGGGTTCTTACTCAAGTCAATGGCACTTGTTTTATCACACAAAATTTGAGTTTTTGTAAAACTCAAGCCATAGTCTATGAGTGTGTGTTGCATCCAAAACACTTGAGCACAACAACTTCCAGCTGCTACATATTCAGCTTCAGCAGTGGAGAGTGCTACAGAATGTTGCTTCTTGAAGGACCAAGAATCTAATGAATCTCCTAAGAAATGACAAGTTCCGGATTTACTCTTTCTATCCATTCTACATCCACAAAAGTAAGCATCAGAAAAGCTTTGGAGAACAAAATCATTTCCAGAAGTATAAAATAACCCTAGATCCATGGTTCCCTTAAGGTAGCGAAAAAATTTACTTACTACCTCTAAATGAGATTACTTAGGATTGTATTGATATCTTACACATAGGCATACTGAGAACATTATATCTGGTCAACTAGCTGTTAGGTAAAGTAAACTTCCTATCATACCTCTAAAAGATGTTTGATCTACTGGTTTCCAAGCTTCATCAAGATCTAAAGATTTTGAGGTACCAATAGGAGTACTTATACTCTTAGTGTTGTCATAACCATTATTTTTGAGAATATATTTAATATACTTATGTTGAGATATGTAGGTTCCTTCTGGTTTTTGAGAAATTTGAAAACCAAGGAAAAAAGTTAACTCACCCATCATACTCATTTCAAACTCAGATTTCATTAGACTTGCAAAATAGTCGGTTAAAGATTGCTGAGTTGAACCAAATATGATGTCATCAACATAAATTTGAACAATCAACACATTTTTCTTATCTTTCTTTATAAAAATGGTTTGATTTGTATTTCCCTTAACATAGTTATTTTGAAGCAAAAATCCAGTGAGTCTATCATACCATGCTCGTGGGGCTTGTTTAAGACTATACAGAGCTTTGGTAAGTCTAAAAACATGACCAGGAGGTTTTGTATCTTCAAAGCCAGGAGGTTGTTCAACAAAAACATCTTATTGAACATAACTGTTAAGAAAATAAAATTTCACATCCATTTGAAAAAGTTTAAAATTAAATAATGCTGCAAAGGCAAGTAGAATACAGATAGATAAAGTCTAGCTACTGGAGCATAGGTTTCTTCATAGTCTATTCCCTCTTGCTGATTATAGACTTTAGCAACAAGTCTAGAATTATTTCTTACTATGACTCCATTTTCATCACATTTGTTTCTGAATACACACTTTACTCCAATAACAGTAGTTTCCTTAGGTCTTTCAACCAAGGTCCAGACTTTATTCCTTTTGAATTAATTTAGTTCATCTTGCATGGCTTTGATCCAATCATCATCACCTAAAGCTTCATCAGTGCTTTTAGGTTCTAATTGGGAAAGAAATGCTAGATGTTATACTTAATTTCTTAAGGAACTTCTAGTCCTTACAGGTTGATTTACATCACCAATGATACTATCACTGGGATGATTCTTAAGAAACACCTGATTTGGGTTTTGAAAATCCTGTTCATCAACATAGGGTAGAAAGTCTTCTGGGGTAAATGTTTCAGAAGTATCTTCTTGAACATTATCCTTATCAGAAGGTTCTTCTATCAAAGGTTGACAATCAGTTTTTGAAAACACATCTGAGGATGTAGGCTGGGATAGTTTAAAAACAAGAGGATCAGACTCATCAAATTTTACATGCACTGTTTCTTCATCAGTACAAGTATTTTTATTAAAAACTCTATAAGCCTTAGAAGTTGTGGAATAACCTAAGAAAATTCCTTCATCATATTTTGGTGTGAATTTATGTAAGTTATCTTTGGTATTCAAAATGAATACTTTGCAACCAAAAACCTTGAAGTAGGATAGTCTTGGTTTTCTACCATTCCATAACTCATAAGGAGTTTTATTAAGAAAATGTCTAATCAAAACTCGATTTATAGAATAGCAAGCAGTACTTACAGCTTCAGCCCAGAAATGTCTAGCTATTGAATATTCACTCAACATGGTTCTAGTTGTCTCTTGAAGAATTCTATTTCTTCTCTCAACTACACCATTCTGGTGAGGAGTTCTAGGTGCTGAAAAATTGTGAGTAATACCTTTTTTACTACAAAAAGTATCAAAATCAGAATTTTGAAATTCTCCTCCATGATCAATATGAATAGTTTTCAATGGAGGGTTTTTCTAATTTTTAACTTGAGCTCTAAAATTTTGAAATAAGAAAAAGCTTCAGATTTCTTTGCTAGAAAATAAACCCAAGTAAATCTAGTGTAATCATCAACTAGAACAAACACTTAGTATTTGCCTCCAATACTTCTAGTTTGTGTTGGACCAAAAATATCCATGTGCACTAACTGCAATGCATCAGTTGTTGAGACTTCACCGATCGATTTAAAACTAGATTTATGTTTCTTTCCATATTAACAAGGATCACAAAATTTAGAATAATAAAATCTAAGCTCCGGTAGATCCATAACTAGTTTCTTCTTAGTGAGTTTACATAGGTTTCTAAAGTTACAGTGACCTAGTCTTCTATGACAGAACCAGGAATGATCTTCTATTGCACTTAGTCAAGGTAAATCTTGGCTCCTGATATCATCTAAATTTAAGGTGTAAAAATTCTAATGCCTATTGGCTAAGAGAATAAATTCTTCCTTGGAATTGTGAACTAAGCACTTATAATTCCTAAAATTCTCAAGGTAACCTTCATCACATAATTGACTTATGCTAATGAGGTTTTGCTTAAGACCCTTAACAAAAAGAAAATTTGAAATCAAAGTTTTTCCTAAAAGAACAATATTACCAATACCTACAATCTCTCCCTTAGCATTGTCTCTGAAATTTATCTTTACTCCTTTCATTTTGATAATATTTTCAAAATAGATTTTGTTACCAGTCATGTGCCAGGAACATCCACTATCCATGTACCATGTATTGTTTCTGGTACTCTCTTCATTTTTCTGAAATCAAGAAGAGAATTAGACTTTCGGAATCCAAACTTGTTTGGATCCGAGATTTCCAGATAACAAAATTTTAGGTACCCACATCTTTTAAGAAAAGTAAGCTTTGTGAAATCCTAGAGATTGGGTTTTGTTTAAGGAACAATTCTTTGCCTAGTGACCACCACATTGACACTTAGTACAAAATGGGGCACTTTGAGGAACAAAATAATTGTTACTAAAAATTGGTTTTGCATGGGTATAACCAAATCCAGATTTATTTCTTGAAGGTAATATTTGGGGATACATTTTATCAAAATTTTCCTTACCATGGGTAAATTTTGATAAACACTTCTTTAAGGAAAAAATTTCAGACTTGAGTTTTATCACCAAGTTTTTATCCTCAAAATCATTAGATTTAGAACTAGAGCTAGGCTCGAAAACAGTTTTTTTAGAAATTAATTTTTCTAACTCTTTAGAAAGTTTGTTCTTTTCAGAACTTACTTCCTCAAGGTTTTTTGAAATATTTTCAAAATCAGCATTTTTCTTATCAAGATCTTTAGAAATATCTGATATTTATTTTGTAAGAATATTATTCCTATAGTTTTCCTTATCAAGTTTTTTATTGAGTTTGGAATTCTCAATTTCAAGAAGATCAGCAAAACTAGAAACTTCTTCATAAGTCAGGAATGTATTTTCTTCATCAGAAGAGGATTATTCATCAAAAGAGTTATAATACATACTATCATTAGAATTTAAAGAAACATTGGTCAATCATTCAACATTTCGTAACTTAACCATAAAACAATGATTATCAATACGTAATCTGGCTATAAGACCAAGATTCTTCTGTCCTGAAGATTCGTAATCAGAAGATTCATCTGAAGAGTCACCACCAATGGAACTCCAGGTATCATTCGCTTTCAGAACTTTCTTAGCTTTGGATTTATAATACTTCTTTCTGTTCCTGTATGAATTTCTTTCTTTCCATTATTTCTTTTTGAGCAATGGGAAATCTGGTCTAATATGTCCAGCTCTCTAGCATTCATAACACGTGACTTCTCCATCTTTCCTATCTTTCCATTCCTTCTTCTTATAATTGGATTGGAAATTTCTCTGACCAGCTATCTTGTTCATCCTTCGAGCAAGATTTTCTAACTCACTTTTAGAGACTTCACTCTCACTAGATTCGGATTGGAAAATAACTTTCTTAGACTTGGATCTGGTTACTCTCTCAGGAGTCTTAGATTTCATCTGATTTGATGTTGTTGTAAAAGCAATAGTACCATTTCCATTTTTATTCTTGATGTTATGAGCATCTCTCTTCATTTTTGTTTCATGTTGGAGAAGAGTTCCAAATAACTCATCAAGAGAAATTTGAGTAACCTTCATGTTCTCATCTATAGCAGTTCTTTTGGATTCCCACTCATTGGGCATAATATCAATTATCTTATCCACAAGTGCTTCATCATCTAATCCTTTCTCTCCCATAGACTGTAAACTGTTGACAATAGTCATAAATCTCTGTTGAACTTTACAGATTGGTTCACCATAAGGAAAATTGAAGCCATGGTATTCATCTCTAAGCATAGCTCTCCTAGTTTCGATCACTTTAGAAGTTCTAAATTGTGTAACCTCTAACTTGTCCCAGATACAATTAGCTGCTTCACAAGAAGAAATTTGGATATATATATTTCTAGTCATTGAAAAAAGTAAGGTATTGTGTACCTTATAATTGAGTTGATACTCTTGCTTTTCCTGGTTAGTAAAAGTTCTAACTTCCTTATCAGGAATTTTATAATCACCAGTAAGCATAACGCAGTTATCCACTCTAGTATTGATAACAAAAGTCTTCATTAGATATCTCTAGTATTCATAATCATTACCATCAAATATTGGTGGTCTTGTAGGATTTAGATTATCAATATAACCAACATTAATTCCTGCCATACTTAAAAACCTTTGGCATAAAAACTTGTTAGTAGAAAAATTTCATAATAACAATGTTCGGAATGACAAAATTCGGAATGAGAAAGTTTCGGAATGACAAATTTGGAAAGATAAAGTGAGCAAGAAAAACTTATACGTGAGTATAATAATTTCAGAGACCTCCTCTAATACTAATTATAGGATTGAAATAATGATGTAGATGCTCAATATACAAGAGGGGGGGTTAATTGTACACTTTAAAAATTCATTTGGAGCCTTTAAAGTTAGTTACAATTAACTATGTGTTCCTTAAGAAAAGGAAAGGACTAAGTTTAACAAAGTTAAACTAAGAAAATTCACAACACCACTAACACCAAATGAAAAACATGGAAAGATGAATGAAGTTATAAACGTCAAGTACTATGTACTGAAAAGAGATTCCGAAAGTAGGTTCCAGAAATATGGTTCCAGAAATTGAAACTTTAACAAAAGATTACAATATGAGATTCTACCTTAAAGCGTATAGAATCTAAATGAAACAGAGTAAAAGTAAGGAAGTATAAGAAAGTTATAATTTTTTTATAATACAAAATGCAGCGGAAACAAACAAGTAGTAAAACTACAAGTAACAATATATAATTCTTTTAACCCAAAGAGAAGGGTATCCAACAACCTTGGATAAACTTCCCTTGATTTATACTTTCAAGCAAGTCTGTCTTACCCACACCAAGGTAAGCCCTCGGTACAAATATCGGAGTCTCTGTCTTTCTATCCCCGCAAACCCTCAACTTCAAGGTAGTTGGCAACCTCTGTCTTCCTCAGCAAGGAAGCCCTCGAACTTCAAGGTAGTCATCACCTATGTCTTCCTATCCCTGGAAGTCCTCGAATGTAATCACCATCATTCAGATTCGCACAAAGCTTTGAGAGTTAATAAGAGCCTCTATCTCTAGAAATAACTTCAACAACATGTATGCACAATGTCGATGAAGTTATTCATCAGTCAACATTTCAGCCTGGATCTCTTTCAAATGAGCTCCAATTTATAGGCAAGGTCGGCCTCCTTTCCAACGGTCATATTTTCCTTAAAAATCGGAGGGACATGTACATGTGTAACTTAACCAATGGTTAGTTTATAACAGAATAGACAACATTGTTTTATAACAAAACAAGTGAAACAGAAAGTACGACATCTTTTAAATTCTAACTCAAAAGTTCGGAGTGAAGGTTCGGAGTGTAAACAAAAATATTTTTTCCAGAGTCTAAATAAATTCGGAGTTTATAAAACAAAGATAATCAGATTCTATTTAATAGGTGAATTCGGAGTGAGAATTCAGAATGAGAATTCGTCAAAATAATTCATAATGAGAATTCATCATCAGAATTCGTAATGAGAATTCTTAATCAGAATTCATAATGAGAATTCATCATCAGAATTCGTAATGAGAATTCGTATCCAGAATTCGTAATGAGAATTCGTCATCAGAATTCGTAATGAGAATTCGTCATCAGAATTACTAATGATAATTCATCATCAGAATTCATAATGAGAATTCATCATCAGAATTCGTAATGATAATTCGTATCCAGAATTCGGAGTAGAACTTTATCAGAGTTCGTATCCGGAATTCGGAATGAAACTTCATTATAGTTCTCATCTGGAATTCGGTACGTAAAATAGAATGTTTCATATCAAAGTTTCAAATGATTCCGAGAATATAGAAATGAATCTGAAACTTATAATTAAGAAATATATGAATGAAAATATGATAAAGATAATTTTTCTTACAAAAGCGATCTTCCTTATAAAAGCGATTTTCCTTATAAAAGTGATTTTCCTTATAAAAGCAAATTTACTTATAAAAGCAATTTTCCTTATAAAATCAATTTTACTTAGAAAAGAAATTTTACTTATAAAAGCGATTTTCCTTATAGAAAGGTGTTTGTGATTTTTAAAACAAGAAGGAATGGAAATGTCAAAAGGAAAACTTTATTGACTCAACAATTTCAAGATCCCATTTATAATGTTTGGGAATTCTATTTCTATATAGAATGAGAACATATGAAAAATTACTCACTTGATATATTTTTATTTTATAGGAACAATTTAAAATTTTGGTTGTGCTATGACCAATTTACACTTCATTTCTAACTATAATATATTAATTTTTCATGTATAAAAAACTAAATAAGATCCATAATATAATGATAAGTCATTTCTTATATATATAGTTAATAAAAAGGTTATCACTAGTTATCCAATATTTATAAATCCTCATATGGTGAATTAATAAATTAATCTCAAAACTTCATTCAATGTTCAAAGAAACCATTCCATACATGGTTAACCTTATTACCCTTATAAAATTAGAAATTTAAAAATAGGGTTACTAAATTTCTCAAAATAGGCATAACATTAAGCCACCATATATCTTAAATTATATCTGGATTATCAAATACCAAACATGTGAATAACTACATATTATATTCTTTTGAAACATGTTAATAACCTGAAATACAATAAAACCATATTGAAATCATACATGCTTCCTCATTCCTTACATAATGCATAGATTATTGGATATATTACTCAAATATAAAAAATGATACAAACTCTATCAATGATAATATAAAACACTTTTTCAAATAATCCCTTTTCAGTTATGAGTTTATCAATACTATCCAATTTAATTTATCCATATAAATAATCACTTTATCAAAACTAAACAACATTTTCTAAGAATGAATAACATATTAAGGGTTATCTTCCCTTAATCATGTGTTTTCCATAAAATATAACCATTCCATTAAATCAATTTCAAGGTCATCAGAATCACTTAACATATTCTTAAAAATACTTATTGAAAAACGTATTCAGAACAATAATTATATATATACATTTCATATTTCATGAATTCAAATACATAAATACTTCAATAATCCAACTTTGTTTTCAAACCATTAAGTAGTATTAATGATATTATTCCTTAATATATCTTTCCATTAATGTTTATTCCATAGTCTCTTCATCATCAATAGTAAAACCATTACTCATATAACCTTCTTTATTCTATTCATGAAATTTCCTATTAGGATATCTATTTTCATAATGGATTTAATGAATCATATTTTCCTGAATTTATTTTTATAAAATATTTGGGAAACTTTTGAGACTAGGTTCTGAGATGACGTGCGATTCTGAGTCACGGTGTTCTTATAACAGTTTTCTGAAAAATGTTAAGTTTAATCACGAATGAAATATTTTCATGAAAAAGTGGAATAACTCTTAAATAGGTGTCTAGATTAGAAATATGAGGGCACCATTGTGTTCAGAGCATTTATTTTACCTTATGTGATCCCAAACATCGGCCAGCATGGGCCTACTATAGAAAATTGTTTTTAGACATAACTGTAATAAAATAATTAAATAAAAATTAAATTATTTTCAAATCCTAATAACTCATGAACATAGACTCAGATTGGAAATATGAAACCACTGTTGACTTCGTAATGTGGTTTTTTACCTAGGCACAACTCAACTTTATTCGGCGTAGGTCTTATGTGGAAAAACCTAAAAAGGACGTTATCATCATTAAATAAATTAAAAATAAATTATTTTGTTGACTCATAGACAATTTCCTTTCAAAATAAATCCAATGGTTAGCCAAATAACCCTTGGAATTCCAAAAAAATTCTAGGGAGATCTTGGAGAAATATTCTTCTCAAGTGAATGACGATGGATCAGAGATCAGATCATGGAACGTCATGCCAACAGAGTTAGAGGATCTCATAATTGATGACAAAACAACTTTTCATTATCAACGAATAACCAAAAAAATTATTTTGGGTGTTTGATATCTTTTTTATTTAATTTCCCATTTTTAGACTAAAGGAAAAACACGGACTAACCAATGAATAGGTTGATCTATAGTTCAATCGCTCTGGTAGGATGGTTGAATTGTGGGGTTAATAGATGATAGATCATTGTGGTTATCTTTATCATTCATCATTAATCCTTATAAAAATGAATAAATTATGATAACAAGAAAAAAATGCCACGATCCTTCATTTGAGCATTCATCTTCTTTTATTTCCCCCGCTACTCTTTGCATTCTTCATGATTTTATGAGTAGATTATTGTTGTACCTTCAATTCGTTGTGAAACGACACAAAACCAAGGATCTGACACCACAACGATACCATAGAGGTGTGACGGAGAAGGGGTGGAAAATTTGGCTAAGAAAGTGGCTTATAGTGGCAGAGGGGGTGGTGCATGATGGTACAAAAAGAAGTGACCTCAATCGGTCCAGGCGGGTCTCCAGTGGGGCGGCATGCGATTGTGGTAAGACGTGATCCAAAGAGGACTGTGTGGACCCCGAAATGGATATAAAGCCACTGAGAAGGTAGATGGAAGGCCGACCACATGAATTCAGTTTAGCAATATGTGAAGTTGGATGTCACGTAGTTGGGGGGACCGCGTGAGGCACACCGAGCTGGCCCGAAGCATAGGCCATACCCAGGGGAGTCGGACCACTCCAGTAGCCCCACGGGCCGGGTCCAATGTGCATTGAAGGCTGATCCCAATGTCCTGAGCCTAGTGGGTTGGTACTGGTCGGACCAGACCAGGATGGGTGGTGTTGATTGGACCAGGTCCAGTCGGGCTGGGTTTTGTGGTCCTGGTCAGACCCGAACCGGACCCAGGATAGACCTTTTTATGATAACAACCATAATTTTCAAACTGCGTGTTTTTTTTGGTGAGATATTTGCAGCATTGTAACCCTTGGGATGATACAGTCCTTTAGAGATACTCTATGTGAGTTTTTTTTCGGAATTTCACATAAGAATGATTGTTTGGAGGAGTAGGTTCTCTCAGAATAAGCATGCTACGAGATGAATCATGTGGCTGGATGTGACCTTGAGACTATGTGACATATAGGGACTATGTGTCTTATCAAGACTGGGTGTCTTATCTTGAGTGACTCGGTACTCCCCTTTCCTACCAGAGTATGGGTCCTCTAGTCATCGAGTTGTACTCACCAATTGAGTAATTGTATGGCGTCCTTGAGATAATGTGTCTTACCGTGACAAGGTTTTTTATCAAGGAATTTAGCCTTGTTTTAGTTATCCTTCATTGATGGATATGGAACAGTTTTCCTCTATTATATGGTTGTCACCCCTTGACTCTTATAAATATTGAGGGAGGCACAACTTATAGACACCAACACTGAGATTTTACGTGCTCAGATATACACGGGGCATGCCCCTGATGGATACATGAAATTTGGGGAGCACATCATTATTTTTAGAGGATGCACAGTTGTACGGGTGGTATTATGGGAGGATGTTTTGAATAATTTCAATACATCCCATTTTTAGGTACATCCATATGTGATGAAGATGTACTAGGACCTCTGGCGTCAGTTCTGGTGGCCAGGAATGAAGAAGGGAGTTGCAATGTTTGTCTCTCGATGCCTCCCTTGTTAGCAAGAGTAGGTTGCGCACCAGCTTCTAGTAGGTCTGACTCAACACCATGGGGTTCCATAATGGGAGTGATATGTGATATATACATACTTCATGGTAGGTTTACCACACATTTCTAGGGGACAAAATACTATCTAGGTGATCATTGATCCGCTCACCATGTGGTCCCACTACCAAGCTATTAGGGAGTAGAGTTAAGTAGAGAGGTTGGGATGCCTCTACATAAACGAGATAGTTAGAATCCATCAAGTTCCATTGGAAAAAAATTTAGATCGTGATTCATGCATTAGATACAGGTTGTGGAAGGGATTGTGGGATGTGTTTGGGACTTAGCTGTGCAAGGGAACAACATTTCACCCACAGACATATGTTCAAACTTAGTGGACCATTCTGGTTATAGAGGGAATACTATGGGCTTGAATGTTATATTTTTTCTAGAGTTTGGAGAATTCTTCAAGGGTGATCTATTCCTTGATGTTTCATTTGATGGCGGTACAAGAATCTCTAAGAGAGAACATGGAAGAAGAAGGATCATATTCATGCTCAATACAATCATCTGTTAGGGTATCCCTTGGCTTGGCTTTCTGGGATGTAAATCCCTATATTGGGGAGAATTTAATTACATGTATTTTCCAAAATTTATTTTTATAAATTATTTAGGAAAATTATGATACCAGGAACTGATACATCATATGATTTAGAGGCTGGGTGTTCCCATAACAGTTTATTGAAAAATGTTATTTTTTTAATAGCATGTGTGTGCAATTTTCCTAAAAAAGTTGAATAACTCTTAAATGGTTGAACAAATTAGAAATATGAGGGCACCATTATGTTTAGAACAATGGATTTCCCTTAGGAAATCCCTAATATCATCCCGTGTGGGACGGTTCTGAAAGATATTTTTTGGACATAACCGTAAATAAAATAATCAAATAAAAATTATTTTATTTTCAAAACCAAATTACTTATTAATAGATACTAGGATTGGGAATAAAAGGCTACCTTTGAGTTCATAATGTGCTGTTTTTACAAGGCATGACTTTATTTTATTCAGCATGAGTTTTATGTGGAATTACGGGAAAAGGAAGTAATCATCATTAAATAATTTAATGATAAATTATTTTGATGATGCAGTGACAATTTAATTTAAAAAATCCTTATAAAAAAATCCAAGGGTTAGCCGCATAACCCTGGGAACAATGAAAAATCACCAGGGATAGCTTGGAGAAAGAATCCTCTCGAGCGAATGATGACAGATTGGTGATCGGATCATGGATTGTCATGCCAATGGAGTTATAGGATCTCATCAATGATGATAACACAACCATTTCTCATAAATGAAAAATCCAAAATTGAGGTAGTAAATTTGATCTCTTTTTGATTTTCTTTCCCCTTTTTAGATTCGAAGATGAATGAAGACCAACTAATGAATATGTTGATCCACAGTTTTGTCGATCTTGCAAGATGGTTAAATTGTGGGGTTAATGGGTGATAAATATTTGTGATTATCATTATCATTCTTCATTAATCATTCTAACATGGATGAATTGAGGATGACACAAAATAATTCCATTATCCATCCTTTAGTAATTCTTGTTCTTTAATTATTTTCCCCCTGTTCTTCGTGTTCTTCAAGATTTTATGAGCATTTGATTATTGCGCCTTCAATTCAGAGTGAAACAACGTGAAACTAAGGATCTGACACCCCAATGACATCGTAGAGTCATGATGGTGGAGAATCTACAAGCCATATAGACTTCGATCCAACAATGTGAACTTGTTGTGGAGACTCGTGAAGCTGGGTGGCATGCGGTTGGGGTGGACCATGTGCGGCGCACTGAGATGGCCCACAGCGTAGGCCATACTAGGGGGAGATGGGCCACTCCAGTGGCCTAGCTAGATACACCCATTAGCCCAGTGGGCCAGGTCTAGCATGACTAGTAGGACTATCCAAATAGGCCAAGCCCATATGGCTAGGCCGGGTTGGACCATACCAGGCCTAGGACGGGTTGATCGAACTGGGTCGGTTCGGGTCAGACCAGACTGTACCCTGGTTAGACCTTTTTATAGAAACAATAATAACATTCAAACCTTGTGTCCGTTTGATGAGTATTTTGTGGAGTTGGAACCCTTTATGTGAGAAAGTACTTTTGAGATACACTAAGTGTGTTTTTATTGAAGTTAAAATACAACCTAATGTATTGAGGTGTTGGTTTTCTTAGAATGAACACGCTATGAGTGGAATCCTTTGGCTAGACGTGTCCTTGAGACTGTGTGACTTATAGAGATTATGTGTCTTATCAAGACTGGGTTTATTATCATGAATTATTCAGTATGCCCCTATCCTACTAGGGTATAGTTCCTCTAGTCACTAAGTGGTACTCCCCAACCGAGTTAGGGTGCAGGTCCTCGATACTGTGTGTCTTTCCAAGACTGGGTATCTTATCATGACTAAGTGTCTTATCGAGACTAGGTTTCCTTCGGAGACTATGTGTCTTATCATATAAGAGTGTGTTCTCCATTATAGGTGGATATTCCTTGTCAATAAGAAATATTTATGAGGAGTGGAACCATTCACTTGGTGTGAACAATACTATGATAAGAGTTACAGCTCCTCGGTGGACTGAGGAGTGGGATAGTCTATTTAGGAGTGAATTAAATTTTGTGGGTTAGTTTGGGGCAATACCCCTTCAACTGCAAGTTAGTGGAAATATGTGAGTCCCACTTCTATCACTTTCTAGAGAGGATGCACGTGGTGCATTGTTTGGAGCAGTTCTACTTCAACCGTTTGAAGTAATGATGGGAGGACCTCTTCACATGGGATTCTTAGCTTTCGCTGGGTGCAAGGCAGGGATGGTTGGACCCCTGGTTCTACAAATTGGATCTAGACCTTGTAAAATATTCCTGATGGAGTGAATCTCTCAGAAAGGTACCATATGAGATGGTTATGTTCATGGAGTGTGACATTATTTTTTTTTGTTATGATTCAAGCCTATTATGTGAATCATGTTGCTACCTATGAGGTTGGAACCTCATGATATTTAGTGTCTAATATGAGTATATTTGGATGTTCTTGATATATGTGATATAGAAATATAACTGTGTGGATATGATTGCACCATGTGTATTTATTTTTGGTGTACTTTGTGTATTTATTTGTGGTGTATATCATGTATTTATTTTTGTTCTAATTCATGTAATTATTTGTGGTGTACTTCATGTATTTGTTAGTAGTATTACTTTGTGGTTTCAGGGTGTCCTACGGAGTCTTATTTTACTCACCCCTGCATGAGATTTTCGCACACATGTCTTGTCTTCTACAGACATTGAATGCTTTGACATTGTTCTAGGTGGACCAAGACCAGGTGGTGCTTAGAGAGATCAGACGATCGAGGTATGATCCTGCAACTTCAAAAAAATTTCCCTACACTTACCCTTTAGGTATGGTTTTCTGTAGATGAGTTTTAGAATATTGTGTGTTCACTTTTACAGACTCTTACTTTTGGTGGGCTTGTATTTTGGGCCTATTTACTTTACAATTTTACTATCATACACTATTGTTGGTATATTAGTGGTATGCATTCTGGTTTACTTAGTGTTTTTACAGTTCAACACAATGGGCTTGGATTTATTTGTGTGTGTACAAGTACTTAGGAAAATACCTCCCATTTGTGGTATATTCATATATATTTCTATTCACCAACCCCTGGCCTATTAGAGGAGGGCATGGTGTAGTCATGGCATGGGACCCTCTAGGATTATTTGTGACAATGGACAATATTTTCCAATTTAAAACATTAAATATTCAATGATACATTAGAGAGACCATTATTATCATCCATTGCATTAACTAGGCTCTTTATCTTTTCCCTATAGTGACTTGTTTTGGTTCCTTCATTTTCACACTCTAAATATCCTCCTATTCATATAAGATATCCACTTGGGTTCTTCTTACCTCATTCTCAACAAATATAAAACTGAATATTCTTTCCATAGTGGTTTCCATTACCCAAAATCTCAACAAACTCTATCCTTCTATTCTTTGGTGATATGAAGAGTTTGTTAAGATATATGTTTTTAATAATATATTATGATAACTAAACAAGAATAATCAAAATACCCATTACTCCATTCATCATCCCATTTGAATTCTCAGTAGAAAATTTTCCATCACATTCAATGTTAACCCAGTTCCTTCAAGTTCCCAACATTGACTAAAACAAAAAAATATAGTGCGGGAAACACTAATGATAATGGAAAACAAAATAATCATGAAAATAACTTATAGGATTTTCAATATTGACACCATATTTTTAATCTATGACACCTTAGGTTTATCCTAGTTCATTTATGGTCATTATCAATTTAAATACTTAATGATTTTTTAAATAGTTTTTATATTTACAAAGAATATTTGCCTGGAGTGTTAGACTAGGAGTTCATCAATGCCCATTTTCATTCCCTAGGTGATGATCAAGACTAGATCAATGCACCATTTTAAATGTTTTTACTCAAAGAAACATCTATTCTAGTGACACATCCACTTATAATATCTAGGCATAGATATAATTTCTTGTAAACCAATTTCTTTATCCTTTAACAAAATTTAGGTTAATTTTCATAAACATTGAATCATCCTTAGACTAAAAATTAGATACATATCTAGATATATCCTTATAAATATCCTTAAGGATCTAACTAAAGTTTTATAGTAATAGTTTCTAAAGGTTAACTAAGCCATTCCTTTGATACCAACTATATATGCACATGCTTCTCAAACATGGATATTACATCTTTTTAGATTAAAATTCATTACATTACAAAAAAAATATGCCTGAAGACCATAATAGTATAATGCCTTTGGAAACATGGAAAATAAATCTTATAATATAGTTAATTATCATCAATTCCCCCCAATTATCTTCCCATTTAGTAGTCTCCATAGATAAACCCTACATGAAACCTTTCATAAAAACATGTGGAAAGGAAAAAAATATGAAAGTGTGTGCTCAGATTATCAATAAGGGTAAACAAGGGAAATACATAATCATAATTTTTGTATAAGGGTATTAGAATGTGATATTAAATTAATAAAACCATATCATTTATATAAATTATCAAAATATAGAGTCATGACATAAATATTAGAAGTCAATACGACACGAATAATAAAAAATCAAAGAACATGGGTCATGTGAGAATAACATTGATATAATACTTATAATTGTGGCATAAAGATATTCATAAAAAATAAGTTTCTTAGTAGTCAAGGATAATTTACAAGACATATCAAGGAACTCCATGGGAGGCTACGCCCCATGGGTAAGAAACACCATTATCACCAGTGGAAACCCTTTCCCATAGTAGAATAGGTTCACTCCCAAAAACATCATTGTAGTTAATGGTAACTCCCAAGACCATCATAATGGGAAAATTCCCACACTAAATTGGGTTTAATCCCCATTTAATTCCATTAAATCTCATGATATATAAATCTTTACCTAATGCATTTGAGGGAGAAATAGGTCCCACCCATCTTTGGTTATACCATAACCACCATGTATGGTTATACCGTAACCACCATCACATAATTATAATAATAAATATGTGTGACACAAGATCATAAATCATTAATCATATCATTACCCATGAAATGAAATTGTATTGATACATATTTCATCATATCATAAGATATGGAAAAGAGACTTGTTTCATAATCATTTCATCATTTAATCATAACATAACTCGTGATAAGAAGCATGTTTTATAAGAGTCAAAGCATGGTATAACAAATGGAAGTGAAACTGGTTTCATAAACAACTTTTCTTCATAATCATAAAACCATTAAATAAATAATAAAAATTGTAACCTTGGTTCAAATCCCTAAAAAAAAGTTAAATAGAAGGATGCCATCTTATATGGAGGATGATTTTAAAATATAAATCACATAGAAAATTTCTTATGAAAGAAAACTTTTCTTTGGAAATAAATTTTAAAAAATTAGAAATCATAAAATATATTAACAATCAATTTTTTTTAAAATAAACTTTGAAACATTTAAAGGAGGCTTTAAAAATAATTTGAAATATTTTTTGAGGAAAATTACCTTTTCACTAGTTAAATAAAAATTTAAAACATATAAAACATTGAAATATTTTTATTTGAAAATAAACTTGAAATATTATAAAGGAATATTAAATGAAAATAATGTTCATGAGGATAGTACATTTTTTTTTATGTCATACATGTTAAAAAAAATATTCCTTTCTCATTTTTAGTAAAATAAAAAATAGCATTTTTTAGAAAACGACATGAAGATTAATTTTAGAAAAATTAAAAAAAATTCATTAATGGGTATAAAATTCTTTTGAGATCATTGGATAATTATTAAAAATTTATGAAAATATTTTTAGAAAACATGGTTTGGGAATAAAATGGCTATTAGACTGAAGTTAGAAATAATATCGGATTTTATTAAAGATATTTTCTCAATTATTTTAATTATAAAAGAGTAAAAAATTGTACTATTACATGAAAATATCATAAATAACCATAGGATAATAAAATTCATTAGTTTCTTTGGAGAATAATCGTAATATTTTATCATAAGAAACAAAATCATAAACAATCTCGATAAATGACGAGATTAAAACATAAAATCATTACCACTTTGGTAACATTGAATCATAATCCACATGAATGAAAAAAATTAAATGGAACTTAAAATATAAATATTAGAAATAAATTCATGATATTAAATTTTAAATGGTTAGTATATACACCTCTTTAAGGAATATATTTTTATAACATAATGTACATCTCAAAGAATATAAATTGAGACAAAAATATCTTTCCACTTTGCAAACTATTGAACAATAAAAACCATGAATGAAATATCCTAAAATGGATATGTAAATACCAATAATTTTTATGAGAATAATCATAAAATAAATTCATTAGTAGTATACACATTACATTAAATAAATTGATGGTGAAAATAGAATGTGTCTCACAAAAGTTAAAAAGCGAGATGTGAATCCCTTACCGTAAGTCTCGACATTATTTGTACTCATTTGAACCTCATATATAATATATATAATTTTATTATACATATCTTACATAACTATTATTATATATATCATACCAAATGTGATTTACTTTTTTTACTTTTGTTTCCCATTTATTAAAAATTCCACATTAAAGTCGCGTTTCATGTAATAACCGCTTTGTTTTTCATATATGTCTTGATTTTTTATTTTTGTTCCAATTAATTTTATCATGATAATATCATATAAATAATATTAATAATGATATAATTATCATATTTACACATCAATTATAATTTTAGGACTAATCATGAAATGTTTTTTAGAAATGATGTACATTACAATCATGGAGATGGTAGGGCGCATGCACGCATGCATATGGTTTCTATTTTTCACAGATCATTATGGAAAGAAGTTATGTAATATATTATATTTAATGAATTATAAAAATATAATAAATAAAATATTAGTCCATTAAATATAATTAAACGTATTATTAACGTGGTGTGTCCATGGGAACTGATTCACATTACTTCGTGAAGGTGACAATCCACATGTACACGAGGAATGTTATTATCTTTCAGTGAGTGAAATGTTAAGAAATAAAATGATATAATATATTTTAATAATGATAAATATTTCAATAAAATCATAATTATATCATTCATGTGATATATATACATTAAATGTGTCTTTATTATCTTCCATATAAAGTGTTTGTGAAAACGAATCACAACGCTTTGTGAGATGATAGTTCTCTATACACACGAATGATATTATCGTATACAATACATAATGGAAGGTAAAAATGGTATATATGGTATAATGACTCAAGAGGTAGAATAATGTTATCAATATTACATATATACTTTATATCCATCATCATACCCAACCGTTAGTGGTGGTAATGAAAAAAAGAATGACAATGGTTCTTAAGGCGGTAGTCCACCGTACACACGGAAAATGATTTTGAAACCCATTATTTGGAAATAAAGATGGTTTTAGGTCATGAACTTAACATAATAACATCTCAGTATATCTCATATACTGAATTTATTATATCATCATGGTATAATAATAATTAAAGTAGGTGGGGGAAGAAATAAAACAGAGACCCTCATTGATGAACATTACCTCTTTTCCGAGTATCCTCCTGAGGTTTTCTCCAAAAGCATCCTAAGTTGTATTTATACCCAAAATAGGTCTTATAGGATGAGAGGATGAAATTTAATAAGTTAATTGGGAAGGTACTATATGAAAAAAGGGTTTTATTTTTTAAATAGGAGATGAGAATGGGTGGCCTTTTGTAAGTGAGGCGAGTGTCAGACTTATAATTTTTTGAAATAAATAATTCCACCAAAGTTTTTTTGAAATAGGGCCAAAATAAAGGAAAATTATTGATAAATAAAGAGATAATCTATAAATATGGCCACTTAAGGAGATTTAGACTTATTTTGGGTTATTTTTACCCATTTTTTTCTAGTTTAACATCCTAATAAATCCATTTTCATCTTAACCATGGTAGATAATTTCTTCCATTTTACTATTCATTTTGGTAAAACTTTAAGTTCACATTTATATATAATATAAATAATTATAATTACATAATATTAAATACAATTCTCCAAATTATATTATTATAATTGAAAAAAAAATTAACATTATTCCCGCATACATGATGATAAAGTGGGGTTTAAAGAGAAAATTTACAAAATTTTAAAAAAATTTATAATATAATGAAGTTTTTAATTAAAAATGAGTATTTTTCACTATTCATAAAAATGAAAAATTTCAGAAATATACAAAAAATTACACTAAGATAATTTTTATATTATAATTTTAAAACATAGTTATATTCTGAAAAATAAATTTTCTAGAATTTACAGAATATAATTTTAATATAAGTGCACCAAAGGTGAAAAAACTAGTTTTTAGAAAATACAATTTTAAGAAAAACATTTGATTTATTCTTATATCTTTTCTTGAAAAAACAAAAGATGAATATTAAACGTTTTATTTAATATTTAATCCATAAATTTTCTTAATATAATTCAAAAAAAACGATTTGTTTAATTTATTGAGGTAAAACACATTTATGTGCATAAAAAAAGTTTTTCAGAAAATCATTTCCATTATTTTTAAAAGTTTTTTTTTTAATTTTTAATTAATTGGTCACCAAAAAATTTATTATATATGCATGTGTAAACTATATATTTTCATAATTTAGTTAATAATATTCATACACTCTATTATAATGTCTAGGTGATAACCATCATATTAAATAATAATATATTAATAGTTTGTCACATTTCATTTAAACTCAGTGTTGCGGGTAACACAAGATAAACTCAGTATTGGGTGTAATTTAAAAAAACATAGTGTTCCATGTAACTTAAGATAAAATTAGTGTTACATGTAATTAAATCAAAACATAGTGTTGAGTTTAATGCAAGTTAAACTTAGTGTTGTGTATAATGAGAAATATCAAAAAGATAAAATTCATTTAAAAAAATATTTTACAAAATTTCAGGGTATTACAACTCCATAATTATCATGTTTTCCTATAAAAACAATAGTATAATTAGTAATAATAAATAATGAAAACAATATAGAATCACAGTGGTTATCTAACCATATAAATGGATTCACATGTAAAATCAAAATAAACCCATGTCTAACATACATCAACTGTCAATGATTATAATCCCATGGAGTAGATAAATATATTTCATATATAGAAAAAATAGTGGTTATTCTATAAAAATGATAATTGATACAATCCTAGTATCACCTTCATACAATCCTATCCCCACCTTCTTAATCATCCCATAGAGGGGCCTTACCCTAACATGGATTAAATAAAAATAATTTCAAACACATCGATGTACTTATGTAGGGTGTGAGTATAAAAACCCAGTAGGATACTATCAATGGGTCCTTATCATAATTTTAAATAAATATATATATATATATATATAATTATATATATATATTCTAAGAGTGCATGAACTGATAGATAATAACTATTTAAAAAGAAGAATGCACCCATGTGGGGTCATCATGTGATAACCAGGACACCAAAAACCATAGACATACCTATAATGATCATATATGAATGAAGAGAATCATATCATACCAATAATCTATTATAGTCATTGTAAGAATAAATATAATGTGGGTGTACCATAACTAACATCCAAAGTAAGTCGACTCATCCCATCAAGTCGGGCAAGGTCTCATGGCCATATCATGTACATAGTGGTTAAAGTAAGAAGTTGTATGATGAAGCTAGATATAGATAACCTACTGTTTAAGAAGAAAAATACCCTAATTATGTTAGAACCCATGGATAAGTCACACATATTCCCCAAAACATGGTAAATAGTATGAGGATGGTATAATGTAGCCAACCTCCTATGAGAGATGAACCAAAATCCTCCTCAAAGGTAAGGTACCATGACTATACTTTATCACAAGACAATACACAATAGCAATAAAAGTCACCAAAAAAACTACCCAAATACTAGGGTCACACACCTCACACTAACACATAATCTTCAACCAAAACCTTAATGAGGTATTCAATTGGATACTTTTCTTCTCAACCCATCATGAAAAATCATAATATTTATCTCCGAAACTCAATCCTCTTTTAAAATGAAGAATTTCATAAAAACACCAATAATACAAAGCATAATCCTTTCAGTACTATAAAAAACCATAAACAAATCACTTTATGTCTTTTTTAATGAGGTAGATATCCCTGCATTACTTCTTAATTGAAGCTACGGTTAATTAATTATCACTAGTTTACACTAATATCTATCCAATTTGGGTAAATTAAAAATATTTATACCCACCTAGTCACATTGATACCTTAATTAGAAGAAGAATTAGAAAACACATGCACATGCATGCATGATAGCCCATACCATTGCATACAAACATTATAACATGGTAAAGACTTTATACCTTAATACTTGGTGATTAAAATCACCAAATAAAAACAAAAAATTAAAAAATAATTTACTGAATTTAACACCTTGAGTTTTTAAAATGAATAACATTATGTTCGATAACATATATAAAATATTACATCGATCTTAAATGACCAACGAAATATATTCTTTAAATATGACTATTATAACCAAGATATTAAATTAGTGGGTATTAATAAGGTTAACTAAATTATGAGAATTATATGGTTTACACATTTATAAAATAAATTCATTGTCTATCAATGGATTATAAATAAAAATATAAATCATTAAAAGAAAAATAAATGTTTTTCTAGAAAATGGGTTTTATGCTTGTAATGGATTTTAATCTTAAAGAATTAAATTAATCACTATTTGGGATATTTTTTAAAGAAATTAATATGTTATATATTCAAACCAATGTTCTATAATTCATATAATATTTAATCTAATAATCGGATAAGGAAAAATATTGTTTTAATCTTTAAAACTGTATTTATCTAAAAAGTAGTAATGTCATTTTTTTTTCACACTTATCTTAAAATTAAATTTTTCCAATTTTCTAAAATTTATTTTTTTATTCGTAATTTATAAATAATATTGTAGTGAATATCAAAAAATATTAATTTTTTGATGAATTGTGACATTACTGATATACATTGAAAATTGACTTTTCGTTTAAAGAATATACAAAGTTTATTTTTGTTTGAAATTTCGTTAAAAGTAAAATTAGTGTAATTATATTATTATTAATACAATTTATAACATTTTAATCAATTATCTCATGAAATTTTATATCAAAACTATTTATACATAAGAAATCCTTTGTTTGAAAAAACGTATATTCATCACGCTCACTGGTTGAATTTTAAACTAAATTATACCAATTATATGAATTGAATTCGGTAAAATTGATTAAATATTTTAAATAATAATAAATAATATTAGTAAATAATTTCAACTTAATTTTGGTCGTAAAGAATAGTAAAAACAATTCTAATTAATTACGGTTGTTAATGTTAAAACATGATTTTTCATGTTATATGCGATTGTGTAAAAATTAATTTTCTAAATGCATTGGAATTTTATATGATAAATTTGATTCAATATTTAAAATAATATTAACCAAATTATCTAATAAGACTCATTTATTTTTAGTCTTAAAGGATAAATTTCCTAGTTAAAAAAATACTTGTCGGGGTGAAATCTAAAACGGTAAAATATTTAAATTAAGAGGATAAGGGAATAAAATGTTTTTATTTTTTCTCTTGAGGTTTTTTAGAACATAAATTCCCTACTATACATTATTTATCAATTTTGGAGGCACTTGGTATGAGAGTGACTTCCCACTGGGGATAGTTTTGGGCATTTACAAAATTTCAATCATCCTCATTTTTAAAATGATACCTATTTACCTAACTTATTTACACATATTAAGTGATTTATATTGACCATACCCTGAAACACTATATCCCTAACATACTTATTCATGTTCAAGAGCTACTGGTTTTTCCAAAATACTATCCCAATGGTCCTTAATAAGAGATTCAAAGGAGGTTTTTCTAAGAAAATGTAGTTATCTTCACTAAACTCTTTCTTGTTTTACTTATTCTATCACCACCACCACTCATGTATTAATAATTTAAATATAATAAAAATCATATAAACAATATAATTATATGTTATTTTTTTTCTTGACCTATATCTTTATCCTCATCCGTCAAATGGGAAATTAAATTGTCGATCATGCATATGGCAGACTACTGTACCACAAATCGATATAATTCATTTTCTATCACTACCTCTCATGGATATATATAATGATGGATCTAGTATATATATATATATATATTATATTTATAAGATAATTATACTTCCAAAATTATAAAATCTCATCTACTTTATTACCGTCCAATACTTTGGAAAATGGTAACGTCGCCTGCGCGTACATGTGGACTTCCACCTAAATGAAGAGATGGGGTTTATTTTTCATTATATTTTGAAATGGACTATAATAATGATGTATATGATGAAAATTTATGATTTATGCGACATAATTATGATTTTTTAATTTTTAATTAATATATAACATAATTTCATTCCATCCATCAAAAAATTAAATCAACATTTGGGAGTACGTACGACCTACTATCTTGATGAATGGTGTGACTCATTTTTCAATATATAATTTTTATGGATGAATATAAATATATATAAAATGAATATATATTATATTTATATCATGATTAAAATTCAGGATATTGTGTAACAATTATCAAAAAACAAGGACCAAAACTACTGAACAAAAACATACATGGAAAATGATGTTGTTATCACGTGGAATAGTGATTTTAATAAATAATTATTTAAAATGATTGATAAAAAGTTATAATAACATCATATAATTTATGATATATATATTTTCATGGTTATATAAAATATTTATAATAAATATTTATTTATTATACAAGGGGATTAGACATGTACAAATGAAATCCGGCCTACTGTAAGTGTTTCACATCTCGATTTTACTTTTGTGAGTCATTTTCCATATCCAAAAAATATTTTCTGTGTGTGGTGTTTATAATACCCCTTTTCTATGTTATATAATTAATCCCCTTATATTAATTTTATTTATATTTTCAAATATTTTTATTTCTATCTTGGTGGGTTATGATTCAAAAGTTACCAAACCGATAAAAGTATATTCTGCAATGTCATCATTATATGGGATTGTTAATGTTTAAGTATATGATAGAAAATTATTCTATCATTATATCATAAAAATATATATATTTTAGTCTTCTATGGTTATTAATAAAATTTTAAACCAATATTACCATTTTTATCTCTTCAGCACTTAAAATGATAGAGAAAATAATTTCAAGGAAAACCATCTTTATTTTACTTTTTGATAAAAAATGCCTTCTCTTTGAAATCCATTTTTTCTAAAAAGGTTTTAAATTTTTTACTATGATCCTATAATTGTTAAAATTAATTTTTACCTTTGTTTTAGTATTTAAATATTGGTTTTAAATGAATCTTCTCAGATATATTTTGAATTTTGTACTTTTTAAATTTTTACCGAAAATATGAAATAAATATTTATTTTTAACGTAATCATCATGAATGGAATTTAAAGCCATCATATCTACTCATTAATTTGAATTATTATTTAATAGTTTCCATGAATCTTTCCAAATAAATTTTTTTCCTAATATTAAAGGAATATTTAGTGTTTAAAATCGATTTTTAAAGTGAAAATATCATTTCCTCAAGAATGTTTTAAGGACATTTTATAGTATTTTTATTAATTATTGAAAAAAATCATTATTATACTTTTGTTCCAATAATTATATGTAGTAATTATATCATAATTATTATTTATCTAGATGGGTTTTGATTAGTTTTACATTGGATGTACTATTTTGATACCATTCAACGTATTACTTTGGATGGATTGTGATTATTTTAATTGATTAGAGTAATTGTTAACATTTTGCTTAATAGTTATTCAATATGAGTTTTATCATTGATTATGTTTTCCCCTATCTTATATGGAATTCATTAGTCTTAGTACATGTTGGCCAGGACCTACAATAGACTCTCGATGCATCCGTAGGTCTCATCAGAAAAACTAATTTGTGTATTTTCATGAGGACTTACCCATTTATATTATATGTCTTGAAATAAGGAATTAATTTTATGTATATGACTTCTAGAATTATTCATTCCATCATTATGATATTAGTTACTGATGTCCATGTTATTATTTGAATAGTTATAAAATCCATGGATAAGTTTCAATATCATGTGATTTTTTATATGGATTTATTTGATAGGAATTTTTTCCCACAATATTTTTTTCCATGATCAAGTGATTCATTAAATGGAATTTTTTTTAGATATTTACCTTTCCGTATTGATTATTCTTTATTTATTTTAGATATATTCCATCGTACGCATACCCTTACCAAGTACCGATCTTTCAACATTCCCATGTTTCCCTTACCCATGATACCAGGATGTCTATTATGGTTGAGATAAAGGGGTATTATAAATGGAATATTTATTTTATCAATGATAATCATATGTTTTACATTGTGTTTTCAATGAAATTTGAGTTTCAAGTATGTATCTTATTTTCAAAGACTACTAAACTATTTGATACTTTGGGATACGAATGGTATCTAGGAATAATATAATAAAGTAACCAATGAATATATGATACCATGGTCATGTATTTTATAGAGACCATATAATTTTTCACATAATATTACCTGATTTTATGAAAAATAGAAAATCATATTACAAGCTAGGGATCGTGAAGTTTAGTGTCTTGGAATACTAGGTAAATAAAACTAAAAACATGGGAATAAATAAAACATCACTTTATTTAACCTTCATAAAGATATCCGAACTTCCATTGTGCTCATAAATCTTCATAGGGTAACCTGGTGATAACATGAACAATGGGATGAGTTAAAATCCCTGTCAGGGAAAAATCATAGTAATAAAGCTTTAGCACATGGGTTACAAGGCATAGAATAATGATATAAAAATTCATGGAGCATGTGAAATAATAAAATATAAACATAGGGTAATATAAACATGGATTAATAATAATGTTGGAGAAATATAAAACATGACTCTATCATGATTCAAGGCTCATTACACATAGAGGATCACAAGTTAATGTTAACCACTAAGACCGTTGCACATGGTAACATAAGTCAAGGCTAGCCACCATGACCATTGCACATAATATCTCATGAGACTCAAATTTACCCAATAAATTAGAGTGGAATACGGGCACACCCATAATAACATGTTCTTGAATATGATTTCCACATTAATAACCATATATAATAAATTATACATAAACATAAGGGCACCCGTGGAAAGAAATGGGTATCATAATCATATCATAATAAATAAATTAATGGGTGTATCATAAAAGTGTACATGAAATAATGTAATTAAAGAATAAACATACATTCATAAGGTAAAATAATAATATACCATGGTATGTGATGTAAAAGAGAATTTTCAACATGTAAGAATATTATTTAATAAATTATAGCATTAAAATATTTTAGTGCGATTTTAAGAACAATACTAATGAGAATTTAAAATAAAAAAGAGAATAATATTTTATATAAAACTAGACGTGATCCACAAGGGTTTTCATAATAAAAACAATGGTTTTATAAAAACAATTGTTTCTTACGACATATGGTTGAGTACAATTGAAATTGGGTATAAATTCGGGAAGATCCCTTAAAATGGTTTGCTTATCGAGATGTATTGAGGAGGGAATCACGTAAAAGCATTTATATCCCTAAAATAGAATGGAAAATGTATATTGATATATTATTTTCTTCATTTAAACATCAATTATTATAATTACCTAAAATGAATATATTATTTCATTTGGGTAAGAAGAGAGTAAGAATAACCTGAAGGAATAATGAAGGTTCGGGTAGAATCCCTTACCTTAAGTATAAAGGTGTTCTCCACTTGATATTAATTACGTAAATAATAAAATTAGGTTCATTAATTAATAATTTTAGAACATACTTTAAATTTAATTTCTTAATTATAATCGTATTGAGTTCATTCATAACCTTTTTTATTGGTTATGAGGTTCAATTTCATTTTTCGGGTCCGTTTGTTTCATGATCAGTTTACTTATATACATGAAGGGAAAATCATCTAAAATGAGGAGAGTTTTCCAAAAATGGACTTAATTTATATTATTGAACATATTTAATGTTACATGGTTTTAAATTTAATTTGGTTACATGGAGTGAGTTTGAATCATTATATAAAACATTAGTGATAACATTTTGGGTTAAATGGATGCTTTTGATCACAACGAACATATTTTATTTTAAAAATAAAAAAAAATGTTTACAAAAATATTATAGAACCATAGATGAGAAATAATACATATATTATAGCATGTTTTAACCATAATAATGGGTTCATTACCATAATTGAATATGGTAATGGAAATTGAAACGCCATCATCCTTGAATGTAGTAAATTAACACATCTCGGATAGTGTTTTTACTATTAGTATAAAAAAAGGGTAAAGGGGAGATGATAATAAATTATTCCATTATCAGAAAAAAAATATTGTATATATATGGTACTATAGATTTCATAAAATTTTGATGAGGAGAGGTATGAATTGAGAAATAAAACAAAGTAACTTGAAAGGAAAGTAAAAGAATTGAAAATTGGAATATACCTCTTCAGTTATTTATCCTTGGGAGCCTCTTAAGGGGAAGGGATTTGGTCTTTTGAAGAGACAAAGGGATGATAGACTTAGGGTAGTATATTTTGGATATATTT
Organism: Viscum album; assembly: GCA_963277665.1. NCBI lineage: Eukaryota > Viridiplantae > Streptophyta > Magnoliopsida > Santalales > Viscaceae > Viscum > Viscum album. The sequence continues at coordinate 1,906,295,795 of OY728151.1, forward strand.
TATCATAATTTAGGCAATGAACAAGGATTGAGAGGAGTGAAGAGAACATGGGAGTGTGGGTGTTTTTTATAGTGGAGGGGAGGAGGGTTTTCTCAATATTTTAATCATCAGTTTATTATTTTCACATAAGACAAGATATAGTGATGGTTCCATGACCTAAAATATTAATATGTTCATGTGTGGTCAAAACTAGGCTTCTTAAATCATCTACGACTCAATAAATAGTTTATTTAACATATAATGTATATATATGGTAAACTACAATATTTTAGTATTCATAAAAAATTCAAGTATTTTAGAAAAATCCTACAAATTCACCCCAACCATTTTTCAACGTGTATAATCAAAAAATGAAATCCATTTTTAAAAAACAATTTTCTAAATATTATTAATTTAATTTTTAATTAAATCTATAATTTAGTTGAAAAATTCGAATTTTAAAAATTTAACTGCTTTTATAATGCATTCAAAAATTACATAAGGTCTTATAAAATTATATTAAAAAAAAGACATAAACATGATAACTTATGAACACATTTTAGGAAAATACATTTTATTTTAAATTAATTAATTAATTCTCATTAATTATTTATGACTTTCAAAAATACCATTACTTTTACAATGGTCATATTTCACTTATAAGATGCTTAAATTTTATTTATACAATCATGGGTGAGGTTACAATTTTTAGGAATATTTACTATTCATATGAGCCATATTACTATTCATGAGGGTAGGGTACTATTCATAAGGGTAGGTTACTATTCACAAAAAATATATGTTTGTTCCATCGGACTCTAAACATCTTACTGATTGAATCCGCGTATGTCAGATTTTTGATATTGAAATCCTAGAAGTGACAATATTATGTTCAAAGATCACAAAGTAATTTATAGTTCATTGAGTTAGGATTTCATGTTATTAAATTAAACAATAATAATAAGGAATTTCCAATGATAAAACATTGGTTTGTTGTAGTTTTTATAGTTGTTGTCAAAGTAAATTTAGTAGAAAACATGGGAACTATATTTTTTAAGACTTAGATTAGGGAATATATCCCTATGATGAACTTTAAGGACATGTCTACGTATTTTATAACATCCGAAGGTTTTTTTAAGGTTGAGATTATTTTATTTTCATAGAAATATATTAGAGTCTGAATACTATAAGTGCATGTGGACCTGGAACAATTATACCAAGGGATAATAACTCTTAAAGTTTGTACTGAGAATTGACTCCATCATCACCTGATACACAACAGGATGCATCACAATACACCTAGTTCGACACTCATGGGGGATAATAAAGTGTCAATTCACATTTTCATTATAAACCATCACAAAATATTTGAACAGATAATGATCATAGAAGGACTATTTAAACTTAAGATATCATAGACTTAAAATAACATATCATGATTTATATATCATATAAATTAATTTTAAAAATTATGGTTATTGTTTCTCACACAACGACTTATGGTTTTATTAAATGGTTGGAACCAAGAGGAATGATGTTAACATTTAATGTAATGGACAATGTGGCGATTCTAAGAAACCAAATGGGATGATGGCTGATGTAAAATATATTGTGATTTTTCTTAAATTTTTTCATAAAATATGATTAAAAACTTATAACTTATTCAACTCTTGAACTAACCAAATAGAATAAGGTTGGAGTCTACTAAGTTCAACAGTGGTGGAGAACATGGAAGAAAGAAGGCCCAATTTCCTTCCTATAAAAAAATGTGGAAAAAAACACCCCGTAGAATGTATCAAAAGAATATGAAATTTTTTTATGTGAAGAAAATAAGGTCATAGAGCAATGAATTGATGATGAGAAGTGAAAAGTTTAATAGAGAGAAATAAATTTCATCCTAGAGAACTATTTATTATGTATTGTCTTAAATATGGTGAACCTGGGCATTATCTGAGATAATAACCTCTTTAAGATAAAACATAGACCAAGGAAGAACCTATTTTATACCAATAATTTAAGTATAAGTTTTGAATTATGTATGTATTGGTATTCAATAATTATTTTATAGAATAATTTATTTGAAAGAATTATTTGTTATAAAAATCATGAAAAATATAAGGATTGGGTTAATTTTTGAAAAATATATATATTAATCTAATATTAACTTAAAAGTTGTGTATACCTTCAGTGGTTTATGAGTTTAAGGATAATAATATGTTAAATGTGTTGAACACCCATTTTAATGTTTTATGGGATGCGATCTTTATGTGATTAATGTCATTTTGGGATTTTTTTTGGGTTTAGATCTATGTAACCATTAGGTTCAACATGGATTATTATTTGAGTAAGAAGTGTATTTTCATAAATTTAAATGTATTAACAACCTTTATTGTTAATATGATTGTTGATGTTAATGTGATAATAGTTAGTTAATACAATTCAATTTTGAGGAAAAAATAAGTTTTATTATAAAGAATTATGGTTAAAAAGTGACTTGAGGATTAATGATATTTTGGAGGATGTCCATAAAAGTTTTGGGAGAATTATAGGAATTATATTAATATTGTTTTAGAAAAAAGGGAAACTGAATATTTTCTGAAAAATTGTCACATCTAGAAAGGTCATAGAGATTTATCCCACTATTGAAGGGGTACAAGGGTAAAATTACTACAACTAGACGATGTGATGTATTGGTTAATATTAAATTAATTTTACACAAATTATTTGATAGATAAATATCATGTTAAAAGTTGGGTATTACTATTTAGGATTAGAGATTAATATATTATATTTGAAATCTTGTTCCAACCATTTTGGGTTTCATAAATTTTTTGAGTCATATAAGATCAATTTTCACTCTTTTATGGATCTAGAAAAAAAAATGTTATACATTTACCTTCATTTATGTTGAATCAATGGTATTTTTCACACCTTATCAGTTTACGATTTTATGGTCACTAACTATCTCTTGATGTTTCACTTTCTTATGATCGATGATCTCTATCGCTCTCCATAATTATTTACAATTTTCTTATATGTCCATATCTTCACATCCCATTAATTTTTATTACATGGAAACCTATTTTGGTGTGATTATAAATAACCTTATTACTTCCATTTCTCTCCTATCAATAAGAATTTTTATTAACCCATTCTATAATATGGGATTTCAATAATTATATTTTCAAAAAATAAACCATATATTTCCATTTGAAGTTCAAATCCCGAGGACACAATTTGTTGAATGTGGGGAGAATATAATACCCTGATTTTTTGAAAGAACATTGTGTTCAAAAAATTTATACGAAACAAAACACAAAGCTTAAATGACCCAAAAAATATGTTATTTAAATATGACTATTATAGCATATCCATTAAATTTGAGGGTATGGATAGGAATAACTAATTAATTAAAATTATATGGTTTTAAATGTATAAAATAAATTCATTGACTTTGAATTGATTATAAATAAAAATAGAAATCATTTTAAGGCAAAATAATTTTTTTCCTAAAAAATCTGTTTTTATGAATGTAATGTGTTTTAATATTAATTAATTAATATAATCACTATTGGTGAATAAATTTCATGAAATTTATATAAAATATATTCAGTAATATATTTTATCATTTATCTAATAATTTTACTAATCATAGGAAAACAATAAATATAGTATTATACTAAAAAACTATACTTTTCTAAAAAGCAGTTTTATCATGTTTTTCACACTTATCCTAAAATTAATTATTTAAAATTTTATAAAATTTATTCAAAAAACATGATTTAATTTTTAGAGAAAAATATAACAATTATATTTGATTTAAATTTTTAGAATTGTTTTGAAAGGATTAATTTTTTTGATGAACAGTGAAAAATAATTATTTTTATTGAAAAATTACTTTTCTTTTAAAGCAATTACAAACTTAAATATTGTTTTAATATTATTTTAAAAGGTAAATTAGTCAAATTATATTATTATTAATCTAATTTATATCATTGTAATAAATTCTATTTTGAAATTTGATATAATAACTTTTTATACTTAAAAACACTTTTCTTTAGAAAACTAAAATTTTGTCATGCTTATGGGAAAAATTTTAAATTAAATTATTCCAATTTGGTGAATATAATTTGGAAAAAATGGATTTAATATTTTGAATAATAATAATAATTATTATTTAATAATATCATCTTAATTTTTGGTTGTAATTAATATTAAAAATAGTAAAAAATATTTACTGAGGTTAAGGTTAAAATATGATTTTTCATGTTACATGAACACGTGCTAAAATTAATTTTCCACACACATAATATATTTTTTGTGATAAATTTAATTTAATATTTAGTGTAATTTTTTAAGTTATCTAATAATTATAATTTATTTATATAACTAATGTATAAATTACCTAGGTAAATAAAAAACAACTTACCGGGGCAAAAACTGAAATGGTAAAAATAAGTAAATGTAAAAGATAAGGGAATAAAAATTTTAAAACCTGTATTTTTTGTGGAGGATTGTATTAACCTTAAATTACCTCAAATATATTTTTTATCAATTTTTTAAGCACATGGGTTAAACGTGACTTCCCACTATTGAATATTTTTTTGGTATTTATGAAAATGTCAATCCTCCCCAATTATAAAAGGGAACATATTCCATAAAATTCATCATAACAATTAATCCATCTAGATCAACCAAACCCTATTTATATTGCACCATTTTTTCCATCAAGCCTATACCCAACTGGTAGAGGCTTCTACATGGAATCCAAAAGACCTAGGATCAAATATGGGACAAGGAGGAATTCTCGAGTACTGGAGTATGTACTGTAGCAGGCACTACAACAGCGTCGGTACTAAAGCAGCAATGGCACTGTAGCGACGACATTACTGTATTAGGAACTATAGCGATGACAGTACTATATCAATTACTGTAAAAGCCCAGCTACTGTAGCATTAATATTACTTAAAAGGCCCTTGGTCCAAAAAATAGGCTTTTAATCCTTGTATTTAGGCCACATGGCCTTGGACCTTCGTAATATGTAATGGGTATCCCTCTACCCAGACAAAAAGAGGTGTCTTCTTTAATAATAAAATGAGAACTCTTTACTTCTTCTCTTAAAACTGTCAATCATGTATTAAAATTAATATATAATAAAACCACTATCTATCTTATAATTAAATGTTATTATGTTTATGGATTTACCTATATCCATCTCCTCTTCCATCAGAAGGGAAATGAAACCACTAATCTTGTGTACGGTGGACTACCTCCTCATGAAGAGATGTAATTAATTTTCTATAACTACCTATCATGACTAGATATAATTATAGATTATATATATATATATATATTATATTTGGTACATAATTTCACATCTTGATTTATAATATCGAATCCACCTTATTATCATCCAATGTGTTAAAAAATGATAACATTGCTCGTGCATACGTGTGGACAACCGCCTCCACGTAGTGATGTGATTTTTTATTAATTATATTTTAACATTGATGCTAACTAAGTTTGATTTTATAAACATATATATTATATATAATATAATAATTATTATATGAAGATGAATTATTATCTACCTTTCATTCATTCCATTCTTCAAAAAATGAAAAAATCTTTCTTGCATACATACAATCTACAATTTTCATGAATTGTATTACTAATTTTTCCTTATCTTATATTTACTGATGAATCCTAACATATATAACGTGAATATATATTATATTTAAATCATTACTAGAATTATGGAGATGATTTAACTATGATAAAATTATAATAATTGACACTACTGAACCAAAACATACATAGAAGACGAAGCAGTTATTATTTAGAAAATTGATTTTCAACAAATAATTATTGATAAATCGGTGATAAAATATTATAAGTAAATAATATAAGGAAATATATATGATTATAGTTATATAAAAAAATTATAATAAATATATATTTATTATACAGTGGGATTGTACTCATATGAAGGAATTTGGACCTGAGGTAAGGGATTCTCATCTCACATTTACTTCCATAAGATATATTACATATTCACCACTTATTTCATTAGTGTGGTGCATATTTTTATGAATTAATATGTTATATATTTAATTTCTTTATCTAAATTCAATTTAATGTTTCATTATAATTTTTTCCTTTCATGGGTTTTATGAATCAAAATCAACCAAAACAGTAAGGATTTATTTCAAAATCTCACCATTATTCATAATTTATTATGTTTAAGTCTCCACTGAGAGAAATATTTGAAATTTTTATCTTAAAAAATATATTTTCTTCTCCTAGGTTTATTCCTGAAATTTTCATGTAATATTACAATTTCCCTCTCTTTGGCAGTTAAAATTATTGAGTAAATAGTTTGAAAAATCATCTTTTTTATCATTTCTGTTGAAAAGGGTTGTTCTTCCATATCCATGTTTTCTATAAATTGATTGGACTATTATATAAATATTTTTAAAATGAATTTTTACCCATTTTTTATTTTTAATAAATGGGTTAAAATTAATCTTACTTTGGTTTTTTGAATGATGTACTTTTTAAATTTTTACTGAAAATGTGAAAGGAATATTTGTTTTTAATCTAGTCAACATTAAATGAATTTAACACCATTATGACCAATAATTTAGCCAATGATTCCTTTATAACAATTCATGATTATTTTCATAGAATTTTTTTTAATAATCTTGATTTTTTTTGTTTTTAAAATTGATTTTTATTGTGAATAGTGTATTTTTCTCAAGAATGATTTAATGAATTTCCTATGGAATTTATATTTATCAATGAAAATGAACATTATTTTACTTATTATACTACAAATATATGATTTAATGATAGAATAATTATTATTTATTTGAATGTTTTATGATCAATTTGATGGAGGATGCACTATTTTCATACCATTCACCTTATTACTCTGGATGGTTTATGATTATGTTTATTGTTTAGGGATATTATTAACATATCATATGAAAGTTATTTAATATTAATGTTTATGTTGATTATGTTTTTCCCATTAATATAAAGAATTAATTGGACTCAGTAAGTGATGGGTGGGGCCTACCATTTCCCCTTGTTGCATGAGTAGGTTTCGTGAGACAAACATGTTGGGTTTTTGGTTGAGGCCTTTTCCGTTTATGTAACATGTCTTGGAACGATGCCGTGATAGTTTTTTATGATGTACAACATTATTAATAAAATCATTATGAGATTAGTTATTTAATTACATGTGATTATTTTAATAGTTATGATATCCATGTATATGTTTCAATCACATGTAACTTGTTATTTATCATTATTGGATCAACATTTATTCCTGCTATATTTTTTTCATGCTCATTTTATTGGTTAAATGGAACATGTTTTCAGATATATATCTTTCCATATTTATTAGGAATTATTTATTCATGATACCTTTTACTATACACATAACTTTATTGAGCATCCAATCTCACACCTTTCTTATATTTCCTTTCCTAAGTATGACCAGACGTGTATTATGATTGATATGCAAGGATATGATAAAAGGAATAATGTGATTATAAATTAAAATACTACACATTATTATATGTTGTCAAATGTCATATTTAGTTTCAATAATGTTTATAGTTTTACAAGGATAGTAAACTATTGGATTCTTTTGGATTTGATTTCATATATCTTGAACGAATTTACTAAAGTAACCACCAACACGAAGCTACTGGGGTCTAGGTCTGTACATAGAATCCCTAAAAATAGATATAAACTCTTGACATTAGGGATTTAATATAAGGGTGGAATAAACCAAGAATTTGTCCAAAAGATAACCTTAGAAAACATTAGTGTCTCTTGGAGAGAACGACACTGTAATAAAAAATTATTATCTTGTTGGGTTTTTAGTGGTGGTTTTGAAAAACACCGCTAAATATTTCATAAAAAATAATTTCTCGGTTGTTTTTTAGCATCTGTTTTAAAAATATCCAGTAAACATATTTTAATTTATTTTATTTTTAGGATTAGTTTATGAAATATAACCTATTTATTTTAAAAAATAGTTTATTTTTTGGATCGATTTATAATAATCATCGCAAATTAGATGCGGGTTTTAAAAAACACTACTAAATTAATGGGTAAAAATATTAAATATTATATATTTAACAATGATTTATTATTAATAATAATTTTTTTTATAAATATTCTATTTTATATTATTTAATGGTTTGACTAATTATAATGTTTTAATTATTGATTATTTATAATTATTAGTTAATAATAATTTTATACTTAAATTAATTATTGGATCCATTTAAAATGAGACCCCATCATCAAATTACCATACCATTTGATCTGAGTGCCCATTATAGCTCCAAAACCAAAAAAATTGAAGCCTATTAAATGTGATATAATGATATTTGATAATAATTTAGTAAGAATCAATAGAATATTTTTTTTATACTTTTAAGAGAAGTTTAAATTTGAACTTCAACTTCAAATGACCATAACTTTTGACCTCAGGTGTCTATTTGGGCTCTAACACATATCAAATCATAGCTCATGAAAAGATCTCTGATGTGTTGGTTAGGAGGACCATATTTACTATTTTTCGAGGTTAAAAGAGGCCTAAAAGGCCTCCAAAACAGAGTTATTTTTTTTGTATACCATGAATTTTAAAATTTTGTTAAGATTTCAACTACTTTTAAGAGAATCTTTATTGTCATACTTGTTTTTCTATGATTTAATTCCATTAATTTAAATTCCAATTGATTTTATGGCATTGTAATTTTTATGGGATTCCCTCTTTTGGTGATTTACAATATCTAATAAATACACACATATATATATAGGTATGTATTTACACGAATTTATGTATATTTTTTTATAATTCATAAATATTTATAAATAAATATTTAATATTATATATAATTGTATCTATGAATGGATATTTATATGTATTTATGTATGTTATTCTATAATTATATACATTTTTAAATATTTATACATATTTATGTTTATATATTATTATATATAATATGGTTATATTTATATTTATATTTATTAGAGTTTATATATATATTTATATTATTATATAATTTTATATATAAATGTGCGTTTATATGTATTTATGTAATATAAATGTGTTCTTACATATATTTATTTAAATTTCATTATATATTTATATTTATATTTATATATTTCTATATCCATTTATTATAGATTATATATTATAGATTATATATTATAGATTATATATTATTTATTTATTAATTATTTATTATACATTTATTTATTATTTAATATTTATTATCTATTATTTGTTATTTATTAATTTATTATTAAGGTATTATTTATTATTTATTTATTAAATAAAATTTATTTATTTATTTATTTATTGTTTGTTTGCTACATATTTATTATATATTAAATACAGATTTTTAATTCGTTTACTACTTATTTATTTTATATTGATTTTTTCAGTATTTATTATTTATTTATTATTTACAAATTTATAAAAAAATTATAATTAACTTATTATTAATTTTTTAACAACCTCTTTTTTATTATTCAATTATTATTTATTTTTTATATATTCTTTCTATATTTATTATTTTTATTATTATTTATTATCTATTAGTTATTAATTTATTATGCTTTTATGATTTATTCATTACATTGTTTTTTTTATTTATAATATATTTTTTTATTTATATATTTATTATTAATTATTAATGATTTGGTAAGCTAAAAAATTCACCACCTAGATTTATCAAACCTTTTGAGATTTTGGAAAGGTTGTGATAGTATTTTATTGATCAGAACTACCCACACAGTTTAAAAGGTTCATGACATATTTCATTTTTTGAAGCTTCAGATGTATTATTATAATCCATCATATATGAGTCATTTAATTAGTTTAGATATTAAGGATGATACTGACTTTGTGGAATATCCAATAAAAAATTGAGATTATAGAAATAAAGTCATTCATAGTCAGGTTATTCCCATAGTGAAAATCCTTAGGATTCCTAGAAATGTAAATTTAATAAAATAGAAGATGGAACCAATGATTAAATATCAATAACAAGAATTGATTTCAATGTTTCTTATAATTTTGATAAATATATTTTTTATTAATTAAAATTGAATTATTTTTTTGTTACTTTCATTTTATGATTGTGGTTGAATATTTTTGAGGATGAAATATTTTAAAGTGGTGTGCAATGTAGAGACCCGTAAATTTGAAATTTGGGTTTTTTTTGAAATTTTATTTATTTTCATCTAAGAATAGTAAAATGATAATTTCTCTATTCTCATAGTGGAATTTAGATTACGCTGTTGGATTCATGATATGATGTTTAACCTAGATTAGAAATTTGATAATTTTATTAGATAGTTGATTTATCAGGTAAATATTTTGTTGTGGTGGAATTCATTTATTTATTAATTATTTAAGTAATTTTTAATTTATGTGTTATTTTTATTAGATAAATAATTTACCATGTGAGATATTTTCCACACTTGTGGTGTTGTATATATGTAAAATTAGGGTGCAGTTATATATTTATATAGTAAATTTGCATGTTAAAACAATTAAAAATTGGATCTAAATAGAATGATTTAATATAATTTAACAAAATCTTTAATGTATAATTATATTTAGAATTAATGGGGAAGAAATTAGAGGAATTGGGTTGAGTAGATAATCATTATAAACTATTTAAATTTCCCCCAGAAATCCTTGAATCCAATTAATTCACTCAAAGAAGAGAGCCCTTGGTGATTGTGTCATAGAATATTAAAGAAGTATAAACAAAGAATAAGATTGTGGATTAATGATCAACAAAATCCATTGGAGGATTGAAGGATAAGATGAAATTCCTAAGTGATAGTAAACCACTACTGGGGTGGGGGTGAATTAGTGGTTACTAAAATAGTAACTATAAAAGTAATTTCCCCATCACCAGTTAGTGTGATCATATATTGAATAAAGTAAATTGATGACATGAGATATTGAATGAATGAACATACACAACAATGGGGTTTTTACATGGTTCGCTGAGTTTTTTAATTAGAGGAAAATCATTGATGAAAAACAAATTTGAAATATCTATGAACGTGCTTATCATATTATAAATAATAAATGTAATTGATAAGGAGTTTGAACTTGATATCCAAGTACAATAAGTAAATATAGGTGTTAACAAGATGGTCAATATTTTATTCTCGAACTCAAGTGCCTCTATAAATTGGACTTCATGTAAACCATTTTTATTCTCCACATTACAAGCCAAAATCTCCTTAGAATAATCTTAGGAATGGGTGGTCATTTAACTCAAATTTCATCACCATTTCATAATACTTTACTCCAAAATATACTAATCAAATTTATTGACCATGCATGTATAATTTAGTAAAAATATAATCTACACCATAAGGTTATATAAAAAACATACTCATTTTACATCATTAAACAAATGTCGTTAATTTTTACATGGACGGATGCATTATTGTGTAATATTTTTATCTATTCATATATATAGAAGAACTATTTTTTGTGCCCTTAAAACTCATAGTGGTGTCTATTTTTCTTATCATTAAAGTAAAATAAAATAATTTCATAACACAAATAATTTAGGCACGAACCATCTTCTTGGGACATTATGTCCTTACTTATAGTGTGATTCCCCCCAATTTCCAACAAAATATAGCCCTAAATTTTTTTGGTCATTGTATCCTTTTATAGTTTGTACCTTATATTATCTAGTAACTCCTTCATGATGTAATGTTCTTGGATTGGGATGTGAACACATACTTAACAATAAAACTCTTTTTTCTATTGTAATCCATTGTGGCATGACATATACGCTTCACATCATGTTTTTCCTCAAATCAATAAATCCTTAATTATTTTCTCCATGATCGGCTCCAATTGTCCTTCAACTCATATATGATAATTTTTTTAATAAATACACAATAAAAAACCTTTAAAACTCATGAATTAATTGTCACAAGAAATAATTCATATCATCATCTCAATGCAGATGTTATCTAAAAACCCCACCAAAGGATAAAATTATATTTTTTTGAGAATTATACCACACCTAGTGTAGAGATGGATAAAATATAAACTGTATATAAATTGAGAGAGAATCACAAATTTTATATTTTCAATGCACTCTCTGAGGGATTTTTCAATCTCCAACACATCAAAATAACACCCAAAACTCTTCAATATCCCCATTTGGATTTCTTAGAAACATGAATATCAATATATGACCTCTAATCCAACTTGTATCTAAGAACACCTCATATATCCCAACCAAAAACTTATTAATTTCTCATACTTTATATTTTTTCACATTGGCTATATGGTTTAACATTCAATAAGGGGGGTCAATTTACCTTTTGACATTTTAAAAATACTTTTCAGAGTTAATTTTATTAAAAATATAAAATTAAATATTAACATAAGTGTTTTTATAGTAGTTCCAATCAAAAATATCATTTTTATACTCTTCACAATCTCAATGTGAGAGTATAGTAACCACTATAAATATTTTCCCAACTTTTGAATGGAGTCACAACCCTATAATTTACATTTTTAACCCATAGAATCATATAATAAATCCTAAATTTTGAATACCAGGAGTCCAAACCTAGAACATTATTTTTCATGTGGAGGAAGAGAAACCATTCCTTATCATAGACCAAGGCACAATTGAATCCCATTATTTTTAGAAGAATATGTAAAAATATGACTTAACTTTTATACGTGTTTTTATAACCAAGACACCAAGGTATGAAATTTTAATGAAAAATAATAAAATAAAAAATTTAGTATATAGGAAACAAATATAGAATTTAGAACCATATAATATTTTTAGAAAAAGTATTGTTGGAATATTGAGGTAGCAATGTACTCTTTAGAAAAAAAAATATCATAATGGCATAAACTACCCATTTGTTTTTTAATGATGGTTAAAAATGATTATATTATAGTATTGTTTGAATGTTCTCAGACTCATTATATTGAAATGGTTCTATCAAACACTACATATAGAGTTTCTTCATGCACAATTGTATGGACTTTCAATCTCTTGGATTTCATCATTTCTCGAAGAGGGGAATTTTTTTGGTGAATTCAGTGAACTAATTTAAATATGTTGAGTTCTTATTTCCCATAAAATTTTTCATGTGTAATTCTATTATAAATCAGAAATATTATTCAAGTAGGTTCTGTTTGAAAAGATTTAAAACAATAGAATAAACTATAGAGTGTAACTCCTTAAAATCCACAAAACATTAATATAGTAATTTATTTTACTATAATAAACAATATTAAAGTACATGGAATACTCCCATGAATCATATAAGATGGAATATTCATGTTTTATAAAATTCAAATTTGAATGACATATTTTCTAATATTATTGAATGAATATTTAACCAACATTATGATTATTTAATTTGTATAAACATTTATCAAATAATTTTTCAAAGAATCAAAATTAAAAGTAAATAAATATATAATTATATAATAAAATGAAAAAATCATCATAAAAATGAAAAAAAATAAATATATCCACAAATATATAAAATTGGTCTTATTTAATGATTTTTAAAAACAAACTATTTGTGTATATAAGTGATTTCAGTTTTTCAAATGACAAATTTTTCTAGAATATATAATAGTCATTAAACACTATATGTATGTGTAAATGTATGAGTCATTCTTCCTGGACTACAAATCTTTCATTTATTATACTTTATATGAGTCATTTTTCATGTTATGTGTTTGGTGTATGTGTCAATGTATGATTGGGTTTTCTAGTTTAAGTGCGATTTTATACACCATATGTTTCATTTTACATTATATGTATGTTCTATCTCACACATATATTTTTTTGAGTAAACATACTTTGTTTGAGTCATTTTTCACTTAGAAAATTTTAATATATGAGAGATAAATTAAAAATACTAATATGTATTTTCTCTGAAGTCAGTTCTTTAAACACATGACAAATAAAAATAATAATTCAATATATATCATCAAACGTAATATTTTATTCCATATCTAGTTACACCATAAAATATTTTTTCACTCATGTTAGATGGAATAAAACACAAGTAAGTGATGTTTCTAATTTTCAAAACAAAATGATAAGTGGAAAAGAGTCACTCTAAAATATACCCTTTTTGATAATTAAATAACCAAATATAACTTCAAAACATTTATATTAACTTTGGATATTATCAAATTGATTAATTTTTTGAATCATACCTCATATTAAATTAAATAATTTTATGCTTGAGTATATGTAGTGAAAATAGGTTTAAATCTCAAAAATTTCTGAAATGGAGTTGAAATTTTTTCAAAAAAAAACTCCCCATAAATTCATGCATTAAAATTGTAAAGTAAGGGTATAAAAGGAAAATTAGTGAAGCTCAATCATAATATAATCTTTTCATTATTTCATTAAATTTATGAAACTTCAAAATAACTTTCATATTAAAGATCTATTGTGTAAGGAATTAAAAATCTACTCAATATGAAGTAGGAAAAAATCCATAAATATAAATTATAATCATCAAGGATCCCCAAAAACATGATTGGATACTCAAATAATTATGTAAAGATTATAAATTAGTAAATCAATAAAAAACAGTGAATACATATTACATTAAATCATAGAATATAATAGATTTAACAAGAACACATCCCATATAAGAAAAATAGATTTAAGATCATTTTAGTAAAATATAAAATTATGGTAGAACAAGTATTCCTACTATACAAAAGATAAAAAAGTTTCATAACACTAATAATATCCAAATATATAAATATGGAGTGGAATTTTAAAGTAGTAATGATTTTAGCCTGGAAGAAACATGTTATTTCTACTAACAGATATTTCAAACAGATTCATATTTAAATTCTAACATACCCAATTAATATTTGATTCTCCCAAACATAGATGAATCTAATGGTTTAGTATAAGTATATATTAATTGATCAATAGTTGGAATGTAATCTAAAAAAATTCAATTTTTTGAACATGATCTATAATAAAATAATATATTACTTTTATGTTATTAGTAATATGGTAATGTAAAACATTATTACATATTTCAATTACCAAAGAAATATCATATAAATTGGAATATTTTCATGAAAACCCACTACCATAGTTTGACCCCTTAACATTGAACAAAAAGGATTTCACAATGCTAAAAAGCACCACTATTGTCAGCGCCATTAATGTGGGTGTGTAACACCATGGCCCAGGTGCCACACACCAGTTCTGTAAACCAGCCTGTCACATGACCTCAAGCGCACCTCCTCGTATGCTAGAGGCTACTGAGTAGGAGTGAGGTTCTATTATCGATCATGGGGAGGCTATACCCTCTTTTTTTCCTTACCAGAGTAATACACTAATAGAAAATAATGAAACAATAACAAAATAACATATAACAAAAAATAGAACAATACCAAGACCATAAGATGATCAAAACTAGAAATACAATGTACATACTAAATAGTAGATATTCTGTAATAAAGTATGCTCTCAGCGTCTAAATCAAAACTCAAAAGTAGAGATGCTAAAAACTCGATAGAGGGTCCCAAACCATGTCTGGTTCCCTCAACCATGCTCTATCCTGAATTATCTATCTTCCATATGGCCTCTTCTATTAAACTATCATGTAATCATGTACTCTTTTTATGTACCGATCAAACAGCCCCGGTAGGGTGTGAGTGTAACTCAATAGTCCACCACCAACAACGTTTATAACAATATCAAGTTAGACAATAGTGTATGTAGTTATATAAAGAAATATGTACAATGAATAAGTAAAAATTTATCACGTTATCATTTATTCTTTACATAGCCACAATAACCCATCAGTTCCCAAGGATACCTATACCTAAATAGTTTCTTCGACTCATGTCGGAGCCCAAAGTGTTCCCCAAGTAATATCATATCTTAATACCTTCTTTGGCTGTTGCTGGAGCTTGAAGTATTTGAAGGTGATATCATTTCTCAATACCTGCTTCAACTCATTCCAGAGTCCAAATTATTCCCATGTTCTTGGATTATCTTTGTTACAATTCTTGATTTCATGCATGATTTCCCATGTTACCATTATTAAATTCATGCCTGAATTCCCATGTTACCACTTAAACATCAAAAAAAGAATAACAATGTTCCCATTTTTTTATTTTAAGTACAATGACCATATTACCATTTATACTTCTAAATTTAATGACCATGTTCCCATTCTTTTTATCACAAGAACAATGTTCATATTACCATGCGTACTTCTTAATTGAATGACAATGTTCCCATTCCTTTACTCATAAATGAATGACCATGTTTCCATTCATACTTTTCAAATTATAATGAACATGTTCCCATTATTTTACACATAATTAATTTAAAAATTAATTACCAACATCAATTTCATTAAAAATTCAACAATTAGATAAACATAAATATTCTATTTGTTAACTCAACCATTTACTGAACATTTTAATTTCATTAATTAATTCATCAATTAATTAATCACTTTAATTCTATTAGTCAATTTAAAAATTTACTAATTACACCAATAAAATTAATTAATTTTATGATTAATTAATCACAACAAATATTTTATTTAATAAAAAAATTAACTAATCAAATAAATAAGTCTAATTAATTCAAAAATTAATTATTCACATCCCATAACCAATTCAACAATTAATTTTCACAATTCACAAACTCAGTGTCTCATAATTTATTCATCAAATTATTATCTCAAATCATCAGAATCAATATATCATAGTTAATTCTACCATTTATGCAAATCAATAATCTATATATCTCATAATTAATTCAGTAATTAATCAATCGATAAAATAATATAAATATTTCATCCATCAATTAATGCATGAGTTAATTGTTCATGTCAATCCCTTAAATTATTTACACAAATTATTAACCATATCGAACTCCTTCAATTAATTCACCAAATAAGTAATTCAACCAATACTATTATTTAATTCATCAATGAAATAATCATGTTGTGCCTCATTAATTAATTCATCAATTAATTAATCCCATAATTTAATTCAACAACTAAATAATCACAAAACTCACATTAATTATTTCATTAATTAATTAATCCCTTAATTTATTTCAATAATTGAAAAATCATAGAACTCTCATTAATTAGTTTGTCAATTAATTAAAATCATTATAAAAATATATAATTATAAATATAAAAAGTTATTTATTATTTTAAAATATATATTATAATTTTATAATTATTTAAATATATATATATATGTCTATTTAAATTTTTTTATTATAATTTTATTATTATTTAAATATTAATATAAATATATATTTAAAATACTATAAATACTTTTCATAAACATTATATTTATTTGAATTTTTTAAAAAATATGCATTACTACATCATATTTAGTTTTGCTATAAACATGTGTTTTTTATTAATGTATATAAATAAACATTATTTATTGAATATAAATATGATAAAATTATATATATATATATATTATTAAAATATTTTATCAGCCCTAAGAATTGTGCTAATAAAGATCCACCTTTATCAGTGCTTTAAACTAATGCTGATAATAGTATCCATTTTATGAGCATGTTCTTTTTAGCATTGATAAAAGTATGTGCTAATTTTTCCTTGATTTGTGGTATTGAACATCAAATTCATATAATTTATTCTTAATCCAAAGTGATTGAGATAAAAAAACTTCCAATAGATATTTATTCTATTTCCATAGTAGGTGAGAAAAAAAAATTTATTATTATTCCATGATATTAATCTTTTCCCATGAAAATGACACATTCCACTTTTGGTTAAAATCTAATTTACATTAATTATTCATGGGATTATTTATTACATTAAAACTATTTAAGAGAAATAATTTAAAAAATAATTTATCATACTTTTTATAATTTATAAAAATACCATTATTCATTTGAAAATTTTGATTTCCAAGGAAGAACATTGACACTCACATAAGATTCATATAAAGATAACTTGTTAATAATTACAGAAATTTATTATATAATGTATCATTTGAAGATAAAATATAATTTCATATGAATATATTTTTACAATCAAAATATCTTTATAACTTTCTTTTATAAACAAATTAGGATCAACCTTTCCTTTTATAAAATATTTTTTCAAAAAAATTTGGATAATATTTCATACCAAGATCTTAGAGATTTATTAGGTTTATGAATTTTATTGGAAGGAATTAAAATATTATTATGATGCTTTTCATTTTCAAAACCAAGGGTATATATAATATATACCTCCCCAAGAATAAATCCAGTTAAAT
Organism: Viscum album; assembly: GCA_963277665.1. NCBI lineage: Eukaryota > Viridiplantae > Streptophyta > Magnoliopsida > Santalales > Viscaceae > Viscum > Viscum album. The sequence goes on from OY728151.1 coordinate 1,906,314,135, forward strand.
ATACAATTTTTACATCTATTTGAAATAACTTGAAATCATGAAAGCAGTAAAATCCAGTAATATTTTTATGGATTCTAACCTTAAAATTAGAGAAAATGATTCCTCATACTATATTTCTTCTATATAGAAATATCCTTATACTACTTATCTATCCTTATTCATATATATATTTACAAATCCATCAAGATCATTCCTATAAATTTGTTTAATACCATGTAATATAGAATATTGACGTTGTTTAAAAAAATCACAAATGTTATTTCTATAAAACTTATTTAGAACCTCTTTTGTAACAAAAATAAAATTGGAATTACCTAATGATTCACCATAATTTTTGAGAATATAATATAAAATAAAATCAATATGATCATAATAAATACTTATAGATTTTTTCATTTGAATGATTTAATAAAATTTTAAAATAAGTTATCGAAGGGATGATGTTTATGAGTTTTTCAGTAATTTTTGAGAGGGTAACCCCCCTAAAAAATTTATTTATTATTTTGGTGTTCAAAAAATATAAAGTTAAAATCTCAAAACTCTTCTTCAAGTTCGTTCAAATTAACATTATTTTATTTTTAAATATTTCTATAATGTACAGATTTTTCAACTATCATGGATATTTTATTATCAACCCTATAAGACTAACCATAGTTTGAATAATCAAAAGAACCCCTTCATCATATTTTTATTAAAATTTATCTAATGAGTCTTTAGTGTTTAAAATAAAAACATTAAAACTAAACACTCTAAAATACCAAAATTTGGTTTTATACCATTCCAATGTCATAAGGTGTTTTCTTCATAATCATTCATAATATAAAAAGATGAATGTATATCTTCTACCCTAAAATATTTAGTTGTTTTAAATTCATTTAACATAGTTCTTGAAATTTATTTAATTTCTCTATTTTTCCTTTCCACAACACAATTTTATTTTGATGTCCTAGTCGGTAAAAATTTATTAAAATATCCATTTTCTTCACAAAAATTTTCAATTTATAGATTCAAAAATTATTCAACCCTATCACTTATAATTAATAATTTTAGGTACTATTTTTATTTTTTAACTATTTTTTTAAAAAATATACTTATATAATGTTTCAAATTTATGAATAAGAAAATTATTAATGGAAAATATACTATCCTTATCACCTATCACAAGGATATATCTTTTTCCACCAATAATAAAAGTGGATATCATTTGAAAAAGATCAAGATGTAGAATTTTTAAGGGACTTAACATATGCACATACTCAAGAGATCTGAATGTTTCTTTATAATGTTTAAATTTCATACAAGAATCTAAAAACTATGTTTTCTTCATTTTTAAATACTGGAATCTGTAGGAATTTTTTTATTTTTGGATAAATTTTTCATTAATATTATGTTGGCATGGAAATGTTTCCTATGACATAAGATGTTATCTATCTAAAAAAAATCAAACATTTAATTTTTTTTGTAAATTCAAAAACAAAATTGAATAAATGTTATCCTTTAGATTTTAATAGAATATGGTGGATTCATATTTGAAAAATACGAATATATATTTTTAAAATTTATATTCATCCCAACATAAAATAATTGATAAATTATAATTATATTGTGTTTCAAAACCACAATATATCTAACATTAGATATGATAATAGAATCAGAATTCCATCCTTACAAAATCCTTTTACTATAACATTTGAAATATCACCAAATTTAACATTAGCCCCTTATCATTTATTTAATGATATATATTTTTTTAGCATCACCTATCATATATCAATAAAACCCATTTTCTATATAACATGTATTTTTCTTCAAAATGTTCAGAACAATTTCTTGGTTTGAAGTACCTATCAAGCCTACATTTTCCAATATTTTTTCAAAATATGATCCATAAATTGAATCAAAATAATTGGTGTAAAAAAATCCACCTATAAGTACACAGTTTAAATTTTTTACTATCTTTTTATTATATGATTTTGGATTCATTAATTCATGTTTAATTTGTTCTTATTTCTTGTATTCATAGTAAGAAACTTCTAAAAATTTATTAGAGGATTCAAAACATTTTTTTTATTATATGATCATTTATCAAATAATATCTTATATTTATTCTTAAATATATCTTTTTTTTTTAATTCCTTTTCAGACATGATAACATTCATCACAAAAGATTTCGAATAATTCACAATTGGATAGGTAAAATTGAAAATTCAGTTTTTTTAAAATCCTTTTCTTTTACATTATTATTTTTCTTATATATTTTTCAATTGTAAATAATATTTTATTAAAGTTATAATAAGATCATCAAGATATTATATTATTTAAAAAAATACTACCTTCTTTGAATTGAATTTTCTAGGTGAGTCTCTTAAAACTCTTTCAAAAAAATGGTATTAATAAAGAATTATCCGAAATAATTCATTCCATTTGCAAGGATAGAATTTCTAGGAAACAATTTATTTACAACTTTATTTTCTTACATGTTAGAATCATGAAACTCTTCTCTCAACTAACTAAGATTAGTTTTAATTAATTTATTAGAACTATAATGAGTAGTTTTCAATATTCTACACAGATCATGTGAGGTTTTATATGTTGAAATGTGACTAAAACAATTTCAATTAATTTTGAAATAAACTATTATAATGAATTTATAATTAAGAACTTATATCAATGCTTCAAAACTAGTAATATAATCAAGATTAGCTTCAAGGAGTTTGTAAGGTTTTAACATAGTGGTCTAATGTTCAATACTCATATGTTTTAGATATACTTTAGTTTGAGCATGCGAACAACAATAATCATTATTATTAATGAATAGTTTCCTTGTATAGAATATCTATCATTTGAAATAGTTCCATTCGTATCAAATAGATATTTTACTCAGATGGTAATTTATATGATAAATTTTAACAAAAGTCGCATAAAAAATATTATAATCCTTTCATGGTCCAATATTTGATATGAATTGATATTTCCAATGGGTTAGATGATAAAATGTTCAATATGGAGTGAATTTAAATTTTAAAATTTTTGAAATACTTTTTAAAGTAATTTTGATTATAAAAAATAAAATAAAATATTAGAACAATTATTTTTATAACAATTTGGATCAAATTGATCCTATATCTAGTCTGAATACTGTCAATGTGAGAGTATGATACCTAGAATATAATTGACATATCATTCGAAATGATTTTCAATCATGTGAAATTCCTTTCAATCTCTTAGAGGCACAATCCAAATCCCCACTTTTCACGCCTGGATTCACAACCAAGGATCATCCTTCTAAAGTAGAGGATAAACCAAACTTTCCTTTGTTTGAACAAAGGAAAAATTAAATCCCCTTCCTTTCACAAGGCCAAAGAACACCCCTATATACCATTTATAAGTGATAGTATCATCTAGACAATAATTTCATGATTCTTAATGAAAAAAGGATAAATAAATAATATAGTGCACATAAATGATTGAATTAATATAGAACCATAAAAACCAGTTAAAAGAAGTAGAAAAGGAGTCTTAAGGAAAAAGTAATCTCTTCATCAGTAAAGTTTCATATAGATAAAGGATAGCTAAGATTTTTTTAGTGATTATAATAAAATAATTTAGTACAGTAAAGTTTGAATTTACTCAACCTCATTAGCTAGAATTGGTTCTGTTGAACTCTCTCTATGCATTCTCTTCATGCACAAAAATATGCACTTTCTATCAATTTCATTTCATATTTTATCAATGTACCACACATTTATGTGAATTCAATGCACCAATTAAATTTCAATTATTTCTTATTTCATATAAAAACATTCCTGAGAAATTAAATCATAAATGAGAAACAATAATATTCATATGGATTTCCTTTTAAAAGCTTTAAAATAGAGAAATTTGTAATGTCAAACTCACCCGAATGAGTTAAAAATTAATTATATATTTTATTTTTCCATAATAAACAATATTAAATTCCTTAGAATAATCCGATAAATCATATAAGATAGGATATTTATATTTCAAATAATTCAAATTTGATTCATGTATTTATTTAAAAATTAAAGCATAAATATTTAACCCACATGGTGATTTTTTTCAATTTTCATAAACCACTATAAAATAATTTTTCCAAACATAAAAAATAATTGGAATTAATTATGGAAAAATATAACCAATGAAGACAAGAATCATAAACATGAAACAAAATGATATATAAAAAATATGTACAATAGATAATATTTATTGACATTGAAAATATAATTGTTTATGCATATGAGTCATTTAATTTTTGTGTATGTGTAATTTGTTCTAGGCTATATAAGTGTCATTATAAAATCTACTTATCTGTCAACATATGATTCATTCATCATGGAATACATGTGTTTTATTTTATTATATTTTGTAAGAGTCGTTTTGTGTGTCATTTGTTCTTTGTATGTGTTATCTTACGAGTGTTGTTTTCTATATAAGGGAGAATTTTAACTTTTTACATGTCATTTTACATTCTTCATATTATTTATATCACATGTAGATAAATTTTGAGTAAATATACTCTATAAGAGTATTTTACACATAGAAAGGTTTTGTATATGAGGTATAAATTAACTCATATAGAGAGAAATATTTCTCTTAAATCAATTCTTTTAACTCCTAAAAATTGAAATAATAATTCGGTTAAAAATATCAAAAATGATATTTTATTCTAATATTAGTTCAAGATTAAAATATTTTGTCACTAATGTTAGAGGGAATACAACACAAGTAGTTGAACATTTTAATTACTAAATCATTAAGATAGGTAAAAAGAGGCCACTCAATAAGATCATCACTAGAAAAATGAAGTAGAGTGACTCCCCCTTTAAAAGAAGTGGTCCTTTTGTATTCTACACCTATTTCAAAAAATTAAAATGAATAAAATATTGAAAATAAATCAAAAATATTATAATGATTTTTGGAGGGAATATTCTCCCAACAAAACTATCAAGTTCTTGTAGACATCATTTTTTGGAGGATTTTTCAAGATATCTGCCACTTTTTCCTTTATTAAAATGTATTCCAATGAAATATATCAGTGTTCTAAATTATCATTGATGAAGTTATACATAGTATTAATAAAAATTTTCCTTAAATTATATAAAAGATTTATTAAAAATTTTATTATGATTTTAATATCACACCTAATCATAATTGGGTGTGATAAATTTAACCTCGTATATTTATGTTATGAATTCATACAAAGTATTTGTTTTGGTACATGTGATGTATAAATATACTATCCTTTAATTTAGTGTAAGGTGAACGAATATTTATTTTTATAGTACCAATAGACTAATTTTACTCTAATAAAATTGAACCACTAAAAGTTAACATTCAATCACAAGCATAACCTTCCCAATCCACATTGGAATATTTATTAATCTAAAATGTTTTTTTCTTTTTCATACATCAAACCACAATCAATAGTTCCTATAATATAAAAAATATCTATTTCACTATTATAAGAAGTGAATATTTGGATATTATATAGAATTGAACAAAAAGAGTAACTATAATTACAATATTCAGTGTATATAATTTCAAGTATTGTAATCTATTAATAAACCTACTAGAATCAATTTGTTATATACTCCTTCATTCTTCACCCATGATATTATTGGCCCAATGTAATTTATTATTATACCCATCTCTCAATTAGTCCACTCCCAAATTATTCAAAAAGTCATAAAAATAATTCCTTTAGGATAGAATGATATATTGTTTTTTCTTTATAACTTTAAATCCAAAAAAAATTACATATCACCTATTATACACATCTGGATATTTTTCCTCATTTGGGTAGATATTTCCTCCAATTTTTCTTCATTTTTTATGATAAAAATAATATCCTTGGAATATACAATGACAAAAACTGAGTATTTTTCATCTCCCTTGATATAAGTATTTTTATAAACCTTATTTTTAATCAATTCCAGGCTCTATAAAGTATTATATAGATTTTTATTGAATTCTCAGGGATGTTCTAAAATCCCATATTAATTCTTCCTCAAATTTTAAAAATGGAAACCATCACTATAAATAATAATCCCTTTGACTTATATTATACACTTCTTCCTCAAGTTAACCATTAAGAAATTTCTACGTCACATTAATTTGGAAAGCGTTACAATTACTTCCATAATATATTTTAATAATGATTAATATAGTTTCCTGACATTTAAATATAGAAAAATTCTCATCAAAATACTGTAAAATTAATTTGAGGGTATCCCTTATATAAAAAATGATATTTTTTCCATTCTAATTGTAAATATTTTTGTGAATTTTTGTAAAACCCCAGTTCATCACTATAAAATTAATATTTTTGAGATGATAAAATTATTCCCATATTACATTATTCATAATCTAATTTATCTCTTATTGTATCACTATTATCTAATCCTTAGGTTGTAATGCCTCTTCAAAACTCTTTGCTTCAACTTGTAAAAGCGGGATGGTATAATTGGAAATTATTACACTTCTATGAGTTTGAAAACATTTTATAATAAATAAAATCATTTTTTAATGTTTAAAATGTTTTCTAAACTTTTGAAAATTGATCTTCCATGATTTGTGAATTCCTCATTGCTTGATATTTCAAAATCAAAATGGAAAATTTAGAAATCTACCAAAAAATTCAAGCATGTATAATTTGTGCAATAAATTATACTTGATATTATTTCAAATCATCATCCATATGTAATTATGTTTGTAATTAATTTTAATTTTACAAGTTAATAACATGATAACTATAAATTATTTTTTACAATTTTTTATTTTAATATTAGTATATTCTTCTATCAGGTGTATATGCAAGAATTATTCTTTCATCAGATCTCTCCTAAAACTTTCCCATATGTATTCATTTAATATTAATGTATCATGGAATAAAAAATAATTTTATTAACTATAGGTTTTTATTTTTCTAAAATTATTTATCATAAGACATATTCAATGAATTGGTTCGATGTAATCATCAATTTAGAATTTAGATGACCATTATTCTGTTTTCCCCTAATGTACTTGGAGATTTCATTATTCAACAATATGGTTCTCCCCATGTACTCTAAACTACAATTATTCTTCATTTAAACTCTATTTGTTGGTTAATTTATGGATCACTATATTAATGATTTATTTATTTCTTCTCATTATATGACTCCAATTATATATTATTTTATATAGATCAATTTTAAAAGACGAATTCCTTTGATACCATATCACATCATATTTTCAGCACACCTTTGATAATTCTTAAATGCCTCCAGATATTTTGATTTTCTCAATATAAAATTTGAAAAATATAAATGAGTAATATAATTAGTTAATTTTAAAAAATAATAATATCCATTAGTTAAATTCAAGGTTATTAGTCTAGATACATTTCAAAAAATTAACCTAATTGGATTCTCTAAATTGACCTTCAACACCTTGTGAAAATTTTTTAACATTTTTTTATTTTGTAAAATGTTTCACAAGTAATGAGTTTTTTTATTAACCTTTAGTACATTCCTCTTAGATTTATATTTTATATGTTTATCCATTATATTTTGACACAAATGGGTATGCATTTCATTCTGTAGCTCATTAACCTACTTTATGCTCATTAAAAGTGAACTTTTAAAATTTTAAATCATAAATAGGATACCATTTGTTCACTAACCCTTAATGACGATTGAGTTATCCTTAAAAATCCGTATAAAACATTAATTTTTATGAAATCTCACCTCATTGTCATTGAAAAAATGCTGATATACACTCAATAGGTTGTGACTCAAACCATCCAAAAAGATAATATCACACTATTAATTCCCCCCCCCCCAATATTAGGGATTCATACTAATTTTAAATTTATTGATCCACAGTTTACAAAAGTGAAAACTCCTCTATCATACATTTTGATATATTAAAATAGTATATTGTTTTCAAACATGTGTGATGAGAAATTGATATATAGAATAAAAGGATTTACAACATTTACTACATTGTAATCCACCTGAATCTCTAATTATTTTTGAAGATCACCCATCCAATTTAAGAGATTTACATTTCACATTTCATTGAAATTGATCTATTCAGGTAGCCAAAAAAATTTGGTGTTTTTTCTTGGTTGATCTCACCTAAAAAATGTGTCACTAATATAATCAAAATAATGATGAAATTTTACCCTCTAGACTTGATGTTTTATTAGCTTTATTATTTAGGATTTATGCTGAATCACCTTTTATTAATATCTTATTTTCAATTTTGGGAGTGGAATATTATAATAGTACACACGGTATTTGTGTCTATAAACTCCAAAACACTATTATTTTCATTTTAAAAAAATAACATCATTTAAAATATGATTCATCAAAATTTTCTTCCTTTTCTTCCTTATGATTATAAATATAATTTTTCATTCTAGTTCTCTAAACCTAGAAACATCCTCCTTCTCCTTGTATTTTCCTTTTGGATTATCCTATATATTCTTATTATTATTCCAAACCATATTATTGTTGGTATTTTACTTATTATGTGATGCTACAATTTCTTTCAATAACCTTAACTATATTTATTATAACCTTGATTGTCTATGAAAATATTTATAGGAACCATAAGATAATTTCTATGTTTCTTGGTAGCATCCACAAATTTCAATTCTGATTTATAACAATGAACAATATTTTCTTTATTGATCACAAGTATCTTGTATCTTTCCCTAAAATTATCATTGAGATCACCCATATTATTTGATTTATTTTCATTCCCAGAAATGTATGTATCTTTTAATTAGTGGTGGGATTTATTTAATAAATCATTCTCCTTATTAAAAGTCTAAATTAAAATTTTAATATTTTTTGATTTCTTCCAAAATCCCCAAAATCTCCATCCTTTGTTGGAGATTTTTTGGTGAATCCTCGTCACTGGTTTCTTCTTCAATACTATCCTCCTATTATTCTTCACTATAGGGATCATTGGATTGTTTTTATTTATCCATTAAAGTTATAGGAGCTTCACACTCTAAGTCTCTATCCTCCTTTTCAATATCCCCATCATAAGACATAACATCATGCTTTGAGTGAATGTTCATTTTTACTAATGTGTTATCCTTTATTATACCTATAAATAACGTTCCTACATTACAACCACTTCTAGATTAATTTTTATTCGTTATATTTATGATTTAATATCACTGTATTCATAAATTATATTCCCAATGAAACTATTTAAAAGGTTCCCAATCTTTCAATATATGAAGTATCTAAAAGAAGTGTTTCCCTTATATTTACCTTTTTCTCATTTCATTCCTATTGAAAATAATGATAGAAAGTCATTGAAATTTATGGCATCATCCTTATAATTTGTTTCCTACTAATGATACTTATTAATATTAAGATTATTTTGTAACACCCACAGCTTCCACGGTACGTTTCCCTTTGAATAATTCAATATCTTGCGTCGTACACAACTTCGAGTTTCTAACACATCGCGACCAATCAAACTAGCCGTTATAAATAGTAATACTCACTTTTTAAAATTTTATCAATTTTATATTTAAAAATGGACTTCATTTTTGGGTTTGGAATATTGAAATTAGCTTAAAATGATTTGTTTTGTATTTTTCTGAAAACATTCAGTTTTTGATGAATAGTAAAAAATAATAAATTTTAATTAAAAACAAATTTTTTAAAAAAAATAATTTATAGTGTTAAATTATACTATTTAGTGGTTTTTAAGTATAATTAGATTATATTTTTACCATTTAATCTAATTTTGTTCATTGGATGTAATTTCACATTTAAACTGGACATAAGCAAATCTCAATCTTTTGATAGTTATTTTTTTTGAAAACACGCATGTGGTTTTGACAACGGGAATTAATTTTAAATTAATTTCTACCACTTCTATATTTTGAATTTATAAAAATGGATTCCATATTTATAATCATGAACTCCAAATTTTTTAAATAGGTAACTTTTATTTTTAGACATTTTGAATAATTATTTCGGTAAATGTTTTATTTACCATGGGTAAAGGGTAAATCCGGTAAATAAGTGTAAAAAAAATAATATTATAATAATATTAAATTACCCTAACACATTTTATAAATTTTTTGGATGATACATGTCCAACCATGGGCATCCTTGAGTCGATTTTGGGACCCCATGGATCCACTTGTAAGTGATAATGACACTTTATATTAATTAAGTTAAAGTAAATACAAAAATGACATAAGCATATATCTTTTAGTAAAACAATTTTTACATAGAGTTATATATGTCATCGATTCAACTATAAATATTCATTAGAAATCTAAAATTATTTCCTACATAATTTTATTTCATTTATAATTTTTAGAAATTTAATAATTAAATTTATTTATGACATAATGATGATGCAATATTTTCCTTATTCATGAAAGAATCAAATAAATGGTATTATATAAGTTAAAATAAATATAATTAGAATGTTTTGATTCCATACAAAAATTTTCCAGGTTAATGTGACATGTTAGGATTTATTAAATGATATTTTTTGAATTAATAATGCTGTTAGGAATTAAAAAAACAAAGTAGAAAATAGTGTAAAAATTGACCTAAAAGAGTTTTTAAAACAAATATTATATTATTAATTGATATTCTATTCCTAAAAATATAAGGTTCATATAAAGGACTTAAATAATATTATATATGTCATTAATGAACCACTTGAGGTTCTTTTGAAAGTTTATAGTAAATTTATTAACCATATAATATAAAAATACAAAGAGACATGGTAAATGTCAAACTAATTAACTAAGAGTTAAATCTGGAAGACAAGGTTAATATTGTGACCCAAACCAGTTTAAAACCAATTAGTTGAGTTGTTTTTGATACATACCCACCTTACCATATAAATAAATAATTTTGGAGCCATTATAAATAGAAAATTATTATATTATAAAATAATATTTCAATCTTTTCCTATGGTGCCCCTCACCCCTCTTTTAAAAGGGTACTTCACCTTCTCTCAAATCCAGACCTCCAAAGCAATTTAGATCAGCCAAAACATTCCCAAATATCTTCTAAACTTTCCTCAATTTTTCTTAGAGGCCTTTAGTAAAAAATACAACCTATGGAGACTTTAGATCAAATCAAAAGGAAGAACCTGAAGAAGAGGTAAATATCTAATCACCTCTTCCAAGTTATTTTCATCTTCCACTTCCTCTTTCTTTGTTGTTTCCTTTATAAAATAATAAATCCAGTATCTTATATATACAATGATGTTATTATAAAAATTGTACAACCATATTCATTATTTTATCCATCATATGAATGACATGTCAGCATACGTGCGTACGTACGACTTACCGTCTCCACATTGTGGTGTAGTTTGTTATTCAAACACTTCATTATTTGGATGGGTATAATAATGAGTATAAATGATGAAAATAATAAATATAACAAGATAATGATTCCTTATATATTATATTCTATCCAATTATATACGATTTTAATATTCAAAGAATGATATTGTCGCTCGTGCGTACGTACGACTTACCATCTCCACGAACACGATGAGATTCATTCCCCTTCATATCCATTCTGGAATAATTTTAATTTTCGGATTAAAAATAATGTTTAAAGACTTGATATAATTATTTATATTAATAAGATACATCCCATCCATAACAAATATGACTCACAATAACAAAGAATATAAAGGAAAATGAATCAATTAACACCCGAAACAATGATAATACTAAAATATTATTAAAAAAGAAATATTATAAGATCATATATGATATCATATTTATGTATATGGTTATTGTATAATTTAAAAACAATGATTTATCTATTATAAAGGTGGTTAATGTACCCTCTACCAAGGAAAAGTACAAGGTAAGGGTTAATTTCTCAATCTCATTATTATTCGAGATTGTTTATGGGTATGTTTTTACTGGGACATATTTATTACCCATGTACATGTTTCATAAAACAGTTTTAAAAGGGATTATATTTAAGGGAATATTTTACTAAAACATCATTTTAAATGTTTTAAATATTTATTCTACTAAATCATTCTCATTAATGTCCATGTATTCATAATGGTTTTTAAGGATTTATTTATATGGACATGAATGTTTTTAAAATGTTAATTCCTTTCAAAAGTTTCAATGTCGTATGAGAAAAGTTGATTCAAAAATGTCTCTAAATGTATTCCTTTCTAAATTTGGGGACTTTTAAATGTTTTCATGAAAAATAGATATTTTTCTCAAATATTTTTACAAATCATTTTCATCTATGTCAACATCCTATGATGAATGTTAAACTTGTTTGAAGTTGATTTCTTATGATACAAATCTTTCATATTGTATTGAAGGTTTTGTGATATGTTTGACTGTGGATGTGTTATTTTTATACCATTCATGGTTTATGGAAAAATTATTGACATTTCATATTCTAGTTTTAATACGAATGTTTATGTTATGTTTAAACCTTTTCATATGTGGAATTCATTGGACGTAGTAAGTGACGGGTGGAGCCCGATATAGCTCCTCGATGCATCGGTTGGTCTCATGAGAAAAAATATTGTCTTGGAATAATTCCTTGACAAAATCTTATTTGTAGTCTTGGCACAAGGCCTTGACTATGTGGTTATGAAGTCTGTAATTATGCATTCCATCATTATGAAAGTGGCTAATGATATTGCATATGATTATTTGACTAGTAGAATATCTATGTGAATAAGTAAATGGAATTATTTGATTTTATCTTTTCCATATTATGATTAAGTTCAAGTTAAAATAGGTTTTTTTATTCTTATAATTTTCCTTAAATGTTTATTCTTGTTTATGAAAGCTTCTACTATATTGTTATCTTTACTGAGCATCTTAGCTCACCTCTTTCTATGTTTTATTTTTCCCAAGATGCGAAGAAGTATTTTATGACTGAGTTACAGAGATAATATGACGGGATATGAGTGTGTTCTATGGAAACTATGTTTTTGTAGTTTTTCATTTTATAATGTAATGTAAAACTTATGAATGTATCTAGTATTTACAAGGCTACTAAACTGATCGGTCTTTCAGGAGATTATTTCCTTGTATCATGAAAATGTTATGTAATAATGCACCGAATCATTGTAACCGGGGTGGGGGCGTTATAGTTGTTATCAGAGAAAGTTCAGTACAAACCTTGGAATCTAGATTTAGATAAATTCTTATTAGATCACATTACCCTAAGATAGACATTGAGGATTATTATAGAAGAACTTCCTAGAATTTTGGTATTGTATAGATTTTGTGATTTTTCCAAGAAATACATCCCGGTCTGGATATGAACTGGTAGAGGCGGCTCTAGCATAAATTTACCTAGGGGTAAAACCTGAAAAAACCGCTTTGAGCTAGACTTGAACGGGAAATGGTGCATGACGACGGGTCTTGCTGCACTCTTGGTTACGCCAATCCCGGGGGCTATACTTAGAATAATTATCATTTTCTTTACAGACCATTATAAAGGGTTTATGAGTATTTACTTCCTCAAAGAACATTTTTATGATTATGAATTCTATCTATAAACAGTTCAATTTATGTTATGTGTTTTACAAGTTTGGAATTCTGTATTTCGATTCACAAACTAATCTAGTTTATGACATTGTTTATAAATGGATCATAGTGGAAGGAAATGAAACTGTATCAACGCAGGTAATCCATATAGGGATTTCCCTCCAACTCAAGATAATTATATTGGAGCTGGAGAAAAACTAGTGCTGGTCAGCTTATCACCATACTGGGACAACTAACTCAGGTTATAAATAATAACCATACCCGTATGGAGAACCCTGATCCACGGTGTGGAGGATAAATTATAGATCTCTTCATTAGGACACAACCACCAACATTCAATGGGAGTAAAAATACATTAGTAGATGAGCAATGGATAAATTCCATTGAAAAAATATTCCACGCCTTGGGGAGTAGTGAAAGGGAAAAAGTTGTCATGGCAGTTTACCGCCTCACTGGAGATGATGATCAATGGTGGTAATTGATTCAAAACACAAAGGAATATGACGAAGTACCAAATATGGAATGGAGGGAGTTTAAAGATATTTTCATAGAATAATACTTTCCTCATGAAAATCGAGTGGATATGGAAATGAAATTTCTGAGTCTAAGGAAAAAGGATGATGAGAATGTCGCAAATTATGAAGCTAACTTTACAAGGTTAGCAAGGTATGAAATGGATTATATACATATCCCAAGAATTAATATTAATCATTTCTTTGATTGGTTAAAACCATTTCTCCATCGAGCATTACTCTCACAATCCTTCTCATCATACGAAGTCTTTATCTTATGTGATATCAAGATAGAAAAGAAATTCTCTAAGTCTTACAATTTTAAAGAAAATCAAGAGAAGAAGTGATATGTTGAACCCTCTGGAAATGAAAATAAGGGGAATAATGGAAAAGTTGAATATCCTTCCTATTGTAAATGTGGGAAGAAACACCCTGGTACATGTCTGAAGGGAATGAGTGTCTATTACATGTGTGGTGAAAAATGCCACCATGCTCGTGATTACAAGGGGAAGACAGAGGCTTTCAATGTTGAATGATACAATTTTAGAGAAAGGGGGAATTATGAAAATTAATTTCCTATGGGCCAAGGAAATTTACCTAATAAAAGGGCAAGGGATCAATTCCAAGCTTATTCTATAACTAATACTGAGGTTGAAGCTCTGAAAGATGTGGTGGCAGGTAATTTAATGGTTTCCTGAAGTTTAACCAATGTTTTATTTGATTCTGGATCATCACATTGTTTAATATCTTCTCAGTTTGCTAAGAAAATTAGATATTTCCAATTTGATTTAATAAGGGAGTTGTTAGTTAAAACTCCTAAGGGAAGCATCATTGCAACAAAGTTTTGTGAATCAGTTCTCATTAGGGCATATACATGTTCTTTATCTTTTGATCTCATCGTTCAATCCATGATTGAATTTGATATAATCCTCCGAATGGATTGGATTTTATACCATTATGCAAAAAATTATTATAAGAAGAAAGGAGGTTACAATTTTCAATGATGATAATAGTACCTTATCTTTATAGTAGAAACGTCACCACCTAATTCTTTTCTAGATACACCCCTAGTAGCTCAACTAAATTCAATTATTGGGGAGGAAGTGAATAAAATAAATGTGAGTGAGGAAAATAATGTTTAAATAGAGGATGTACCTATTGTTAAAGAGTATGTTGATGCATTTCTAGAGGATTTACCTGGACATCCCCCATAACGAGAAATAGATTTTTCCATTAATTTAATTCCTCGTTTAAGGCCCATATCGAAGACCCCTTATAGAATGGCCACTATGGAATTAGTGGAACTAAAGAAACAACTAGATGAATTGAGTAATAAGGAATTTATTCTCCATAGTGTTTCTCTCTGGGGATCCCCTATCCTTTTTGTTAATAAGAAATATGGATCCATGAGGTTGTGCATTGACTCTAGGGAGATCAATGATATCAAAATAAAGAATAAGTATCCCATACCTCGCATTGATGATTTATTTGACCAACTTCATGGAGATCAATATCTTTCAATGATTAACCTTCGATCTGGATACCATCAGTTGTGCATAATGAAGGAAGACATTTCAAAGACAGAATTTCGAACCAGGTACGGGCATTACGAGTTTACAATAATGCCTTTTGGATTGAGTAATTCACCCTCTATCTGAATGGATCTAATGAATAGGGTTTTCAAGGAATATATTGATGACTGCGTAGTGGTATTTATTAATGATATCTTGGTATACTCCAAAAGATACAAAGATTATGAAAATCACTTGCGCATTATCCTGATGACTCTTAGAAGAAATGAATTATATGGGATGTTTTGAAAGTGTGATTTCTGGAATCAAGAGATTTCTTTTCTTGGAAATATCATCTCTAAGGATTGAATATATGTTTATCCTTCAAAGACCATGGAAATCCAAGAATGGCCAACACCGAAGAGTATAACTGAGGTACGCAGTTTTATTTGTTTAGCAGGTTATTATCGACGTTTCGTCTAGAATTTTTCCTGATTGGAAAACCCATTAACCAAGCTCACACGTAAATGGGTTAAATTTGTTTGGAAAAAAGATTGTGAAGAATGTTTTGATGAATTGAAGATAATATTAGTCAATTATACTATATTGACTCTACCATCGGGGAATGATAGGTTTGTTATTTATAGTGATGCTTCAAAGAATGGACTTTGTTGTGTCCTTATGCATAATTATAGGGTGATTTACTATGCATCACGACAGCTAAAAAATCATGAAGAAAACTATCCTACTCATGATATTGAGTTATTAGCTGTAATCATTTCTTTGAATATATGGAAACATTATCTATATGGTGAAAACATGAGATTTATACTGAACACAAGAGTTTGAAGTATATTTTCTGAAAAAAAGAATGAGGCAAATGCGATGACATGAATTACTCAAGGATTATGATTTCATGATGCACTACCACCCATGGAAGGAAAATAAGGTGGAAAATGCTTTGAGTAGAAAAGATCATGGAGTTTTGAACAGTATGAGAGTTGAAAAGGATCCTATATACATGGATCTAGTAAAGATGGATATGGGAATAACCATGGAAGGTGAAACATTAATTATTTTTCAAATGGTTTCCAAACCATCTT
Organism: Viscum album; assembly: GCA_963277665.1. Taxonomy (NCBI): domain Eukaryota; kingdom Viridiplantae; phylum Streptophyta; class Magnoliopsida; order Santalales; family Viscaceae; genus Viscum; species Viscum album. The sequence continues at coordinate 1,906,330,813 of OY728151.1, forward strand.
TACTAGAAAGAATAAAAATTTCCCAGGCTGATGATGAGGAGTTTCAAAAGAATATTAAAGCTACGAATAATGGGAGATTGAGTGACTTCATATATGAAGATGGAATTTTGAAATTTGGGAAGAGACTTTGTGTTCCCGATATACCAGATTTAAAAAGAGAATTATTGGATGATGCTCATAGATCCAATTTCTCTATACACCCTGGGAGAACCAATATGTATAGAGATTTGAAGGAACATTTTTGGTGGGACAACATGAAGAGGTATATTAATGATTTTTTTTCAAGATGTTTAGTTTGTTAACAAGTGAAAGCTGGAAGGAAACAGCCTGGAGGAGTCATGAAACCTCTTCCCATACCTAAGTGGAAATGGGATAATATTATAAAGGACTTTTCATGGGACTACCAAAGAATCCTAGAAAGAACGATGCAATATGGGTCATTGTTGAACGTCTTTCCAAGTCAACAAATTTTATTTCAATAAGAAAAGATTTAACACTTAAAAGTTTATCACGGATTCATATTAATGAGGTTGTAAGACTTAATGGAGTACCTCTATCGATTGATTATGATCGTGATCCCAATTTTACATCACGATTCTGGAAAAGTATTCAGAAATCCCGAGATACTGAACATCATTTGAGCACTACCTACCAGCCTCAAATTGACGGACAATACGAACAGACTATTAAAACCATATAAGAGATGTTGAGATCTTGCTCACCTAACTTTCAAGGTATGTAGGTTCTATATGTACTTCTAGTAGAATTTTCTTATAAAAATAGCTTCCATTCAAGTATTCAGATGGCACCATATGAAGAATTATATAGAAAGAGATGTCGTACACCAAATTTTTGGGATGATTTTGGTGAAATAAAACTCATAGGCCCTGAACCTATTGAGGAAATTATGGAAAAGGTGAAGGTAATCCAAACCTACATCAAATCAGCTCAAAATAGGTAGAAGAGCTATGCCAAAAACTGAAGGAAGGATTTGTAATTTCAGATAGGAGATCATGTTTTATTGACGGTATCTCCATGGAAGTGTGTCATAAGTTTCGTTATGAAGGGTAAATTGTGTCCCATGTACATCATAACTTTATAAATCCTGGAATGAATTGGGGATGTAGCTTACCATTTGGAAAAGCCACCAAGTCTCTCCAAAGTTCATGATGTGTTCCACATATCCCTGTTGAGAAAATACTTGCCTGACCCAAAGCATGTACTTACCTATGAGGAATTAGAACTGGAACCTGATCCATTTTATTTAAAATATACTGTCAAGGTTCTTGATATAAGAGAACAATCGTTGAGAAACCAGACGACTCATCTGGTAAAAGTTCTATGGGGAAACCATAAGATGGAAGAGGCAACGTGGGAACCCAAGGAACTTATAATGAAGAACCACCCAAATATATTTATGCAGTAATATTCTAGAAATTTTGGGGACGAAATAATTTGGAGGTGAGAATGTAACACCCCAAGCTTCCATGGTACGTTTCAGTTTGAATAATGCAATAGCTTGTGTTGTATGTAACTTCGAGATTCTAACACATTGCGACCAATCAAACTAGTCGTTATGAATAGTAATACTCACTTTTTGAATTTTTTTCAATTTTAACATTGTAAATTCCCTTAATTTTTGGGTTCAAAATATCAAAATTATCTTAGGGTGAATTTTTGGTATTTTTCTGAAAACATTCAGTTTTTGTTGAATAGTGAAAAATACTAAATTTAAATAAAAAACAACCTTTTTAATCAAAATTATTTATAGTGATAAATTATACTATTGAGTTGTTTATAAGTATAATTAGATTAAATTTTTCCCATTTAATCCAATGTTGGTCATTGGAAATAATTTAAAATTTAAACTGGACATAAGCAAGTGTCAATCTTTTGATAGTTATTATTTCTTAAAAACATGCTTTTTATTTTGACAACGAGAGTTAATATTAAATTTATTTCTACCACTTATGTGTTTTGAATTTAGAAAAATGGATTCCATATTTAGAATCAGTAGGTCCAAATTGTGTCAATAGGTAACTTTTATTTTTAGACATTTTGAATAATTACTTTGGTAAATATTTTATTTACCATGGTTAAAGGGTAAATCCGATAAATAAGGTTAAAAAAATAATATTATAATAATATTAAATTACCCTAAAACGTGTTATAACCCTATTGGATGATATATGTTCGACCATGGGAATCCTAGGGTCAATTTTGGGACCCCATGGAGCCACTTTGAAGTGATAATGAAACTTTATATTAATTAAGTTAAAGTAAATACAAAAATAACATAACCATATATCTTTTAGTAAAAAAAATTTATATAGGGTTATATATGTTATCTATTAGACTATAAATATTCTTTATAAATATAAAAATATTTCCTATATAATGTAATTTTATTTATAATTTTTAGACATTGAATAATTAAATTTATTTATGACACAATTATGATGAAATATTTTCCTAATTAATGAAAGAATCGAATAAATGGTATTATAGATGTTAAAATAAATATATTTTGAAGGTTTTGATTCCATACACGAATTCTAAAGGTTAATGTGAAAATCTAGGATTTATTAAATGAATTTTTTTCGATGTAATAATGTTGTTAGCAATTTAACAAAAACAAAATAGAATGTAGTGGAAAAATTAACATAAAAGAGTTTTTAAAACAAATATTATATTATTAAATGATATTCTATTCCTAAAAATCAATGGTTCTGAAAAAGGTCTTAGATAAGTTTATATATGTCATTAATGAAGGAATTTAGGTTTTCTTGGAAGTTTATAGTAAGTTTATTAACCATATAAAATAAAAATACAAAGAGACATGGTAAATGTGAAACTAATTAACTAAGAGTTAAATCTAGAAGATAAGGTTAATATTGTGACCCAAACCTATCTAAAACCTATTGGTTGAGTGGTTTGAGACCCATACCCATCTTATAATCGAAATGAAATATTTTTGAGCCATTAGAAACTGAAAATGATTTTATTATAAAATAATATTTCAATATTTTCCTAAGGTGACCCTCACCCCTCTTTTAAAAGGGCACTTCCCCTTCTGTCAAATACACACCATCAAAGCCATTTGGCTCAGAAAAACCCTACCCAAATATCCTCTCAACTGTCCTGACTTCATCTTAGAGGCCTTACTTTAGTCAGAAATCCAACCTAAGGATCCCTTTTGATCAAATCAAAAGGAAGAACCTGAAGAACAAGTAAATATTTTATCACCTCTTTCAAGTTCTTTTCTTCTTCCACTTCCACTATCTTTATTGTTTCCATTATAAAATAATAACTCTAGTATCTTCTATATACTATGATGCTATTATAAAAATTATACAACCATATTCATTATTTTATCCATCCTATGAATGAAATGTCACCATACGTGCGTACGTACATCTTACCGTCTCCACATCATGGTGTAGTTTGTTATTCAAACACTTCATCATTTGGATGGGTATAATAATGAGTATAAATGATGGAAATAATAAATATAACATGATAATTATTTTTTATATATGATATTAAATCCAATTATATTCTATTTTAATATCAAAATAATGATATTGTCGCTCGTGCATACATACGACTTACAATCTCCACGAACACGATGAGATTTATTCCCCATCGTATCCATTCAAGAAAACATTTTATTTTATGATTAAAAATAATTTTCAAAGACTTGATATATTTATATATATGAATAAGATACATCCCATCCATAAAAAATTTGACTCATGTAGTAAAGAATATAAAGGAAAACAAATCAGTTAACACCAGAAACAGCGATAATACTAAAATATTATTAACAATGAAATATTAGAAGATAATATAAGATATAATATTTATGTATATGATTATTGTATAATTTAATAACTATTATTTAACTATTATATAGGAGTTTAATGTACCATAGACCAAGGAAAAGTACAAGGTAAGGTTTAATTTCTCAATCTCATTATTATTCGAGATTGTTTATGGGTATGTTTTTACTGGGACATATTTATTACCCAAGTCTATGTTTCATAAAAGAGTATTAAAAGGGATTATATTTAAGGGACTCTATTACTAAAACATCATTTTAAGTGGTTTTAATATTTATTCTTCTAAATCATTCTCATTAATGTCCATGTTTTCAAAATGGTTTTTAAAGATTTATTTATATGGACATGAATTTTTTTAAAATGATAATTCCTTTAAAATGTTTCAAAGTTGTATGGGACACTATGATTCAAAAATTTATTTAAATGTCTTCCTTTCTAAATTGTGTTACTTTTAAATGTTTTCATGAAAAAGGGATATTTCTCTCAAAGATTTTTACAAATCATTTTCATCTATGTCAACATCCTTTGATGGATTTTAAACTTGTTTGAAGTTGATTTATTATGATACAAGTCTTTCATATTGTATTAAAGGTTTTGTGATACGTTTGAATATGGATGTGTTATTTTTATACCACTCATGGTTTATGGATAAAGTATTTGACATTTCGTATTCTAGTTTTAATTCGAATTATTATGTTTTGTTTAAACCTTTTCATATATGGACTGAATTGGACTTATTAAGTGACGGGTGGAGGCCATTATAGCTCCTAAATGAATCATTAGGTCTCATGAGTCAAACTACTGTATTGGAACATGGCCTTGAAAAAAATCTTATTTGTAGTCTTTGTACAAGTCCTTGACTATGTGGTTATAAAGTCTGGCATTATGCATTCCATCATTATGAAAGTGGCTATTGATTTTGCATGTGATTATTCAACTAGTAGAATATCCATGTGAATAAGTAAATGGTATTATTTGATTTTAATTTTCAATATTATACTGAAGTTAAGGTTTAAAAGTATTTTGTTTTAGTCTTATACATTTCCTTAAATGTTTATTCATATTTATGGAAGTTTTCGCTATATTGTTATCCTTACTGAGCATCTGAGCTCACCTCTTTATATGTTTTATTTTTCCTAGGATGTGAAGAACTGTTTTATGACTGGCTTGTAGTGATAGTATAAGGTAATATGAGTGTGGTCTAAGGAAACAATGTTTTTGTAGTTTTTCATTTTATAATGTAATTTAAAACATATGAATGTATTTCGTATTTTCAAGGGTATTAAACTGATCGGTCTTTTGGGACATGATTTCCTTGTATTATGCCAATGTTATGTAATGATGTACCGACTCTGGGTAACTGGGGTCAGGTCGTTATAGTTTTGAACCATTGGAAGCTATTAAATCCATATCTTTCTCGTATTTTACATTTCTCCTTGATGTTATCCCTCTTCTCATATCATAGTAAATCCTGAAGTTTTTGTGTTTATCAATGGATGATTTAATAAATTAGTGGTCTTTTAGGGTAAAATCATTCTATAAAATTTATCTACAGTAATTGTTATTAATTTATTCCCGGTCAGAGAATCCCTAAGAATTTATCTATAACATTGAATCAAGTTTACAGTTTTATTCTCCAAAATGAAGAATTAATCCACCTATTCATTTACCCCTTTTTAATATCTATAAATTAAGTTTGTAATATTTACAACCATAACTCCATTACCTTATTATCTCTCTCATATATTCCATCATGTTTACTATATATTACATTTTCTATATTCAATATAAAACTCAAGTAAACTCCTTCATTGGGGGGGATAAAAATAACAAATTATAAGATATCCCATCACATTTAATGTTCTTATTTTATATTAATGTATAGCTCATCCTAAATTGAGGAATATTTACACCATTATTTGTAATATAATGAAATTATAGGATATGATAAAGAAGATATGGAACCATATTCTCTTTTTATAGATGGATTCCTTTCCTATCGAACATGGTCACTCCTTTATTGTTGATGATGTTCATGAATAACATAGAAATAATCAATAATAAAAATATTATAAATAGACAAAAAACTCAAATCCAAGGTAAACTGCATTTTTTTCAATATGCTTGAATACCAAGTGAAATTCACAGGTGAGATTAAACCACCATTGAGAGCAGGGAGAAATTGTGGTTTCTAAAAAAATTCTAAAAATTATTTTACTTTTGATTAGGGTGATTGGATCATAATAAAAATGATATGATTTCATGAGAGAGACTAAGAAGGAACACACAAAACACAATATTTTTATAATTTTCACTCAATATTTGTATATAGTGACTAACCATTGAAGAAAAATTGTTGTGATACCATTGTGTACATTATAATATTATTATTAAAAAGAAAATTGAATGGTGTATGAATATTATTCTGAAATAAAATTATATGAAAGAGTGAAAAGTGTAATTCCCCAACCCAAGTTAACCATAGTCAGTTCATTATTACATAAAATTGGCATGATTACAAGGAATCAAGTCCCAAAGGATAGATCGGTTTAGTTTCTTTGGATGTACTAGATACAAAAATGAGTTTTACATTACATTATAAAATGAAAAACGAAAAAATATTGTATCCTTTGAACACACTCAAATCCCATATCTTATACATGAAAGTGAGTCATAATATAATTTTTCGCATCAGGGTAAAAATAAAACATAGAAAGGGGTGTGCTCAGATGCTTAGTAAGGTTAAATAATATAGTAGAAATTATAATATTTTAAGGTAAGATGTGTAATAAAAACAAAAACATTTTAAACATAATCTTGAATATGATATGGAAAAAACGAATCAAACATTACCATATAATCATGAACATGGATATTCTACTAGTCGAATAATCACATGTAATAAATAATTTCTTAATGATGTAATGCATAATGTTGGACATCATAACCACATAGTCAAATCCTTGTGCCAAGACTACAAATAATGATTTTGTCATGGCCTTGTTCCAAAATAGTAGTTTGTCTCATGAGACCTATCGATGCATCAAGGGGCTATAGTCTCCCCCCACCTATCACTTACTATGTCCAATGCATTCCACATATGAAAATGTTGAAATATAACATAAACATCTTTATTAAAACTATCATATGAAATGAAAATACTTTAACACTAAATCACAAATTGTATAAATATAACACATTCACAGTCGAGCATATCATAACTCATTCAATAAAATATTGAAGACTGTATTTATAATAAATCAACCTCAATCAAGAATAATATCCAGTAATGGATGTTAACATAGTGTAAAATGATCAGTAAAACCTTTTTTTAGAAATATCTCCTTTTGTGAAATCATTTAAAAGTAACACATTTATAAAGGAAGTCATTTAAATGATATTTTTGAATCAAAGTGTCCTATAACAATTTTAAACTTTTGAATGGAATTAAAATTTTTAAACAATCATGTCCATATAAATAACTCCTTAAAATAAATTTGAAAACATGTACATTTATTAAAAATATTTATAAAAATAAATCATTAAAACATTTAAATTATGATCTAGTTAAATAATACCTTTCATAATACTTAAAATAACAATTTTTAAAACATTTTTTTGATACATGGACTTGGATGATAAATAATTTCCAAAAAAACATACACATAAATAATCTTGGATAATAATGAGATTGAGGAATTAACCCCTACCTTTTACATTCCTTTAGTCGAGGGTATGTTTAAACTCTAGTATAATTACCAAAGTGTGTTATTAAATTATAAATAAAATATATACATATTTATTATATCATACATGATCCATTTATGACTTTATACTACCTATTAATAATAATTTCCATATTAAAGTAACTTTTCAGGTAATAATCGCTTTCTTTATCGTATGTATTTTAACTTGTTATTCTTGATCGTATCACTTAGATCATGATTTAAATACCTCAAGAATATGAAAAATTATTTATATATCATATATATTTATAATACATATATTTATAATAGATATATAAATATATGAAATGGAAACACCATTCATGGAGATGGTAGTCTGTACGTATGCATGGACGTTGTTTCCGTTTTCTTATCATATTGAATGAAAGTAAGTGATTGAGATATATGTCAATACACAGACACACACTCACACACAGAAAAATACACAAACACAAACATATATATATTTATAGTATAATTATTAGGTCATATATTACATACTTATTAATAATATATTTTTTTAAACATCGTTTAATGATGAATGTGGAAATGAATCTCGTCGCATCGCGGAGATAGTAAGTCGTACGTACGCACAAGAAAAATATCATTTCATTAAAGATAATATGGTATGGAATTGGATGGTATATTAATTATACAGAAACATTATCATGTTATATTTATTATTTAAATCAATTATACTCATTATTATACCCATCCAAATAATAAACTGTTGAATAACAAACTACACCACGATATGGAGACGACAAACTGTATGTGCACATGTATGGTGAATTTTTCATTCATAGGATGGAGAAAATAATGAATATGGTTGTTCCAAATTTATAATAACATCATAGTATGTATAAGGTACTATAATTAGTATTTTGGTATGGAAATAACAAAGAAAGAGGAAGTAGAAGAAGAAAAGAACTTTGAAAGAGGTGATGAAATTATAACGTTTTCTTCGGGTGCTTCCTTTTCAATTGATCAAAAGATATATATAGGTTAGATTTATGAAAAAATTATGGAAACTAGGTTTTATATAGTGTAGTTGGTAGGATATTTGAATAGGTTTTGGCTGAGCCAAATGTCTTTGGATGTGTGAGATTAAGAGAAGGGGAAGTACCCATTTATAAGAGAGGTGAGGGCCCCTTTAGTAAAAGATTGAAATAATATTTTATTATAAAATAATTTTAGATTTATAAGGTATGAAAATTGATATTTTCTAGGCTAAGGTGGTAATGGGTCGAAAACCTCTCAACCAATAGGTTTTAGACAAGTTTAGGTCACCATATTAACCGTATCTTTTAGATTTAACTCTTAGTTAAAGAGCTTAACTTCTACCGTGTCTTCCTGCATTTTTATATTACATGGTTAATAAAAATACTTTAAAATGACAAGATAACATAAAGTGGTTAATTAATTACATATATATCATTATATAAGTCATTTGGAAGAATCCTAGATTTTTAGGAATATTATATCATTTAAAAATATAATATTTTGTTTTGAAAACTCATTTATGTCAATTTTGACACTATCTAGTATTTGGTTTTTTTGAAAGTCATAACAAGTTTATTACATGGAAAAAATACATTAAATAAACACTAACATGTAATATTCAACTAGAAAATTTGTTTATGGCATCAAAAGTCTCAATTTACATTTATTTTGATATTTATAATATCAATTATTTTAACGATTCATTGATAAAGTAATTACTACATCATCATTATATCATAAATAAATTTAATTATTTAATATCTAAAAATTATATATAAAATAACTTGATATATTAAATCCTTTTTTATTTCTAATTAATATTTATAGTCAGGATTATCTTTTGTATACCCTATATCAAAAATGATTTAGTTATTAAAATTTGAATTTAACACTTTTTACTCTTATTTAAATAAAATAATAATAAATGTTATAATATAATCCCAGTGGATAAAAAAGGATCATATTTTATTACTAAGGTTTATTTAGGTAGAAATACACTTATCCAATAGAATTAGTACATGTGTTAGTGTAATTATAATATCATTTTTATATTTAATTACTCTATTTACTTTTAACAGTGTTAAATAAAATTCAAAAGTTATTGTTCACCAAAAAATATTTTCATCTTATTGAACCATATTTTACATTAATATGTCAACTAAGTCTCTCAAATTTTTTAAATTAAATTCAAAAAAGTGGTAAAATTTCATTTTATACAAATTTACAAATGTGCCTAGAAGGTGGGTAAAAGACGTTAAAAAGTTGAATAAAACTTTGCATGTCTAATATTATTAAAAATATATCTAATGAATTAAATTGGTATAACATATGTATTATGTATCTATTTTTTCTTTAAGATAAATTTATGATTAAAAATAATTAATTAAATGAAAAAGTTGATTTTTATCTAAAATAAGGTGTTTTTCAGTATTCATCAAATATTGAATGTTTTCAGAAAAATACCAAATATTAACCGAAAGATATTTTTGATATTATAAATTAAAAAATGATGTCTATTTTACCAAATTCAAAACATAGAAGTTTCAATAATTAATTTAAAAATAATTCCCATTTTCAAAACCAAAAAGTGAGTTTTTGAGAAGTAAAAACTGTCAAAAGATTGATATGTGTTTATGATTAATTTAAATGTGAAATTGCATCCAATAGACTATAAAATATTAAATGATAAAAATATTATCTAATTATACTTTAATACCAATAAAATTTATAATTTATAACAATAAATTATTTCAATTTGAAAAGATGTTTTTAATTAAAATTTTGTATTTTTCACTATTCATCAAAATATGAATGTTTTCAGAAAAGCACCAAATATTTATCCAAACTAAATTTTTATGTCCTGATTTTAAAGAAGAATTTAATTTCATAAAATATAATACATAAAAGTGTAAAATATTGTATTCAAAAAGGGTTCACCATTGAAAGGTGGAAAACTGTATTTTTTGAAAAATAATTATTTTATAATAAAAATTGAATTTGTTCTTATATTATGTCTAAACAACACATAATATGGATGATAAAATTAGATGCAGTATTTAAAATTCAAAATGAAGTTAATACTATTAATAAATTATTTTTTCAATGACTATTTTGGTAAGTTGTGGTGCGTTTGAACTCGGTGATGCGTGAAGTGCAAGCTATTGAATTACTTTTAAGAGATAATGTACAATAAAATCACGGGGTGTTACAAAAATAAAAAACAAGATTATAAATATTTTCTTCCTAACGTTAAGTGACTTTGTAATTTGGATAATGGGTTGACCATTGTTCATATCCTCAATTCAAACAAAAATCTTTTTATAATTCTCCTCAAAATGGGTGATATATTTTCTCAAAGTTTTTACATTTTCACTAAAGTTTTATTTTGGTGAGACTATTTGTTTTTATAGACCATGTATTCATCATGGTGATACAATGTATATTATTATGAAATATTCATATAATAAATATTGATTACATATCCTAAAAATTCACTCCTCTATTGTGATGTGACCATATACACTATAGTGTGGAATTTGTATTTACCCGTATTTATAGATGACCAAATATAACATAACCTTAAAATTTTTATTGCGTACAGTTTAGATTCTTATTCTGGGGAAACATAATAATCTTATTGAATGAATCTCTATGGCATGAACTAACCTATTTTAATGTGATTTCTAAGCATATGGCATGATTCCCATTACCTTAATAGAACGTGTTGCACTAAATTTTTATAGGCTCCTCACCACACTATAACTAACACCCCACAATTCCCTAATATTTAATTTTTGGAGAATAGCCTATTAATTAAAAAATGAATACATGTGTAAGAGTAAAACTCTTTTTATATTGTATTCCATTATAGAGTGACATGTAACACCATGTTATTTGGGAATATATTTTCCTCCTAAATAAATTTAACGTGTTTTTTAGCTTCTGAAGAACAAAACACTGAAATTAAGTGAATAATGAAATAAACTATTAAAAAATTAAATTAAATTTATAAATAAATTATTTTTTCAAATAAAAATGTTCAAATGAACTTATGAAAATAAAATTGATCCTACATAGACCATATTGAGAAGTTCTTACAAAATTATGGATTTCTATTAAATTTTAGGATTTTTAGGAATTATACAAAAAAATATTGATAAAATTTAAGTAAAAATTAATAAAATAAAATAAATAAATCCTTAATATAGTAATGTAATGGTAAAAAATACAATTCTAATAACTCTTAGTTAAATGTAAATGCTTTATTTACAAATATTATCTTATTATATATGCTTTATTTAAAGATAATTTCTCTTATTTAGACCATTTAACATATTTAAAATTATTTTCTTAAAATTTCTAAAAAATTCAAAATAATTCACACGTTAATTATAATTTTTTTCTAAATGAAGACAAATTAATTTGAAGATAAAAAATAGATATTATTCAAAACACTATTTTTTATATGACCAATAAATATTTTATCTTTTTTTAAAATATTAATCACTATATATGACTTATTTAATTAATTTTTAGATATTGTATTCAATAAAATAAATTATCACTCATTTGGTGTAGGTTTCTAGCAATGGAATTAGAATAAGTTAATTTTGTATGTTTAAAGATATATTTTTCTTAAAATGTTTTTTATGTGTGGATATTAGAATTAATTTATATCATCTTTATAAATTGATTATAAAAAATTGGATTTTATATTTTTAATCATTATGTACATGTTTTTTTATATATTCAATTTTTCTATTCATAAATAATAGTTATCATGGAAAAAGTTAAGTCAACAAGGTAAGTTTTAAATTTTCTTTAAAGTGGTTAAACTAATCTATAAGGCTTCAAATACCACAAGAAATGTATATTCATTTTATTGGATGAGTGAATTTAGACCATCCATTATATTATATTCAATTTTTTAGAAAAATTTGTTTCACTATCCATGAGTGTGACATTTATTATATTTTTATTTCTTAATATTTATTGGGGTTCCTCTCCCCTCAATTATAAAAGATCACATCATATCCTCCATTCTTTACAAATATTTAGCACCTTATATTGACCAATATCTTTACAAATGACATCTAAATTGTCCTAAAAACATCCTCAATGATTCATTATAACTAAAATACCCACCTATAAAGGCTTAAGGAAATATCCAAATTAGGATACCCAAGGAAGTGTTAATCATCGTAACTGAATCATTTTAAGTTTATTTCTTCTTACTCCTCATCCAAATATTCTATAACCACCAGAACTGAATGAAAATTATTATTTCTATTATCAAAACACTTATAAGGAATATTGAGAAACCATCTAGTTAATTAGAGAATAAAACTATCAAAAGAAAAAACATAATCATTGACGATGAGTTTGAGCCTATTGGAAACATTTTACCTATATAATTTTCAAGATAGAGCACTTACATGTTCTCCTAGATCTTTCCTTATTAAGTCTTCAAATTGACCCACCATATTCTCCCACATTTTTATGTACTTATCACAATTAATATTACCTTCATTGAATCCCCTAATCAGAATAGGGTCCTACATATCAATCCATGCACACTGCTCGCCATTAGTGCCCACCCAGAGTGCTCTTTCCCTCATTTTATTTTCTTCCTCTTTTGAGGAATTGATATGAAGAGATTCTTCCATCATGGAGAACATTGAATGAGTTAGGAGCTCTAGTTGGTTCATATTTTTGACATTATACACCATTTTATCTTATTACTGACCATCAATAAAACTCTCTAACATAGCCTCGCCCAATACAAAGATATTTATTTCATGATTTATATGCAATTAATCATAATCAATAGTCACACATGACATCTATTTTGATTTAATTTTTTTACTTGATCATGTATATATCAGTTTTTTTGGAATTAATAGTACTTGTCCCATTTTATTTTCTTCCCTTTAGTCAAAATATAGTTCCCCAAATTCAGTCTTGTCTTCTTCCCCTTATTCTTTATCAAACTATATAGACCATTAATGTGACTCCCACCTACATTTTCCTCAGAGTAGTAACAAGAAGACTCCTCTCCTGATGAAGTTACATAATTTTCTTTCCCCTTAATGACATTCTTAACCTATGTGAAACCCTCCTAATCCTATGCTATCCCACCAAGATCAAATCCATATAATTTGTTTCTTATTGGGATTCTAGTCTAGTTCTGTATAATGGTGGAATCATTCACTTAACACATGAAAACATCTGGATTACCATGATTTGAAGAGAGAAAATCATTTTCACCTCTATCTTCCTTCACTACCACCAAATACACTGCATCTTGGGTAGGGGATGAATTTGGGTGACAAGAAATAAGCCTAATATTCATGGAATCATCAACATGAGAATACCCATCCTTCTCTGTATTTAATATGGCCTTTTTAGTCAGCTTGCGATTAGGTAAATCACTCTTCCAACGAGAAATTTCTTCCACAACCATTAGATTGGTTGAAAGTATTCCCACTTTCAGAATATGAGTGTCAGAAGAAACTGCATTAGATACCTCTCTAACCATTCTTACATTTTACCTAACATCAGAGAAACACACCCAAAAATAACTCCATGCTGGCAACAGAAATCATGATTCCCTGACGCCTACCCATATTTCAATAGTACAAAAATTATTCAAAGAACGCTAGTTGTTTTCTCCTGAATTATTAACCAAAAGAAACCCACACTCACTTCGCAAGAGTCTTAGAGACCACAACCTCTAGACACATCTATGTGTTTATCAGATGGTTGACAGATGAAGTTTTGTTTTCCAAACATAAAAAACATCCAACCATGTTCCCTAGCATCTGAAGGATTGTAGGATTTTGGAAACGAAAATTAATTTCAGGGAAAGAAAACCAGATTGTGACTGAAGGGTAATCCCATTTAATATATAAATCATAAGTCCAAAAAAGAAGAAAAAACCTGAAACTATGGAACTTTTGTGGAACACTAGACCATGCGGAAATTAAATCTTCCTCCAAGGAAAAGTGAATCATCAAGTGGTGTTTTTCGAGAAGACTCATAACTACATGATTTTGTAACCCTCAAGATTTAGAGACGAAGAATTCAATATCATCTACCGAAGGACATTGGGGAGTGAAGTGATCCATAAGGGTTCGAGCTAGGAGACTTGAAGCTTCGGTGAACTCCAATAGGGATAAAGAAAGTTGACGCTTGCCATCATATAGATGGTAATAAAGATTCATTTAATTAATATATATGATATATAATATATTTCTTATATTCATTAATGAAATACTATTATATAATTTTAATACCTCCCATACATTGTAAAATGGAAATGTCATGTGTGTGTATGTGTTGACTACCACCACCATGAAGCGATGTATCTCATTTTTCATTACCACCTTACATGGATGGTTATAAAAGTGTATAAAATAATATATATGATATTAATTACTTGATAACAATTTTAGAACCATGGATAAGGTTTAATTATTCAAATATTCAAGATTAAACATTCTTGGAAAACAGAACACTTAACACTCAAATGTTATCTTTGATAATAAATTATTAACAAACAGATAATAAGAAATTTTGAGAGAATAGTATTTGGTAATATAAATATAAATATATTTATAATATGGGGGTACAATAAATATATTTTTTATAAATTATTTGAATCATGTTCAACTATGTTATAGATTTAGTTAAGGGATTATATTACAATCTCACTTAATGATGAATGTTTGTGTTTCAATTTCCATTATAGAAAATTATATATTATTTCTCTCATCAATACAATATATTTTCTTATACAATATTTAATTCATGTTATTTCAAGCATTATTTCCATATTCACCATTTTTATACTCAAAAAGATCAGAAGAATGATTTTAATCAAAATAGACCTTTTTTTTGTTAGGTTGGGCATCTTTTTCATTAATATCCATATATTCTATATTGTTTAAAAAATGTTTTTCTCAATATTTAAGGTTATATTGAGGTGACCCAATCATGAAATATATAAATATTACATAATTTTATATTAATCATCACTACATCTCATAATATAACATTCCCCATAACTATAGAGAATTATTGTGTTTGGACGTTAGACACATAATAAACATATTTCATGAAATATCTCTATATATTTCACAAATTGATTACAAATGGTAAACTTTTTAGACATACCCAATGTAAGAATGTTCTTCATAATTTCATAAAAGTAAACAAAAAAACGTCATCTCAAATGTTAAGTAAGGTTATACGTAGGTTATATCAATCAATAGTCATAAATGAGAATAATAAAAGCATAATATTATGATAATATGATCATAACATATAAAATCCAGGAAAAATCAGTCAAAGGTCATTAATCATTAATTATGGAATAAAAATTTATCATTACAAAGTAAAATATTCATTTGAGTAAGTAGTTATCAATAATAAATATTGAACCATGAGAACAAGTAAAAAGAATATTACATAGGTTTCTGGCACACTCTTGAACATAGAAAATAATTTCTTTAGTAATGACTCACTATAAAGACCATCATATTGGATTGGAATCACTCCCCATTTCATCTTTTACTTTATCAAGTTCTAATCTCAACATTATATAGCGGATAAAGTCAGTTACTCAATTGGTTTCACTCCCCATTCCATTTTTTATTATCTCAGGAGATATCTATCATTACAGAATGCATTACTGGGTTATATAATTATGATCCAACCTGTCACACAATGAAAGCCATATATTTTTGTGTCATAAGAAAATAGAAAATTAATCATATCACAACACATAGGAATAAAATATGATTTATCAAAATTTCATCACTACATCATAGAATATTCCATAGATAAGGATTGTGTTTCAAGAAGATTTCATCAAAACATAATTTACCGAAGGAAAGGAAACAAGTTTTGTAAAATCATCCATAAATAATCATCTTCCAATTCCATCCTAATAATGTATGTTTATGGTATCATAATTTCATATTCATAGTGAAGCATAAAAATCCTTAAAGTATGTTTTTGTAGATGAAAAATACCATTAAATAAATATTCAAACCTTTCTTTGATAATATTTGAAAAACACAATTCTTTCCGTATAATTTAAAACTAAAATTACTAGAATATTGAGAAAAATAATTTCATTTAAAATTACCATGTAAACCTATGTATAAATATTAAAATAAATGAACAATCATGATGGGTTGAAATTTCATTCTTTTGGTAAATGTTAAAACACAGATCCCATTCAATCTTTTTGTAAAAATTTATAAATAACCAGTTTAAAAAATTTGGAAAAAATTAATTTTTAAAACTTTAAAAATAAATAATAATATGTCTATAAATAAAATAAATAAATCCTTGTATCATAAAAAATAATATTTTTGAAAACATTTTAAAGAACATGTACATGGACGAAAAATTTTATCGAGAAAAGATGAAATAAAGTTTGGTATTCATAAAAAAAACTTTACTAAACATTTTTAGTACCAAAGAGAGAAAAATGGTAATATTAATTGAAAATTATAACATTAAATATAGGATAATAAAATATATTGGGTTTATAGGGCAATGAATATATAATTTCCCTCAGCATTTTTTTAGTATATGCAATCAGGAAAAGAAATGAGATTGTAATGTAAACCCTTACCTAGAGTTCGAACTTGCTTCATACACATTCAAATATCCTATATAATAAATATATATTGACTATAAATATACTATAGAACCATATTAATTCCTAAATTACTATTTATATTTCCTTTATAATTTCTAATTACCCTTTTATTAATAATGTTTTCATTAAAATAAACATTTTGTTGAGAAATATTTCATTTTCCATGCATGTTTCGGTTCGATTGTTCCGATACTTTCACCTTTTTCATGTCTCATAATTTATATAATAATAATCAAGAAATAAGTTTCATATTTCTTCATTATATACACTTTTATAATAATTTATATAAACCGGTAATGAAAAATGAATTATATCTTTTCATGGAGATGATAGTTTGTATATACACACGAGAGATGTTTCATGTTTTTGATGGTTGCAATGAAAAAAAGATAAACAATAATTTGATATTATATAATCTATATAATATAGTATATATCATATATATTTATTAAATATATCCATATTTCCATCCATGAATATATGAAATGAAAAAAATTGCATCACTTTGGGGATGTGGTAGTCCACAGATACTCATGAACGACATTATCATTTTCCAATAGATTGGAATGTAAGAAGGTATATAAGATATAATAATTATTAGACCGTAATTACATCATAAATAGAATATATAAACTTGAAATCCGTGATATTAACAAAGCATTAAATATAGTGATGTGAAATTAATCATATCTCTATATGGAGGTGGTAGTTTAGACGTACATGTAAGCAAAATTTTGATTTCCCATTTTATGGAGGGGATGTGAAAAATGTTTTTCCAATAATCATAATAATATTTAATTTTATTTATTATAATATATTTATCATGTTATTTTTAATATAATAAATTCATAGGAGTTAGATTAAGAGATAATATTTTAAATGTTGAGTAAGATGACTACCTCTTCTTTGAGAGACCTCCTTTGGCTAAGATATTATGCTTCCAAAACATGGTATCAGGGTAAGAATAATAGCTTAATAATGAAGCTAAGTAATATATGAAGTTTTTTGTTGGAATGGTTTGATATAGAAGGATAAAACTGGGTGAATAATGGAGGAGATCATGTTTCCTTTTATATGTGTGTGGAGGGACACACATGGAGTTACTTAAAATTTTTAAATAATATAAGGTAACTTGTAATTAAAAGTGAAATAAAATGAAAAATAATTAAAATTTAGGATAATATAAGTTCTCAATATCTTAGAAAATAATATTTATACAAGTTTAAGTGACATTGTTTCCCTTATCTGTTAGTTTAACCTTCCTAGTGACCATGTTTTAACCTTAATTGCAGTATCAATTTTTTTTGTTTTTCTATTCATTATTATCAATAATTAAGTTGAACTTATTACATAATAGTAAATATTATTATTCAATTTATTCAATCCTTTTTAGAAAATTAAATTTCTATATGTGGTAGAAATTAATTTTAAAACAATTGTGAAAAATTCAATGAAAAATGTTTTTAGAGAAATACATTTTTAAGCATAAAACATGATTTATTCTTATTAAATACAAATTAAAAAAAATGTAGAAGAATGTTAAATATTTTATTGAATATATAATCTATAAATTTCATTAAAATAATTCATAAATTGGGATTAATATAATTTATTAATATAAAAATAAATTTCACATATAAAATCTTCTTTTAATGGAAAAAATATTTTTTACTTTTAATGATTTAATTTTTATTTTTAATAAATTAATAAACAATACATTTATTTTATAAATGTGTAAAAATAATTTTTTTATAATTTTAGTATTTATATTTTTTTCAATAAAATAAAATATCCATTAAATAAATTATACATGATAAAAAATGGCCATAAACAAAACAATTCAATTTTTTAGGATAAATGGTATTTCTTAAGTGTTATAGAAATTATTTTTAACAATTATATTTAATTTAAATAATATATAATGTATTTAATTTTATAATTTATAAACATCATTATCATAAGTTCAATGGTGTGTGTAAAGAAAATTATCAAACAATTTATATTTATTTAGGAGAAATAAATCATAAAATCTATTGGTATTATATTCTACCCCTTATAAGAATTTAAACCTAGAAATTCCATTAATTAAATGATAAATACTAAGGATACTTTATCCATATAAAATATTTAGGATCCCATGTATCTTCATCAAATTTTTAGCTTCCTAATAAAAAATTAACCAAGTTAGTTTTCTTGTTTCACAGTACTTTCTCTCATAAAATGATAATTTCCACTGGTTGTTCCTCATAAGATAGATTATACTTCATTGTTATGAAATCTATGTTTAGTACATGTGAATTATCAAGTATTTAATTTCTTAGGAGAGATATATAGAATAACTTGGTAAATTGATATTGATTTTGTGGAAGTTCCTAGAAATAAGAAATTGTCCTGATACGATCAAGAATTTCGAGGGGACTGATATATCCAGGGTTTAGAATTTCCTTATTTACAAATCTCACAACATTTTTTCAAGGATATTTTCATAGGATTACCATGTCATAAACTTTAAACTCTTCATGATTCCGATGACTGTAAACATTACTTTTTTATTAAATGTGAGCTTCTATGATGTGCTTCTAAATAGCTATAACCTTATCTATACTTTCTTTTTCTAAATCCAGCCCCAGTAGCTTTCTTTATCCAACTTTATCCTAGTATGTTAAATTTATGCACTTCCTACCACATATGGATTCATAAAGGGACATTTTAATTCATTATTGAAATAAATTATTGTATAAAAACTCAACTTAACAAAGGTATTGATCCCATAAACCTTTGAAAACTATAAAATATTTTCTCCACATATCTTCTGGGCTTTGAATGGCCCTCTTATCCCAACCATATGTCTATGAATGATATGCAGTAATAATGTTCAACTCTATATTCCGATATTTCTGAAAAATTCTTTTGAACTATTTAGTAAACATTAGATCCTAAAAGGATTCAATTTAATGTGGTACTCTATAAAACCTTATCACTTACTTAATTTATATATTGGAATGTTGATCAAGAGAGAATTATTATCTGATTGTAATGAAATTTGACAACTTTATAAGTAAATTGTACACAACCCAAATAAAATTATGTTTATTAGATATTTTGGGCAGTCCTATGTTGAAATCCATGGTGATATTTTCCCATATCCATATAGGCATGATTAGTGGTTATAAAATCCTGTAAGAGTCCTATCAATCAAACATAACTTGTTATTATTCTAATTATCGAGATATATAATATGAAATTTCTCTTTCATGTTGTACCACTAAAAATTGATGCATCTAAAAGGCTTTGTTAGTTCCTTCATGCGTGATTCAAATAAGAAATTTATAATAACTCATATCATACTAACTACAAAGGTGTAGTATAGCCGAAGTGTGGGGTCAAACCCACAGAGTGAGTAACGATGACAACTCTTAACTAAAGTATAGTTCGCTCTAATTTATGATTGATTTTATTAAAACTATTATTCAATTAAAATAAGATAATTCAAATAGGGAAATAGATGATAGTGGAATAAGTTTCCAGGGGTAGTTTTGCTAGATTAATTAACTCAATTGTACTCACAAAAAAATTTATGTCCAATAGATGCGCAAAAAAACAATTTCATCGATATAATAAATGTTTGTTCCCAATAAAACTACTATATAATCTCAATTCATCCTGGTCATATTAATAACGATATCTATAGTTAATTTAGTTCAGATTTCCCTAAGCATAAGAGTAATTTGATTCATTGTTCACGAACAAATTGTCTCAATCATGTTGGGGTTCATTCATTATATAAAACATATGTTCAACAGTTCAATGAAGAATAAATTAGCTTTGTAGGTGGAAAATGATTCTATCAAAGGTATTCAACATTATAAGAAAAGGTAAATAATATAATGATGGTACACACCCCCTTTAACCGATCCTGATCTACCCTATGGGGTTTAGCCGATCATCATCGAGTGGTCGTCGATGACGAATAAACCAATACCGATAGAGGAGATATTATAAAAGAGTGAATGAGAATCAGAGGGAATGAAAAGAGAGGATGTAATTAAAATATAAATAATTCAATGATTAAATAAATTAAGGGAATAAAAAACATAAACAAAACCTATCTATAAAGAAATCTATGTTGGGACCCCGTGGTAGCCTCTCGGGGGTTGTGCATTCTCCCTCAGATCCAAAGTTTGTTGGATGGGTGTCCATAGGCCTCTTTTTATAATAAAATTCTACAGTTTGGATTACAGATTTGATTTTAATTTTTAAGTGTCACTGTCATCACGACGTGTAACTGAGGGAAACATCTTGTACATTAGATTTGATTTCTCCTCCGACGCATTGAATCTATGAAAACTTCGTACGCTAGTTTCAATTCAGTCTCATCATATATCCGAGGTACACATTGTGTACTTGCTGTTCACAACAAATTCCAACATCAAAACATTTCCAGTTGAAATATTTTATCTTGTTGATTTCACGACTTGTACTGATAGTGCATGATCTGTACTCATTTTTTTCAATATTTAGCTCCCCTTCATATTTGAAATTTCAGTGTCGTGCCATGAGAGATTCGCATGGCGTGAAGTTTTAGTTTGTTCCTTATTCCCCATGTTTTCCTTACTATTTATCCGTATTTCATTACCATATAAAAATTTTCCAAACATTATTATTAGGAACATATCTTATATTAAATCAATTGATATTCAATAAATTCATAAATAGAAACCCATCAACATATGTATACAAAAAAAACTTATCAGAAATACTCTTACACATATCTATACATCTTCATACTTACAGGATAAGTAGATAATTATTAAATATGAGATTTAATAAAAAAATACTTTTAAGTATAATAGGGAAAATTTCTATATTCCAACAAATTATCATTCCTTCACAATCGAGGTTGAAGTCAAAAACATTTCTGACCTTCTTTTATAGTTCCACATTTTCCTTATACACCTTATTAATCATCACATGTATGGATGGTTAAACTTTCATCTTAAAAACATATGGAATTCCCCCATACCTCATTATTTCAAGATGAATCTTTTATAAGTTCATAAATATTTGATATCATTCAATACACAACATGGAAAAAATATAATGGTCTTTTTGAATCAGAGCATCAACCACCTTGTTCACCTTCCCTTAGAGGTAATGTATTGAGCAGTATTAATATTAAATCAACTAGAACAATATCCATTTGTGTATAATTTAATAATTCTATTTGAATATATATATAAATATTTATGATCAATATATATATCACATATTTATAAAAAAATTGGGTACAACCGCGAAAGCGGCACATGACGCAAGGAAGAAAATTACATGAAATTGAAAGCTTGGGGACTTGACCCCATGACTTGCCCCTAACCCCCCCAAAACCTTACCACCCCACCACCAAATATGGGCTGTATATATCACATATTTCATGATAAAAAATTTCTATTTATTTTCAATGAAAAAATTACAGTTGAAAACTCTAAATCATGAGTTCGGTGATTTTTTTCATAGATTTTTAATTAGTGTAAGGAATAAGCTATCATAATATCATTAAACATGAGG
Source organism: Viscum album (assembly GCA_963277665.1). NCBI lineage: Eukaryota > Viridiplantae > Streptophyta > Magnoliopsida > Santalales > Viscaceae > Viscum > Viscum album. Next base: position 1,906,353,621 of record OY728151.1, read on the forward strand.
ATGTATCCTAGTACCTTCTTAAATGCATAACTAAATATCATAAACCCTTCTCTATTCAAGTATAGTGTAATCTTAGGAGCACTAACCACCATTATTTTCAACTCATTGAAATTTTCCTCTCATCCATCTATCAAAGAGGAGTTATAGACTTTATATTTGATCATTATACCATTAAGAGTTTCAATGAATACTAAAAATCTAATCATTGAGGTGGTGATGTGATACCCTTAACAAATTCTTCAGATATAAAAGAGTGTGTAGAGCTAGAATTGAATAATGGATTTTCAATTCTAGAGTTTATGGTAAGTTTACCTTTCACCTCATCATTATATTGTACCACTTACATTGTTTTAAACTCGTTATATTTTCCTTTATCTCTTGTATTAAGAAGTTTCAAAAATGGATTTTCATTATTAACCCTTGAATTCATGCAATAATTATATTAATTTACAAACTCCCAGGAAATATATATTTGGAGTGTGGGTGGAAAATTTGATTGAGATTTCTCACAACAAATTTTATTGACTAGACTCTTCAAATCACATTGGAATTATTTTTCTTAGTGGCTGTATATTCGAAACATAAATCATCTAATACTCCCTATAAGTAAAACTCATTTCTTTCCTTCCACACTTTGGGTATGAAAAATGTTTTATTTTTTTCCTCTATGGGGTTCAATATTATAATTTCCTTGAAATTACATATATTTTTCATTCCCCCAAAACCAAGAGAATAATGAGATTCCCTTATATTTATTTCTATATTTTTAGAACATAAAATGAATTACTATAATTATCAAATTCTCTAAATTCCAATTACTTTTAGAGACATGGTCTCAATGCACTAAATAATTGGTCAGTTTTAATTTTAGGGTCGATGATAAAATGTGAAGTATACATTTAATGTCTTTTTAAATTTTCCTCATAGTTATTGTTGTATTCATCATCCTTCAATTACAGTTCTAATAATTCCATCTCCATTTTAGTGAAAATATTTTGAAGAAAATACTTATTGAAAAATATCTTCTCAAACTCTTCCAATGTCATAGATTCAATTTCATCAACGTTCTCTGTATTCTTGGTAAAATCCCACTGTTAATCTACTTAAAATTTCCAAAAGATAAATATCGAAAATAAGTTTTTCATACTCTATGAAATGGAGATTGTGAAATATCTTTTTAGTGGTAATGATCTATTTCACAGTAATTTTTGGATCAATGAACCCCTAAAAGAAAATGAATGTTACCTCATGAATGAATCAATAGTACATTGTTCCTTTTTTTCTCATTTGTAAGATCAAAATGATTCATAGCTAGAGAAAGATGAAAATTTTTATAAAAATATTTTTAATTCTATATCCCATACACTTAAACTTCTGAGAAGGATAATCATTACATTGTCCACCACATTCTATATTAACATGATTCCTCCTAGTTCTTGCCATATATTAATACCAAAAAACAATGTGTGAGAAATAATAATAATAGTGATTAATCATATAATCCTGAAAAACTATTCACATGATATCTAAATTATAAAAAATTCTTTTCAATGTATGATAGATTTAGTTTAACCATGGTAATCCATGGTCATTATCTCTTTATATATTTCATAATTGTTTATAATCAAAATGTGAATTAACCCAATCATATTCCCAAAGACTGTATATCCAGGTGTGTAATCTTATACCCACTAATTATTCATCAATGGTGGTCATGTTAATACTAAGTTTTCCCCTTTAGAGCTGTTTTACATGGGTGAAACTATTCCATTACAACATCCATTTCCAGCATCTAAACAAGGATATATTTTCTCGAAAAAAAAATAATATCTAATTTTCAAAATATTTTGTTCATGATATTATACTTAAACATATACCGATAGTTTTCAATAATGTTCTAGAATCATAATATATGACAATAATTAAAACCTACTCTGAATCCATCTAAGGTGGGTCAAGAATTGCATACATAAAAATTACATCATTTTTTTGTGAATATTCAATACATATCATAACAATACATATCTTATAACCATAAAGGATTAGCGTATTTAGAGACTAGATATATCATGATCTTATATCATGAAATATCTTAATAATATCCCATAAATTTCTTCTCAAATAGGAAACATCTTCGATATAAACTACATAAAACCATTCTTCATAACCTAGGGAATGGAATCTTAAGTAAGGGTGAGCTCATATTTTTTGTAAGGGTAACCATTTTAGATATCAATCCATTAGCATAAAATAGACTAACATTAGAATAAGATTATGATAAATTTATCATAACTTACAATATTCATATCTAATAAGTAAGAGATATTTAATCATGAATCTTGGAATAAGGAATTTTCATAACAAAATATATATGTTATATGATTGAAAAATCACCAGTAATCAGTCATGATCAATGATAACCTATCATATTCTAAATAAATATTTTTTTGGCATAAAAAAGAGAATATAAATTCATTTCAATAGTCATGAATCTTGTCCAAGACTATCATTGGGGTTTGGGTTCACTCCCCATTCCATAATTTCATTAGTCAAGGTTCACTAATAAGAATAGCATAGTAGATAGAGTCCCTTATCGAATTGGGTTCCCTTCTCATTCCAGTTCATATTATCTCATGATATATAAATATTTTCCCAAATCATTAGAAAGAGATAAAACATTGGGCCCACCTTTTACATAATGATAAACATATATATATTTTACACAATTTCATAAAAATTTATTATATCATCATATCATAACATGTGGAAGCAAAATGGGTTTTATAAACATATCATTATTTCATGATAGCATAAACCATGTAAAATAAATGGGTTTCATAAATATTTCATCATAACATAATTAACTCATGGGAAAGATATGGGTTTCATAGAATCAATCTACTTGATAATCATTATATTCCATACAAAGAAAGTAAGGGGATGATATCCCAAGATAATATCCTTAAGTAATCATAATAATCCTTAAATTATATTGACATAAATAAAATATAACATTAAAAGAACAACTTAAACATTCTATGATAATAGATAAAACAACCATTTATTTTGTTATCCTTAAAAAAGTAAAATTTATAGATATTCTAAAAAATATTTTCCTTAAGAATTACCATGGGAACATGTATGGAAATATTTAAATTAAATAATATTCATAATAATGGGGAAAAAAGTTCATGATGGAAATGTTAAAATACATATTCATTTTATAGTTTTTGTAGAAATTTAGAAATAACTAGTTCCAAATATGTAGTAAAAACTCTTTTTTAAACCTTATAATGAAATTAAAATTTGGAAGCAAATGAATGTTAAAAATAATTTGATCACAAAAAATAAATTTTTAGTTTTTTGAAATTATATGGACATGAGAAAAAAATTATGTTGACCAAAGAGGAAAAAATGTTGGTTTTTCTTAAAAAACATTATCGATTATTTTATGCACAAAATAGCAGAAAATAATACTATTAAAAAATATACATGAATAACCAGTGGAATATAAAATATATGAGGTTTAAAGGATAATATCCATAAAAGTTTCCTCAATTAAAATGTAGCATAGACAATCATAAAATGAAAAGACATTATAACATAAACCCTTCCCTTAAGTAACATCTTACTTTTTACACATTAAAATACATGATATAATAAATATATATTTATAATAAAATTATTCCAATAAATTATTCATACTAAAACTACTATGTATTATTCCTTTATAATGTCCAATTATACTTTTATTAACAATTTCTGTATTAATGATATTATTTGGGTAAAAACTATTTTTTTCCATTCCTATTTTGGTTATATGGTTTTGGTAATTGCTCTTTCTTTATGGTTTCATCATTTATATAATATTATTCATGAAATGAGTATCATATTTATTCATTATATAAAATTATATAATCATTTATATAAATTGGTGATGAAAAATTAATTACATCATTTGGTGGTGACGATAGTCTATATGTATGCACGAGTAATGTTTTGACTTTTTGATGGATGAAGAGAAAGAAAGTTAAATAAAAAATAACATTTAAAAAATAATTAATTTATCATAGATATCATATATATTAACTAAATATATCCTTATTACCATCCATGTAAATCATAAATGAAAAATTAATCACACCTCTTTGTGGAGGTGGTAGTCACCACGTACGCCCAAGGGATGTTATAATTTTCCAAAGGGCGGGAAGGAAAGATGGTATGTACAATTTTATAATTAAATAAGAATAATTATTTCATAAATTTAACATATAAATATTAAAACCATTATCATAACCAACCATAAAATATGTTTATATAAAATAAAT